>OZ005653.1:73688090-74888090 GCA_963930645.1 Salticus scenicus | reverse complement strand
AACTGTTACTCGTACCACAGAGGTTAATAATCAACGAACATTGCTGAAGCAATCCCACAAAATAGTCATTCGCGCAACAAAAGTTAAATAAAATGCATTAAATACTCCACAGAGCAGGAATTTCGCTAATTCAGGTACAATGATCAGCCGCTGATGATCAATGCGCAATTATCAAAGCACAATATCTTAGTTACAATCTCTTATCTTGAAGTCTTAACAGAAACTGAACTCATCGACAGTCGACAGTTAGTGATTTATAGAATTTTGGAGGTATTTCTGCACTAAAAACCAATGGATCATTCCGAAAAATTCCAGCATTTAGCTTCTATTAAAGTTAGAGCTTGCAGACTTTGGAAGCCCTAAAGTACCATTTTTCGTCAAGCTGCCAAGTTTGCTGACCTCCGCGGAGGTGAAAAACTGCCATCTGTTTCCGCATTAATTGCAATATCATGAAAAAAGTAGTACGTAAAGAAATAGGCAGGTTTTAGGGGAACGACTCTTCTTTTTACTTCCATTATCCTACTACCGTAGGGTAATGGAAGTATTGTATTCGGTCTGAAAATTCGATATCGGGTTTTCACCTGATTTACACGTTTTAAGGTCCCCTGAGTCTAAAAAAGTGGTTTTTGGCAATTGGTCAGTGTGTATGTATGTGTGTATGTGGAGAATCTTCTGGCTATTATAGCTCAGAAACTAATAAAGATAGAGCTACGAAAATTTAAAATTGAAATACGTCTGGTGTGCAGATGAAATTTCCAAATTTTGGTGAAAATTGAAAAACTGGAAGTGGGACCGTAAGTCCGTATCTCAAAAACGGCTCTAACGATTTTCTTCAAACTTGCTATATAAACACTCTATTAGATGTCCTTTCGAATGATATAGTTGGTTAGTTCAGGAAAATTGATTGGCGTCCTGTATAAATAGCTCAATTTCAGGCCTCGCAAAGGCGTTCCTTTAAAAACGGTTGTACGGATTTTTTTCAAACTCGCCATTTTAACTCACTTTTAAATATGCTTTTGCATGTAATTATTGTTTTACTGTCAATAATTGAGTTTAACCGGAAGTGGGACATCGGAAACCGGAAGTGGAACCGTAAGTCCGTATCTCAAAAACGGCTCTAACGATTTTCTTCAAACTTGCTATATAAACACTCTGTTAGATGTCCTTTCGAATGATATAGTTGGTTAGTTCAGGAAAATTGATAGGCGTCCTGTATAAATAGCTCAATTTCAGGCCTCGCAAAGGTGTTCCTTTAAAAACGGTTGTACGGATTTTTTTTTCAAACTCGCCATTTTAACTCACTTTTAAATATGCTTTTGTATTTAATTATTGTTTTCCTGTCAATAATTGAGTTTAACCGGAAGTGGGACATCGGAAACCGGGAGTGGGACCGCAAGTCCGTATCTCAAAAATGGCTCTAACGATTTTCTTCAAATTTGCTATATAAACACTTTATCAGATGTTCTTTCGAATGATATAGTTGGTTAGTTCAGGAAAATTGATAGGCGTCCTGTATAAATAGCTCAATTTCAGGTCTGCCCATTATTATTTTTCTAATTATTATTTTAAACAACTTATTTGACGGATAGAGCAATTTTGTTACTTATTTAAATCAAAAATGTATATAAAATGTTTATAATGTGTGTAGTACTGGGTAATGGAAGTCGTGTGGCTGTTACACACCAGATTTTTTTACAATCTTGTTAGAGATTTATTGTGATTTTTGTTGTTCGAATAATAGTTTTCTTATTTCCAAAAATATTCAATTGGACTAGAAACCTTGTTTTGTATTTACGAATTATACACGAAAATGTCAATGTTTTTGTAACAATGCGTATATTTCATTGGGTTTGTCTTGTGATTTGTCTTGTGAGTTTGTCTTGAGAAGTCTTGTGATTTCCACAATAGATTTTTTTTTTTTTTTTTTTTTTTCACATAAAAAAAAGATAAATAAATAAATAAAAAAAAAAAAAAAAAAAAAAAACATTGCCTAAGATATCTTTTGTGTAGCATAAAATTAATTTTTTTCGAACATTTAATGTTGTACTTTTCTACATATCACCATGGAAAATAATTTTGATAATAATAATTTTAATAAATAATTTGTATTGAGTGACTTTGTATAGGAATAATATAGAAGAAAATTATGTGGTGACTTGGTGACCACATCATACTAGTTTGGTTATGTAATCATGTCAGAATATGTTTAGTTTATTGGCAATCGATCTCACTATATTACCAAATTGAGAATTTAGTGTTGAAATGTTGAAAACATCTGTTTTCAGGATTTGGCTATTAAACATAAATAAGCTCTAGTAGCTTGATGTGTGAGATTTCTTCTAATAATAGCATAAGAACTCAAAGATATTAAATATAAATAAACGTAATCTCCATCAAAAAAATAAAAGGCGAAGCGACGAGTTTATATTAAACATATCTGATTAAGTTTAAAGATTATTTTCAAAGCAATACTTTTCCTTTTCTTATTATTCATTGGCGTATATTTTTAGAAGAGAATTAAAAAGGAAATACGGCGCTATATCTATGTATATATAGATTACATAACTAGAGGAGGTATGGGTTCATTTTACTAGTTAGTTCCGGACATTGCAATGGCGGAGAAAAATTAAAGAATAAAAAAAGTTTGTAATGTTTTTTTAAATAAAAAAAAGAGCAAAATTTCATGTGATTCCCATATATTATAAGCATTTTACGACTGTAAGTACTCGTTGCATTTTTCGAACTTCAATATATATTTTGCCTACATCATAACTTTTTTTTTTTTTTTTTTTTTTTTACTTAGGAATGAAAAAAGTTCGTATAAACATCATTTCCATACATAATTTTTACTTTCCGAACACACATATGTAAGGAAAGTATTGTAATCATGTCGAAAATCCGACTTTGAGATTTTGATGTTTCTATACGTTTTGAGGTCCCCTGAGTTCGTTTTCACTATTTTTACGATGATGTATGTATGTGTGTGGGTGAACATGATAGCGTCTAAACGCTTTGCTCGAATGAGCTGAAAGTTGGTACGTATGTTACAAGTCACCGTAGCACGAACCCTATTGATTTTGGTGAATCTAGCACTTATAGTTTTTTTACAGGGACACCAAGAAAAATGCTTTACAATTATGGCCTATAGGGCCAAATTTTTAAAAGTGTGATAGCGTCTAAACGCCTTATTAAACTGAGCAAAAAATTTATACACATGTTATAGATCACATTTGCGCGAACTCTATAGATCTTGGTGAATTTAGCACTTACAGTTTTTTTACAGGGACACAAAGAAAATTTCTTTATCATTATTGCTGTGGGACCAAATTTTTAAAAATGCGGTAGCGTCTAAATGCCTTATTCAATTGAGCTGAAAATTTATATGAATATTATAAGTCACTGTTGCACTAAGTATAAGCATTTTGGTGAATCTAAAGCGTTTATAGATTTTTACAAGGACACAACGAAAAATTCTTTATCATTATGATCTATGGGCTCAAAGTTCAGTAGCATTAAATTAAACATCTTGTACTATATGGAGAAAAATACTCAAACTCCCAATTATAATTTTCTCTCTTTTGTTTATTTAACGACTCCTCTTACTTTACTTTATCTACAAAACCATTAATTACTCAATGTTCGGAAAGTCGATGAGAGTCACTCCAGATTTTTTACTTTCCGAACATACATATGTAAGGGAAATACCTATTGTAATCATGACAAATATCCGAATTCGAGATTTTGGTGTTTCTATACGTTTTGTGGTCCCTTGAGTCCGTTTTCACTATTTTTACGATGGTGTATGTATGTGTGTGTGTTTGTATGTGTGTATGTATGTGAGTGAACACGCTAGCGTCTAAACGCTTTGCTCGAATGAGCTGTAAGTTGGTACGCATGTTGCAAGTCACCGTAGCATGAAACTCTGTTGCTTTTGGTGAATCTGGCACTTATAGTTTTTTTTACAGGGACACAAAGAAAAATTCCTTATCATTATGGCCTATGGGACCAAAATCTTAAAAGTGTATTGGATCTAAATGCCTTATTCAATTGAGCAAAAAATTTATACACATATTATAGGTCACAGTTACTCAATCTCTATAGATTTTGGAGAATCTGGCGCTTTAATTGTTTTACAGGGACACAAAGAAAAATTCTTTATCATTATTGCCTATGGGACTAAATTTTAAAAAGTACGATAGCGTCTAAATGCCTTATTAAACTGGGAAAATAATTTATAGACATATTATAGGTAATAGGTGCATGAACTGCATAGATTTTGGTGCATCTAGCACTTATAGTTATTTTACAGGAACACAAAGAAAAATTCTTTATCATTATGGCCTATGGGACCAAATTTTAAAAAGTGCGATAGCGTCTAAGCGCCTTATTCAATTGAACAAAAAAATTATACACATATTATAGGTCAGAGTTTTCCTATCTGTATATGTTCTGCTGGATTTAGCACTTCTAGTTTTTTTACAGGGACACAACAAATCATTCTCTATCATTATGGCCTATATGTGGTGAAATTATTTAAAGTGCGATTAGTATCTAAATGCCTTATCTGTTTGAGTGGAAAATTTATATACGAGTTATAGGTCACCATAACACAAAGTACATAGATTTTGGCGACTCTAGCACCTAACTAGTTTTACAGGGACAGAAATAAAAATTGTTCATCATTAAGACCTATAGGCTCAAATTATGTAAAGTGCGACAGCGACTAAACGCTTATTCAAATGAACTGAAAATTTATATACATGTTATACGCCACCGTCACACGGACTTTATGAACTTTAGAGAATCTAGCACTTATGGTTCTTTTTACAGGGACAAAGTGTAAATTTCTTTATCATTGTGGCATATGAGCTCAAACTTTAAAGTGCGATAGCGTCTAAATACCTTATCCGATGGAGCTGAAAATTTATATAAATATTATAAGTCACTGTTGCACTAACTATAAGCATTTTGGTGGATCTAGCATTTGTAGGTTTTACAGGGACACAACGAAATATTTTTCATCATTATGATCTACGCTTTCGGTAAAATAGCGTTAAATTAAACATCGTGTACTATTTAAAGAAAAATACTCAAGCACCCTATTATAATTTTATCTTTTGTTTATTTAACAACTCCTCTTACTTTATCTACAAAACCGTTAATTATTCAATATTCGGAAAGTCGAGTGGAGTCACCCCAGATTTTTTCTTTTTATTTAAAAAAAAAACAATATGTTGATTTTGTTTGACCCTTACGTAACGATTGCCTTTGAAATGACAATCGCTGCGTATCTGTTTTAGTATATTGTCAAAAAACAGATACATATAAAAGTACATATACATTTTTACTTTCCGAACATACATATGTAAGGAAAGTATTGTAATCATGTCAAAAATTGTGTGTGTGTGTATGTGTGTGAGTGAACTCACTAACGCCTAAACTCTTTGCTCGAATGAGCTGTGAAAGTTGTTATGTTTGTTGTAAGTCACCGTAGCACAAACCCGATTGATTTTGGTGAATCTAGCACTTATAGTTTTTTTACAGGGACACCAAGAAAAATTCTTTATCATTATGACCTATAGGGCCAAATTTTAAAAGTGTGATAGCGTCTAAACGCCTTATTAAACTGAGCAAAAAATTTATACACATGGTATAGGTTACAGTTGCACAAACTGTATAGATTTTGGTGAATTTAGCACTTACAGTTTTTTTACAGGGACAAATTCTTTATCATTATGGCCTATGGGACTAAATTTTTAAAAGTGCGATAGCGTCTAAATGCCTTATTCAATTGAGCTGAAAATTTATATGACTATTATAAGTCATTGTTGCACTAACTATAAGCATTTTGGTAAATATAGCATTTATAGGTTTTTACAGGGGATACAATGAAAATTCTTTATCATTATGATCTATGGGCTCAACGTTCAGTAGTGTTAAATTAAACATCGTGTACTATATGGAGATAAATACTCAAACACCCTATTATAATTTTCTCTCTTTTGTTTATTTAACAACTCCTCTGACTTTACTTAATCTACAAAACCGTTAAATGTTAAAACCTCAACGTTCGGAAAGTCGAGTAGAGTCACTCCAGAATTTTTATTTATACAGTAAAGAGTCTAACAAAAGTATCTTTATGGTTTTATTTCTAAAGAAAAGGAATTGAAAGGTTGTTTTTATGTACCCCTGTATATTGCCTGTCTAAGCTTTGTATGTATTACCATGTGATGCATTAAAATAAATCCTCACAACACTAAAAATTTACATTGTACAAACAACTTCCCCTTATATTTTACAACGAATCAAAACAATCCTGTTGAAGCGTACTTTATTTTACTGGAAAAATGTTTTTGTGTATTGTTAAAATGTGTAGTAATGATTGCGATATGTTGTATGTAGTATAAAGGTACTAAAATATGCTTTAAAAATATACCTCTCAACCTCTCATAGACAGTAATGCATTGAAAATCTTTTGTACGAAAATTGCTGTACTCAGACATCGAAAATCTCAGTACTCAATTTAGTTTCGCTAATTATACTACCTTCAATAGAGAGCATACCATAATAAACTTAAATAACAAATTGATTGCAAGGCATTATATATTAACGGAAATTAGAGCATGGTCAGACAAACAGGCAGAAAGACATACAGACTATATAAAGTCATAGTCACTCTTAAACACTGTTCGAAAGTGTAAAAAAATTCTTAACACAAATTAAAATGCAATTCCAGCAATTTTCAATTACGCAGCTCTTAATGTATTTGAATAATTTTTGTGTGTCTCTTTAAACCTTAATGTTAATCATATCATGTTTTACAGAAAGTTTTTTTTTTTTTTTTTTGTGTGTGTGTGTGTATGAATAATAAATCTTGATTTCACTGTGTTTTTTGTACTACAAAGACATTTAAATATGATTTACAAAAAGCCTCTCGCAGAACGTGGCCAACACGTTGGCATTCTTTTGGGTGTCCCTGTACACAAACCAGCCGTGCTATATATTTATAACATTTTAGTAAACATGCAATAATGAGCTTGAATAACATATAAAATTTTGAAGACATTCTGCAGATATTTACGAACGTTAGAGCACGGACAGGTAGACAAATAAAACAAAGACTTTTGAACTTTGCTTAGAAAATATTTAAAATGTGTTCTTATTTGAAAATCTTTTCAAAACTTTTAAAACGCATGCCGGTTCTGTATTTAAAAATCATTAATTTACTAATTTTAATCTGCAAGAATTTTTTTTCTTTCTTCTTTAAACCGCAAACTTAAAACCCGGAACTTCGATCGCACTGATAAAAATGAATTGATTAGATCATATGTTACAATGCATATTTACATTTACTATAGATTACAGAAAAGATGGAAATGTTTTTAAATTTATAGTTCCCCATCATATATGTATTGGGATTTTAGGTAATCCTGAATATATTTCCGACCTCGTTTTTAGGTAGATTTCTTATAGGAAATCTACCTATTGCAATGGTACTCATGACACGACTTCTGAAAAATTTCTTAATATCTTCATTGATCATGACCCCTAAAACCCAAAAACACCCTCCGTTCAAGAGTTTATATATATATATATATATATATATATATATATACAGTGCCGGTAAAAAAAATCTTTACACTTATGCAGAAAAAAAAATTACATGTCAAGTGCCGTTCCCGTCATAAAAATGTGGCGAAGCCTACTGATGATACGTGGTGTTATAGTCGGTCGCAGACGACCTTTCCCTGTCCTATCAACACTCAGCTCGCCTCGTGGACTTTTACAATGAGGTTATGCGCTCTGCTTCCGCCATCCAATATTTCGTTTATTTGTCAAAAGCTTGAGAACCTACATCGGTATTCCCACTCTATGCACTTGGTCGGAATAAGTTTAAAATGAAAGATTGATTCATTGACTCAACATTTCACTGATTCATCGACTCAACAGAGCCGTGGCGATTCTATGGGAGATAGAGCCACAATTTCTGGTGAGCAGGTTGGTTTTAGGATCCTGACACCCACTAAGACGAAATTTTGCGAAATACCCTCCTCCGTTCCCACCCCCTGGGGGGGGGGGGGTAGAAAGTAAAAACACCTTTATAAGCACAACTCGGCTCGAAATTACTTCACGGTGAAGAAATTGCAGCCGGGGGACTAGACTTGAGTACAAAAAAAAAAAAAAAAAATCACTTTTTGCGATTTTGAAATTTTGGATTTTTAAGGGGGAGGGGGTAAAAACGATTTTCGGAGGCAAATTTAGCAAAATACAGATTTTCAAGTAAACCTCTACCAATAATAGCATAAAGATATAAAAGCCGCCAAGCGTCTTCTTCAGGATATTTCCAAAAACTCATTTTTGTTTTTTTGTGATTTTCGATTTTGTTAGGAAGAGTTACGAGGGGGTAAATTCGAGCCCCCCTTTTAGAGCTAAATTTGTCCAGGGTAATCTATAGGAGCTGAGGTCACAAATTTTAGTGTGTGGCTTATTCATGTGTATTCAACACTCATTGTAAAGGGATTTTTAAAAATTCTCCCTTTCCCTCCTTGGGGGTGGATGGGGGCAACAAGCACGTTTACAAGCATAACTTTGCTTCAAATTATCTCAGTAAGATTAATTTTTATGTGTGGGTTGTTTATGCGTTCTGAACACGTACTATAAAGGAATTTTACGAAATTTCCCCCTGCCTGCCCCCCTTTAAGGAGGGGGAGGGCAAAAATACACTTTTAAGAGTAACTCTGCTCTAAATTATCTCAAGAAAGCTATTTTTTGATACGTCGATTGGTTATGCTTACTCAAGACACACACTACAAAGGAATTTTATGAAATTTCACCCTATCCCCCTTGGGGGGTGGGCAAAAGACATGTCTCTATGCATAACTCTGTTCCAAATTATCTTAGAATGGATATTTTTGATGTGTGGGCTGCTTATGCGTACTCAACACATACTACAGAAGTATTTTGTGAAATCCCCCCTACCGCCCCTTGGGGGGGACAAAAACATGTACCCATGCGTAATTCTGCCCTAAATTATCTTTGGAAGGAAATTTTCGATGTGGGGATCGATTATATGTATCTAACTAATAGTATAAAATGATTTTGCGAAATCCTCTCCTTTAAGAGCGGGAAAGGGGAAATCTCAGGGGAATAAAAAAATTGTTCATGTTATCAGTAGTTTATGCTACCAGTAACTCAGAAACTAATTTTCATTTTGACGGAGATTGTGGAAACAGTTCATGTTAAAAGTAATTTATGTTAACGTGGTTCGAAAGTATATCAATTAGCTTTTTGGAAAGAAATATCTATCAAAAAATGATAAATTTAAATGGAATCTCAAACTATTGTTATATTTTCTCGCTTGATATTTGTTAACAATGGACATAATTGATAATAAATATTGATAATTATTTCTTTATTCACTGATAAAATTACAAAAAGCATTTCGGAAGTTGAATTTTATCATTTGATTAGATTAGAATTTCTTTTTTACTTCTGTGACAACAGAGACTTGTGTCAAATCGAAAATTCCCAGTATAGGTACAACTTTTGCTTGTATCTTTGATTTAGAGGTGGTTTAAAGTGCCAATAAAACTGCAAATAAATTTTATTTATATTAATCAATTTTTTAAGATTCCGAGCGCTGTGTATGTGCAAGATAACACTCCCATAATTTGTGTCCTTAAGAATTTATATTTTAAGACAGATACATTTCGGGGATGAGTATTAGCTAAAATCTATGACATAACAACACTTTGAGGAAATTCCTCTCTTTTTACACCTATGCACAGGGCCTGATTACCCAAAAGGCTCAGGAAGCACAAGCTTCCCCTCTAAAATTTAAGAGGGGGCCCCTAAATGACTAAAAACAGGTTCTTGGATTTTCTGTTTCATATTTTCACCCTCAGATTGAATTTTTTCGGAGAAAGGTCGCCTAAAGCAAGGTAAAATACTCACTATTTCAGGAAAAATCTGTTATTTAGCCTCAAAAATCTGAATGTTCTTAATTAATAAGTTTTACGATTTTAACGTTGTGTGTAAAAATTACCCAGGTATATGAATGGAAAAAAAAAAAAAAAATCCGAAATGAAAGGGGGGCCCAGAAATGATACTGAGCTTCCCCTAGCTTCAAAGCTTAATCGGGCCCTGCCTATGCATATTACCTCACCATAGCAGAGCATATTTTAAGATATTTTCACTGGATGGCACTAAAGCTTAGAGTCCTGCACCGGGTTGAATAACCCGATTTTGCCTGAACCCGACCCGCAGTTTGGGTTCGGGTCAAGTCGACTAAATTTTTTCTCTTGCGGGGCAGATTAGGGTCGGGTTGGGTTTTATTTTTCTGGCGGTTCGGGTTCGTGTCGAGTTGACTGGATATTTTTTTACTGTGCTTCGTGTTCGGGTTCCGGTCGGGTTTGGTTTAGTTTGCAACAAGTCGGGTCAACTTGAGAGAACATTTTTCAAAGAATTTTTACCTTAATAAACAGAAATTTGTTTGCTATAATACCCAAAAATGATTCGGGTACCACAATTCATGAAGCTTCAACAGGGTGCCAGGTGCCAGAGTTCATAGACTGCAGTTATTGGCGGGCTACTCGCTTTTCAACGATTAAACAGACATTTTCCTTGGTGCGAGATTAGGAGTACGTGCTGGCCGGAGCAACGGTTGAACACATTTTCTATCAAGGAAGGTACGGACAATACAGTCAACGTGCGGTCGTGCATTATCCTGCTTAAATGTTGTGCTACGGAAGCCTAGAATATAGGCAGAGGGGCGGGCTTTAACTCACCAAAAATTTAATGGTTGCTGTTCAGAGTGCCGGGAATGCGAACAAGAAGTAATCGAGACGTGTATCCAATGGAACCCCATACCATTACTGCAGGTGATGGACAATGTGACGATGTCGAATCCCAGCTGGTAATGGGCTTTATTCACAATGCTGTTAAATACGAGTGAGGCAATCTTGATGCTGTAAACAGGATTGTGATTTGTCTGAAAAGCGGCTTCACGTCATTCCTGCGTCCAGGCTCGTCGTTGATCACACATTAAAGGCGCCCATATCAGTGATGCAGTTTTGAGGGTAATCAAAATTTTGGTAGCTGAATACTGGGTCACCACCTGGACTCATGGTATGCGGTACCATTGGATACACGTCTCGATCAAATGTTGTCTTCATTCCCGCCACTCTGAATACCCGCCATTACATATCTGACGAGTTAGGGCCCATCGCTCTGTCCTATATTCAAGGCCTTCGAAGCGCAATATTTAAGCCGGACAATGCACGACCGCAAGTTGTCCGTATTGTCCACCTTTCTTGATGCAGAATACGTTTCACTGCTGCTCTGCCCAGAGCGTTCTCATGATCTTGCACCAGTAAAAATTACTATTTGTTCGTTGAAAAGCGACTGCCCCCCCCCCCACCACTCACCACTAACTACGATCTATGAATTGTGGCATTGTGTTGAAGCTTCATGAAGTGCTCTACCCGTACATGTCATTCAATCTCTGTTTGAGTCAGTGCCTAATCAAATAAGTGCTGTTATTGCTCACAGAGTTCGCTGCTTTATGTAGTGTTTTCTTTTCTCAGTACATATTACTACAAATTTCCTGAAATTTTAATCAATTGGTCTTCCTACTATAATGTATGTGACTAATAAATATCATTCGGATATTCGCATTCCTTCTTGGTGTTGCAATTTTCACAAACATGACTGTAGTTTTGTTCAATAAAATATATATTCAGGCAACAGTTCTTATGGTTTTTGATGCATATTTTACAGATTTGAAATCTTTAAATTGTGTTTTCTTAATTTTCCTTTTTTAAACTTCAAAATTATTTTTAATTAACTTCAAAATTATTAAACTTCAACATATAATTAATAATGAACTTTATTTATTCATTTATTTATAAACCTGACTAAACGATTTGACAATAGGAATTGCGATAAGTCAATCACTGAACGAGAGGAATATGGCGAGAAATTCCAGTGTTGGAGCGAAAAGAAAATACCAGGCATCCCTCAAATTAAGTCGACTGATCGGTTACCCTGGCACTTGGACAGTGACTTCGTCAGTTCCAGGGTCGTTCTTATCTCGGTCGTTCAGTACTTGTCGAATTTCTCTCTTTTCGCGTAAAATGCCTAACCACTATTATTACGTAGATTATACATATATCAATTTAGTAAGAAAGAAAAATCAAGAGTTCAGGTTCATTAGCTCTCCATTATACTATAGGTATGGAGAACTTAGGTATTCGTGAAATTTTTCGACCTCAATTTTTTTATTTGTGTGAGGAATCCGAAAATTCAAAACTGATATGATGTCCATCTGTAGGGTGTCTGTTTGTGTATTAGTTTGTTAGTATGTTAGTCTGTGTACACAATATCTGAAGAACAAATGATCATAGAGATGTCGGACCCGTTTTAAAATATTACTTATGACAGTGGCAGGAAATCTATAGATTTTCAAGATTCTAATTTCAAAACTTTGTAAGTTATTCGAAATTTACAAGTTTCTTAATATGGAAGAATAAGGCAAATTTTCGCTTAAACGTACAGGAAAAGGAATATTTTTACTGTAAAGATGTCAGACCAACTTTGAAAATTATATTATTCTAATTAAACATTTTGTAAGTTATTTGAAATTTAAGATTTTCTCAACATAACAGATGAGCACAATATTTCACATAATTTTGTATTGATTATGGGGATTGCTGCATTTGAAATAGTATTAATTGCATGACAACTAAACTACGGAACAATTACGCGATTACAATAAAATAAATTAACAAATTAAGATAAGGTAAATTCATCGAACTGAATGGCAGGTATCCTATTAGGTGAGGCATTTCAGTTTGTCACAGTGTTAAATAATTGATCAAATTCATTTCTCTTAACATGAATACAGAATGTCCTATACTAGAAATTTATGAATGATATATAACGGGGATTGATTATGGGGATTGTTGCATACACAGTTGTTGCAACTGAGGCCTGAGCAGAGTTGGCCTATGATAACTAGTTTTCTAAGTAATTATTTACAAAATACTACTTAAAGAAAACTAGTTGACGTACGTATTTCCCCATCATACATTTGTGTTATATATTCATAAATTTTAAAATATAAGAAAAAAAATATGTAGATTTTCGTTTTTCTGGTATTGATAAGTACTAACTCAAAAATAACCATCTGGAAAAAATATGTAGCTGGGGGTAGGGGGAGGAATTTCCATCTCAGTTGAAAAAGTATAGTATTTCCCTTCATGTATATAAAAAGAAATATATGCTGAGTTATTATTGCTGTTCTAAACAAAAGTGTTAAGTTTCGCAATAATTCGTAAAAAACGTTGTTAAATATAAGAATTTCGGCGAAATTTTGCCCTATGCTGAAATATTAAATCTATATATGTAAAATAGTTCGTCCTGAGTGAGTGAGTAAGTAAGTAAGTAAGTAAGGGGGTGATACATCTTCGCCCAGATTTACAAAATTCGCCCCCCAAGGGGTGGTGGGGGGCAAAACGTGATTTTACAAAATCCTTCATATCTCAAACAATAAAAACAGATATCTGTAATTTTTTTTCTTTAAAATATAGCTAACACAAATGTCTAAAAACCAATTTCTGGAATTTTAGAAATTCGATCCCCAAGGGGGGGGGGGGGGAACGTGATTTTACATGCGTAAAACGTGATTTCACATAATCCTATATATCTCAAACAAAAAAACAGATATACGTGAAAATTTTGCTCTAAAATATAGCTAATACAAATATCTAAAAACTAGTTTCTGGAATTTTAGAAATTCAGCCCCCAGATGGGGCGGCTATGGGGAAAAAACAAATAGAAATACAGTTAGGCCGTTCAAAATTGGTACAGATAGGTTTTAAAGGCCTGCAAGTCGAATGGGGATATTTTCAAAATTGTAAAGTTATTAAGAGGGGCGGGAAGGGGGGGGAGGGGCAAAAAAAAAATAAAAATAGAGTTAGATCGTTCAAAATGGTACTTAGAGGTTTTCGATACCTACAAATCGATTTCGGATATTTTCGATTTTGTAAAATTATTAGGAGGGGCGGGAAGGGGGGCTATGGGGCAAAAACAAATAGGAATACAGTTAGGCCGTTCGAAATTGGTACAGATGGGTTTTAGAGGCCTGCAAGTCGAATGGGGATATTTTCGAAAGTGTACAGTTATTAGGAGGGACGAGAAAGGGAGAGGGGTGGAGGGAAAAAAAAAAAAAATAGAGTTCATTTAAAAATAGCGACCAGCGAAGCGGGCGTAGCCTGCTAGTATATAATATATATCGAAAATTTTAAATAACTTTCAAAATCCTCAAGGAGCTATTTTTAATTCCCCATCAATCACATAATAGGTATGCAATGTTGCCAGATTCTGCACCATTTTTATTCAATATCAGCAACTAAATTTTAAATGTAACTGTTTGCTAATCATTAAGAATATTAATTGTCAATGATGTATATAAAATATTACTTCTAAAATTTATTGGTGACTATTGTATAAAAAAGTAGCAAAATCTGGCAACGTTGTTGGTATGAGGAACATATTAGATATTCATGAAAATTTTCGACCTCGATTTTTTTTTACTTTTTACACGTTTTGAAGAGTGATGAAACCAAAAATAACCGAATTAATATGGTGTACATCTGTAGGGTGTCTGGGGTGTCTGTGTACACCATATCTCAAAAATAAATAATCACAGAGAGATCAGACCTATTTTAAAATATTACTCATGATACTGGAAAGAAACCTATTGGTTTGCAACATTCTAATTTAAAAATTTTGTAAGTCAGTCGAAATTTCCGATTTTCTTAACATGGCAGAATAGTGAAAATTTTTACTTAAACGTGCATTAAAACTAGTTGGCATAGGTGGACTCTGCTCAGTTCCCCATCATATTTATGTTCTCATAAATTTCTAGTTCGAGACATATTATAATCATGTTAAAAGAAATGAATTTGACAAAAGCTTGATATAGTGACAGAATGAAATCCCCGCCTAATAGGCTATCCACCGTTCACTTCGATATATTTATCTTATTCTAATCTATCTATTAATTTATTTTATCAGGGTCAATTCCGTTGTTTAGTTTACATGCTACTATTTTCAATGCAATATTCCTCAAAATTCATATTTATATGAAAAATTTACAATTTCGCTATGTTGATAAAATCGTAAATTACGAATAATTTACGAAATTTTCCTATTAGAATATTTGTATTCAATCTTGTTCAAACATATATCATAAATGTAATTTTGAAGTTGTCTAATGTATTTATGATCCTCAAAATGGAAGTTTATGCTCAATTTTGCCTTATTCTAATCTGTTAAGTAAATCGTAAATTCCAAATAACTTACGAATTTTTTAAATTGGAAAAATCATAGTCTATGATATTCATGCCAGTATCCTCAATAATATTTCGAAAGTGGTTTGACATCTTTACGATGAAAATATCCCTCAAGATTGACGTTTATGTGAAATTTTGCTCTATTCTGCCATGTTAAGAAATTCGTAAATTTCCAATAACTTACGAAATTTTTATTTTGGAAAATTCATAGTCATTAATATTCATGCCAGTATCCTAAATAATATTTCAAAAGTAGTCTGACATCTTTACGATGAAAATATCGCTCAAAATTGACGTTTATGTGAAATTTTGCCCTATACTACCATGTTAAGAAATTCGTAAATTTCCAATAACTTACGAAATTTTCAAAGTAGCATATTTGTAGTTGCTAATGTTCATTCCGGCATTAAAACTGATATTTTAAAACTGATCTGACATTTTTACAGTAAAAAGTTTTTATTTAATGCACGTTTAAGTGAATTTTTGTCTATTCTAACATGTTAAGAAAATCGTAAATTTCTAATAACTTACGAAGTTTTTTAATTTGAATGTTGTAAATGAATAGGGTTCTTGCCAGTACCAAAAGTAATATTTTAAAACTGATCTGACATCTCTGCGATCATTTGTTCGTGAGATATCGTGTACACAGACTGACAAACTAACTGACTAATAGACACCCTACAGACAGACACCATACAAATTTTGTCATTTTCGGATTCCTCACACCTGAAAACGTATAAAAAAGTCCAAAAATCAATGTCGAAAATTTTCACGATTACCTAAGTTCCCCATACCTATAGTATGATGGGGAACTAAAAAATATTTTTTTTCTGTAAAGATACTAGACCGTCTTTAAAATTTCAGTTATGAAGATGGCTTGACATAATTATGAAAATTCAACTTTGAAAACTTCGTAAGTTATATGAAATTTATGAATTTTTTAACATGGTAACTTCGCAGAATAGGGCAAAAATTTGCTTCCGTTTTGAGGTACAATTTAACAGTAAAGATATCAGATCCACTTTTAAAATATCATTTAGGATACTGACATGAACATCATTGACAATGATTTTTCGAATTTAAAAATTTTGTAAATTATTCAAAATTTACGATTTTATTAACATGGCAGAATATAGCAAAATTTCGCATAAACATCCATTTTGAGGATTAAGAAGTAAGATCACTTTTAAAATATCATTTAGGCTATCATTTAGGATACTAGCTTGAACATCACTGACTAAAAATAATTTGAAAATTTCATAAGTTATTCAAAATTTAAGATTTTCTCAACATAGTAGAATAGAGCAATATTTTATATAAATATAAATTTGCATTATGGAGATCACTGTATTTGAAATTATATGGAATTGCATGAAAACTAAAATATGAATCTGGCCTTAGTAAAATAATCAAATTATGATAAGGTAAATGTATCGAATTAAACAGTAGGTAGCCTATTAGGTGGAACATTTCAGTCTGTTACCATGTCGAGCGATCGGATGGGGAACTGAGTCCCCCTATGACAATTAGTTTCTTTAATTTGTCAATTTTACTCATATTAGAATTAAGATAAAAATTCTGTTTTTACTTTTACACGTTATCACAATAGCAATGATACGTTCTTTGCTGATTGTTACTGATTATTAGAAACCTATTCAGTAAACTTGACCTGACTGATATAAGCACTGACTGCTTATTGAAGGTTGTAACTATAATATTTTATATTTGAAATACATTCTAACATAAATTAAAAATTTAAACAAATATAAAATGTTTTGAAAGAAAAAATGATTTTAATCAAAGATTTTAAGGGAAAAAAAAAAAGATTTTAGTCAAGGTTTTTTCTAGAATCACTGATTAAAATCGGGATTTTAATTAAGCTGATTTAAATCAACAAATCCCGCTAACCTCAAAATATGATCTACATGCTTAAGTTGCATTTTGACCCCGTAGGTTTTCTCACATTTATTTATCTTATGTATTTCTTCCTAATAAATACATCATTGTATTAGTAAGATTCTAAGTGACAAAATAGGATAAAACCAAACTTTGTTATTTTCTGATAGTCTGTCTTACCTTCTATTTAACACTGAAATTCAAAACTTCTTTCAAATACTTCGAATGAATAATTTGATTTTAAATATATATCATTTGAATTCTCATTTTTTCAAAAGAAATTTTCTTTCTTCACTTCTTTATGTTATTTTTTCATTTCACCTTGTGTAATGTTTGAAAAGCTTTCCATTATATATACATGTGTGTATGTGCTAGCAATAAAATGCGACTATGAACAAATTAAATTTTAATGTTATTTTCCTGAAATTAAAAGTTATTATGTCAACTGAAT
Organism: Salticus scenicus; assembly: GCA_963930645.1. Classification (NCBI taxonomy): domain Eukaryota; kingdom Metazoa; phylum Arthropoda; class Arachnida; order Araneae; family Salticidae; genus Salticus; species Salticus scenicus. The sequence goes on along the minus strand of OZ005653.1, from coordinate 74,870,387 downwards.
TAAAACCTTGTCATTCTGATGCACCAAGACAGCGACAATAATTATAATTTGTGATAGGAAAGTAAAATAATAATAATAAGAAGAAGAAGAAGAAGAAAGAAAGAAAGAAAAGAAAGGAAAGGAAATTGCAATATGTAGAAATGAGGTCAAAGTGATATTACAACAATCCAACTAACAAGGAGAGGTCACGACATGAAAAATTGAGATCGGGATGAAATTGCGCAGGATTGTAGTATACTATGAAGGTAACAACATATCAAAGCAGTAGGACCCACGGTGTCGTGCCCTTAGCGACCGTGCCTTTAGCGGAACGTGCCCTTAGCGGAATGGGGTTAAAGGGAAGAAGGAGGAATAGAAGAAGCCGTGCCCTTAGCGGAAATAAGAAGGTATGCTCATTCTTGAACTGATATATGTTCATTATCGAGTATTCTGTATGGAAAATGGAGTAAATATTGTTATTGTTTTATGTACAGGAATAGCCGAAAGTATTCCAAAGCATTTCGTTCTATGAGAGGTACTTCTACAAACCAAATTTTAATAACTTAGCACTTGTGTGTGTGAAAAATTTTTGTGGTAACTGTATCTCCGAAACTACTGCTCAGAATTGCATAAAAATTTACATGTAGATGCACCTTGAGCTATATTAGTGCCTGTCAGCTTTTGATGCCAACCGCTCAAGAGGTGGCTCTGATATACAGCGATTTCCACAATTTAAGGGGATGCTACATCTCAGATGCTATTGTGTATAATCAATCAAAACTTGATATAAGAGAAGACCGATGTAACACATTATGCTGATTCAGTTTGAATACTTATGGACTGACAGGTGGCGCTGCTATATAGATATTTCTGCAATTTAAGGGAAATCTATATCTCAGGAACTACTGTATAGAATTGCATATAAATTTATATATTTATGCACTCTAACCTAAATGAGTATCTATAAACTTTTAGTGTCAACCGCTCAGCAGGTGGCGCTGTTGTACAGCGATTTCCGCAATTTAAAAGGAGGCTATATCTCAGGTTCTATTGCGTATAATCAAACAAAACGTGATATATGTGAAGGCCATTATGAGACATTATGCTGATTCAATTTGGATGCTTATCGGCCAATAGATGGCTCTGCTATACTACAAATTTCCTCCATAACGCGAAAGTTATATCTCAACTTCAATGGCATATAACTGTACGAAACTTGATATATGAGATAACTATTATAAAAATGCATTTTTTAAGATGTCATTTATAGACAATAAATCTGTCTTTCTTTGGATATTTAGTGTTAGTTTTCTCTAAGATAAAAATTGATTATTTGCACTTACAAGGAAACATTCAAAAGGTGTCATCTTCAAAAAATATTGAAAAAAAAATATATATGTGATTCTACTCTTCATAAAACCTGAAATGAATTACAGCGACCACAAAAAATTATAAAAATTAAGCATATTTGGCGATTTAGCGCTGTTAGGCTTTCAGTTCGCTAGCACCGAGATTGTCGTGTACGAACAGAACCGTGTTTTGTTTCTCCGCTAAGTACTCAAAATCAATCGCCTAACAATGTGAAATCGCCAAATATGCTTAATTTTGATAATTTTTTGTGGTAGCTGTAATTCCTTTTAGCCGATAATTTTTTCACTTTCTGGTGTTTTACGAAGAATAGAATCACATTACTTTTTTCAATATTTTTTTGAAGACGACAACTTTTGAATGTTTCCTTGTCAGTGAATTTGTATAGGAAAATATAGAAGAAAGACTTGTGGTGGCCACAACATACTATTTTTTTAAAATTATATGTGTTATTTAAATTCATTATTGATTATTCCCTACTTAAAATGGCTCTAATAGAACCTATGCCACTGGTTTGTGCACAGGGACATAAAAAAAATGCTAATGCCTTGCGCTTTAGGGGAGACAATTTTTATAAATCACATTTAAATAACTTCATCAACAAATCGTAAAGAATTTCGCATTTATTGTTTATATGCTAAGAAAATTTTTGTATAAACAATAATATGCTTAACCTCCAGATTCACAGGGCTACGCAAAAATGTTTCGATACATAAAGGGGTGTAGGAAATTAAGAGCAGCATATGTGTTTGTGTTAAGCATTTTTAATACTTTCCAACAATGTTTCAGAGTGATTATGAATTCAATTAGTCTATATGTCTGTCCATTGTGCGATAATATAGACAAAGAACATAGAATGTTATACGATACAACGAATACGTACAGTTGGAAAGTGTTGATAATCAATGTGTACCTCATGATTTTTCATTTATGTTTTAGTATTAAAAGGTGTAATGCTTAACGATATTTTCAAAAACTTAAATAAAATCATAAAATGGCTCTAATGTACGTTTTCGTATGGAGTACTGTGATTCATTAAACTTTATATGGTTACAGATCACTGTTCCCTCAAATAACGGATATTCTACAGTACGCAAACCTATTTTTGCGACAGGTTACTTCTGAAGTAAAATATAGCCAGTGCTAAATGTGGATAAAGTGTAGAGGAAATTTGAAGAACTTATTTATTTATTAATTTATTTTTAAATTTATTATACAATTCCGCTAAAGGCACGTATGCTAAAAGTACGCCATCGAGAGGAGATAACATTTCCGCTAAGGACACTGGTTTATAGATTTCCGCTAAGGGCACGGTCGCTAAGGGCACGGCCCCGGACCCACTAGCCACAGAATTTCGAGAAAAAAAAAGAGTTTAAATTTTTAGTGATCTTTAAATACAAGTTATTTCGTCAGATAAACAACGTTCCAGTAGCATGGTCGGCAGAGCAAATGGTTGCCACGCGGAGGGCCTAGGTTCAATGCTACCGACGGGAATGTTTTTTACCCCTTTTATTTATTTGATCTAAACATTTTACTTTACTGTCACTTTCTCTTATAATTTAATTCAAAATTTGAAAAAAAAATTTCCTTGAAAAAAAAAAAAAAAAAAAAAAAAATGTAGGTTTTAAAAATTTAACTAAAAAAATAATTGGAACCTTTTATTTAAAACATTTATATGCATATATATTTATTTATCTAGGTATTTTATTTTATTTTATTTTTGCTTTATTTTATAATTAAAACAAGCTAAATTTTATTTATTTTTTAAGTTATAGAAAATAATAAAATTACATACATAAAATTATAACATATAACCTACATATTTTTTAAATCCCAAAAATTCAATAATTATTGTTCATTAAATTTTTAAAATTTCAGGTTTAATTATTCAAAAGATTAAATTTTACAATCATTCGTAGCAAAATAAGAAAAAAGTAGATTTAAAAAAAAAAAAAAAATATATATTAAAAAATAAACAGAAGTGTAAAACAGCAGGTGTGTTAAATCTTGGTTTAAACTTCCTGATATGGCTTTAATATGTATGAATTTCTTAACCGATTTGAGTTTTCATTAGAGTGCAGCTGAAATTTTATTTTGTGCACAGAAGGATAAATAAAATTTAAGTAAAAAATCATTTTTTAAAGTTAGAAGCTTTTTATTGTGAAGCCCTAAAAAGCATAAAATAAAATTTATTCTGGCAAAGACATGCTACAAAGAAATGAAAGTTTAAACACTAAGAAAATTTTAGAGAAATATATAGGTACTTTCCTTTTGCAAGAGATGAAAATTTTTTAATGTTCAAAATATTTAAAAAAGCTTTCGAGACCAATATTCTTAGTTATTAGTTTTTCTATAATCATTCGTTAGGCCAGAAATTTCAAATGTCTCGAAAGCTTTTTAAAATATTTTGAACATTAAAAAATTTTCATCTCTTGCAAAAGGAAAGTACCTATATATATTTCTCTAAAATTTTCTTAGTGTTTAAACTTTCATTTCTTTGTAGCATGTCTTTGCCAGAATAAATTTTATTTTATGCTTTTTAGGGCTTCACAATAAAAAGCTTCTAACTTTAAAAAATGATTTTTTACTTAAATTTTATTTTGTGATTTTTAGTTACCAAAAAGGAGAAAGCATCTTTAAAAAAAAATAATTAAAATTTCTTAGGATATTTTGTAGACAACGGAAGATTTTGTTTTATCAATTGACATTTTTTTTTCGACTATTTATCTGCAAAAAACAGTAATGTATCGTCTTTCGTGGACCGAATCCGGGACCATCGCGTTATCAGCATGACGCTCTAACCAAAAGTCTAAGAACTGTCAAGAAAAAACGTAGAACATTCTAGAAAAATCTAAAAAATACTCATACAAAAGGAATATTGTTCTCGAATGCTTTTTAAAATATTTTAAATTTTTTAAAATTTTCACGTTTTGCAAAAGTGAAATATCTATATTTTTCTTTAAAAATTTCTTGTAGTTGAAACTGTTATGATTTTATAGCATGTCTCTTCAATAATAAATTTTTTATTTTAGGATATTTAGAGCTCCCCAATAATAAAAAACTTTGAGTGTTATTGGCTTTGAAGCCACTAAGAATTTTCGACTAAGTATCAATTTATGAATTTCGAATTAGGATTGATTAAATTTAGAATCTCATATTAAGAAATTCTAACTCATTTATTTAAATTCAAATTCTGCAACTTCACTCTATCAGAAATAAGAATAACATGCATATTAATCAAATGAGAATAAGTTTAATTCTACTTACCCTATCTGCCAGATTTCCCGGGTGAAAGTAAAACTAGAACTGCCAATACATAGACTCAGACCTCTAAATTCTGCTTAGCAAACGATTTATTGTTACAATCCTAACTTATGTTATTTGACTCGAATAATGACGAATAAGTCTTATTATATTAAAAGAGTTTGTTTTCTGGTTTTAAGATGCATTGCATCTCTCTTCGATTCGATTCGGCGACTGACTCAATCAGCTCCGTCCCGTCACACAATAGTTCTGTTCTGCGCATCGTATCCTGCCTCCTTCTCCATTCTCTTCCTCCCCGACATCCTCCGGGGGTGGGGGGCTGAGCATGGCAGACTGGCGACTCGATTCACCGGTCTTTTGATGACTCCAGATGGTGTCTTCAGAGTGACGACTCTTACGATGCCATCATCTCCAGGATGCAAGTCCAGAATTCTGGCCAAGTTCCACTGTGCTGGCTGAATAGAAGGCTCCAACACCAGGACTAGCTGACCAGGTTGCAGATGTGTATTGCCGCTCTTCCACTTTTCTCTAGACTGGAGTGAAGTCAAATAAGACTTTGCCCATGTACTCCAAAATTGCTTCTTGATCTGCTGGAGGAGTTTCCACCTGGAAGAAAAACTGGTACACAATGGATTAGTTTGGTTAAAAGAGTGTTCAGGAAGCTGGAGAAGCGGAGCCCCAATTAAGAAATGTCCTGGCGTAAGCACTAAGAAATTATTGGGCTCGGTGGAAAGTGGGACTAAGGGTCGTGAATTTAAGCAGGACTCAATAGTAGTGAGAATCGTAGCACACTCCTCAAACGATAGGCAACTGCCTTTACACGCTTTAAGTAAATGGCGTTTGGCCAATTTAACCGATGATTCCCATAGGCCGCCAAAGTTAGGCCCGTAAGGTGGCATAAAATGCCAATGAATTTGTCTAGTTGTGGCAAAGTCTTGAATAATATTGGGTTTTGAAAGTGTCACGAGTTTCTTCAAATGGGCATGGACACCAACAAAGTTGCGTCCGTTATCTGAGTAAATGTCAGTAGGATAGCCTCGACGCGCTATGAATCTTTGTAGGGCATATAAAAAATGTTCAGTTGATAAATTCGTGACTAGTTCGAGATGAATTGCCTTGGTGCTCATGCAGATGAATAGGCAAATATAGGACTTAAATTTTGTTTTTGTTCGTTTATGTTCACACTTTGTTTGAATAGGGCCTGCATAATCAAGGCCAACATGTTGAAATGGTCTACAAGGGTTGACTCTTGCACTGGGAAGGTCACCCATCATTTGTTGAATGGGGGTCGGTTGGACTTTGGCACACGTAACACATTTACGAAGCTCTTTTTTCACAGTGGATCTACCATCAGGAATCCAGTAAGACTGGCGAATGAGATTTAATACTAGGTCGACACCTCCATGAAGACTATACGTGTGAAAATGTCTTATTAATGTCGATGTAAAAGGGTGATTTTTAGGTATGAGTATTGGATGTTTAGTATCATAGGGCAGAGTGATGTTTTTATCAATTCTACCTCCCACTCTTAATAGATTTTCTGAATCAAGAAACACATTGAGATTTTTTAATTTACTGCTGTTTGCCACGGGTTGGCCGCGCTGCAAAAGGGCGATTTCTGAAGCAAAGGACCTTTGTTGGACGAATTTAATAACAATTTTTCTAGCTTCTGAAATTTCTTGTACTGAGACTGGTCCTTTCAATTTTGTAGCATTTCTACTGTTATAAATAAACCTCTTCATAAATGCAATTACACGAAAAAGTTTATTACTTGATGAAAATTTTGAAACCAAATCCTCTATAACGGATTCGTGCATTGGAGTTGACTCTATTAGTCCAGGAATTCCCACAATTGTACATGGGACTGAGGTAGCAATCTTGGACTCGTGATCTGAGACCGGAATCTTTGACCAATCAGGTCCAGACCACCACAAGTTAAAGTGGTTTAATTTGTCGGGTAACAGCCCGCGGGTTGCACAGTCTGCTGGGTTATGTTTGCTTGGTAAGTGATGCCATGATGTTGTGTCTGTGAGAGCTCTAATTTTGTTTACTCGGTGTAGGACATATGTGTTGCCCTTTAAGGGCGGATTTAAGATCCAACTACGGGCGATTGTTGAGTCTGTCCATAGGAGAATTTCCTCAACCTGATAATCCAGCGAGCTCTGGACGACTGACAAAAGTTCCGAGAGTAATACAGCCGCGCATAGCTCCAACCTAGGCAAGGTAATGGGTTTTAAATGAGCTACACGGGTTTTAGCTGCAATCAATTTTAAAGATGAGTTCTGACTTGGGCGTATATAAATTACGGCAGCATATGCCTTTGTTGACGCATCACAAAATCCCAGAATCTGGTAAATAGGTTCGGATTTTAGGTCTAAAAATCTGGGTACTGACATGGCCTTAAAGGAAGCAATTTTTTCATAAAATTCGTTCCACCTGTTTTGAATGTCTGGTGGTAAAGGATCATCCCAACCAAGTTTTAGCTTCCAAACATCTTGTAGAAGCAATTTTAAAAGAATAGTGGCAGGGGATAACAGACCCAAAGGGTCGAAGATGCGTGCAATTACGGACAATAATTGTCGTTTAGTTTTGACGTTTTCTTCTGTGTTGACGCCAACCTGCAGTGTATCCGATGTTAAATTCCAGTTTAGTCCTAAAATACGTTGGGATTGATCGGGGTTTAAGGATAATTCCTGATTTGTTGATTTTAGAGTCTCTGGGACCTGAACTAGAGCTTCCACATAATTTGAAGCCCATTTTCGCAGCTTGAAACCCCCAGCATTAAATAATGCTTGAAGGTCTGTGACCAAAGATTGAGCGGCTTCGATTGTTTCAGCCCCTCCAAGGAAATCGTCCATATACAGGTTGTTGCGGGCAGCCTGCACAGCTACGGGAAAATTGGGTTCTTCATCGTTTAATAGCTGTAATATGGTACGCAGGGCTAAAAATGGAGCACAGGCTGTGCCATAAGTAACAGTGTTCAATTTATACACTCTGAGTGGATCTGAAACATTGGCCCTCCAAAATATTCTTTGAAAGTCTGTATCAGGCTCTGCGATTAGAATTTGCCGAAACATTTTCTCGATATCACTCGAGAGGGCGACTTTATTTAAACGGAATCGAATCAAATTGCAAAATATACTAGATTGAAGTTTTGGCCCTTTGTGCAAATTGGAGTTCAGGGATTTGCTATTTGTAGTTACGGCCGACGCATTGAACACTACCCGTAGTTTCGTAGTGCTACTATTTTCATTTATAACTCCATGATGGGGCATATAATAATTGGGTTGGCGATTAAGTTCTTCAGCCCTTAGTAAAGTCATATGACCTAAGTCTGAGTATTCACACATAAACTTACAATATTCCTGTTTTAGGTTGGGATTCTGCGCAAAACGAGCTTCGAGCCTTTTAAACAGTTTTAGTGCACAGTTGGCACTTTCACCCAAATCTATCTCATCATGGAGGGGTAATTTGACAACATAGCGACCTTCGGGGTTGCGCTTGGTGGAATATTTATATAGTTCCTCTGCCGGATCGGCTTCGGTTTCACTCTTAGAAGATACTATGGGCTGATTGTCAAAAAAATCGTTCAAGTTAAGGCAGTGTAACGAGGAGCTATATGTTGATTTTGGTTCCATTCCATCCCTTGAGAGGGGGCCACTGAGTAAGTACCCAAGTGAACTGGGAATGGCAGATGGTTCTCCTGGCCTTCCCGATACTGGTGTGCCACAAATTAGTGACGCAAAAATATCTGCGCCTAATAATACTTCGATTGGTTTTTGCTTGAAGAAATTCATATCAGCCAACTGCAGATTTTTTGTATGTGGCCAAGACGTCGTTTGCACCCGGAAATTTGGCAGAGGGGTAGTAACCCTATTTACTACTAGCGCTTTCAAGTTCCTATACTCGTTAGCGAAATATGGCGAGAATGAGAATTCCGTAAAATTCAAAACAGTTTCTGCGGAAAGACCGTTTATGCCTATAAGTCGATGAGAAGTGCCAAACAAAGGCAAATTTAGCTTCTCAACGCACTCCTTTGTTATGAGACTATTTTGTGAGGCACTATCAACTAACGCCCGACATTGAATAATTTTGCCGTTAGGTGACCTAACCTTTATAAGGGCAGTAGCCAATAATACCTTTTGGTTACTAAATTTTGCATTAGATTGTGAACTATTGGCCACCGACGTAGTAACAAGGCCGCCTCCCTGATCTGCAGAATTCTGTGCATAAATGTGCAGAAGAGTGTGATGTGAACCTGCACATACTTTACATTTAATATTAATTCTACATTGACGCACTTGATGATTAGTTCGCAAACAATTTTCACACAGTGATTTTGATTTAACTAAGTCCCATCGCTCCTGAACACTAATTCGATTGAATTTGGGACATTTAAACAATTGATGTACTTGAGAACAGGCGACGCATTTATTTTCTTTGACTAGCATTGAATTATTGACACAAGATTTTTTTACACTACTACCTTCTACTGGCTTCTTAAACATCCCTGGTTTATTTTCAAGCTTTGTTTGACTCGACGCCTCCCTCTCAATGAATGTACGAAACGAATTTAAATCGAGAATAGTTTGCGTATTCTCTAGACTGAGCTCCCACCTATGCCTAACGGATGAATCCAATTTTGAAATCATGAAATTTATAAGAATAAGATCGCTAAGAGGATTAGATTCCAATCCGAGGGTCGATAAATTTCGCACCGCTTCGTTACAAGTATCTATTAAATTGAAAAACGATTTAGGATCATCCGCTTTGTTTACTTTTACTGAAAAGATTTTATTTATTTGAGTTATAGCTAATTGACGTTTATTTTCGTAGCGCTGAGTAAGAATTTCCCAACAGTGTTTAAGATTTTCCGATTGTAACGAAAATCCACGAATAAGTTTTGATGCACTACCTCTTACACACGATTGGAGGTATTGTAGCTTTTCAACCTCACTAAGGCTGTCATTATCCAGAATTGATGATTTAAATAAATTTTTAAATGACAACCAAGATTCATTATCCCCGTAAAAATAAGGAATTTCAAGTTTGGGAAGACTAATATGCGAATTAACAGAAGTCCCGGGTTTGGTACGTGCATCATTATTTACATTTGGAGTATTTGATTGCGATTTACCCTCTAATACAACGGATAATTCTAACAGAGTGTCCCTATTCTTTAACACCTCTTCAGAGTTTTCATCGTTTTCCTCTTCGGAAAAATTTGTAACTATATCCTCGAATTTAACCTCCAGTGCATTTACCTTATCTTTTAGGATCTTTAATCTGGCTTGATCGCTTTTATCGCAATCATTGACCTTCGATTTTATAAATTCTATTTCTTTAATTACATTTTCAAATTTTATCACTTCATTAGATTTTGAGAACAACGCACTCTGTTCGGCGTCATTCGCCCTTGTTTTTCCCTTTCTACCCATCTTATGATCAAACTAATTACAAACAATTAAATTTAAATATGAATTAATCGATTGCATTAAATTATTATTCTGCAGATCAGGAAGTAAAACAAAACAAAAATATAAGAACAAATGAAAAAAAACAACACATAATAGAATATTTTTTTTTTTTGTTTTTTTTTTTTTACTGAAATAAATAAACTAATAAAATATTAAATGCACCCTTTTCATTCTCATACTCTCATTTATTCAACAATTACTTAACATGAAAGTTTATTTCTGAAATTCCAAACCGAAACTTTCGGTTTGAAACCCAAACTATTTTGAATTACGTTTTCTCTCAAAACAAAACTTCTACGTAAGCATGAAAGCGAAACTACTTTGAATTACGTTTTATATCAAAACAATTTAACCTTGTATTAATGATTTATTTCAACAAATTAATTTTAATTTACTTTAAAGTTCTTATACAGATAATTTAATCCTACGTAAACAAAAGAATTTTTTCAATTTACAATTTTTTTTTTTTAAATTTAACGAATTACGATTATCTAATTAATAGGTAATTAAGCCTCCGTGAATCGACGGACCACTATGGCTTTGAAGCCACTAAGAATTTTCGACTAAGTATCAATTTATGAATTTCGAATTAGGATTGATTAAATTTAGAATCTCATATTAAGAAATTCTAACTCATTTATTTAAATTCAAATTCTGCAACTTCACTCTATCAGAAATAAGAATAACATGCATATTAATCAAATGAGAATAAGTTTAATTCTACTTACCCTATCTGCCAGATTTCCCGGGTGAAAGTAAAACTAGAACTGCCAATACATAGACTCAGACCTCTAAATTCTGCTTAGCAAACGATTTATTGTTACAATCCTAACTTATGTTATTTGACTCGAATAATGACGAATAAGTCTTATTATATTAAAAGAGTTTGTTTTCTGGTTTTAAGATGCATTGCATCTCTCTTCGATTCGATTCGGCGACTGACTCAATCAGCTCCGTCCCGTCACACAATAGTTCTGTTCTGCGCATCGTATCCTGCCTCCTTCTCCATTCTCTTCCTCCCCGACAGTTATCTTTATTTGTTTATTTAATTATTTTTATTTTTACTGAAATTTTAATTTTGTGCGTTTAGTTAAATCAAAAAAAAAGCTTCTTTAAAAAACTATCAAAATTCCCTAGACACTGTGTGGACAATGAAAGATTTTCTTATATCATTTGGCATCTTTTCTATTAAGTATCGGCAAAAAAGTAACACATCGGCTTACGAGGATCGAACCTACGAGCATCGCGTTATCACCATGACGCTCTAATCAAATGCGCTAACGAGCGACGAAAAAGGCTGTTTTAATTTACATTAAAGTGGAGGCGCCTTCTTTTACAGAATGACACAAAGCCCGATGATACAAATCCAATTTCAATAAAAAGCTTCTAAAAGAATTATATATATATATATATATAATTCTTTTAGAAGCTAATTATATATTTAACTTTTTATTTCGTGCCTTTTAGTATCCAAGAAAAGTTTCTTCAAAAAAAAAAAAAAAAAAAAAAAAAAAAAACTGTTCAAAAATTCTTAGAATACTGTGTAGACAACGAAAAATTTCCTTTTATCAATTGACATATTTTCTATTAATTATCTGCAAAATTTAACGCATCGATACTTCGGGGATGGTACTCAGCACCAGCGCATTAGCTACTTGACGCTCTAACCAACTGCGCCAACAAGCTACTAAGGACCGCTGACATTTACTTTAAAGATGAGGTGCCTTATTTATTAGTGTGACATGAAGACGCAATAGCGAAATCCAATAAAAAGCTTCTAAAAAATATATTTATTTATTTACTTTTATTTAAATTTTTATTTTGTGCTTTTTAGTAACTAGAGAAAAAGCTGTTTAAAAAACTCTTAAAAAATTATTAGGATATTGTGTACACAATGAAATCTTTCCTTTTATCAACTGACACCTATTAATTATTCTTTTCTATTAATTATTTGAGAAATTAACATGATGCTCTAACCAACTGAGCCATTAAGAGATAGAGATACAATGAATTGCTTACAATTTTTTTTTTTTTTTTTTTTTTTTTTTTTTAAGTGGAAGTGTCTTACTTTTTAGCGTGACAGAAAACGCGATGACAAATTCAATTTCATGTAATAAAAATCAGTTAAAATGGGTGAAAATATCTTATCCGAAAAATGGAGATTTAACACTTTCAGGTCTAAACTATTTCAACCGCATATCTCCTACTGGACTATTTTTTTTTTAATACTTTCTTTTACTAATTAACACCTTTTCTATTAAATATCTCCAAAAATTACCATATCGGCCTTTCGAGGATCGAACTCATAACCGACCGTTATCAACATGATGCTCTAACCAACGGAGCTAACGAGGAATGCAATGCATATTTACTTTAAAGGGGAGGCACCTTGTTTTCTGGCGTGTCATGAAGACACGATGAGAAATTCCAATTTCAATAAAAAGCTTCTAAAAAAATTATTTATTTATTTATTTTTACCTACATTTTTATTTTGTGCTTTTTGTAACTAGATAAAAAGCCGTTTAAAAAACTCTTGAAAAATTATTAGGATACTGTGTACACAGCGAAATATTTTCTTTTATCGATTGACACTTTTTCTATTAATTATTTGCAAAAAATAACACCTCGGCCCGGCGAGGATCGAACACGTGACTCTCGCGTTATTAAGATGACGCTGTAACCAGCTGATCCATTAACAGATGCAATGAGTTGCTTACATTTTTTTTTAAATATATATATATATATAATGGAAGCGTCTTAATTTTTTAACGTGACAAAAAGCCGATGAGAAATCCAATTTCATATAATAGTAATATATACATATATATAAAGCTTCTAAAAATATTTTTTTGTATGTATATTTTACTTAAAACATTTTATTTTGTGCTTTTTTAATATCTAAAATGTTTTGTGTTTTCCAATATCTAAATTAAAAAAAAAAAAAAAAAAAAGAAAAAAAGAAAAATGCTTCTTAAAAAAAAAACTCCTCAAAAAATTCTTAGTGTAAGTAACGAAAAATTTTCTTGTACCAATTGACACCTTTTCTACTAATTATATGGAAAATTTAACACGCTGGACTTTCTTGTATCAATTGACAACTTTTCTACTAATTATATGGAAAAATTAACACGCTGGACCTTCCGGGGATCGAACTCACAACCTTTGCGCTACTAACGGGACGCTCTTACCAACTGTGCCACAGAGCGAAAAATAAAATTACTTATATTTACTTTAAAATGTAGGCGCCTTGTTTACTAGCGTGACACGAAGACACGATGACCAAGTCAATTTCAATTAAAAACCTTCTAACTAAAAACAAATTGTCGAAGAAAAACGCACTTTGATTAATATTTAAAATCTACATTTAAAGATGATGTATATTTCGGGTATTTGTTTGCCTGTAATATAATTTAATATAATCGGTATTATAATTTTTCAAGAAGCTGTAATGATTGGTGTGTGAAGTAATTAGTTAATTTGTTTGGGCCGTAATTATATGTGCTATTTAGATACATTTTTTCTTGTAAGGTAAAGAATTATAAGCGTTATTTATTTGTTTAAATATCCCTACAATTCATATACATTATGAAAAAAAAAAAAGAAAAAAGAAAAAATTGCTCAATGTAAATTTTTAGCGTTATAAAGTTTTTTTTTTTTTTTTTTTTTTTTTTTTTTTTAACATCATTCTATGGTAACGAAAACAAGTTTTAGACGATATACAGGAATGCGCAAACTCAATCGTTTTAATGCTTCTTTTTAAGAAATGAAACTCTAAATATATTTTAACGAGGTTCTTTTCGTCATAGTAAAAAACAATTTTTGTAAATTTGCTTATTTTTGGATAATATACAGTACTATAAAAATCAATCTATTATAATTGAAACTAAAGCCATATAAATATTTATTGAAGTTTTTCTTTTTCCATAAAAGAAATAAATTTTGAGGCGTTATTAAAGAATTATGATACATTTAAAAGCTGTAACAGGTAAATTCATTTGGAAAGTTTTTATAATCTATGTGTTTTTGTATAATTTGGGGCATAAAAGTTCAAAGTACCACCGGTAAATAAAAAATAAAAAATTAATGTAACATTTGCATTAACAGACTATTCTGTTTTCAAGAGCAAATACACTTAAAGTTATATTTTAACTGTATTAAGCCTTCTTTACTGACTATTTATTATGTAATTATTCAGAACAGAAATATTTCTTTTGTATACATAGAGTCAACTTTCGCTTTTCAAAATAGATCAGAATTTCATTTCCAAAACCGACATATGACAGATAAGTTCGATTTGAGGCAGCATTTATCTTTATCGATCGTAAAAGATACACGAAACTTTTATTTATTTATCTTTAATAGTTTGTAGCTTTTCTTTATATCGTGCTCAGATAACAGTGGAAAGAGACAAGTATTCAAATAAAAGAATTAGATTAAATATATTGCGCAATCATTCATATACGACAAGCAAATAATTCACAGAATAAATAAATAAATAAAATAGGTGAGGAATTCTATAAGGAATCATTACCAGAGGTAACTTGTCATACTAATTTTATCATTAATGTGATGTTGAAAATCACACACATTTATATAATATTGATTAAAACTAGTATGTTGTGTGCACCACAAAACTCTCTCCTATATTTTCCTTTACAAATAATTCAAGTAGTACAAATTATTTATTAAAATTACTATTTATTAAAGTTATTTTCCGAGATGAATGCAGACGATTTTCATGTCAGAGGAGCATAACATTAAGTGTCGAAAGAATGCCAATTTTGTGTAAAAATCTGAAAAAATGTTTTTTTTTCCCTTTTGAAATATATATACATATATTAGTAAAAGTAAAAAAGAATGAATAAATTTGTTTTAAATTATCACAGATCTATGGTTCGACCATTCGTTTTAAAGTTATTGAAGAATTCTTTTGAAAGATACCAATACTGAAAATTTACACCCCCCTGGGAGACTTACAAATTTTGTTTACAAAAAAATAAATAAATAAATAAATAAAAAAAATGTGATCAAAAATTTCGGGCCAAACAAACTTAGGAAAAATAAAATAGCAAAATAGCAAAAAAGTCCCCACCCTAGGGAGGAAACGATGGCCCTACATATATATATATAGGCGAATGGAGTCATAATCCGACACCCTGCCGATCCACGGGCGGTTCCATCGGTGCCCTGGGCCGCAGAATCTGTGGGGAAGGCCTGTATTACCTACGTAATTTCGGAGGGAGACTGCAGCGTGGAATTGTTTAACAAGTCAAAATCGTGGCAAGAGTCTCAGTTTGTTTACTGTTTGGGCTTTTATACCTAATTTTCTGAGCTGCTGATTGGTTCTTTAGATCGTCTGGGCTCTTAAAAGGAATTTCTGGGATTAATTAATATGCAGCTCAATGCAGCGGCAGTCGCAAATTGCACTAACGTCAGCGAATTTCGACTTATAATTTCGTTCTTTTTCTGATTTCTGAGTTATAAAGTCTTCTGCTAGGAAACAATCTTTAAAGGGACAATTACGAATTATTCGCGATTATAATTTCGATAGGGATAAAAATAAATTGTTTTAAATTATTAAAAAACCCAATTCAAAAGTATGAAAATCGCTAATCGAAATTATAATCGCGAATAATTCGTAATTGCCCCTTTAAAGATTGTTTCCTAGGAGAAGACTTTATAACTCAGAAATCAGAAAAGAAACGAAATTATAAGTCGAAATTCGCTGACGTTAGTGCAATTTGCAACTGCCGCTGCATTGAGCTGCATATTAATTAATCCCAGAAATTCCTTTTAAGAGCCCATAGATCTAAAGAATCAATCAGCAGCTCAGAAAATTAGGTATAAAAGCCCAAACATTAAACAAACGGAGACTCTTGCCACGATTTTGACTTGTAAAACAATTCCACGCTGCAGTTTCCCTCTGAAATTACGTAGGTATACGGGCCTTCCCCACAGATTCTGCGGCCGATGGAGCCGCTCGTTGATCGGCAGAGTGTCGGACTATGACTCCATTTGCCTTACCCTGTCCCGACTTAGAAATACTGAAGCAATAAAGATGTTTCCTGAAAGAAAGCCTAGTCGTCATTGTGTGCTGAGCCTGTCATCTCTCTTTCATCCAGTAATTAATTCATTACATATATACATATATGTATTTAAAAAATCCTAATTGACTATTACGAGGGTTGCTATTTATATTTCTGGCCTTGGCAACAGTAAGTGTTGCTAGGCGACCGCAGACGATTTTAATCGAAAGTTTGATATTTTTAAACGTAAATTCAGCAGACGATTTACCCTTATAGCTTTATTTGTGTTGTTGACAGTACATTGAAAAGTTCTTCTCTTTCAAAAAATGGAATTGAATCGTGAAAATTTTCGTGCGATTATTTTTCATAAATTTCGACGTGGATTGTCAAGACAAGAGTGCTTCGATGAACTTAATTCTTTATACAGCGATAAAGCGCCATCCTACAGCACTGTAAAAAATTGGTATAACGAATTTAATCGTGGTCGATGTTCGATCCAGGACGAATCCCGTGCAGGTCGTCCAAAATCCGTTGTTGTGCCAGAAAAGATCGATGCTGTGCGTGAACTGATAAAGCAAGATCGTCATGTGACATACCGTGAGATTGAGGCGTCTTTCGACATTAGTATGACTAGCAACAATAAAATATTGCATGAACATTTGAGCGTAAAAAAAATTTGTTCGCGTTGGATCCCGCATAATCTGACAAACGCTCAAAAAAAGGCTCGCGTCGATTGGTGCAAGGAAATGTTGGAAAAATACGTTCAAGGTACATCAAAGGCTGTGTATAACATCTACACAGGTGACGAATCATGGATCTATGCATATGAGCCGGAAACAAAACAGCAATCAACTGTATGGGTCTTCCAAGGCGAGGCAAAACCAACAAAAGTTGTTCGAGGAAGAAGCACATCGAAACAAATGATTGCCTGTTTCTTCGGCATTAACGGTCATGTGGCAACAGTGGCGTTAGAGCAACGCAGGACGGTCAATTCTGAATGGTACACGACCATTTGTTTGCCAGAAGTCATCGGAGAAATTCGAAAAAAGCAGAAGAACAGGCGAATCATTCTTCATCATGACAATGCGAGCTCTCACACATCGACTCAAACAAATGCATTTCTGACTGAGCGAAAGATCGAACTGATGGGTCATCCGCCGTACAGCCCTGATTTGGCACCCAATGACTTCTTCTTATTCCCACACATCAAAAATAAATTACGTGGACAACGATTTTCGACCCCCGAAGAAGCGGTTGATGCATTCAAAACGCATGTTTTGGAGTTACCTCAATCGGACTGGAAAAAGTGCTTTGAAAATTGGTTCAAACGCATGCAAAAGTGTATTGATCATCATGGAGAATATTTTGAAAAACAATAAAACCAATTTCGATCCTACATATTTGTTTTTTCATTATTAGGCCAGAAATATAAATAGCAACCCTCGTATTATTAGAAATATTTGTTTTTAATTTCGAAAAGTTAGAAATAACTACCGTTATAACATTTGCACTAAATTTTGCTCCATAATGCCGTATTAAAAATTATTAAAATGAAAAAAAAAAAAAAAAAGATGATACCAACAGATGTTGATTGATTTACCTCCAAATGTAATCAGCAGCAATTTATGTGAAGTTTGAACTAAGTATCGTATACTACTGCTACTTTGGCCCATTTTTATTAGGTTGATTTCTTTAGAAATCGACCTATTGCAATCACTTCGTTTATCTATATATATATCTATCTATCTATCTATCTATCTATCTATCTATAATGAAAATTTTGTCATCACGATAACTCCCGAAATAATACTCGAAATTGAACCAAATTTGGACAGTGAACTAATCTTATAAATACCTTGGAGGAGTTCGTTAACCAAGTTGCTCCGACCTTTTGTTTTCAAGTGGCAGCCACTTGAAAATTTCAAACCGACATTGTAAAAAGCATAATTAAAGCAAGATTTGCTTGAATTTTGTTGTAAATACAGCTCACATGAGGGTCTCAATGATGTTTATTAATGAAGTTTATCCGCCATTTTCAATAAAGTGGCAGATATTTTAAGTTAAACGGGACCACTTGAAATCAGGCTACCACTTGAAAATTTAAAATCCCTATAACTTCCGAAATAATACTCCAAATCAAACCAAATTTGAACAGTGTGTTAACTTATCTTATAAATATCTTAGATGAGTTTGTTAACCAAGTTGCTCCGCCATTTTGTTTTCAAGTGGAGACCACTTGAAAATTTCAAATTCAAATTGTAAAAAGCGTATTCCGAATTTTTTTTAATTTTGATGTATACATAGATTACACAAGTGTCTCAAATAACTTTATTAATGAACTTTATCCGCCATTTTTAATAAAGTGGCGGATATCTTAAGTTAAGCGTGACCACTTGAAATTAGGCCACCACTTAAAAATTTAAAACCATGATAACTTCCGAAATAATACTCCAAATGGAACCAAATTTGAACAGTGTCTTAACTTATGTTATAAATATCTTAGATGAGTTTGTTAACCAAGTTGCTCCGCCATTTTGTTTTCAAGTGGAGACCACTTGAAAATTTCAAATTTAAATTGTAAAAAGCGTATTCCGAAATTGTTTGAATTTTGATGTAAATACAGACCACATAAGGATCTCAATGAAGTTTATTAATAAACTATATCCGCCATTTTTAATAAAGTGGCAGATATCTTAAGTTAAGTGGGGCCACTTGAAATCAGGCTACCACTTGAAAATTTTAAATCCCTATAACTTCCGAAAGAATACTCCAACTCGAACAAAATTTGAATAGTGTCTTAACTTATCTTATAAATATATTGGATGAGTTTGTTAACCAAGTTGCTCCGCCATTTTCTTTTCAAGTGGTGACCACTTGAAAATTTCAAATTCAAATTGTAAAAAGCGTATTGCGAATTTCTTTTAATTTTGATGTATACATAGATTGCACAAGTGTCTCAAATAACTTTATTAATGAACTTTACCCGCCATTTTTAATAAAGTGGTGGATATCTTAAGTTAAGCGGGACCACTTGAAATCAGGCCACCACTTGAAAATTTAAAACCATGATAACTTCCGAAATAATA
This sequence comes from Salticus scenicus, assembly GCA_963930645.1. Taxonomy (NCBI): domain Eukaryota; kingdom Metazoa; phylum Arthropoda; class Arachnida; order Araneae; family Salticidae; genus Salticus; species Salticus scenicus. The sequence goes on along the minus strand of OZ005653.1, from coordinate 74,851,187 downwards.
CTCCAAATGGAACCAAATTTGAACAGTGTCTTAACTTATGTTATAAATATCTTAGATGAGTTTGTTAACCAAGTTGCTCCGCCATTTTGTTTTCAAGTGGACCACTTGAAAATTTCAAATTTAAATTGTAAAAAGCGTATTCCGAAATTGTTTGAATTTTGATGTAAATACAGACTACATAAGGATCTCAATGAAGTTTATTAATAAACTATATCCGCCATTTTTAATAAAGTGGCAGATATCTTAAGTTAAGCGGGACCACTTGAAATCAGGCTACCACTTGAAAATTTAAAATCCCTATAACTTCCGAAAGAATACTCCAAATCGAACCAAATTTGAATAGTGTCTTAACTTATCTTATAAATATCTTGGATGAGTTTGTTAACCAAGTTGCTCTGCCATTTTCTTTTCAAGTGAAGACCACTTGAAAATTTCAAATTCAAATTGTAAAAAGCGTATTGCGAATTTCTTTTAATTTTGATGTATACATAGATTACACAACTGTCTCAAATAACTTTATTAATGAACTTTACCCGCCATTTTTAATAAAGTGGTGGATATCTTAAGTTAAGCGGGACCACTTGAAATCAGGCCACCACTTGAAAATTTAAAACCATGATAACTTCCGAAATAATACTCCAAATGGAACCAAATTTGAACAGTGTCTTAACTTATCTTATAAATATCTTAGATGAGTTTGTTAACCAAGTTGCTCCGCCATTTTGTTTTCAAGTGGAGACAATTTGAAAATTTCAAATTTAAATTGTAAAAAGCGTATTCCGAAATTGTTTGAATTGTGATGTAAATACAGACCACATAAGGATCTCAATGAAGTTTATTAATAAACTATATCCGCCACTTTTAATAAAGTGGCAGATATCTTAAGTTAAGCGCGGTCACTTGAAATCAGGCTCATACTTGAAAATTTAAAATCACGATAACTTCCGAAAGAATACTCCAAATCGAACCAAATTTGAATAGTGTCTTAACTTATCTTATAAATATCTTGGATGAGTTTGTTAACCAAGTTGCTCTGCCATTTTCTTTTCAAGTGAAGACCACTTGAAAATTTCAAATTCAAATTGTAAAAAGCGTATTGCGAATTTCTTTTAATTTTGATGTATACATAGATTACACAACTGTCTGAAATAACTTTATTAATGAACTTTACCCGCCATTTTTAATAAAGTGGTGGATATCTTAAGTTAAGCGGGACCACTTGAAATCAGGCCACCACTTGAAAATTTAAAACCATGATAACTTCCGAAATAATACTCCAAATGGAACCAAATTTGAACAGTGTCTTAACTTATCTTATAAATATCTTAGATGAGTTTGTTAACCAAGTTGCTCCGCCATTTTGTTTTCAAGTGGAGACAACTTGAAAATTTCAAATTTAAATTGTAAAAAGCGTATTCCGAAATTGTTTGAATTGTGATGTAAATACAGACCACATAAGGATCTCAATGAAGTTTATTAATAAACTATATCCGCCACTTTTAATAAAGTGGCAGATATCTTAAGTTAAGCGCGGTCACTTGAAATCAGGCTCATACTTGAAAATTTAAAATCACGATAACTTTTGAAATAATACTTCAAATCGAACCAAATTTTGACAGTGATATTATCATATAATTATCTTGAATGTTTTCACTAGGCAACTTGTCCCGACATCTTGTGTCTAATAAAGAAGCATCACAAAACTGGCGTTGTAAAAATTATTACTTACAAACTTTGAATAAACACCATAAAATGCAATAAACTCGCAACAATTGTTTCGGGTCGAAAAGTCTTTAAACCCCTCCCCACCCCCCCTTTTTTCGTTTAAACTTTGCCTTCTTTAAGTTTTGATTTATTTGTTAATTTTTGCTAATTTTTTCTCATTTTTAGATACTGTCATTTTATATTTTTATTTTATCGATTTTTCCATTTGATTAATTACATTTTTGTATTTTAACGCCCTCCCCCCCATTCTTTTTGTTTAAACTCCGCCTTCTTTAAGTTTTGACTCTTGTTTCTGTTTTTGTTTAAACTCCGCCTTCTTTAAGTTTTGACTCTTGTTTCTGTATATGTTTTTAGCATGAGTTCTTCAGAGATTAATCGTTTCAAACATCTTCGTTTGAAACGTTCTCGCTATCTCAATCATTTAAATTTTCTTCTTAGATGTAAGCGTGCTCGGATAATTCCTAAGTTCATAGACATTAAGTACATGTGCGTTGCCGCTTTGACTGCAGCACTCGTGCTTACTTTGTTCGCCTGATGAAGGGTCGTGTGTTTTTTCGACCCGAAACAATTGTTGCGAGTTTATTGCATTTTATGGTGTTTATTCAAAGTTTGTAAGTAATAATCTTGTGTCTAAGTTCCAGCCACTTGAAATCACACTGCCACTTGAAAATATGCCATCACGATAACTTTTAAAATACTAAACAGATTCAAATAAAAGCTGGTTAGTGAACTTTTGGTTCAAATATCTAGGATAAGTTCTCTTGATGACTTGATCCGCAATTTTATTTTCAAGTGGCGGCCACTTGAAAATTTGGCATTATGGTAATTTTAGTAAGACAGAATCAATTCGCTTCAAGTTTGGGTAGTGGATTTATCATTCAAATATCTCAGATAAGTTCGCTAGGCATCTCACTCCACTTTTTTTTACAAGTGGTGCCACCTGAAAATTTCTTATGATTATAATTTTTGAAATTCTGATTTAATTTAAACTAGAACTGGACAATGAATTTATCGTACAAATGTACTGGATGATTTCGATGGGCAAGTTGTTTTGCTATTTTGTTTTACAAGCCGCAGCCACTTAGACTGCCACTTGAAAATTTGCCATAATAATAATTTTTGAAACACGGCACTGATTTAAACCACAGTTGGACAGTAACCTATGCTTCAAATATCTTCGATGTGTTTGCTGGAACTTTAGAAATACTTAATCAATTCAAATCAAAGTTGAAAAATGGATTTATCATTCAAACAACAAAAATTTAGAAAATTCACGTAACTCATGAATCAATCACGTTATTGCGTCCATCTTTGGTATATCGATAATAAGTATTTTCTCGCCAAAAGTCGCCAAAAAAGTCGCCATAGGGGAAAAGTTGCCAAATTTGGCGCCAAATCCATTACATGCGTTACTGGATCTTTTTAATCCGTTTTTAAGGTAAAATTAGACTATTTTAATGCTAAAACAAACTAGAAATGCAGGAAACTAACATTTTATCAACTTACTAAGCCTCTTTGAAAGAATTTCTACAAAAAAAAAAAAAAAAAAAAAATATTTTCAAATTTGCAACGATATCTTAGATGAGCAACTTTCTCTGCCATTTTTATCGAAGTGGCAGCCACTTAATTTTTACACAATGACTTTTGAGATTTTGAATTAATTCGAACTATGTGTGTACAGTAGACTTATCTCACAAACGCATTTCATATATTTGTCAACTTAACCCACCATTTTTTTTCCTAGCGCCGGCCACTTGAAAATTTTAAATTCACATAAAAGTGTGTTTATGAACCGATTTGCTTAAAACTCCATATGTGCATAGCCTACATCAATATTTCTACCAAGTGCATTAATAATTTGTAGCCGCCATTTTGAAACAAAATGACGGCTACTTGATAAGGAAAAAGAAATCAACCTACCCTTCCGAAAAAGCCGGAAGGTCTTGTTTCTTAATTTTAAAGTCGTTAGAACAGTAAAATGAAAAAAAAAAAAAAGTAACAAACTTTTTTAATTATTATTTGTCACAAATGTGTGTTTTCAATAAATGAGTAATCCATTTATGTAACGTTTTAATGAAAAAAAAAAAAAAAAAGAAAGAAACAAAGAAGGAAGGAAGGAAGGAAAAAGAAAGGGAGAGTGTTTTAAAATGTTAGGTCAAAGTGCTTATGGCTATTTTTACCCAATAGTCTGGTATCAGATAGAAAAATTTGGAAGTAAGGTCCGCACAATGTTTTTTAGTCATTTCTGTTTCTTCAAGACTTACATAAGGAAAATCAGTAGGATACCATTTCCTTACCCTTGAGCTAATTTAAATATTCAAGATAGCGGTGGAGATGGCTTAAAGGTCCTATATTCAGGGCCGTAGCGACCGCCCCTCCTCGAAAGTCTATTATTATAGATTGAAGCAAATAGTAAAATTTATTATATTTTTGGAAGAAAAAAAAAAAAAAAAAGGATACGTGTTCGTTCAAATATTTTAACAACTTACTAGCTGGACCCCGTCGACTTCGACGGTCACTTTATTGACCGTAATGTTTCAAAAATCGTTTATTAATTATATCATTAAATTATTTATTAAATCATTATTTAAATGTATTTCAAGTTAAAACATCTAATTTAATTTACAACATTTCACTTAAAAAAAAAGAAATTCGGAAAAATGGTTATAAATTAAAATACTATGTATGACATCACTTTCTACAAAGTACTGTCAATGTGACGTCAAACTGACTCCAAATAAAACAGTTGCTATCTTTTATTTTCTGTTTCTTTTAATACTAAGGCTACATGTTAGCTGACCAACCCGGCGTTGCCTGTACCCATGATAATAACCTTAATTGAACCTTAAATTTGTATGATTTTATATCTTTAACTCGATTTTGTTTGAATTTCTATTTTTAAATAAAGGCAACGCGAAAAAATAATCAGCTGTAACAAAAAAATTACCTCGAACCGAACGAAACTCAGTCTTGTGACACCGGTGTCTGTGGCAGCACATACGTGAGCCGCTAATAACGTAAAAAAAAATTCCCAAAAATTAACCTGCAACCGAAAGAACCCACCCGGTGTTGCCCGGGCCCATGATAATAACCTTAAATGCACCTTAAATTTGTATGGTTTTATATCTTTAACTCGATTTTGTTTGAATTTCTATTTTTAAATGAAAAGATCACAAAAAAAAAAAAAAAGAAAATAATAATAATAATAATAATAATCATTATCTGTAACAAATAAAAATTACTTCAAACAGAACGGAACTCGGGTTCGTATCCCAGTGCCTGTGGCACGTATATGCAGACAGCTATTAACATGAAAAAATTCTCAAAAATTAACCTTGAACCGAACGAACCTCTGACTCGTGTTACCGCTGCCTGTGGCTGCGGCACCGTATAGCAGGCATGCTACTTACGCACTGCAAAATCCACTTTCCTCCAACAGGGAGCACAGTATGTTCTATACGAAAATCACCAATCACCTTGAATTTCCAAGACCTTTCAAATAAGGTGTCACATGGTGGTGTCAACTGTAAAATCCTTTAGTTGCACTTTCCACCGCCAGGGGGCGCAGTTTGTTCTGTACGAACATCACCAACGGTGAGGAAATACCAAGATCACTTAGTTCCATTTCACTTAGTTCCAAAATCACTTAGTTCCATTTTTTACCACCAGGGGTCGCATTATACTGTATACAAACATCCCCAATCGACATGAAATTTCAAGACCTTTAAAATGAGGTGCTACATGTGTGGGTCTAGAACGGATTTCCCTCTCAAACTAATTTCCCCCCTTTCCCCTCTCCTCCAAATCTACTTTCCCCCTTTTTCCCCCCTTTAAAATCGAAAATTCCAAATTCGCAGATATTGATTTTTTAGTATTCGACTCTAGTCCCCATATGTAGAATTTCTTCACCGTGAAGCAATTTGAAGCTTAGTTAAGCTCGTAAACGTGTTTTTAACCCGAAACGGGTGGGAAATGGTTTCCCACCCGTTTCCCCCGGGGGGAAACTGATTAAAGTTGATTCTGCACGCATAACTTTCCTCAAACTCAACGAATTTAAGCAGTTAATAGCTCAAAAGAAAGAGCTTGATCCACTGAGTGTTCTTAGACTTGTGTCAACAGCCTACATTAATTAGAACTCTAGTTATAGAGGTTTGAGTGAAGGAAAATCTTGAAAAAATTGAATGTAAAGTTGATTCTGCACGCATAACTTTCCTCAGACTCAACGAATTTAAGCAGTTAATAGCTCAAAAGAAAGAGCTTGATTCACTGAGTGTTCTGAGAGTGAAACGATCAAGATCCATTCAATAGAAGAGGAGCTATGAGAATTCGAATTGTTTGAGTGAATGTGTCCCATAGGAAATGTACAGGGAAGAATCGCGTTTGAGTATAACTTGAGTAAGGTGGGAGTTGAGTAAATTTCAATGATTGATGACATATCTGTGTCTAAATACCTTTCATTTAAAAAAAAAATGAAGGAAATCGCCCGGATAGAACGGCCAGACGGACTGCCTTTAGTTTTCATAAATTCTTTTAATATAGACTAGCTGGAACCCGTCGAATGCGACGGTCACTTTATTGACCGTAATGTTTCAAAAACCGTCGCATCATTATTTAAATGTATTTCAAGTTAAAACATCTAATATAATGTACGACATTTCACTTAAAAAAAAAGAAATTCGGGAAAATGCTTATAAATAGAAACTAGCTGGAACCCGTCGAATGCGACGGTCACTTTATTGACCGTAATGTTTCAAAAACCGTCGCATCATTATTTAAATGTATTTCAAGTTAAAACATCTAATATAATGTACGACATTTCACTTAAAAAAAAGAAATTCGGGAAAATGCTTATAAATAGAAATACTATATACGACACCACTTTCTACAAAGTATTGTCATTGGTGACGTCAAACTGACTCCAAATAAATAGTTGCTATCTTTTATTTTCTATTTCGTTTAATACTATGACTACATGTTAGCTGACCCGCCCGGCGTTGTCCGGGCCTATGATAATAACCTTAAATAAACCTTAAATTTGCATAATTTTAAATCCTAAACTCGATTTTGTTTGAATTTCTATTTTTAAATAAAGCATCGCGAAAAAATAATCAGATGTAACAAAAAAATTACCTTGAACCAAACGGAACTCTGCCTTGTGACCACGGTGCCTGCGGCAGCGCATACGCTGGCCGCTAATAACATAAAAAAATTCCCAAAAATTAATATGGAACCAAACGAACCCGACCGGCGTTGCCCGGGCCCATGATAATAACTTTAAATGAACCTTAAATTTGTATGATTTTATATCTTTAACTCGATTATGTTTGAATTTCTATTTTTTAATAAAAGCATAGCATCGCAAAAAAAAAAAAAAAAAAAAAAAAAAAAAAAATCAGCTGTAACAAAAAAATTACCTCGAACCGAATGAAACTCCGCCTTGTGACCCCGGTGCCTGCGGCAGCGCATACACGGATCGCTAACAACATGAAAAAATTCCCAAAAATTAACCTGGAACCAAACGAACCCGACCGGAGTTGCCCGGGCCCATGATAATAACCTAAAATGAACTTTAAATTTGTATGATTTAATATCTTTAACTCTATTTTGTTTGAATTTGTATTTTTAAATGAAAGCATCGCGAAACAAATAATAATCATATATAACAAAAAAAATTGACTCAAACAGAACGGAACTCGGGCTCGTGACCCCGGTGCCTCTGGCAGCGTATATGCGGGTCGCTAATACCATGAAAAAATTCTTAAAAATTAATCTTGAACCGCACGAACCTCTGAATCGTGTTTCCGCCGCCTGTGGCTGCGGCACCGTATAGCAGGCATGCTACGCACGCGCTGCAAAATTCACTTTCCTCCACCAGGGAGCGCAGTATGTTGCATACGAACATCACCAATCATCTTGAATTTCCAAGACCTTTCAAATAAGGTGTCACATGGTGGTGTCAACTGCAAAATCCTTTAGTTGCACTTTCTCCCGCCAGGGGGCACAGTGTGTTCTGTACGAACATCACCAACGGTCAGGAAATACCAAGACCTTTAAAATAAGATATAACATGATAGGGTCTACTACAAAATCACCTAGTTCCATTTTTCACCACCAGGGGGCGCACTATATTGTATACAAACATCCATAATCAACATGAAATTTCAAGACCCCTATCACTGATCGCCTTGGATTTCCAAGACCTTTTAAATAGGTGTCACATGATGGTGCCAACTGCAAAATCTTTTAGTTGCACTTTCCACCACCAGGGGGCGCAGTGTGTTCTGTACGAACATCACCAACGATCAGGAAATACCAAGACCTTTAAAATAAGATGTAACATGATAGGGTCTACAGCAAAATCACCTAGTTCCATTTTTCACCACCAGGGGTCGCACTATATTGTATACGAACATCCCTAATCGACATGAAATTTCAAGACCTTTGAAATGAGGTGCTACATGTGTGGGTCTAGAACGGATTTACCTCTCAAACTAATTATCCCCTTCCCCCCCCTCCAAATCTACTTTCCCCCTTCCCCCCCTCCCCTTTAAAATCGAAAATTCCAAATTCGCAGAAAGTGATTTTTTAGTATTCGACTCTAGTCCCCATATGTACACTTTCCACACCGTGAAGTAATTTGGAGCTTTAACCCGTTCCCCCCCGGGGGGGGGACTGTTCGACTTTTTCTTAATTTTCTCTTTTCATTGCACAACTACAGACCAAGACCTTTTTTTAGACACCTTAACCAAATTTTTACACCAAGTAGTTCTCTCAATATAGTGGAGACAGACAAAAACATGTTTCAAATTAATATATAGATTTTTTTTCCAAATAATTGATTTACACCAAACGCAAGAAAATCTTGAAAAATTCTTGAAAAAATTGAATGTAATGTTGATTGTGCACGCGTAACTTTCCTCAAACTCAACGAATTTAAGCAGTTAATAGCTAAAAAGAAAGAGCTTGATCCACTGAGTGTTCTTAGACTTGTGTCAACAGCCTACGTTAATTAGAACTCTAGTTATAGAGGTTTGAGTGAAGGAAAATCTTGAAGAAATCTTGAAAAAAATGAATGTAAAGTTCATTCTGCACGCATAACTTTCCTCAAACTCAACGAATTTAAGCAGTTAATAGCTCAAAAGAAAGAGCTTGATCCACTGAGTGTTCTTAGACTTGTGTCAACAGCCTACATTAATTAGAACTCTAGTTATGAAGGTTTGAGTGAAGGAAATTCTTGAAAAAATTGAATGTAAAGTTGATTGTGCACGCATAACTTTTCTCAGACTCAACGAATTTAAGCAGTTAATAGCTCAAAAGAAAGAACTTGATCCACTGAGTGTTCTGAGAGTGAAACGATCAAGATCCATTCATTAGAAGAGGAGCTATCAGAATTCGATTTGTTTGAGTGAATGTGTCCCATAAGAAATGTACAGGGAAGAATCGCGTTTGAGTATAACTTGAGTAAGGTGGAAGTTGAGTAAATTTCAATGATTGATGACATATCTGTGCCTAAATACCTTTCATTTAAAAAAAAAATGAAAGAAATCGGCCGGATAGAACGGCCAGACGGACTGACTTTAGTTTTCATAAATTTTTTTAATATATAAGATACTATATACGACACCACTTTCTACAAAGTATTGTCATTGGTGACGTCAAACTGACTCCAAATAAATAGTTGCTATCTTTTATTTTCTATTTCGTTTAATACTATGACTACATGTTAGCTGACCCGCCCGGCGTTGTCCGGGCCTATGATAATAACCTTAAATAAACCTTAAATTTGCATAATTTTAAATCCTAAACTCGATTTTGTTTGAATTTCTATTTTTAAATAAAGCATCGCGAAAAAATAATCAGATGTAACAAAAAAATTACCTTGAACCAAACGGAACTCTGCCTTGTGACCACGGTGCCTGCGGCAGCGCATACGCTGGCCGCTAATAACATAAAAAAATTCCCAAAAATTAATATGGAACCAAACGAACCCGACCGGCGTTGCCCGGGCCCATGATAATAACTTTAAATGAACCTTAAATTTGTATGATTTTATATCTTTAACTCGATTATGTTTGAATTTCTATTTTTTAATAAAAGCATAGCATCGCAAAAAAAAAAAAAAAAAAAAAAAAAAAAAAATCAGCTGTAAAAAAAAATTACCTCGAACCGAATGAAACTCCGCCTTGTGACCCCGGTGCCTGCGGCAGCGCATACACGGATCGCTAACAACATGAAAAAATTCCCAAAAATTAACCTGGAACCAAACGAACCCGACCGGAGTTGCCCGGGCCCATGATAATAACCTAAAATGAACTTTAAATTTGTATGATTTAATATCTTTAACTCTATTTTGTTTGAATTTGTATTTTTAAATGAAAGCATCGCGAAACAAATAATAATCATATATAACAAAAAAAATTGACTCAAACAGAACGGAACTCGGGCTCGTGACCCCGGTGCCTCTGGCAGCGTATATGCGGGTCGCTAATACCATGAAAAAATTCTTAAAAATTAATCTTGAACCGCACGAACCTCTGAATCGTGTTTCCGCCGCCTGTGGCTGCGGCACCGTATAGCAGGCATGCTACGCACGCGCTGCAAAATTCACTTTCCTCCACCAGGGAGCGCAGTATGTTGCATACGAACATCACCAATCATCTTGAATTTCCAAGACCTTTCAAATAAGGTGTCACATGGTGGTGTCAACTGCAAAATCCTTTAGTTGCACTTTCTCCCGCCAGGGGGCACAGTGTGTTCTGTACGAACATCACCAACGGTCAGGAAATACCAAGACCTTTAAAATAAGATATAACATGATAGGGTCTACTACAAAATCACCTAGTTCCATTTTTCACCACCAGGGGGCGCACTATATTGTATACAAACATCCATAATCAACATGAAATTTCAAGACCCCTATCACTGATCGCCTTGGATTTCCAAGACCTTTTAAATAGGTGTCACATGATGGTGCCAACTGCAAAATCTTTTAGTTGCACTTTCCACCACCAGGGGGCGCAGTGTATTCTGTACGAACATCACCAACGATCAGGAAATACCAAGACCTTTAAAATAAGATGTAACATGATAGGGTCTACAGCAAAATCACCTAGTTCCATTTTTCACCACCAGGGGTCGCACTATATTGTATACGAACATCCCTAATCGACATGAAATTTCAAGACCTTTGAAATGAGGTGCTACATGTGTGGGTCTAGAACGGATTTACCTCTCAAACTAATTATCCCCTTCCCCCCCCTCCAAATCTACTTTCCCCCTTCCCCCCCTCCCCTTTAAAATCGAAAATTCCAAATTCGCAGAAAGTGATTTTTTAGTATTCGACTCTAGTCCCCATATGTACACTTTCCACACCGTGAAGTAATTTGGAGCTTTAACCCGTTCCCCCCCGGGGGGGGGGGACTGTTCGACTTTTTCTTAATTTTCTCTTTTCATTGCACAACTACAGACCAAGACCTTTTTTTAGACACCTTAACCAAATTTTTACACCAAGTAGTTCTCTCAATATAGTGGAGACAGACAAAAACATGTTTCAAATTAATATATAGATTTTTTTTCCAAATAATTGATTTACACCAAACGCAAGAAAATCTTGAAAAATTCTTGAAAAAATTGAATGTAATGTTGATTGTGCACGCGTAACTTTCCTCAAACTCAACGAATTTAAGCAGTTAATAGCTAAAAAGAGAGAGCTTGATCCACTGAGTGTTCTTAGACTTGTGTCAACAGCCTACGTTAATTAGAACTCTAGTTATAGAGGTTTGAGTGAAGGAAAATCTTGAAGAAATCTTGAAAAAAATGAATGTAAAGTTCATTCTGCACGCATAACTTTCCTCAAACTCAACGAATTTAAGCAGTTAATAGCTCAAAAGAAAGAGCTTGATCCACTGAGTGTTCTTAGACTTGTGTCAACAGCCTACATTAATTAGAACTCTAGTTATGAAGGTTTGAGTGAAGGAAATTCTTGAAAAAATTGAATGTAAAGTTGATTGTGCACGCATAACTTTTCTCAGACTCAACGAATTTAAGCAGTTAATAGCTCAAAAGAAAGAACTTGATCCACTGAGTGTTCTGAGAGTGAAACGATCAAGATCCATTCATTAGAAGAGGAGCTATCAGAATTCGATTTGTTTGAGTGAATGTGTCCCATAAGAAATGTACAGGGAAGAATCGCGTTTGAGTATAACTTGAGTAAGGTGGAAGTTGAGTAAATTTCAATGATTGATGACATATCTGTGCCTAAATACCTTTCATTTAAAAAAAAAAATGAAAGAAATCGGCCGGATAGAACGGCCAGACGGACTGACTTTAGTTTTCATAAATTTTTTTAATATATAAGATACTATATACGACACCACTTTCTACAAAGTATTGTCATTGGTGACGTCAAACTGACTCCAAATAAATAGTTGCTATCTTTTATTTTCTATTTCGTTTAATACTATGACTACATGTTAGCTGACCCGCCCTGTGATGTAAATACATCACCTCTTGTTTAATTCCTATGCCAAAATACATCGTTTTGCAGGCATCTCATCGCAGCCGTTCGTTCCTGGCTCAACGCACCCTGTAAAGTTTGCTTCCCGTGACACTTGTCAACGGGAGAATCGGCGATTGTTTCTCTTGCATGCGCGAACTGTTTAATTGGTTACTTTTGCGGTCCGATTAACGAATCAAAATCGCGTATCCGTGATTTTAGGTGTGCGGACCTGTTTTTTCTTTAGGAGCGATTTTTAAAAATTTAAAAATCAGTCAGTTGGTGTTCCACCTGTGTACAGAGAAGAATGGCCGGGCACTTGCGTCCGTACGTTATATTTTACCGTTATTTTTATATATGTGGTCCCACACGGTTATTATGACTTGAAACGAAATTGTGACAGTGACCGGAGCTGATTTTTTTTTATATAAATATTTTGTTATAAGTATCTTGAATTTATTTTAAAGAAGCATGGCTATGTATTAGAGATTTGAGATTTATAACAGTTGTCCGGATTTCTGCATTCTTGAAGTGGGAAAGCAAATTAATCTTAATAAATACTTTTAAATTGGAATTGAAGACTGCCTTTCCTTTTTTTCAAGACCGGGTATGTTTTATTCTAAACTTTAAAATATCTTAAAAAAGTAAAGATTGAATTTATCTTATACTTGGTATGTACCCATGTATGATCAGATCGAAGCCTAGGGTAATTCATCATTATTTCATACGATCACAATTTGTTAACATATTTTGTTTTAAATTAAAGGCAACCTCTATCCATTATTAAATAAAATAAAAAGTACCACCACATATGGTGCCGATCGTAAAAAATTAAAGATTGCATGAGGTACATTGCCAGTTTTGATCTGAAAGTGCTTTATTTAAGAAATTATTAGAAAGATGTATATTTTTGTTATTATTCATATTTTCATAGCCATAAGGGCAGTAATTATTGAAAGTAGTACTGTTTGTATGGGTGAAATTTTATTTTAAGATGCCTATTAGCCATTTCATTAATAATAGTAATAATAATAAAATGAAATAGTTAAATAAGAATTCATATATTTTTTCAAAAACATACTTTTGAAAAGTGGTTTTTCAAAAAAAAATTCCATAGTGGCATATTGAACTAAGTATCATAATCTAGTCTGTTGAATGTATTTAAACAAATAGTTTATCAAGAATAATAATTAAAAGCTTACTTTTGCATTTGAAGTGTAATATATTGGTATGTATTTCTGGATTATATAGGGTATTATTCTTTTGCAAAATAAAAATACTGTTTTGATTTAGAATTAATGCCAAGATAATAGAGAGAGAATATTTTGAAAATAGGCTGTATGATATTTTTGTATTTGAAGGAATAACATGTTATAATTTATTGTGTTTGGGAGTTTGCTATCACTTCTAAAAGATATACCTAATAAGATGTGTCAACTTCAATTAGTATGAAAATTTGTTATGAAATATAATAAGATTAAAGTAGATAAGTATGTCTGCTTGATATTTTGAAAATATATGACTATGCATTAACTTTTTTTGTCTCTGCAAATTTTGACAAATTTTTCTTAAAATCATGAATGCTGAAAAATCTTATTGTCTTAAATTCACAGTAACACCATTTAATGGTGATCCAGATCTTTTGGATTTTTTTATTGAACAGGTGCAAACTAAAATAGATATTTTTAAATGGCATCCTAAACAGGCCCTTATTTTTATTAAATCAAAACTTTGCGATAGGGCTTTAAAATTTTATACATCGTCAATCCCATGCCAAAGAGCCAAATCTCCTGATGAATTATTTCAGATTTTACGTAAGAATTTTAAAGGTGAAACAGAACAGAGTGTAGCATTACAATATAATGCCATTAAATTTGATGGTTTGGAGAATATCCGAAACTTTGCTAATCGGCTCCAACATCTTGTTTATAAGAGGTTTCCAAAATTTCCACAAGAATCAATGGACCAACTACTCATTGCAAAATTAACAGATACTCTCACCCCCGATTATAAGTTACATCTTTTAACGAGAAAGTGTAGTAATTTTGAGGAAATGGTTGACAATCTGGCTGCATATCAGGAGGTTGTCCAATCAGGTGAATCTTTGGCTGTTTCCCAGCCATCATTTTCAAATATAAATCATTGCATGACTGCTGAAAATGCACAGCATAATGCCGCGGATCGGGACTCCCAGCTGCATCATCTTGAATTAAATTCAGATCGGCCCTTGCGGTCTGATGGTCATAAACCGACATGTCAGTGGTGTTCTCGGGTTGGACACACTGCCCGCTTTTGTTACAAATTAAAAGATTATCAGGGTGGCAGAAGATTTGACACAGATCGACAGGGATTCAAATCATGTCAAAGAAATAAAATTAGATCCAAATATAACCGTAGACATTCTCCTTCGGATGGACACTCCTCTCACACACACCCCCGGTCAGCACAGGCTCAATCGGAGTCAGCAACTTTTGAACATAAACGTAAAGGGCTCAACTACAAAAATCGTCAGTTTCATAAAGACTGACAAATTTCTGGGAGAGGTCAGTCCTGCACTTCCTCTCCCATTCATAATGAACATTCGAATGGTCTAAAAATTTGTGGTCAGGATATAATCCTAAGATCACCAAGCACTAGATTAAAATTTCCTATCTCATCAAAAAGATTGGTCAGTTCAGTAAGTACTCAAACCATTGTTCCTGCAAATATATCATCTAATGCTACATCCCAAACAGAAAATCAGCCTGATGAGGATGTTATTTTTATTCATTCATTAAGATTTCTATTGTACACTCAAGCTGCCAGTCCTCACTTACCTATTGTTAAGTTAAACATAAATAAGTCATTACAAAACTTTCTTTTGGATTCAGGTGCGAGCATTTCAGTTTTAGCCAAAGGCTATTTCGATAAGTTCAGAAATGAATTACACTTTAAAAGAGTCGCTACAAAAGTTAAAATTGCTACTGTCAATTCAGCGGTATTTTGTGCGGGATGTATCAATCTATCATTCAAAATTGGCAAATTTTTTTTCAGGCATACATTTTTTCTCATAGATATTCCTACAGACTCAAAATTCATTGGTATATTGGGATTTGATTTTCTGAAAACCCATAGGGTCCTAATTGATTTAAAACAAAATCTCGTACAAATTAACGATTGTCATGTTGACATTTATAGCACAATTCCTGAAGATGAGTATGAGATTCCTGAATCCAAAATTAATTGCCTCCAAAATTTACCCGCTGTTCCTGAGACCAGTAGTTCTACCTCGAATCCTACTTTCGTAAACGATAAAAATTCTCAATTTGACTGTCAAGATGAAGTTAATAAATGTACACTCAAAAACAAAGTGATCATTCCACCGCTACAAACAGTTTATGTCTTTGTTATGTGCAAACAAATATATGCTGATAAACAGGTAATCTTTATTCCCACACTGAATAAAAACAAAGGTATAGGTTTGTACACTGCAATTGTCAACCTTGAAGAGGGTTCACATAGTAAAAATATTGAAGTAATGTCATTTTCAGTTCCGTTAACAAATTATTCTAAAGTAGATCAACATTTAAATAAAGGTACCAAGCTTGGAATAATTCACCAAATTGAAGAAATAGAGGAAATTAAACAAGAGCCCAGAGCACAAGTTAATCTGATTCAAGCATCGGATGAGATCATTCAACTCCGAAAATCTGAATTTAGTATTGATAATTTTTCCTTACACCATTTGTCTACTAAAGAAAGATTGACTATCCAGAAATTGCTTATGGAGCATCAAGTGGTTTTTTCCTCATCACTTAAATCACTGGGACACACTGACCATGTGACCCCGCATATACAATTCACAAGTGATGTTCCTGTAAGAACGTTGCCTTATCCAGTTCCTGAAGCTATGCAGGAGGAGATAAAGAAACAAATTGATGCTCTACAAGAGGCTGGCATCATTGAAAGGAGCATTTCTGAATGGGCGTGTCCCATGCTTGCTGTGAAGAAAAAACCCACATCTCCTGATGAAAAGCCATCTTTTCGCCTAGCCCTTGATCTGCGACTCATCAATGCCATGATAAGGAGTTCATCGTATCCATTGCCCCGAATTGATTATATCATTAATAACATTTCAAAGTATAAATACTTCACCACGCTGGACTTCCCGTCTGCATATCATCAAATACATCTCCCAAAGAAGTTCAGAAAAAGGTTATCATTCACAACTCAGTGGGGGACCTATTCATTTAGTCGTTTAATGTTTGGACTAAGATCTGCAGCAAGCAGTTTCCAAATGTTGATTGATGCGATAATTGAAGAAACAAAATGTCTTGGTATCTTTGCATACCAGGACGATATTATTGTATGTAGCAACTCATTTCCAGAAATGTTAGAAAAACTGACTCAACTTTTCAAAATTTTATTAAAGTATAACATCACCTTATCTCCGAAGAAATCCCAATTTTTTAAGAAGGCTATTGATTACCTTGGATTTCATATACAAGACCATACAATAAGTCCCATATCATCAAACATCACCAAAATAACAGCATTTCCAACTCCCAAAACAAGAAAACATTTAAAGAGATTTTTGGGTTTATGTGGTTTTTACAGAAAAATTCTTCCAAATTATGCAAAACTAGTGGATCAACTAACACAGTTAACTTCAACGAAGATCCCGTTTAAATGGACACATCAACACACAGAAGTTTTTCAGAAAATTCAAAAGATATTTTTTACTAAACCATTTCTAAATTTACCTGATTTTGACAAGCCTTTCTTCCTGAATACCGATGCTAGCAATGTAGCTATAGCTGGGGTTCTGTTGCAAGAACGCAACAATGTATTACAACCAGTTAGCTATTTCAGCAAAACACTTTCTAATTCTGAGAAGCACTATCCGGCACTCAAGAAAGAACTTATGGCAATTGTTAAATCAGTTCAAGCATTCAGGTTCTACTTATATAATAGACAATTTACAATTTTAAGTGATAGCAAACCCATAGAATTCTATCGCAGTACTACTTCACCTGTAGATCTTACTACAAAATGGCTAATAGAGTTGTACACGTATGATTTTACATTCCAATACATTAAAGGTCAATCTAATGTTCTAGCAGATTATTTTTCACGTGATGACTTTTCAGAATCCACCCAAAATTTGACAACAAATCCAGAGTTAATAAATGATGAAAACATCTTACCTGTATCATCCAATTCACCCAGCATACAGTTGCACAATATAAATCACAGCAACCTAAACCTAACTAATAGAGAAAATAATGACCCAGAACTACAAGTTTCACAAGATACTTTATTTATTGAACAAAAACATGATGATAATTTATTGAAAATAATACAAAATATTACGTCTGAAAATCCAAAACAGAAATTCAAAAATTATTTCATTCATCCAGATACGGGTCTATTGATGATAAAAAGAAAATTTAATAGCAAACAAGATAGTAATTCCTCCAAGATTCTTGTACCAAATTCACTAAAACCTAAAATTTTAAAGATAGCTCATATGCCACATTTTGGTATTTATAATACATACCGTAAAATCCTGAAGTCATATTACTGGAGAGGAATATACAGAGATACCAAAAATTACGTGCTTTCTTGTAAACTGTGTATCAGAAATAAGCCTCACAAAATTCCTGCAGCTCCTTTACAGGAAATGTTCATTCCAAATAAACCTGGTGAACTGGTATCTATGGATTTTGTTGGACCATTCTCCAACAAAATGTTTGTACTTACCTGTTTTGATCACTTCTCCAAATTCTTAGAACTTTTTCCAATTAAAAAACCCACGGCACAGTCTGTTGTAGACTCCCTAACAAAATATATCACATCATATGGACGTCCTGCAGCATTAATGTCTGACCTTGGACCTCAGTTTACAGCAGATATTTTCAACCATTTCACCAAAACCATGAAAATAAGCCTTGTTCATGCTTCGTCTGCACATCCACAGACGCAAGGATCTTCCGAAAGAATAAACACTAGTATCAAATCATCTATTGCTTCATTAGCAGGTGAAGGCTTCAACTTCAAACAAGCCTTGATGATACATAAAAGTATATACAACACTTCTATACATTCATCAACGGGGTATTCACCAGCATTTTTACATTTTGGTAGGTCAGTTTCTAATATATTTGATGTATGTGAATTGCATGAAATGTCAAATATGGAATTCCCCTTTGAGTATTATCAATACATGAAGTCGCTAAATAGAGTTTATGAAAAGGTACATAGAAATATGAAGGATGCTCAAAATTACAGAAATCAAAGACAGCACCAGAGAGCTTCCCTCAGAGTGTTCAAGACGGGCGACCTTGTTTACATGAAAACACGAGACGCTTTCAAAGCAAGGTTTATCGGGCCTTTTATTGTCACTAAAGTAATTTCTAAGGTGCTGGTTCAAATTAAAGAGTATGAAAGTGTTACAGCAAAACCGTTCCACATTAATATCGATAGACTTTTAATTGTCCCAAAAAGGAAACAATATCTTATACAAGACAATACAAATTCTCTGCTTACAAACAATAAATTACCAGTTCTAGAAAATAGTCAATCTCCTGCTCCTATTGTCAACAAGAAAAATAACACTTGTATACCAGATAGCTCAGCCTCCAGGTACAACCTGAGGCCCAGGAATAAAAAATAGTAATATTTAACCATATATATATATATAAATATTTTTTTTTTTTGCTTTCTGTGTCTTTCCGGGAGTGCTTCAGAATAGGACTGATCAACCTGCTTGGGAGTACTCTTGGGGAGTCACAGCCAGTAAATTATGTTTTATAAAAGAGTTAATTTTTGAAAATATAATATTAATATCTCAAGATTATCATAGTAAAGTATACAAAAAAAAAAAAAGTGTTCAATGTGTTAGATGGTTGGATTTTGCTGTACCACACTTCTGTTAAATAATTCCTCATTCATATATGTATATATATACATATATATATTTTTTTTTTTTTTAGAGTATTATTCAGATATAGATGTATATATGTGAAAATAATTGTGTAATAGTAGCAAGTCAATTGGAAATAGCATTTTTTTTTTTTGTAAAGTACATTCTTTTATTTTCATTTTAGGGTTATTATTTTAATTGGGTTTTAATTTCGTTTGATATTTTCTTGGTCTATTTCCAAGGGGCTTTCTCACATGTAATAATTGGGCCCAAATATATTGCTATTTATTTTATAAACAATTCTTATGTTACTGGTAACAAATATAATATTTCTTTCATGACATGTCACTTGTGTAATATGATTTCATGTTTATATTCATACTTATATATATTAATAGATATCTATTTTCATGTGCTGTGTTTACATTTAGGATATTACATTTATATTTTATGTGTATCTTACTTTTCTATAAGAATTGAGATTATTTAATTTTATGAGCCATGTTATTGTCATTCGCATGATTTCCTTTAAAGAGAAATTGAGAGAAAAAAGGGAATTTTTTTTTTTTTTTCTCACGTGAGTGTTTTCAAATAACAAGCTCATGTGTTCAGTGATTTTTTTTTTTGTTGATATTATGATTATATTATTTCTTCTTATAACAAGTTCGTATGTGTAATAACGATGAGTTTCTTTTTGTTGTAAAATAATTGATATATATGTTATATTTAGTCATGTTTCTGAATTTTTTTTTTATATTATTCTTTTATACAATTTATTCACAAAAAATTTTATGTCTTTTGTCAACAAAAACCGTCTCTGGCTCTGTTCACAATTTCACCATATCCGGTTCATGTTTCCAGTGCCATAAAATTTTTTGTAATTGGTCATGTGGGGATATGTGATGTAAATACATCACCTCTTGTTTAATTCCTATGCCAAAATACATCGTTTTGCAGGCATCTCATCGCAGCCGTTCGTTCCTGGCTCAACGCACCCTGTAAAGTTTGCTTCCCGTGACACTTGTCAACGGGAGAATCGGCGATTGTTTCTCTTGCATGCGCGAACTGTTTAATTGGTTACTTTTGCGGTCCGATTAACGAATCAAAATCGCGTATCCGTGATTTTAGGTGTGCGGACCTGTTTTTTCTTTAGGAGCGATTTTTAAAAATTTAAAAATCAGTCAGTTGGTGTTCCACCTGTGTACAGAGAAGAATGGCCGGGCACTTGCGTCCGTACGTTATATTTTACCGTTATTTTTATATATGTGGTCCCACACGGTTATTATGACTTGAAACGAAATTGTGACAGTGACCGGAGCTGATTTTTTTTTATATAAATATTTTGTTATAAGTATCTTGAATTTATTTTAAAGAAGCATGGCTATGTATTAGAGATTTGAGATTTATAACAGTTGTCCGGATTTCTGCATTCTTGAAGTGGGAAAGCAAATTAATCTTAATAAATACTTTTAAATTGGAATTGAAGACTGCCTTTCCTTTTTTTCAAGACCGGGTATGTTTTATTCTAAACTTTAAAATATCTTAAAAAAGTAAAGATTGAATTTATCTTATACTTGGTATGTACCCATGTATGATCAGATCGAAGCCTAGGGTAATTCATCATTATTTCATACGATCACAATTTGTTAACATATTTTGTTTTAAATTAAAGGCAACCTCTATCCATTATTAAATAAAATAAAAAGTACCACCACACGCCCGGCGTTGTCCGGGCCTATGATAATAACCTTAAATAAACCTTAAATTTGCATAATTTTAAATCCTAAACTCGATTTTGTTTGAATTTCTATTTTTAAATAAAGCATCGCGAAAAAATAATCAGATGTAACAAAAAAATTACCTTGAACCAAACGGAACTCTGCCTTGTGACCACGGTGCCTGCGGCAGCGAATACGCTGGCCGCTAATAACATAAAAAAATTCCCAAAAATTAATATGGAACCAAACGAACCCGACCGGCGTTGCCCGGGCCCATGATAATAACTTTAAATGAACCTTAAATTTGTATGATTTTATATCTTTAGCTCGATTATGTTTGAATTTCTATTTTTTAATAAAAGCATAGCATCGCAAAAAAAAAAAAAAAAAAAAAAAATCAGCTGTAACAAAAAAATTACCTCGAACCGAATGAAACTCCGCCTTGTGACCCCGGTGCCTGCGGCAGCGCATACACGGATCGCTAACAACATGAAAAAATTCCCAAAAATTAACCTGGAACCAAACGAACCCGACCGGAGTTGCCCGGGCCCATGATAATAACCTAAAATGAACTTTAAATTTGTATGATTTAATATCTTTAACTCTATTTTGTTTGAATTTGTATTTTTAAATGAAAGCATCGCGAAACAAATAATAATCATATATAACAAAAAAAATTGACTCAAACAGAACGGAACTCGGGCTCGTGACCCCGGTGCCTCTGGCAGCGTATATGCGGGTCGCTAATACCATGAAAAAATTCTTAAAAATTAATCTTGAACCGCACGAACCTCTGAATCGTGTTTCCGCCGCCTGTGGCTGCGGCACCGTATAGCAGGCATGCTACGCACGCGCTGCAAAATTCACTTTCCTCCACCAGGGAGCGCAGTATGTTGCATACGAACATCACCAATCATCTTGAATTTCCAAGACCTTTCAAATAAGGTGTCACATGGTGGTGTCAACTGCAAAATCCTTTAGTTGCACTTTCTCCCGCCAGGGGGCACAGTGTGTTCTGTACGAACATCACCAACGGTCAGGAAATACCAAGACCTTTAAAATAAGATATAACATGATAGGGTCTACTACAAAATCACCTAGTTCCATTTTTCACCACCAGGGGGCGCACTATATTGTATACAAACATCCATAATCAACATGAAATTTCAAGACCCCTATCACTGATCGCCTTGGATTTCCAAGACCTTTTAAATAGGTGTCACATGATGGTGCCAACTGCAAAATCTTTTAGTTGCACTTTCCACCACCAGGGGGCGCAGTGTGTTCTGTACGAACATCACCAACGATCAGGAAATACCAAGACCTTTAAAATAAGATGTAACATGATAGGGTCTACAGCAAAATCACCTAGTTCCATTTTTCACCACCAGGGGTCGCACTATATTGTATACGAACATCCCTAATCGACATGAAATTTCAAGACCTTTGAAATGAGGTGCTACATGTGTGGGTCTAGAACGGATTTACCTCTCAAACTAATTATCCCCTTCCCCCCCCTCCAAATCTACTTTCCCCCTTCCCCCCCTCCCCTTTAAAATCGAAAATTCCAAATTCGCAGAAAGTGATTTTTTAGTATTCGACTCTAGTCCCCATATGTACACTTTCCACACCGTGAAGTAATTTGGAGCTTTAACCCGTTCCCCCCCGGGGGGGGGACTGTTCGACTTTTTCTTAATTTTCTCTTTTCATTGCACAACTACAGACCAAGACCTTTTTTTAGACACCTTAACCAAATTTTTACACCAAGTAGTTCTCTCAATATAGTGGAGACAGACAAAAACATGTTTCAAATTAATATATAGATTTTTTTTCCAAATAATTGATTTACACCAAACGCAAGAAAATCTTGAAAAATTCTTGAAAAAATTGAATGTAATGTTGATTGTGCACGCGTAACTTTCCTCAAACTCAACGAATTTAAGCAGTTAATAGCTAAAAAGAAAGAGCTTGATCCACTGAGTGTTCTTAGACTTGTGTCAACAGCCTACGTTAATTAGAACTCTAGTTATAGAGGTTTGAGTGAAGGAAAATCTTGAAGAAATCTTGAAAAAAATGAATGTAAAGTTCATTCTGCACGCATAACTTTCCTCAAACTCAACGAATTTAAGCAGTTAATAGCTCAAAAGAAAGAGCTTGATCCACTGAGTGTTCTTAGACTTGTGTCAACAGCCTACATTAATTAGAACTCTAGTTATGAAGGTTTGAGTGAAGGAAATTCTTGAAAAAATTGAATGTAAAGTTGATTGTGCACGCATAACTTTTCTCAGACTCAACGAATTTAAGCAGTTAATAGCTCAAAAGAAAGAACTTGATCCACTGAGTGTTCTGAGAGTAAAACGATCAAGATCCATTCATTAGAAGAGGAGCTATCAGAATTCGATTTGTTTGAGTGAATGTGTCCCATAAGAAATGTACAGGGAAGAATCGCGTTTGAGTATAACTTGAGTAAGGTGGAAGTTGAGTAAATTTCAATGATTGATGACATATCTGTGCCTAAATACCTTTCATTTAAAAAAAAAAATGAAAGAAATCGGCCGGATAGAACGGCCAGACGGACTGACTTTAGTTTTCATAAATTTTTTTAATATATAAGATACTATATACGACACCACTTTCTACAAAGTATTGTCATTGGTGACGTCAAACTGACTCCAAATAAATAGTTGCTATCTTTTATTTTCTATTTCGTTTAATACTATGACTACATGTTAGCTGACCCGCCCGGCGTTGTCCGGGCCTATGATAATAACCTTAAATAAACCTTAAATTTGCATAATTTTAAATCCTAAACTCGATTTTGTTTGAATTTCTATTTTTAAATAAAGCATCGCGAAAAAATAATCAGATGTAACAAAAAAATTACCTTGAACCAAACGGAACTCTGCCTTGTGACCACGGTGCCTGCGGCAGCGAATACGCTGGCCGCTAATAACATAAAAAAATTCCCAAAAATTAATATGGAACCAAACGAACCCGACCGGCGTTGCCCGGGCCCATGATAATAACTTTAAATGAACCTTAAATTTGTATGATTTTATATCTTTAGCTCGATTATGTTTGAATTTCTATTTTTTAATAAAAGCATAGCATCGCAAAAAAAAAAAAAAAAAAAAAAAAATCAGCTGTAACAAAAAAATTACCTCGAACCGAATGAAACTCCGATTTGTGACCCCGGTGCCTGCGGCAGCGCATACACGGATCGCTAACAACATGAAAAAATTCCCAAAAATTAACCTGGAACCAAACGAACCCGACCGGAGTTGCCCGGGCCCATGATAATAACCTAAAATGAACTTTAAATTTGTATGATTTAATATCTTTAACTCTATTTTGTTTGAATTTGTATTTTTAAATGAAAGCATCGCGAAACAAATAATAATCATATATAACAAAAAAAATTGACTCAAACAGAACGGAACTCGGGCTCGTGACCCCGGTGCCTCTGGCAGCGTATATGCGGGTCGCTAATACCATGAAAAAATTCTTAAAAATTAATCTTGAACCGCACGAACCTCTGAATCGTGTTTCCGCCGCCTGTGGCTGCGGCACCGTATAGCAGGCATGCTACGCACGCGCTGCAAAATTCACTTTCCTCCACCAGGGAGCGCAGTATGTTGCATACGAACATCACCAATCATCTTGAATTTCCAAGACCTTTCAAATAAGGTGTCACATGGTGGTGTCAACTGCAAAATCCTTTAGTTGCACTTTCTCCCGCCAGGGGGCACAGTGTGTTCTGTACGAACATCACCAACGGTCAGGAAATACCAAGACCTTTAAAATAAGATATAACATGATAGGGTCTACTACAAAATCACCTAGTTCCATTTTTCACCACCAGGGGGCGCACTATATTGTATACAAACATCCATAATCAACATGAAATTTCAAGACCCCTATCACTGATCGCCTTGGATTTCCAAGACCTTTTAAATAGGTGTCACATGATGGTGCCAACTGCAAAATCTTTTAGTTGCACTTTCCACCACCAGGGGGCGCAGTGTGTTCTGTACGAACATCACCAACGATCAGGAAATACCAAGACCTTTAAAATAAGATGTAACATGATAGGGTCTACAGCAAAATCACCTAGTTCCATTTTTCACCACCAGGGGTCGCACTATATTGTATACGAACATCCCTAATCGACATGAAATTTCAAGACCTTTGAAATGAGGTGCTACATGTGTGGGTCTAGAACGGATTTACCTCTCAAACTAATTATCCCCTTCCCCCCCCTCCAAATCTACTTTCCCCCTTCCCCCCCTCCCCTTTAAAATCGAAAATTCCAAATTCGCAGAAAGTGATTTTTTAGTATTCGACTCTAGTCCCCATATGTACACTTTCCACACCGTGAAGTAATTTGGAGCTTTAACCCGTTCCCCCCCGGGGGGGGGACTGTTCGACTTTTTCTTAATTTTCCCTTTTCATTGCACAACTACAGACCAAGACCTTTTTTTAGACACCTTAACCAAATTTTTACACCAAGTAGTTCTCTCAATATAGTGGAGACAGACAAAAACATGTTTCAAATTAATATATAGATTTTTTTCCAAATAATTGATTTACACCAAACGCAAGAAAATCTTGAAAAATTCTTGAAAAAATTGAATGTAATGTTGATTGTGCACGCGTAACTTTCCTCAAACTCAACGAATTTAAGCAGTTAATAGCTAAAAAGAAAGAGCTTGATCCACTGAGTGTTCTTAGACTTGTGTCAACAGCCTACGTTAATTAGAACTCTAGTTATAGAGGTTTGAGTGAAGGAAAATCTTGAAGAAATCTTGAAAAAAATGAATGTAAAGTTCATTCTGCACGCATAACTTTCCTCAAACTCAACGAATTTAAGCAGTTAATAGCTCAAAAGAAAGAGCTTGATCCACTGAGTGTTCTTAGACTTGTGTCAACAGCCTACATTAATTAGAACTCTAGTTATGAAGGTTTGAGTGAAGGAAATTCTTGAAAAAATTGAATGTAAAGTTGATTGTGCACGCATAACTTTTCTCAGACTCAACGAATTTAAGCAGTTAATAGCTCAAAAGAAAGAACTTGATCCACTGAGTGTTCTGAGAGTGAAACGATCAAGATCCATTCATTAGAAGAGGAGCTATCAGAATTCGATTTGTTTGAGTGAATGTGTCCCATAAGAAATGTACAGGGAAGAATCGCGTTTGAGTATAACTTGAGTAAGGTGGAAGTTGAGTAAATTTCAATGATTGATGACATATCTGTGCCTAAATACCTTTCATTTAAAAAAAAATGAAAGAAATCGGCCGGATAGAACGGCCAGACGCAGTGGCGTAGCGTAGGTTTGGAGCGCCCGGGGCAGTTCAAAATAATGCGCCCCTCTCCTTCCGGTGATGGTGTAGGTGTTAAAGCAAATTGACTGTGCAAGAATCCTAGGCCTGCATAGAGTGCCGTCAAGTGGTTGTCTTTCTAAGAGATCCTAACCCGCATTCTCGCAAGTTTCAGAGAAAACCACGGAAAAATCAGAACTGCTAAGTTGGAGAGTACGACCCGAGTTCGAATCGGGCACTTTCCTTCGACAGAAGACCTTCTTGGATATTAGTGGCTTTCATCTGTGATTATGGAGTTAAATATGTACAGAGAAAAAACTATATTTATAAATGATTCAAAAGCTATTTATAAATTTGCAATTTGTTCATAAAATACAATTACTCCCTTTCCAGTCATCAATACTTTCCTTTTTCATAATTATAAAAAATTACATCTTTGTTATCTATGAATAAAAAGGTTTCCAAATAGTAAGAAAAGAACCTTATAAAACATAAAAGTTATTTCCATACAGTTAGAATTATTCTCTTCGGACCCGAAACTATAATAACAACATAAGTTATACTTGAAGGCTTTTAGACATATACGTTCACATTGTACATTACAAAAAAGTATAATTTTCTTACATTTATAATTTAGGGGGTTACTAATGTACGATACAAATGTAGGCTTTAAAATAAATTTAATAAATTTAAAAGTATCCACGTAGAAATACTCAATTCTGAATAGACTTCTTTAAATAAAGTGATAAGTCGTCTAACAAAATGTCATAATTATGGCGTTTAAGTCAAAATATTTGAAACATAAATGCTGAATATATCGAGCAATTTTGTACATCTAACGAAGTTTGAACTTACAGAAAACCTAATGACTCATAAAGTGTATTACTTTCTGTTGACATTTTTTTTAGTTGCTTGGTTACCAAACGTTTTAAATTTTTCCCGAATAAAATATACTATTCACAAAGTAAGGCTAATACTATGAAGAGCTGACATAGGGCTATAACAGTATAGAAACTTTTTGCGTGTAAAATACATTAAAAAAGACTATTATTTACACATTGTCTTTTAAATGTCTCAGTTTCTTGAGATCGAAGCTCCTTAATTTTTTTTCCGTTTGTGAGGGCAATGTCTATGCAGCATTCAACAATAATCTGCTAATATATTAACATTCCATCGACTCTGATATCCTCTTTATATTTCTCGATCACTTAATGAAATGAATTTGTTTCTTCACTCACATCGCCTAGATTTTTAGGGAAATAACTGAGATGGGAGTTGAAAAAGTAGAGTTTTAAACTCATTTTTGTCAAAATATATATATATATATATATATATATATATCTGTCAAAACATTATGGGATGGAAATTTTTGAATATCCTTTTCTTAATCAGCATCTAGAAACCCATCACATCTCATCGCAAACCTGTATTATCGATATCAATTTTTTTTTTTCTTTTCTGATCAGTACTATGTGACAGAATAGTTAATAGTTCAGACTCGAAAACTACGCAGAACCTTCTCAGCCTTTTCCATTATTTTTACAGCAGAAGTGGGCCCCACCAGTAGCTGAGTGGTTCTGCTCTCGAAACTGGTAGACAGGAAGTAACGGATTTGATTTCAAGTCGCAGTCGTCAACCTAACCTTTCGGAGTTTTCCGTGCTTTTCTCTGACACTTGCATATATGAAGACTAAGTTCCCTTTGAAACACCCTCATAGAGGGCATCTCATCCAGGTCATTGTCAATCGGCCTTGCTTTCAAACACCAAAGATCATCTACAACAAAGTGTGAATAATTTAAAGAGCTTGTACTTGCAGCTTCTTCTGAAGTTCCTGGAACCTTATACACTAAGATAAACTCTGCCTTTTTTACTTTCTTCTATATTCAATAGAAGAAAGTATTGGATTCGTAAAAATTTTCGACCTCGGGTTTTTGATGGATTTACACGTTTTGAGAGCTGTAGAACACGATTTGACCCTTTATAGAAAATGTCTGTCTGTCTGTATGTCTGTCAGTCTGTGTGTGTGTGTGACAAAATTTTGTGGCAACTGTATCTCAGGAACTTATGAACAGAATTTCATACAAATTGGTATGTAGTTGCACCTTGACATAAATTAGAGCCTATCAACTTTTGGTAAAAATTGTCTAACAGGTTGCGTTGCCATCCCGCTATTTCTAAATTTTTAACATGGTGATATAGGACAAAACTTTGTATAAATGTGCATAAAGAGAATTATTTTTTAGTAATCATTATGAAATTTACAAGAATTATTTATAATAGAGATAGTCAACTGGGAAAAATTTTTTGTATGTGTAGGAGCCTCGCCACCCCCCGAGGGGAGTAAATTTTCAAGATGGGTATATTTCGAAAGGTCTCGTCAATACCTTTAAAACGAATGGTTGAACTATAAATCTGTGATAATTTAAAACAAAGTTATCGATTTTTTTTTACTTTTAACAAAAAAAAAAAAAAAAAAAAACTTAGAAAAAAAATCGTATTTTTTTTAATTTTTATTTTTTTAAAACGAAATTTAACCAAACTTGGTATTTAGTTGGTCCCCGACATAAACTGGTGCTGATTACATTTGGGGATCAATAGCTCAACAGGTGGCGCTGTGATCGCATTTTTTCTAAATTTTAACATGGAGGTATAGGACAAAATTTCGTATAAATGTACATAACGAGAGTTATTTTTAACTTGTGATTGTAAAATTAATATGAATTATTGATATTAGTAGTAGTTAACTAGGAAAAAAATTCTGTGCATGTAGGGACATCGCTTCCCCCCCCCCCGGGGGTTAATTTTTCAAGATAGGTATCTTTCGAAAGGTCTCGTCAATACCTTTAAAACGAATGGTTGAACTATAAATCTGTGACAATTTAAAACAAAGTTATCAATTTTTTTTTTTTTTTTTTTTTTTTTTTACTTTTAACGAAAAGAAACTTAGAAAAAAATCTTATTATTATTATTTTTTTAATATTGTTACTGAGTGAATTTGTATAGGAAAATATAGAAGAAAGTCTTGTGGTGGCCACAACATACTAGTTTCTTTACGATTTTTATTATAGTCGTATCTATCGTTTAGAATCATGACAAAATTTATCTGTACAATATTTATTGTTAAAAAAAAAAAGAAAGAAACTTATGAAATTTATTTGCAATCGCTCAAAAGATGGTGCTGTTGTACCGTGCTCTTCTGGATTTTGTGATATATAATTTAGCACCTATGGAATGAAACTGTATCAAATTTTATATATAAGATTTTTAGTATAAAAATACAGTATGTTTATGAAAGTTTTGCGTATATCGTAATAGATTTTCCTGATTGCATTACGCCGGCCTCGTAATTGGAAGATTGCGGGTTCGGTACTCGAGCTGGCCAAAGACCGTCATGTACACTAATGGTGGCTGATGCACGTAATATCTATCGTGGCCGCAATGTCCTCCATGTTCCCATCAAAAATTATACCTCTGGGGGCACCGAAGCGGGAGAGCCATCCCTTCTGTGGAGGATCAAAATTGTGATGGCATGTCTCCGGACCACCTCTAGGGGTGTGTCCCAGACCGTCGCCAATTGCCCATCTGCGCAGCACTAGTGCGACGTTAAACCCAACCATATATCCATCTTTATTGCATTACCTTGAACTCGATGAGATGGAAATACATCAAACTTTGAGTATGCAATGCCTAATATGAATATTTTTTTTCTTTGGTCAATGTTTAGTAGAAATATTTATTTATATTAATAAATAAAAATGATAAAGAATGTCTCTATAAAAATCTGATTGTAAAAAACTACCCATTTATGGATTTGAAAATTTCAACGCCTCTTTTCAGCAATAATCTTGTTAACAACCGGCAGATGCAAACCTCTTATGGATTTATTACAAGTGATGACCCTTTTATATTAATTTCTGAACTAACAAATTACAAACGCAAAGGGTCAAGTATCTGACTATAGGGTAGGCTTTTGTTATAATGATCAGTATATTAGCGCTTTATGGACGCGAAATAAGAAGGGCCGCTTACAGTCATTGCCATACTTATACTATGAATGTATAGAGGCGTAGAGCTCAACGTCCAGTAGAAACTTTGACAACAGTGCTCGGCCAATTTATGAATATAAGATGTAAAAATGAGAGGAGAGTTCATTTAAAGTTCGCGCCCACATTATAATAATCACCGGGGAAATAATTTAAAGCTGTGATGCACCTAAAAATGTTTTCATTTTCATCAAGAAACCTATGGTTAGCCAGAGATAATTTTAGAAATGTCTAATAAAATTGTAAAAATTCAGAAATTTATCACAATGATCATTTTTAGTTTTTTAGAAAAACAGTATTTGGCGCCCCCTAAAATTTTGCGCCCGGGGCAAGCGCACCCTTTGCCCCCCGCACGCTACGCCACTGGCCAGACGGACTGACTTTAGTTTTCATAAATTTTTTTAATATATAAGATGTTGCGTCTATATTAAAAGACGTCCTTTAGGTTGTGTAGCCTTATGTAGCCTTTATTTTTGTATGATAATTTTGTGATTGACTAATCGTTGATAGCCGTTGATATCTATTTAAAAAGATTACTAGATAAAAATTCTGGTATCCAAATTTCCCTTCGGGAGAACCCCGATTTCTGCAGCCAATTACAAGATAAAGAAAATTCCAAGTGACCACCGACAGGTGAGTACGCAATATCTTTATACGATATTGCACATGAAAAATTATGTGCAATAAAACGAAATTTTCTGACACACTTATAAGAGTAGAAACACCTAAAATTCTCAGTCAGTATTAAAAATCAGAATATTATATAGGGAAGACCGGGGCAGAATAAATTCCATATTCTAGCTGGACCCCGTCGACTTCGACGGTCACTTTATTGACCGTAATGTTTCAAAAATCGTTTATTAATTATATCATTAAATTATTTATTAAATCATTATTTAAATGTATTTCAAGTTAAAACATCTAATTTAATTTACAACATTTCACTTAAAAAAAAAGAAATTCGGAAAAATGGTTATAAATTAAAATACTATG
Organism: Salticus scenicus; assembly: GCA_963930645.1. Taxonomy (NCBI): domain Eukaryota; kingdom Metazoa; phylum Arthropoda; class Arachnida; order Araneae; family Salticidae; genus Salticus; species Salticus scenicus. The sequence continues at coordinate 74,819,991 of OZ005653.1, read as the reverse complement.
TATGACATCACTTTCTACAAAGTACTGTCAATGTGACGTCAAACTGACTCCAAATAAAACAGTTGCTATCTTTTATTTTCTGTTTCTTTTAATACTAAGGCTACATGTTAGCTGACCAACCCGGCGTTGCCTGTACCCATGATAATAACCTTAATTGAACCTTAAATTTGTATGATTTTATATCTTTAACACGATTTTGTTTGAATTTCTATTTTTAAATAAAGGCAACGCGAAAAAATAATCAGCTGTAACAAAAAAATTACCTCGAACCGAACGAAACTCAGTCTTGTGACACCGGTGTCTGTGGCAGCACATACGTGAGCCGCTAATAACGTAAAAAAAAATTCCCAAAAATTAACCTGCAACCGAAAGAACCCACCCGGTGTTGCCCGGGCCCATGATAATAACCTTAAATGCACCTTAAATTTGTATGGTTTTATATCTTTAACTCGATTTTGTTTGAATTTCTATTTTTAAATGAAAAGATCACAAAAAAAAAAAGAAAATAATAATAATAATAATAATAATCATTATCTGTAACAAATAAAAATTACTTCAAACAGAACGGAACTCGAGTTCGTATCCCAGTGCCTGTGGCACGTATATGCAGACAGCTATTAACATGAAAAAATTCTCAAAAATTAACCTTGAACCGAACGAACCTCTGACTCGTGTTACCGCTGCCTGTGGCTGCGGCACCGTATAGCAGGCATGCTACTTACGCACTGCAAAATCCACTTTCCTCCAACAGGGAGCACAGTATGTTCTATACGAAAATCACCAATCACCTTGAATTTCCAAGACCTTTCAAATAAGGTGTCACATGGTGGTGTCAACTGTAAAATCCTTTAGTTGCACTTTCCACCGCCAGGGGGCGCAGTTTGTTCTGTACGAACATCACCAACGGTGAGGAAATACCAAGATCACTTAGTTCCATTTCACTTAGTTCCAAAATCACTTAGTTCCATTTTTTACCACCAGGGGTCGCATTATACTGTATACAAACATCCCCAATCGACATGAAATTTTAAGACCTTTAAAATGAGGTGCTACATGTGTGGGTCTAGAACGGATTTCCCTCTCAAACTAATTTCCCCCCTTTCCCCTCTCCTCCAAATCTACTTTCCCCCTTTTTCCCCCTTTAAAATCGAAAATTCCAAATTCGCAGATATTGATTTTTTAGTATTCGACTCTAGTCCCCATATGTAGAATTTCTTCACCGTGAAGCAATTTGAAGCTTAGTTAAGCTCGTAAACGTGTTTTTAACCCGAAACGGGTGGGAAATGGTTTCCCACCCGTTTCCCCCGGGGGGAAACTGATTAAAGTTGATTCTGCACGCATAACTTTCCTCAAACTCAACGAATTTAAGCAGTTAATAGCTCAAAAGAAAGAGCTTGATGCACTGAGTGTTCTTAGACTTGTGTCAACAGCCTACATTAATTAGAAATCTAGTTATAGAGGTTTGAGTGAAGGAAAATCTTGAAAAAATTGAATGTAAAGTTGATTCTGCACGCATAACTTTCCTGAAACTCAACGAATTTAAGCAGTTAATAGCTCAAAAGAAAGAGCTTGATCCACTGAGTGTTCTTAGACTTGTGTCAACAGCCTACATTAATTAGAACTCTAGTTATAGAGGTTTGAGTAAAGGAAAATCTTGAAAAAATTGAATGTAAAGTTGATTCTGCACGCATAACTTTCCTCAGACTCAACGAATTTAAGCAGTTAATAGCTCAAAAGAAAGAGCTTGATTCACTGAGTGTTCTGAGAGTGAAACGATCAAGATCCATTCAATAGAAGAGGAGCTATGAGAATTCGAATTGTTTGAGTGAATGTGTCCCATAGGAAATGTACAGGGAAGAATCGCGTTTGAGTATAACTTGAGTAAGGTGGGAGTTGAGTAAATTTCAATGATTGATGACATATCTGTGTCTAAATACCTTTCATTTAAAAAAAAAATGAAGGAACTCGCCCGGATAGAACGGCCAGACGGACTGCCTTTAGTTTTCATAAATTCTTTTAATATATAATTGCACATGAAAAATTATGTGCAATAAAACGAAATTTTCTGACACACTTATAAGAGTAGAAACACCTAAAATTCTCAGTCAGTATTAAAAATCAGAATATTATATAGGGAAGACCGGGGCAGAATAAATTCCATATTCTAGCTGGACCCCGTCGACTTCGACGGTCACTTTATCCGCGTTTGTAATGATCGATAGACGGCGCTTTGTGAACACTGCAGTTGTTAGTAAACATTAGCCACGTGTGTTCCAATAGTATTCTTGTTATTCTACTTAATATTCGTACTATAATTTCTCCGCCATTACATTATGGAAAATTGATTGCTTTTGGAAAAAATACTTCAGTTTATTCAAAGTTCGATCGGAAGTAGATTTTTAACTGAAGTTGAACAAATATTAATTTCAAATCATCTGATTAATTCTTTACTTCCATTAGCCGAAGCAACTGAAATTTTAAATTCGTCATTTGGAAATAAATGGAAGCTCAATTCTGGATTTCTTGATGCTTTGGATTTACACTGTGGCACACAAAAGTATGTGTTATCTTTTTTACCGTATTTATTCATTTTTATTCAATAAATATATGTGAAACTAAACATCGGCTAGCAATGGCGGCTATATGGAATTCGAATTAAACCATGTTTATTGTAATTTCACCGTAGCCCACCAGAGGGCGAGCATTTCATTACAATCGCGGATTGACCGTAATGTTTCAAAAATCGTTTATTAATTATATCATTAAATTATTTATTAAATCATTATTTAAATGTATTTCAAGTTAAAACATCTAATTTAATTTACAACATTTCACTTAAAAAAAAAGAAATTCGGAAAAATGGTTATAAATTAAAATACTATGTATGACATCACTTTCTACAAAGTACTGTCAATGTGACGTCAAACTGACTCCAAATAAAACAGTTGCTATCTTTTATTTTCTGTTTCTTTTAATACTAAGGCTACTTGTTAGCTGACCAACCCGGCGTTGCCTGTACCCATGATAATAACCTTAATTGAACCTTAAATTTGTATGATTTTATATCTTTAACTCGATTTTGTTTGAATTTCTATTTTTAAATAAAGGCAACGCGAAAAAATAATCAGCTGTAACAAAAAAATTACCTCGAACCGAACGAAACTCAGTCTTGTGACACCGGTGTCTGTGGCAGCACATACGTGAGCCGCTAATAACGTAAAAAAAAATTCCCAAAAATTAACCTGCAACCGAAAGAACCCACCCGGTGTTGCCCGGGCCCATGATAACAACCTTAAATGCACCTTAAATTTGTATGGTTTTATATCTTTAACTCGATTTTGTTTGAATTTCTATTTTTAAATGAAAAGATCACAAAAAAAAAAAAAAGAATATAATAATAATAATAATAATAATCATTATCTGTAACAAATAAAAATTACTTCAAACAGAACGGAACTCGGGTTCGTATCCCAGTGCCTGTGGCACGTATATGCAGACAGCTATTAACATGAAAAAATTCTCAAAAATTAACCTTGAACCGAACGAACCTCTGACTCGTGTTACCGCTGCCTGTGGCTGCGGCACCGTATAGCAGGCATGCTACTTACGCACTGCAAAATCCACTTTCCTCCAACAGGGAGCACAGTATGTTCTATACGAAAATCACCAATCACCTTGAATTTCCAAGACCTTTCAAATAAGGTGTCACATGGTGGTGTCAACTGTAAAATCCTTTAGTTGCACTTTCCACCGCCAGGGGGCGCAGTTTGTTCTGTACGAACATCACCAACGGTGAGGAAATACCAAGATCACTTAGTTCCATTTCACTTAGTTCCAAAATCACTTAGTTCCATTTTTTACCACCAGGGGTCGCATTATACTGTATACAAACATCCCCAATCGACATGAAATTTCAAGACCTTTAAAATGAGGTGCTACATGTGTGGGTCTAGAACGGATTTCCCTCTCAAACTAATTTCCCCCCTTTCCCCTCTCCTCCAAATCTACTTTCCCCCTTTTTCCCCCTTTAAAATCGAAAATTCCAAATTCGCAGATATTGATTTTTTAGTATTCGACTCTAGTCCCCATATGTAGAATTTCTTCACCGTGAAGCAATTTGAAGCTTAGTTAAGCTCGTAAACGTGTTTTTAACCCGAAACGGGTGGGAAATGGTTTCCCACCCGTTTCCCCCGGGGGGAAACTGATTAAAGTTGATTCTGCACGCATAACTTTCCTCAAACTCAACGAATTTAAGCAGTTAATAGCTCAAAAGAAAGAGCTTGATGCACTGAGTGTTCTTAGACTTGTGTCAACAGCCTACATTAATTAGAAATCTAGTTATAGAGGTTTGAGTGAAGGAAAATCTTGAAAAAATTGAATGTAAAGTTGATTCTGCACGCATAACTTTCCTGAAACTCAACGAATTTAAGCAGTTAATAGCTCAAAAGAAAGAGCTTGATCCACTGAGTGTTCTTAGACTTGTGTCAACAGCCTACATTAATTAGAACTCTAGTTATAGAGGTTTGAGTAAAGGAAAATCTTGAAAAAATTGAATGTAAAGTTGATTCTGCACGCATAACTTTCCTCAGACTCAACGAATTTAAGCAGTTAATAGCTCAAAAGAAAGAGCTTGATTCACTGAGTGTTCTGAGAGTGAAACGATCAAGATCCATTCAATAGAAGAGGAGCTATGAGAATTCGAATTGTTTGAGTGAATGTGTCCCATAGGAAATGTACAGGGAAGAATCGCGTTTGAGTATAACTTGAGTAAGGTGGGAGTTGAGTAAATTTCAATGATTGATGACATATCTGTGTCTAAATACCTTTCATTTAAAAAAAAAATGAAGGAAATCGCCCGGATAGAACGGCCAGACGGACTGCCTTTAGTTTTCATAAATTCTTTTAATATATAAGATATTAAGAGAGAAATGAATAATATGAAACAATATTTCGTACAATACGTATTACGAAAATATACATCTGGTATGTATACTTTCGTATTATGTTTTTGATCGCCAAATACAAAAAACGCCAAGGATGGCAAAATTTTTAAATTTAAAATTAAAATTTTGTCAATTTGACAGCAAAATAACTCAATCTAACACATGCATACGATAACTATTATATATCTATACCCAAATACGGGGCTTAAAATCGGGAAATAATTTTCCACGAGTTTTAATAATTTTTTACAAAAAATCCAATGGACGATTAACATAGAAAATCTTTTTCTTGCGTCCACGGACGGCCAGTGGCGTCACACTTCGCTTGCGTATAGGCAATGTAAGATTCCTTTTTCTTTTTATTATTATTTTTTTTTTTAGCTTACATTCGCTGTTATAAACCTTCTGCCGAATCTGGGTTAAAAACAGAAAAAGGGGGAAATAAATTAGAATTGTCAGTCCTACCATTACAAATTTGGTACCAAATGAAAGGGGCGATTTTTCTGAATCCAGAAGTGCAAACAATTTTTCGACACGGCCATTAGATTTTTAAAAATTAACTAAAGTATGAAATTTAGGTGGAAACACTTCATTTTAATTCATTTCAGTCATTTAAAAAAGTACTTGACTCGTTACAAATTCGGTACCAAATGAAAGGGGCGATTTTTCTGAATCCAGGGGTGCAAACAGTTTTTCGACACGACCATTAGATTTCTTTAAATAAACTAAAGTATGAAATTTAGGTGGAAACACTCTGTCATGCAACCAACCACTCCTAAGTTTATTTTATGCAACCAACCAACCTTGGAAGCCGCCGTGAGCGGGAGAAGGTATTTTCGCGGGAGAGAAACTTTGGCCTTCGGCCTGAAACGTAGGGTGCAATTGGCGCGCCCGAGTAACGGATTTATTCCGTTGGTTTATTCTTATTATTACATGAGTACATGGGTACTCATATGTATATAAATTTCTCAGTGTATATATTCATCTTCATGTTTAATTTAATATTAATTAATTAAAGAGCTAATTTTATACAACAGGGAATTTTCTGTTCTCAAGTGTCAACACTCGGTTTATCACAGCACGCTCTCTTACGAGAACCAGAGTATAGTGTTCTCAGAAAGGTAATATAAATTCCATGGACGCAATATATAAAGGTGAGAAATTAATGTTATTTTATGGTGATAGGATATGAATTAACATTTTAAATAGCAATGTTTAAAAGTGTTACGAAGGCCGATCTACTTGCCGTTTTGCAAGAGATAGGCGAACAAGCTGACTCTAATTTAAAGGTAGTTGAATTAAAAGATTTATTGTTAAAATCTAAAGAATACATTAAAGATAAAGAATTTGTGAGTGAATTTTTAGCAACCACAGTTGCGCAAAGAAAGGAATCGGAAGAAATAAATCGTTTGTGTTTGTTAAAGCAAACCGAAAGTGACGATGAGGTGTTGCATAATCCTAGTAACTCAGAAAACATATTATCATTAGATAAGCTTTTGAAAGCTATATTAACTTTGGTAATACCAGTACCTAAAAAGAATGAACCATGGAATCTTTTTTTCGATTCCATTGAAAGAGCTTTTAAGCATAAAAATGTACCTAAAGAATATAAATCGGAGATTTTACTGAAAGTAATTGGCGATAAAGCCGCGAATATTCTGATTTATGTAAGCGAAGAAGAATTAAAGAACTATGAGAAAATTAAGTCATTAATTCTAAAAGAATATGCACCATCCCCTTTCATTTGTTTAGAAAATTATAAGAAAGCTACAAGAATATCTGGGGAGACACACCAACAGTTTGCTTCTCGTTTAAGATCCAGTTGGCTCCATTATTGTAAAATTCGAAATGTAAATGATTTTGAGTCGTTAGTAGATTTGATTATATCTGATAAAATATTTGAAAATCTAGATAAGGATCTGGCAATGCATGCTGCAGTCACACAGGGTGAAGATTGGTTACGCCCAGAACAATTAGCTAAGACGTGTGATATATATTTCACTGCTAAAGGTAGATCATTTGAGGAAACAAAATATGAAAAACGCGTCTATCGTGAAACAGTCACAGAAAATCATAAAAAATATGTCCCACCTCCATTGAGAAAATATTCTTCTAATAATGAGAGTAAATATTCTTTTAAGCGGGAGTGTTATATTTGCTCTGATATTTCTCATGTAGCTAAAGATTGTCCGAATCGTCGAAATAGATTCGATAAAATTAACAAACAAAGTGAGGAAATAAAAAAATCTCAAAGTAACGCACAAGCGACAGAGAAAAAATCTGTAGTGACCCACGTAATGTCGAAACATTTACAGAAATGTGGAAAATCGGAAAAACTTAATTTATACCCCTTACAAAAGGTTAATATTTATATCGCAGGTAAACAGGTTCCCTCAATTATCGATTCAGGTACTGAGATTTGTGTTCTAAATAGCGCCCTAATTCCTGATCTTCACATAGAAAGCAAAGGCAAAATTCTGTTAGAATCTGCATTTCGAGAAATAGTTGAGGCGAGATTAGCTGTAATTCCAGTCTATTATAAAAATCCTAACACTTGTATATTTACACACGCGGATTCATTATTTGCAATAACCGACAAATTAAATGTTCCATGTTTAATCACTCCACACTTCTATGATACATTAGTAAACCAAAAGGAAATATTAAATGAATTGTTTATCCAAGAAAACTCTAATACGCTATTGGCGCCGAATGAGGCAGGAAATGAAAGTAATTTAAATGAGTCATCGGCATCGCTGTTACATATCAAAAATGAATGTTGTAATCAAAAAATAATTTCGGGAGAGGATAATACATTATTTAAGAGTGATAGTTTTTCGAGGTCAAACGAAATGCAAGATTTGATTAATAAAAAAGAAACTAGTTCACATAATTATCCATCTCAATTGATAAATAAAAAAAAGATTGTTTCTTCAATAAATAATAGCGATTCGGAGGCAGCTGTTTATTTGATTTCGAATAAAGAAAAAGTGATTAACTTGCCAAAGGATAATCAAATTGAAATTAGGCGGCTGGAGAGCTCACAAAACAATGTTAGTAATTTATCTGATGTTAGTAGATTTAGGGAAAAGCAGCGAGAATGCTTATCGTTACAAACTGCTTTTAAAGAAGCGGAGTTAAAGAAAAATAATTATTTTCTTAAGGACGATTTATTATTCCATAAAGATAAAATATGTGGAGAAACAGTAGATCAATTGGTCTTACCTTTGAGTTATCGAGAAAGTGTTTTAAAATTAGCTCATGACTCAATCTTCGGGAATCATTTAGGGATGCGGAAAACAAAAGAGAGAATAAAACTATCATTTTATTGGCCTAACCTAATAAGAGATGTACAAAATTTCTGTAAAACTTGCGAAAAATGTCAGTTGAGGAGTCCGGAAAAAACGTCCGATAAAATACCTATAACGCCTGTGGTACGTCCTCCTTATCCTTTTCATACAGTGAGTGTCGATTTAATTGGAGAGATTGCGCCACCCTCAGGTAGAAAACATAAATATTGTCTTTGTCTAATTGACCAACATTCGAGATGGCCCGAAGTCATACCTTTAAGAAGCCTTTCGGCTAAGGTCACGTGTGATGCACTTTTAGAAATATTTATGCGTACAGGAATCCCAGCAATGATATGTAGTGATCAAGGCACTAATTTTACGTCTCAATTAACACAAGAGTTTGAGAAAAGATTAGGAGTAAGTCCTCGTTTCTCAACTCCAGCTTACCCTGCCTCGAATGGGCTTGTTGAAAAATTTAACCGTGTATTTAAACAAATGCTTCATCATGTAATACGAACTGACCCCGTAAATTGGGATAGACACATTCCGTATTTACTTTTCGCGTATCGCGAAGTTCCTAACTGTACAACAGGAGTTTCTCCATTTAAGCTTATGTATGGGCGCGAAGCTAGAGGTCCATTAGCAGTTTTAAAATCAACGTGGTCAGGAGAAATCCCTTTACCTCTCAATTTAAGTAATACAGCTGTAGATTACTTACAAGAATTAAAAATTAACTTAGAGAAAGCTGCCGATTTAGCATCTTTAACTGCTGCGGAAAAGCAAGAAGCTTATGCTCATTATTTTAATCGTCGCAAAGAAATGAAAGAATTCAAGATTGGAGAATTAGTATACTTACTAATTCCGGATTCTACTAATAAATTGTATGCGAGATGGACAGGTCCTGGTGAGATTTTAGAAAGAATTAAACCTCACTCGTATAAAGTTAAGTTACCTGACGGTAATATACGACACGTACATGTAAATAAGATAAGAAAATTCCATGTTAGAGCACAAACGGTAGGTGTAATTTTTGAAGATGACTGTGAATTCGGAGAAATCCACCCAACCCCTATTAAGGAAAATAAAACTGACTTTGATGTGGAGAAAAGTCGTGATTTTACGTCTTTCAAGACACACCGTTCTCAATATCGCTGGAAGGTAATGCCCTTCGGATTACGAAATGCGGCTGCAAGTTTTCAGAAAATAATGAATGAAGCTCTGAACGAACATCGCGAATATTGCAAAGCATATCTCGATGATATCGCGATTTTTTCTAATGATTGGAAATCACATCTTATACATTTAGATGCAATTTTAACTAAGCTAACTGAACTAAAATTTACCGTAAATGTTAAAAAATGTGTATTGTGCAGATCAGAGATAAAATATCTAGGCCATGTAATAGGATCTGGATGACATCAACCTGATCCTGAAAAGTTACTTGCTATTGAAAATATTGAATCGCCGAAAACTAAAACAGCTTTAAAAAGCGCTCTTGGTCTTTTTAACTTTTATAGAAGTTACATTAAAGACTATGCTGAAATTGCCAAACCGTTGACCGATTTAACTAAAAAGAAGGTTCCGGAAAATTTACCGTGGACACAGACGGAAGAGATAGCATTTCGACAACTTAAAGAAATGTTGTGCGAAGCTCCTAAGCTTTATACTCCAGATCCAAATAAACCCTTTACCATTCAATGTGATGCCAGTTCCTATGGTGTCGGTGCGTGTCTTTCGCAAAGAGATGATGAAGGTAATCTACGTCCAATTAGTTTTATTAGTCAGAAGCTCACTAATGTACAGTGTAATTGGTCTACTATAGAACGTGAGGCCTATGCTGTTGTATGGTCCATAAAGAAATTTGAAAATTATGTTTTCGGAACTCGTATTGAGATTATAACGGACCATAATCCTCTTGTTTATTTACAAAAAACTGCACCTCAATCTGCTAGACTGCAAAGATGGGCACTATCTTTACAAAGATATGATATTTACATATCGCATTGCCCTGGTGCAAAACTGAAAAACGCTGATGGATTGTCGAGACTATGCCAATAATAAGTTTTGCTATTTACAAATAACATTGGTTCTATTTAGTAATTTAGTTTTTTTGTGTGAGTTTAGTATTATAAATATTTGTTCCGGTATTATATCAAGACTTCTTTACATCTGTTGTGAATTGTCTATTTTATTTTTGCATTTATTTCTTGTGTTAAAATATCTATATTTGTTCCGGTATTGTACCAAGACTTCTGTACATCTTTTGTCAAGTATTTATTTGGCATTGCTTTTATTTTCATGTGTTTAAATATTTATGTGTCAGTTGGTTGCTAATAATTATCAGATTTTCATACGCTTGGCGTATCTCAATCTTAGTTGGGGGGTGTCATGCAACCAACCACTCCTAAGTTTATTTTATGCAACCAACCAACCTTGGAAGCCGCCGTGAGCGGGAGAAGGTATTTTCGCGGGAGAGAAACTTTGGCCTTCGGCCTGAAACGTAGGGTGCAATTGGCGCGCCCGAGTAACGGATTTATTCCGTTGGTTTATTCTTATTATTACATGAGTACATGGGTACTCATATGTATATAAATTTCTCAGTGTATATATTCATCTTCATGTTTAATTTAATATTAATTAATTAAAGAGCTAATTTTATACAGCAGGGAATTTTCTGTTCTCAAGTGTCAACACTCGGTTTATCACACACTCCATTTTAATCTTTTCATACCTTTAATGTGTATCAAGCTGATAGAAAAAATCCTTAATTTATTTTTTTTTTATTAATTTTATTTCCAATTCAAAAGGAAATAAATTTATTTTTATGTAAACCTGTATCATAAAAAATTTCGAATAAAAGTGACCACATAATTTATTTTTATTATTTTTTTAATTTTTGTTTTAAAATATTAATTTCAATTAATCAAATAATCAAATTTTTCTTTGATTTTGTGGTCCACAAAAGTAACGTGGACACAGCTTTAACGTAGGTCCCCCTTAGCGACTTTTATTATTCTTTGCCATTTTGGCGATGACTGATGCCAAAGTCTTTACTAGTGCAATAAACATATCAATTTATCGCTAAAATAAGGAGGGGGGGGGGAGGGAATCACAAAGTTTTACATCAATTTTAATATTTACGAGTGAATTTATTTTCATTTCAAAAAAATTTTAAATCAACTCGTAAACTTTTTTGGCAGCAATTAAAAATCTATATAATATTTCTCTAACGTGGACCAGTTTAAATTATTTTTTGTCGAAATAACGATACGATACGCGAGGATAAAAAAAATAATATTTATACATGAACAATATTTAAGCACGCGGACTTAGCTCAATTGACTAATAAGAAAAAATGACATTTGTCTGATGAGATTATTTTACGAAAAAAATGTATTTTTAACAGTTGTTTCTTCATAATCTTTGCAAGCGTCATTTTAAACCTAGCAGTATTTTAAAGATATATGCAGAATATGAACTTTTGTGTCATAAATTGACCAAAAAACACAATCATAAAAAATATAATCAAAATAGGAATTATTTTATTTTATTTTATTTTATTTATTTATTTATTATGTATATATATACCAAAATTAATAAAAAGTCATAGCCAACATGACGACAAAAATTTAAATGACGTCGTTGGAGTCCTATATTAAAATTGTACTGCCTGTGGAAGTATGAAAATTGGGTCGTGAACCATAAATTTTATTTGGAAACCTTTCTTTAATGATTTTCGTTTCACTATTGTACAATATTAATTTGGTTTTATTAATAATTTGGCTTTTGGTAAATTAAAATTTTAATTAGGTGGTGAAATTTATATAACATTTATGAGTTTCAAATTTTAAAGGTAAACAAGAAAAGAAATAAAATGCGAATATTTCGCACGGGTTTGCTAGTTAAAATAAATTATGTATTTTTGTCTGAAAAAGGGCTTCTTCAACTTTTTCGATACTGATTATTATTGATTTTCTTTTCTTTTCTTAAAAAAGAGAAAGAAAGATTTTGACGAAATTCTGGCAAAAGCAGAATTTCGCAAAAGCAGATTTTTTTTTTTTTTTTTTTTTTTTTTTTCAAAGTATAACACCGCTTTCAAATTATTCAATTATATTTTCGATAAATTTTCGATTTCGACAAATATCCAACCATCGTTAAACTGGTGACAACGTTTTATCCGTAGATTGAGACTAATAGTCCTCCGTACTAAAAATAAAAATTTCTAAGTTTCAGAATGTACTGCTAGGAGAATGTGTGATGCTGTTTTTATGACCTTTTCTTATACCCGCTCTGTCTGTTACCGGCGTTTGTCCGAATGTGTCATATCTTTTTGCTTCTCAGCAATCAGACCACCTAAAAGCATCGGGTTTTCATTAAAATATTAGTCATTCTGACACTACAACTTAACATAAAAAAATTTAACATAATTGATTAGTTTTCTTTTAATTAATAAAAACATGAAAACAATAAGCTAATAATAGCAAAAAATTAGCCATTTAAATTTTATCCATAATTTAATTGTTGCCAAAATAATTTACGAGTTCATTTTTTTTTTCCGACAGGAAGATAAATACATTTATCTAAACGTGAACAATAAAAAATTATAAAAAATAAATTATGCATCGCACAAAAATTGACGTCATTATCACTTTTTTTTTTTTTTTTTAACACATTGATAAAGTGCTAATATATTTTACGATGCAAATAGATGTTGTACTAAAATCAGTTTTATTTATAGATCCTCCTGGGCGATTTTTTAAATTTTTGCTTTGAAGTACACCGAACATTTTTCGCCAAGAAGTTTAATTTTTTTCAGCCCAGTACCGCCGATCTGAATACTTGCATTCCAATAAAATTGCACATCAAACGAAGAAATGTGCGGCTCAAACCATTTTATGCCAAAATTTCCAATCTAGCTAATTTCAGCTCATATTTTCATTAATCCGTAATCATTTCAAATTAGTTTTAAATTATTATATATTTATGGAAATATGAGCTGAAATTAGTCAAATTGGAAATTTTCGTAGAAAATGGTTTGAGCCGCCCTTTTCTTCGTTTGAAGTGCAATTTTATTGGAATAGTAATAAAATGCAAGTATTCAGATCGGCGGTACTGAGCTGAAAAAGTTATTTTGTTCTTTTAGTGCATTAAGAAAAGAGCTTTTTTTTTTTTTTTTTAATAAGTGTTATTCTAAATAAAAATTTTTTTGCAATTTATAATTTAAAATTGATGAATGTGCATTTTTTTTTTATTTTACCATGTTTTCATTAACTTCTATTTATTTGTTTGTTTGTTTGCCTGTTTGTTTATCCGGTACAAATATTGCGATCGAGTTTTAACTAACTTCCCTACTAGCTAGACATTTGAAACTTTTACAATAGCTCAGAACCCGATGACAACACAATACTTCGAAGTCCGATTTTCGAATTTTTTGATTAGTTTTCTTATAATTAGTTAAAATATGAAAATAATAACATCCTAACAGCGTTAAAATTAAATAGCCATTTAATAGCCATTAAAATATTAGCTATAATTTAATTGTTGAAAATATATATATATAATATTACGAGTTATTTTATTTTTATTTATTTATTTATTTATTTTTCGATATAAAAATAAATACATTTAATTAAACGTGAACATTAAAAAATTATAAAAGTTAAATTATGCATCTCACAAAAATTGACATCATTATCATTTTAAAACTTTTATGCACACTGATAAGACATAAGAGCTCTATGATTCATCACACTGTAAATAGAAGCGTCTTAAATTCAGACAGAAATGTGTCTGACATGCCAATTCAGACACATAAATGCCTGAAACGCTTACGCATGCAAAATTTCAGACGCATGCGCTGTCTTAAATTAAGAGACGTAAGTGTCTTTTTTATAAATGAGCTGAGATAAATGTCTTAATAAGATTGATATGTCTGAAATTAAGACACATTACAGTTTAGACACATAAAATTTCAGACATTTTACAATTTAGGCACTTAAAAATTCAGACATTACAAATTTCAGACACTTAGAAATTCAGACACTTGTATTACTTAACAAATTTTTTATATGGAATCGACTTTAAGCAGCATGCATATCCTGTTTTAACATTTTTTTAAACAAATAAATTTGATATTATTTTATATAATATAAGTAGTTAACTTATTTAAAATACTTAGACGTGAAACTTATTCTGTTAAAAATTAAAAACAAAACAAAGTTGATTTTTATTTAAAGTTCTCACGTATGTAATAAAACAAAAAAATATTAAGATAAATGAATCATGTAACTTGTAGCTAAGAAAGCGAATTCGTAACTAAACAATCTTAAACAATTTGTTCAAAATTGAATTTTTTCCGCGTTTTAAAAAATATTTTATGTTTCCCTACACTTCAAAATGTAAAAGAGTAATTTTTTTGGTTTCGTGTACATTGTTTTCTTGCAAATACCAGTTTAAAAAAAAAAAAAAAAAAAAAAAATCGTATATGATCCATAGTCTACTATTTTTTCATATTTATTACGCATTTTACAAAAAAAAAAAAAAAAAACTCTAAACCTCTACACATGAAATTTAAGATAATAATATGTATTAAGCTTTATTTCTTATGGACAGTTTTATTGCAAAGACATAAAACTTCGATTTGTTTTACGGATACTAGAATATATTTCATTATACAAACAACGTACAAGTGAGTACCGATGGCTTGATTGGGAAGACACTCGACTTCAGAGTCCGTCGATTGTGAGTTCGATTCCCGGCGCGGGCAGCGGGAAATATTTTAGTAAAAATTATGAATGCTTTTTTTTTTTTTTTTTTTTTTTTCTTAATGCTCTAGGAGATTCTGAAATCTATTTTTCACAGGTAAACAGTGTAAAACGCATCTTTATATATATTTATTTATGAAAAATATTCACTGTAGACAGGATCAAAGATGGCGGAATTTCAGACATTTCGAGTGTGAAACGATGTGCCTTTTAAGATTCTTCAAGTGTCTGAAATAAAAAAGACACTTTTTAGCATCTTAAAATTGAACACCCATTTTAGACGCAATTGTGTCTGAATTTCAGACACTTGTATTTACAGTGCAGAAAATTTGAAACATGTTATATAAAAAGTGTTTTTTATTTTATAATTATTTTGTTTTAAGTACTGCTTTTATCTGATTTATTATTTTGAAATAGGAGACACCACACTAATTTGTCCATGAGAAAAGCTTTATTTAGAAAAACAGCATCACATATTCTACTAGCAGTAAATTGTGGAACTTGAAATTTTTTATTTTATTATTACTATTATTATTATTTATTATTACTATTATTATTATTATATATTATTTTTATTTTATATTTATTATTACCCATGAGAAATTTTCGCAGTTTATTTATTTTATTATTATTACTAGTAAATCCGTGCGAAATATTCGCACTTTATTTCTTTTCTTATTTACCTTTAAAATTTAAAACTCATAAATGTTATGCCAATTTCACCACCTAATTAAAATTTTAATTTACCAGAAGCCAAATTATTATTAAAACCAAATTAATATTGTACAATAGTGAAACCAAAATCATTCAAAGAAAGATTTCCAAATAAAATTCATGGTTCACGACCCCAATTTTCATACTTCCACGGACAGTACATTTTTAATATTGGACTCCCACGACGCCTTTTAAATTTTTGTCATCATGTTGGCGATGACTTTATATTAATTTTAATATATGTATATATATATATATTTGGGGGTGGGGTAAAAATAAATAAATAAAATAAAATAAAATAAACTAATTCATATATATATTATATATATATTTTCCCAGTCAAGACATCTTTAATAAAGGACCCTTATGGCGATTTTTAAATTTTTGCCGCCATGTTGGCGAGATCCCTTTTATTTTATTTTATTTTATTTTATTTTATTTTTTATTTTTTTTTTTAATTCATTTTGGCATAATTTTTTTTTGTTAAAAACGTTTAGTATTTATTTTGATTATACTTTTGATTATTGTGTTTTTCAGTCAGTTTATGACAAAAGTTGATATATTGTTTATATTTTTAAAGTATTTGCTGGGTTTGAAATGACGCTTTCAAGGATAGTAAAGATGCAACTTTTAAAAATAATTTTTTCTATAAAATGATCTAATCAGAAAAATGTCGCAATTTATTATTATTACTAGAAAAACCGCGCGAATATTTCGTTCTTTATTTATTGTTAGTTAGCTTTAAATTTTGAAACTCATAAATATTATAACAATTTCACCACGTAATTAATATTTAATTTACCAGAAGCCAAATTATTATTAGAATCAAATTAATACAGCGCAATAGTGAAACTAAGATCATTCAAAACTAGTATGTTGTGGCCACCAGAAGATTTTTCTTCTATATTTTCCTATAAAAATTCACTCAGTAACAATATTAAAAAAAAAAAAAAAAAAAAAAAAAAATATAATAATAATAATAATAATACGATTTTTTTTTTCAAAGTTTTTTTTTTTTTTTTTTTTTTTCGTTAAAAGTAAAAAAAAAAAATCGATAACTTTGTTTTAAATTATCACAGATTTATAGTTCAACCATTCGTTTTAAAGTTATTGACGAGACCTTTCGAAAGATACCCATCTTGAAAATTTACCCCCACCCCCACAGGGGGAGAAGCGATGCCCCACATGCACAGAATTTTTTTCCTGGTTAACTAGTACTGTTAGCAGTAATTCATATTAATTTTACAATCACAAGTTTAAAATAACTCTCATTAGGCACATTTATACGAAATTTTGTCCTATACTGACATAGTTTACAAAAAATGCGATCACAGCGCCACCTGTTGAGCGATTGATCCCCAAATCTAATCAGCTCCAGTTTATGTCAGGGTGCAACTAAATACCAGGTTTGGTTAAATTTCATTCATTGGTTCGTGAGATACAGTGGACACAAAATTTGTGACAGACATTTTCTAAAAACTATCCATTTATGTTCAGGACACCCAAAACGTGTAAATCCATCAAAAAACAGAGGTCATGAATATGTTATATATAGAAGAAAGTAATAAAAGTGTGTAGATAAATTTTTGTCAAAAATTTGACGAAAGTTACTATTTTTAATTTCTTTGGCTTTAACAAAGAAATAAATGATAAAAAATTTGTTTCTGTGAGATTCATGCAACAAAAACCTAATCAAAATATCTACATTTTTCATGAAAGTGTTGACGAATCTTTTGTAAATTTTCGAAATATTGTAATCAATCTATGAGACCCTACAACTTAAAAAAAAAAAAAAAAAAAAAAAAAGAGCAGACTTTCAGTGACACAATCTTTTGGTTTATCATTTTCTAATTTTAATACTCATTAATGTTACATTATTTGTTTGAATCTAAGATTATAAATAAACAATTATAATATATTGTATATTTTGTACTATTAAAAAACAAAAAATGCGATCACAGCGCCACCTGTTAAGCGATTGATCCCCAAATCTAATCAGCTCCAGTTTATGTCAGGGTGCAACTAAATACCAGGTTTAGTTAAATTTCATTCATTGGTTCGTAAGATACAGTGTCCACAAAAATTGTGATACACACAGACAGACAGACATTTTCTAAAAACTATCAATTCGTGTTCAGGACATCCCAAAACGTGTAAATCCATCAAAAAACGGAGGTCGAAAATTTTCAGGAATCCAATACTTTCTCTATATTATATACTAGCAGGCTACGCCCGCTTCGCTGGTCACTATTTCTAAATGAATCACAATAATTAATGAATTCTCAAAATTGCATTAATTTTTATCATGTGATAAAAAAAGAGAAAAAAAAATTCTGATCGGGAAAAATGTCGCACCGGGTCCCCACTGCCTTCGGCAGCGTTTACCCGTGCGCTGCGCGCACGTATTCCTTCACCATCTTTATGACTTCTCAAAATTCCATGTTATTACTCATAAACTTTCATTCTTAAGAAAAGGAATTAAAAAATATATCATTTAGCATCGGGTAAAAACTCACACCCGGACCCCACTGCCTTAGGCAGCGCAGAACCATGCGCGCTGCGCGTGCACGTTTGAGGATATACGTGCGCTGTACACGCATATTCCTTCTCAACTCAAAATGTTTTTATTAAGAAAATAAAATTAAAAAAAAATCTTTTATCATCGGGTAAAAACTCGCACCGGGGCCCAAACCCATGCTTGCTGCGCGCCTATTCCTTCCCCACCCTTCCAGCCCCTCCTAATTAACTTACATACATTAATTTTGAACGGTCTTACTCAATTAGCTGAGATGCAAAAGAAAACCTGATCAGGACACCTTAAAATTGTAAATCAGGTGAAATCTCGAATTCCACTTTCGTATAATATAAAAGAAGTTTAAAATATCTTTCGAATGATGTAGTAGAAATAATTTAATCATAATTAGAATTTGAAATATTTAAATTAAAAAATATTACAGCGCCATCTGGCGGTAGAAATTTCTGTAATCTATTGTTCAATTCCAGATCAACAAAGCTTTCAAATGATGTATTATTCATGAAATTATTTTAATTAGTAGATGAGATACAAAAGAAAACCTAATCAGGACACCTCAAAACATGTAAATCGGGTGAAATCTCGAATTCCATTTTCGATAATGTAAAAGTACTTTAAATGTGTATCAACTAAAATAAGCTTTCAAATGATGTATTAAAAATAATTTAATCATAATTAGAAATTGAAATATTGAAATTTTAAAATATTACAGTGCCATCTGACGGTACAAATTTCTGTATTCCACTGTTCGATTCCAAATCAAAAAAGCTTTCTAATGATGTATTACTTATGAAATTATTTTAATTAGTAGCTGAGATACAAAAGAAAACTGATTCAGAATACCTCAAAACGTATAAATCTGGTGAAAAGTTTCGATAATTTAAAAGAACATTAAAATATCTTTCGAATGATGCATTAAAAATAATTTAATCATAATTAGAAATTGAAATATTGAAATTTTAAAATATTACAGCACCATCTGGCAGTACAAATTTCTGTATTCCACTGTTCGATTCCAAATCAAAAAAGCTTTCTAATGATGTACTACTTATGAAATTATTTTAATTAGTAGCTGAGATACAAAAGAAAACAAATTCAGGAGCCCTCAAAACGTGTAAATCTGGTGAAAACTTTCGATAATTTAAAAGAACTTTAAAATATCTTTCGAATGATGTATTAATAATAATTTAATCATAATTAGAAATTGAAATATTGAAATATTGAAATATTGAAATTTTAAAATATTACAGCGCCATCTGGCGGTACAAATTTCTGCATTCCACTGTTCGATTTCAAATCAAAAAAGCTTTCTAATGATGTATTACTTATGAAATTATTTTAATTAGTAGCTGAGATACAAAAGAAAACAAATTCAGGAGACCTCAAAACCTGTAAATCTGGTGAAAACTTTCGATAATATAAAAGAACTTTAAAATATCTTTCGAATGATGATTTAAAAATAATTTAATCATAATTGAAATGATGAAATTTGAAAATATTAAAGCGCCATCTGGCGGTAGAAATTTTTGTATTCCACTGTTCGATTCCAAATCAAAAAAGCTTTCTAATGATGTATTACTTATGAAATTATTTTAATTAGTAACTGAGATACAAAAGAAACCCTAATCAGGAGACCTCAAAACATGTAAATCGGGTGAAATCTCGAATTCCATTTTCGATAATGTAAAAGTACTTTAAAATGTGTATCAACTCAACAAAGGTTTCAAATGATGTATTACTTATGAAATTATTTTAATTAATAACTGAGATATAAAAGAAAACTGATTCAGGAGACCTCAAAACGTGTAAACATGGTGAAAACTTTCGATAATTTAAAAGAACTTTAAAATATCTTTTGAATGATGTATTAAAAATAATTTAATGATAATTAGAAATTGAAATTTTGAAATATTACAGCGCCATCTGGCGGTAGAAATTTCTGTAATCTACTGTTCGATTCCAAATCATAAAAGCTTTCTAATGATGTATTACTTATGAAATTATTTTAATTAGTAGCTGAGATACAAAAGAAAACCTAATCAGAAAAGCTCAAAACGTGTAAATCGGGTGAAATCTCGAATTCCATTTTCGATAATGTAAAAGTACTTTAAAATGTGTATCGAATGACGTATTAAAAAAAAAAAAAAAAAAAAAAAAAAAAAGAATCATAATTAGAATTTGAAATACACGTATTAGAATAAAATTTTATTAGCAATTAAATGTAAATTAAAATGTTTTTTTTTTTTTTTTTTTTTTTTTTTTTTTTTTTAATTTTCCGAAATTTCTTTTTTTATGTGGACACTATCTATATCAAGTTATTAAAGATATTACGTTGCAATTTTTTTTTTTTAAGTAACTAAAATATGAAAATAAATATTAGTTATAATTTAATAGTTGCCAAAAAAAAAAAAGTACGAGTTCATTTTTTTTTTTTTTTTTCCCCGACATAAAAATAAATACATTAAATTAAACATGAACATTAAAAAATTGTAAACAATAAAATTCTGCATCTCACAAAAATTGACGTCATTATCACTTTAAAATTTTCTACAGATTGATAAAGTTCTATCCGCGATTGTAATGAAATGCTCGCCCTCTGGTGGGCTAAGGTGAAATTACAATTAACATGCATAGCTTTCGAATTCATCTAGACGTCATTGCTTGCCGATATTTAGTTTCACATATATTTATTGAATAAAAATGAATAAATCCGGTAAAAAAGATAACACTTACTGTTGTGTGCCACAGTGTAATTCCAAAAATAAAAAATCCAGAATTAAGCTTCCATTTATTTCCAAATGACAAATTTAAAATTTCAGTTGCTTCGGCTAAAAAAATTAAAAAGTAAAAAATTAATCAGATGATTTGAAACCAATATTTGTTCACCTTCAGTTAAAAATCTACTTCCGATCGAACGTTGAATAAACTGAAATATTTTTTCCAAAAGCAATCAGTTTTCCATGATGTAATGCCGGAGAAATTATAGCACGAATATTAAGTAGTAATACAAATAGAACAAAAATTAATACACTTGGCCATTATATTTACTAACAACAAAAGCTGAAAAAGTGCCATCTATCGATCATTACAAACGCGGATAAGATAATAGAAAATTTAAAAACATGGTACATAATTTTTTTTTTTTTTTTTTTTTTTTAATATTATAATCTCTATAATATTTCTCTAACGTGGACCAGTTTCAATTATTATTGTCGAAACAATACGATACGTGACGCTAAAAAAATAATATTTATACATGGACGATATTTAAGCACGCGGACTTAGCTCAATGGACTAATAAGAAAAAATGACGACATTTGTCTGATGAGATTATTTTACGAAAAAATATTTTTAACAGTTGTTTCTTCAGAATCTTTGCAAGCGTCATTTTAAACCTAGCAATATTTTAAAGATATATACAGAATATGAACTTTTGTGTCATAAATTAGCTAAAAAACACAACCATAAAAAATATAATCAAAATAGGAATTATTTTATTTTATTTTATTTATTTCATTTTATTTATTTATTTATTTTTAAACAAGAGAATATATATATACAGTCGGTAACAAATGTGTCCGAACATTAGCAAAAATTCCTATGTAAAAAAAGTACACTTCATACGGTTTTGTTAAATAAATCCTTGTCGAATCCTGTTCTTAGTCAGTCTAAGAACACGATTTGATAAGGATTTATTTAACAGAACAGAACCGTATGAAGTGTACTTTTTTTATATAGGAATTTTTGCTAGTGTTCGGACAGTTTTGTTACCGACTGTGTGTATATATATATATATATATAGAGAGAGAGAGAGAGACCAAAATTAATAAAAAGTCATCGCCAACATGACGACAAAAATTTAAAAGGCGTCGTGGGAGTCCTATATTAAAACTGTACTGCCTGTGGAAGTATGAAAATTGGGTCGTGAACCATGAATTTTATTTGGAAACCTTTCTTTGAATGATTTTGGTTTCACTATTGTGCAATATTAATTTGGTTTTAATAATAATTTGGCTTCTGGTAAATTAAAATTTTAATTAGGTGATGAAATTCGTTTAACATTTAAGAGTTTCAAATTTTAAAAGATAAATAAGAAAAGAAACAAAGTGCGAATATTTCGCACGTGTTTGCTAGTTATTTATAATTTTGTTGTCATTTCGGCGAAGAGTTGATATGGGTATCACAAATGCATAAGTAAACATTTTGGCATGAAACGTCCGAACTACTTTAGTGCCAATTTTTAAATTCCGCCAAGAGGTCCAAGCTGTTTCAATGTTTTTGCACAATTTTTCTCAATTTTATTACCATGTTTTTATTAACTCCTATTCTTGTTTGTTTGTTTGTCCGGTACAAATCTTGCAATCGAATTTTAACTAACTTCCCTACTAACTAGACATTTGAAACTTTCACAGTAGCTCAGAACCCGGTGACAACACAATTCCTTGAAGTCCGACTTTCGATTTTTTCATTAGTTTTCTTATAATTAATTAAAATATGAAAATAATAACATCCTAATAGCGTTAAAATAGTCATTAAAGTATTAGCTATAATTTAATTGTTGCCAAAAAAATAAAATAATAAATAAATAAATAAAAATAAATAAATAAAAATAAAAATAAATAAATAAAAATAAAAATAAATAAATTACGAGTTCATTTTTTTTTTCGACATAAAAATAAATACATTTAGATAAACGTGAACGTTAAAAAATTATAAAAATTTAAATTATGTATCTCACAAAAATTGACGTTATTATCACTTTAAAATATTTTGGCACATTGATAAGAGCTCTGGTTCATCAGAAAATTTAAAACATGGTACATAAAAAGTTTTTTTTTTTTTTTTTTTTTTTTTTTTATCTTATAATTATTTTAAATATTTTTGTAATGCGAGTGGAAAAAAAAAAAAAAGGAAAAACATTTTTTTTTTTTTTTTTAATTGGTCCAATTATACAAAATATATCCATGTAAAATATTATGCGTTTTCCGTTCTGTTTATTATCAAAAAGAAAATGACTAAAGCAGTTTTTCCTGTATTATTGACATTTCTATAAATTAAATTAAATTAAATTATCCAGTACCAAGACGTGGCGTGGCGGTGAAGAAGTGTCTGCCGAAGTCAGCGAGGGCCCGAAGCGAAGTTTTTAAGGAATTTCAATGTATTTTCTTTTTAGTTTTAATTTGTAGAACGGTATAAAAAATATTGATTGTTTTTATAATTCATTTAAATATAGTGACCAGCGAAGCGGGCAAAGCCTTCTAGTTATTATTATATCACTGAACTGCGTCCGCGTGCTTAAATATTACTTGCATGTTATTTTTTATCCTCGTGTATTTTATTGTCACTATCGTATCGATTCTACAATATAGAATCGTAATTGGTCCACGTTAGAGGAATATTATATAGACTAGCAAACCCGTGGGAAAATTTCGCATTTTATTTCTTTTCTTATTTACCTATAAATTTTGAAATTCATGAATATTATACCAATTTCGCCATCTAATTTAAATTTTAATTTACCAGAAGCCAAATTACTATTAGTACCAAATTAATATTGTACAATAATGAAACCAAAATCAAAGAAAGGTTTCAAAATAAAATTCAGAGTTCCTGACCCAGTTTTCATACCTCCGCACCGCAGGCGGTATAGTTAAAGTACAGGACTTCCACGATGCCTTTTAAATTTTTGTCGCCATTCTGGCGATGACTTTTCACTAATTTTGGTATACTTTTTTGTTTTTTTTTTAAAAACCTAATTCATATTTTGATTATATTTTATGTGATTGTGTTTTTCACATAGACTTTTTATAAGAGTGGACGGAGAATTCCATTATTAAGGGAATATAAGAAAAGGTGCAAAGATGAAACCATGTGAACATAGATATAGTAGACATATATAAGACAGAGATTGATCATTGGGGGGGGGGGTAAAAAATGATTCCTTTTTACTCGGAGAAAGTCCACAATATGGCCGTCTTTCTCCGAGTGAATAGACACAGATAATTTAGAAAATAAAATTTGTGAATAAATTATGTACTAAAGGTGAATGAAAAACTACAGATACAATTTCAAATTAATTTTTCTTTTTCTTTCTTTCTTTTCTTTTCTTTTCCTTCTTTCTTTTTCTTTTTTTTTTTTTTTTTTTTTACTATATTTATTAATTTAGTTAACATTTAAAGTTAAACCCTTTTTTATATACTAAAACTAACGTTCTTTACCTACGCCGTCACTAACTGTATTTAAAAGAATGTTGAAAATTCTATATTACTTACTAATATAAATCTTAAAAAATATCAAACTTTAAAAAACGTATTCCATTAAAAATCAAAACAGTTTCAACTGATTATAAAAAATATATTTTTCATAATTTAGTGAAATATAATTTACTTTTATGATAACTTCATAGAATAATAATTAGAATAATAAATAGAATAAACCTTAAAGAAGGGCCATAGAATAATAATAATATCGCTGTTTGTTGTGGCAACACAACAGCTTATTAGAAACACTTATGCTCCTTCTTCCTTTATTATTATTCTATAGGGCAGTTCCTTGTTTGTAAACAAACATCTCAACTTTTATGAGTGGTTGGCAAAAAGGCTTGGGAAAAGCATAGCGATGGCGGATCACCAATATAGTAAATTGCGCGGGAAAGTTGAGCGCGCTTTTTTGCCAACCACCAGACGTCACGAGGAAATGCTCTATGGATAACTTATCCATTTTGGTACTGGCTGATGCCAATAAATTTTTTCGTCATCAAAAATTTTTGCATGATAACAATGGGCTAATAGATCTATAGGGAGTTCCTTGTTTGTAAACAAACATCTCAACTTTTATGAGTCGTTGGCAAAAAGGCTTGGGAAAAGCATAGCGATGGCGATTACTTGATTACTATTACTACCAACGGAAAATCAATGGTGGGCGGGGCGCGGGAAAGTCGAGCGCGCTTTTTTGCCAACCACATGACGTCACGAGGAAATGCTCTATATAAATTACTATATCTATGCATGTGAATGTTGAAAAAGTTGAAAAAAATTACCTTTTTTGGCATTTATCGCGTTATTGGCAATTTTTAGTTTTGAATATAAATATATATATATATATATTACTAGCAGGCTTTGCCCGCTTCGCTGGTCATTATATTGAAATGAATCCCCAAAACAGCATATCATTAATAATAACAAAATATCTAAAAAAAAAAAAAAAAAAAAAAAAAATCATTGAAATCCGTCAAAATCTAATTTTAAGTTGCCCAATGCCTTCGGCAGTCCCTTACCTGCTTTTTACTCCCCCTCCTTCGCGGTTACAGTTGAAAGTTTTACAAAATCCCATCAAAGTGCATATTTCGCACACTTAATTAACATCCACACACCAAAATTCGCCATTCTTAGGTAAATTGGACGGATTTAAGCTTCAAAATGTGGTTTTTGCCCCGCCCGTCCCAAGAGGAAGGGGGGGGGGTAAATTTCCAAAATTACTTTATATTGCATATTGCATACACATACCTAACCGACACATCAAAAAATTGAGATCATGAAATTATTGAAAGCTGAGCTATGCTTTAAAACTTTTTTTTTTTTAATCTCTCTCCCCGTTCTTAAAGGAGGGAAGGAGGAGGGAATTTCGCAAAATCTCTTCATACTATGAGTTAGATACATTTTGGCTGGGATTGTGGTGCCTCGTTCTTAAGTCTTATCTTAAATGTTACGAACTTTCGTAGATGGGCGTGGTTAAGAACGATCTTAACTTGGTATTGCGGTGCCTCAAGCGTAAGTCCTCCGCGTGTCCTCGTAAGAGAAAGCCAGCCAGCCAATGGGAGACGCAGAGCGAGCTATGTTGTGATTGCACGCGCATCCAGTTACGATTCGACTTAAGATAGCTCTCAGGTTGTCGTAAGATAGTGAGACACTGCAATACGACTTGCGTTTTGTTTACATCTTAAGACAGAGTTTGTGCGTAAGATAGTGTTGAGCGAGGCACCGCAATCCCAGCCATAATCGTCCCTTACATAAAAAATGTCCAACCTTAGATAATTTAGTGCAGCGTTACGCATGAATACATGTTTTTGCCCCACATTCTCCAAAGGGCGCTAGGGTGGAATTTCATAAAATCCCTTTGTAGTGTGTAGTATGTGAGTACCCTTCTTCCAAAACCTTTTCCCTCCATCCCCCCCTTAAAAATCCAAAATTCCAAAATCCCAGAAAATAATTTTTTTGTACTCAAGTCTGGTTTTTCCATCTGCAATTTCTTCACCGTTAAGTAATTTGGAGCCGAGTTAAGCCTTCTGCCCCCCAAGGGAGACAGGAGGGGGGTATTTTGCAAAATTCCGTCTTAGTTGGGGGTCAGGCTCCGAAAACCAACCTGGTCACTAAAATTTGTGACCCTCTTTCCCACAGAATCGTCATGGCAGTGTTGAGTCAGTGAATCATTGAGTTTACTCTTTTATATGTACAGATTTGTTTATATTTTTTATGGACTACTTGGCTTAAGGTTGCTGTCACAAAAATAGAGTCCTTGGCGAAAAATGTCCTATCTACTTCAGTATTAAAATTAAAAATATACCCAGGATTATCAACTAATAAAGCTCTTTAATACAGATCTGAATTAGCTTTCATTTTCTTATTATTTAATTTTGATAATGACGTTATGTTGTCATGTGCCTAAGCAAATTTAATATTTATTATTTTTTTTTTATTATTATTCGCGTGAAATATTCTTTGGCAACAATTAAAAATTAAAATAAATTATTTTAAAGTTTTATTATAGAAGAAATATTTATATTATATAGAAAATTAATTAAAAATTTACATTTTTTCCGGTATAAATAGTAGCCTATGTCTTATTCCAGACTATTATCCATCTCTGTACAAAATTTCATCCAGATCCGTTTAGCCGTTGTGGCGTGATTGAGTAACAAACATCCATCCAAACTTTCGCATTTATAATATTAGTATAGATTAGTTATCATGTGCATGCGATAGATCGAGTTATTTTGCTGTCAAATTGACAAAATTTTAATTTTAAATTTCAAAACTCTGTCGTTCTTGGCGCTTATTGTATTTGGTGATCAAAAACGTAATACGAAAATATGCATGCCAGATGTATATTTTCGTAATATGCATTGTACGAAATATTGTTTCATATTATTCATTACTCTCTTAATATAAGTTGTTAAAATAACCATGATTTTTGAAAGGATTTAATTATGTTCGCCAAATAATTTGTCGATATTTTTTTTTCTGCTAAGGATGACCGATATCAAATCTATTCCGCTGCAACATATTAGTATTTTATATCAGATACTTTATTTAGACATTTGAAAACAAATTTGACTTCAAATTATGATAGAATATTTATCATTTTCCTTTTAATTAGTATATTAGTTGGATATTTATTGTGTAAATATCATCTTTTGAAATGAAATGTTTGTGTTTTCAATCGAATATGGAAATTTGCCTTTTTTTTTTTTTTTTTTCCCTAGAGTTTTGAAATTAAAAATTCCAATTTTGTCAATTTTAAAACAAAAATAACTAAATCTAACGCATGGACATGATGATTAATACATACCTATACCTAAATATGGGGATTAAAATCGGGAAATAATTTTCCTCGATTTTTAATAATTTTTTACAAAAAATCCAATGGACGTTTAACATAGGAAATATTTTTCTTGCATAAACGAACGGCCAGTGACGTCATCACTTCGCTTGCGTATTAAAACTTTATCAATGTGTAAAAGAAATTTTTAATTAAAAATGACGTCAATTTTTGTGAGATGCATAATTTTTTTTTATAATTTTTTATCGTTCACGTTTAGATAAATGTATTTCTTTTCCTGTTGAAAAAAATAAATAAATTCGTTTTTTTTTTTTTTTTGGCAACAATAGAGTATTTCCTCGTGACGTCTGGTGGTTGGCAAAAAAAGCGCGCTCGACTTTCCCGCGCCCCGCTCACCATTGATACTATATTGGTGATCCGCCATCGCTATGCTTTTCCCAAGCCTTTTTGCCAACCACTCATAAAAGTTGAGATGTTTGTTTACAAACAAGGAACTGCCCTATAGAGCATTTCCTCATGACGTCTGGTGGTTGGCAAAAAAGCGCGCTCGACTTTCCCGCGCCCCGCCCACCATTGCTAACCGCATAGCGATCCGCCATACAGCATTTCCTCGTGACGTCATGTGGTTGGCAAAAAAGCGCGCTCGACTTTCCCGCGCCCCGCCCACCATTGATTTTCCGTTGGTAGTAATCAAATAATCGCCATCGCTATGCTTTTCCCAAGCCTTTTTGCCAACCACTCATAAAAGTTGAGATGTTTGTTTACAAACAAGGAACTGCCCTATCGCTATGCTTTTCCCAAGCCTTTTTGCCAACCACTCATAAAAGTTGAGATGTTTGTTTACAAACAAGGAACTGCCCTATTAAATTATGGATAAATTTAAATGGCTAATTTTTTGCTATTATTAGCTTACAAAATTGCTATTTTATGCATAAAAATCGCAAAAACAAATTTTTTTTTTCGGAATAAAAGATAGCCAAATTTTTAAGCTAGGGTATAAGCTATCTCCATAACAAATTTTATCGAAATCCATCGAGCAGTTTTAGCGTGAAACTGACTCAAATAAACGGACATTCACATTTATAATATATATATAAGATTATTATTAAAAGATACAACAAGTAAAACTAGTGTAAAATATTACAGCTGCTGAAATTTATTTTTACCTTGGAACTTAGGTACTTATGGAGAACTTAGGTATTTGTGAAATTTTTCGACCTCAATTTTTTTGAATTTTTACACTTTTTGGAGTGTGAGGAATCCGAAAATTCAAAATCGATATGATGTCCATCTGTAGGGTGTCTGTGTAGTAGTTTGTTAGTATGTTAGTCTGTGTACGCAATATCTGAAGAACAAATGATTATAGAGATGTCGGACCCGTTTTAAAATATAACTTATGACACTGGCAGGAAACCTATTGATTTTCAAGATTCTAATTTTAAAACTTTGTAAGTTATTCAAAATTTACAAGTTTCTTAATATGGAAGAATAAGGCAAATTTTCACTTAAACGTACTAGAAAAGGAATATTTTTACTGTAAAGATGTCAGACCAACTTTGAAAATTATATTATTTTAATTTAAACATTTTGTAAGTTATTTGAAATTTAAGATTTTCTCAATATAACAGAATAGCACAATATTTCACATAATTTTGTATTGATTATGGGGATTGCTGCATTTGAAATAGTATTAATTGCATGAAAACTAAACTACGCAACTGATTACAACTAGTATGTTGTGGCCACCACAAGACTTTCTTCTATATTTTCCTATATACATATTCAATCAGTAACAATATTAAAAAAAAAAAAAAAAAAAAAATACGATTTTTTTCTATGTTTTTTTTTTTTTGTTGTTGTTGTTAAAAGTAATACA
Source organism: Salticus scenicus (assembly GCA_963930645.1). NCBI lineage: Eukaryota > Metazoa > Arthropoda > Arachnida > Araneae > Salticidae > Salticus > Salticus scenicus. Next base: position 74,790,313 of record OZ005653.1, on the reverse strand, counting down.
TATTCAACCAGTAACAATATTTAAAAAAAAAAGAAAAAACGATTTTTTTTTTCTAAGTTTTTTTTTTTTTTGTTAAAAGTAAAAAAAATCGATAACTTTGTTTTAAATTACCACAGATTTATAGATTAACCATTCGTTTTAAAGGTATCGACGAGATCTTTCGAAAGATACCCATCTTGAAAATTTACCCCCCTGGGGGTACTTCCCCCCGGGGGGGAAGCGATGCCCCCACATGCACAGAATTTTTTTCCTAGTTAACTATTACTATTATCAATAACTCATATTAATTTTACAATCACAAGTTAAAAATAACTCTCATGTACATTTATACGAAATTTTGTCCTATACTGCCATGTTAAAAATTTAGAAAAAATGCGATTACAGCGCCACCTGTTGAGCTATTGATCCCCAAATCTAATCAGCACCACTTTATGTCGGGGACCAACTAAATACCAAGTTTGGTTAAATTCCGTTAAAAAAAAAATAATAATAATGATTTTTTTTCTAAAATTTTTTTTCGTTAAAAGTAAAAAAATCGATAACTTTGTTTCAAATTGTCACAGATTATTAGTTTAACCATTCGTTTTAAAGGTATTGACGAGATCTTTCGAAAGATACCCGTCTTGAAAATTTACCCCCCCCGGGGGGTACTTCCCCCCAGGGGGGGAACCGGTGCCCCCACATGCACAAAAATTTTTTCGTAGTTAACTACTACTATTATCAATAATTCATCTTAATTTTACAATCACAAGTTTAAAATAACGCTCATTATGTACATTTATACGAAATTTTGTCCTATACTGCCATGTTAAAATTTTACATAAAATGCGATCACAGCGCCATCTGCTGGGCGATTGATCCCAAAATCTAATCAGACCCTTTCCATGTCAGGGTCCAACTATACACCAAGTTTGGTTCAATTTCATTCATCGGTTCGTGAGATACGGTGAAAAATACGAAATTTTGTGATCACAGCGCCACCTGCTGGACGATTGATCCCCAAATCTAATTAGCACCATGCCCCGTCAGGTTCCAACTACACTGATGGAAAAAAAAATCCCAACACCAAGAAAAAATTATTGTACAGTAATGAAATTTCAGCAATACATTTGCCTAGGTAACATATTTAATTGATTAAAGTTTCAAGATCACAGGTAGAGAAGAGCCATTTCAAATGTGAAATGTTGGTACATTAGTAACCGGTGTAACCGCCAGAATTTTGAATGCAAGCATGCAAACGTGCATGCATTGTGTCGTACAGGTGTCGGATATCAGTTTGTGGGATGGAGTTCCATGCCTGTTGCACTTGGGCGGTCAATGCAGGGACGGTTAATGCTGGTTGTGGATGACGCTGGAGTTGTCGACCAATGATGTCTCATACGTGCTCGATTGGAGAAAGATCTGGTGGTCTAGCAGGCCAAGACAACATGTCGACACTCTGTAGAGCATGTTGGGTTACAACAGCGGTATGAGGGCGAGCGTTATCCTGTTGGAAAACACCCCCTTGAATTCTGTTCATGAATGGCAGCACAACAGGTTGTATCACTAGACTGACGTACAAATTTGCAGTCAGGGTGCGTGGGATAACCACGAGAGTGCTCCTGCTGTCATACGAAATTGCTCCCCAAACCATAACTCCAGGAGTAGGCCCTGTGTGTCTAGGCTGCAGACAGGTCGCTAGCAGGCGTTCACCTGGCCTCCTTCTAACCAACACACGGCTATCACTGCGACCAAGGCAGAACCAGCTTTCATCAGAAAACACAACAGATCTCCACTCCGTCCTCTAATGAGCTCTAGCTTGACACCACTCACGTCGCAAACGGCAGTGGTTTGGAGTCAGTGGAATGCACGCTACAGGGCGTCTGGCTCGGAGCTGTCCTTGAAGTAACCGATTTTAACAGTTCGTTGTGTCACTGTGGTGCCAACTGCAGCTCGAATTTCAGCTGCAGACGCAGTACGATTAGCCACAGCCATACGCCGAACACGGCGGTCTTCCCTCTCAGTAGTGCCACGTGGCCGCCCGGAACCCGGTCTTCTTGAGGCAGTACCTTCCCTTGACCACTGCTGCCAACACTCATGCACAGTGGATACATTCCTGCCAAGTCTTTCTGCAATATCGCGGAAAGAAAACCCACCTTCTAGTAGCCCTACTACACGACCTCGTTCAAACTCAGTGAGCTGTTGATAATGGCTTCTTCGTCTTCTTAGAGGCATCCTTGACTAACATTAACCCACTACGTCAAATCTCAACTGTAAATAACGATCATGAACCTTACAGCGCTTATTTAAAGCAAACCTCATTTGCATGTTCATAGTGTCGCTACTAGCGCCACACTTATGCGCGTAGCTCGAAATTTGAATCGACGTCATCTTTCAGATGTATAAACACGCCTACCAAATTTCGTTTATCTAGCACAGCTCCTTCCTGTTGTTGGGATTTTTTTTTCCATCAGTGTATATAACAAGTTTGCTTGAATTTCATTCATTGGTTCGTGAGATACGGTGAAAAATACGAAAATTTGTCCTGTATTGCCATGTTAAAAATTTACATAAAATGCGATCACAGCGCCACCTGCTGGGCTATTGATCCCCAAATCTAATCAGCACAATACCCCGCCATGGTCCAACTATATACCAAGTTTGGTTGAATTTCATTCATTGGTTCGTGAGATACGGTGAAAACACTGAACCACAGACACACACACCGACAGACAGACAGACACTTTCTAAAACTATCAATTCGTGTTCAGGACATCCCAAAGCGTGTAGATTCGTCAAAAAACGGAGGTCGAAAATTTTCGCGAATCCAATACTTTCTCTATATTACATATAGAAGAAAGTAATAAAATAAATTAACAAATTAGGATAAGGTAAATTCATCGAACTGAATGGCAGGTATCCTATTAGGTGAGACATTTAAGTTTGTCACAGTGTTAAGCAGTTGATCAAATTCATTTCTCTTAACATGAATACAGAATGCCCTATGCTAGAAATTTGTGAATGATATATAATGGGGATTGATTATGGGGATTGTTGCATACACAGTTGTTGCAACTGAGGCCTGAGCAGAGTTGGCCCATGACAACTAGTTTTCTAAGTAATTATTTACAAAATACTTAAAGAAAACTAGTTGACGTACGTAATTCCCCATCATTCATTTGTGTTATCATTTGTGTATTCATAAATTTTAAAATATAGGGAAAAAATTATGTAGATTTTCGTTTTTCTGGTATTGATAAGTTCTAACTCAAAAATAATCACCTGGAAAAAATATGTAGCTGGGGTAGGGGGAGGAATTTCCCTCTCAGTTGAAAAGTATAGTATTTCCCTACATGTAATATATATATATATATATATATATATACTGATAAGTATAAAGGATTTAAGTCCAAAAATGTCGATTTTGAGTTAAGTACATAGTCAGACTCAGAAAAAAATTCTCTATCGATTGGTATAAAGGATTTAAATCCATGTCATTTAGTCTTTGAGAAAATCCATTGGTAAAAAAAGATTCAAGTTAGAAATTTAGCATTAATCTTTAGTACTTATAAAATATTTAATTCAATTTTCACCCTTTATTAAATGAAGACTGACAATCACTGAACAGTATAAAGGGTATAAATCAACTTAATCCCTTTTTCCTAATCGATTCTTCTGATTAGTTTTTAGTTAGTTTAACTTTATTTTTCGTCTCCTGAAAAATTAAGAATATGGACTTAAATTCTTTATACTTATCAGTACAGATATATATGCTGAGTTATTATTGCAACTCAACAAAAGTGTTAAGTTTCGCAATAATTCGTAAAAAATGTTCTTAAATATAAGAATTTCGACGAAATTTTGCCCTATGCTGAAATATTAAATATATAATATATATTGAAAATTTTAAATAACTTTCAAAATCCTCAAGGAGCTATTTTTAATTCCCCACCAATCACATAATAGGTATGCATTGTTGCCAGATTCTGCGCCATTTTTATTCAACATCAGAAACTAAATTTTCAGTGTAACTGGCATTAAGAAGATTAATTGTCTATTATGTATATGAAATATTACTTCTAAAATTTATTGGTGACTATTGTATAAAAAAGTAGCAAAATCTGACAACGTTGTAGGTATTAGAGGTGGGCGTTATTTCACGTAACATAATAAGTAATATTATTATTGCATTGTAGCCTATTAGCACTGTAATATATTACAAAAAATATCCTATTAAAAAAATAATATTTTCAACTTTATCTCTGCACGCGAAATAGACAAGAAATTTCAGGCAATAAAACTGATACAATACACCATTATACAAGTAAAAAGCTTGAATTATTTCTTTTATATAATTACTTTTTTTTTACAAAATACGAAAAACAATATTATGAATGCCGGCTACTACCGAAAATTTAAATCATACGAAAACTGATATTCCAGATCGCGTCATAAGGTAGGGCAAATATCGAATAATCACCCATCTTTTCGCATCTAACTATACCCCCACCCCTCATGTTAGATTCACCATCATACATAAACAGATAACGAAGTAACAAGTAAAAGACTCGCATCAGACTTTCCGCGCAGATGTTCGAATCGATTCGTTACTTCACGTCTGAAAAAATAGGTCTGAAATCTCAGTAAGAAATACATACGATTTCATGCAACTCTGTTACTCAGTGATATTCCCAATCAGTAATATCTTTCCATTTCCATGTTCATAAAATTATCGATAAAAAAAATAATACAGCTCCAGCTGTATTATTTTTTTAACGATAATTTTGTAATGATAATATTTTCTAGAATGCATTACGAAATATTCCTTGTGAAATATATTAATCAAGATAACTTTAATAAGCAAGATAATTTTAACGCTTAGGACAAATTACATCGTGCTGATATTAATTTAGAAATGATTTTATTTGGTGTTGATTATTTTTCATGGGATAATAAAATCGTTTGAATAAAATACTTTGATACCACGGTTTAACGAAATAGTGTTAATTTATGCAGCTAGCATGAGATAGGTAAGGGGTGATTATTAGATGTTGATTTGCTATTTCGTCATGAAGGTGAGGAATGGGATTACACTTGCTAGGTTTGGATTCGCTTGCGTATTGGAAACAGATGTTTCGGGAGTTTGATAATTGAAAGGAAGGAGTGTTTGTTTATATTTTAATTGCTTATAGCATTTATTGTGGTTTTATTAAGAATATTGTTTAAGTTTAATTAAGAATAATTTGAGAAGAAAACTGAATATTTATTTATTTATTTATTTTAACTGGTTAGCTTTTCTTAACTCTTTTTTTTTTTTTTTTTTTTTTTTTTTAATCTGATTTTTTCTTGAGACTATTTTTTTAGATTTAAAATGAGTAATGGTGTTAAGAATAGTTAATTATGCTCTTATGTTAAAATTAAGTGTCTGAGAAAATACATCATTTTATGCAATTTTTGTAAGTAAAATCTATATTTTTAAACAAGTGTTTCTAATTTTAGAAAACATATTCAAAGTGACTGTTTGCTAAGTACGACTGAAAAACACTAATTTTCTTATCAATCTGGAAAGTTCAAGTTCTTCGGGAAATCGAAAGAAACAGTCGCTCGATAGTTTAAAATTTGGGATGCCTTAAAGATGTTTCTTAAAAATTTGCTGTTATTATTTAATTGTTTCTTAATTACATATATGGCTTATAACATGATAATTCTTTTTTTTTTTTTTTTTTTTTTTTCAGAAAACGGCTCTCGTGCACGTGTTTTTTGATATTATTTAAAATATTCTGTTTTCGTGTTGAAAGGAATTGGTGTAATGAATCTTAAGCTCACTCGATTGGGACAAATGTTTGTGTAAAATTTTGACTCTACCACTATTTCATATCAGCGTTTTTTTTTTTTTTTTTTTTTATTGAAGAAATTCTAGTGTTAAATAAAGTGAAGATTATTATTCGAAAGCATTGGGACTTAAAAACGTGAACCGCATCCACTATGTAGGACACATGTATATATTGCATATCATCCAGAAAGGATTAGAAAGACATTAGCCATATGTAAACTAAAAAGTAATAGGTTATAAAAATAATATGTTGCAAAAACCTATTACCAAAGGAAGTATGGGACGAAGTAACCTATTACTGAAAAGTAACTATTTATCCCATCTCTAGTAGGTATGAGGAACTTAGATATTCATGAAAATTTTCGACCTCGATTTTTTATTACTTTTTGCTCGTTTTGAGGTGTGATGAAACCAAAAATAACCAAATTAATATGGTATACATCTGTGTCTGGTGTGTCTGTGTATCTCAAAAATAAATAATCACAGAGAGATCAGACCTGTTTTAAAATATTACTCCTGATACTGGAAAGAAACCTATTGATTTGCAACATTCTAATTTAAAAATTTTGTAAGTCAGTCGAAATTTACAATTTTCTTAACATGGCAGAATAGTGAAAATTTTTACTTAAACGTGCATTTTTTTTTTTTTTTTTTTTTTTTTTTTCCCTGTAAAGATACTAGACCGTCTTTAAAATTTCAGTTATGAAGATGGCTTGACATAATTAACTATGAAAATTCAACTTTGAAAACTTCGTAAGTTATATGAAATTTATGAATTTTCTAATATGGTAAATTCGCAGAATAGGGCAAAAATTTGCTTCCTTTTTGAGGCACAATTTATTTGTAAAGATATCATATCCACTTTTAAAATATCATTTAGGATACTGACATGAACATCATTGACAATGATTTTTCGAATTTAAAAATTTTGTAAATTATTCAAAATTTACGATTTTATTAACATGGCAGGATATAGAAAAAATTCGCATAAACATCCATTTTAAGGTAAAACCACTTTTAACCCTACAAGGCACTCAGTTCCATATGTGGAACACCGACTTTAATCGTTCCTATAGCTATAAAACTATTAGTAGCGACATCTCTTGACATCTTGATAGAAGCTACTGACATTTAGCAATGTAGTAATATGAATCTTTACCTAAAGGTGTCGTTCGTGTTTTTGTTATAGTGCACTCAGTGTGAAATTTGAATGAAAGTGATACGTTAGTCGTTTGTCTGAATTCAAAAATAAAAAATGAATAGTTATTGGACAGTTTTGACACGAAAAAAAAAAAAAAAAAAAAAAAAAATACTGTGTGTTATAACGAAGTGTATATTTTGCAGAGGTAAGTTTTTTTTTTTTTTTTTTTTTTTTTTTTAATTACAATAGTAAACGTATTAGTAAATCATTATTAACATCTAACAAAGTTCAAAAGTTTTTATAACTTTGGTTTGTCTATCCGCGATTGTAATGAAATGCTCGCCCTCTGGTGGGCTAAGGTGAAATTATCACACCACTGCATATCCTCATATTATGCAATCGACTTTCCATGATGAAATGGCGGAGAAAGAATAATAATTACACGTGGCTGTTATATTTACTAACAACTGCAGTGTTCAGAGAGCGCCATCTATCGATCATTACAAACGCGGATACTCGTTTTAACTCTCATAAATAATTATGGACATTTTTGAAATAATATAAGATATAATATAGTTAAACTAATTCAAGTTAGAAAAATAAGTATAGCAATTATAAACATTTTATAAAAATAATTACTTAAAAAGAATGAAATAATAAAATATTAAAAAGAATCTTACCTGTGAAATAAAATTTTTATTTTACATAACTTCTAGGGTTTTTAAAGTACATCTAATTACTATTTCATGTTATAAAATTCTTTTTAACTTTAAAACAATCTAACTTTTAAAGTAAAATAAAAAATTTAAAAAGAACTTTTAAAGAAAAAGGGAAAATATTGTCTGCTTAATAAAAAGTAGAGTTTAGAGAATGCGGCGAGTAAATTTCAACGTTGGCCAGTTTGGCTTCCTGTAGATCAACATTCACGTGACCTTTTTATGAGTTATCTTTGCCACTAAAAAAGGTTGCCATTGTCCAGTCCACTCTTATAATAGGTCTATGGGTTTTTAGTCAATTTATGGTAATAATTTCTATTCTGTATTATATCTTTAAAGGATTTTTAGGTTTAAAATGACACTTGAAAAGATTCTGATGAAGCAACTTTTAAAAATACATTTTTCCGTAAAATATTGTCATTATTTTCTTCATTAGTTCATTGAACTGAGTTCACGTGCTTAAATATTGTTCATTTTTAAATATTATTTTTTATCCTCGTGTATTTTATTAATTACACCACTATCGTATCGTTTCGACAAAAAATAATTGTAACTGGTCTGCTTTAGAGAAATATTATATAGATTATTAAGACTGAGGACTATACACTATACGCAAGCGAAGTGTGACGTCACTGACCGTCCGTGGATGCAAGAAAAATATTTCCTATGTTAATCACCCATTGGATTTTTTGTAAAAAAATTATTAAAAATCGAGGGAAATTATTTCCCGATTTCATTCCCATATTTAGGTATAGATATGTGTTAGTTATCGTGTGTATTCGTTAGATTAAGGGCCCTCTTTACTCACCGCCGCCGGAAGCCGAAACTCATGTTATTCTATGGGAAATTTTACTTTACAAATAACTTATTAACTAATACATATTTTTAAATTCTGTTTTCACATTCTGAAAATTCCCAACTATTAAATTGACGGACCTTTTTTTTAAAATTATTTTTTTAATTTTTTATATTTTATTTTGAAGCTGCAAAATACGAATTTTCAACAAGTGAATTTTTTTCATTTTGCAATTATAAAATAAAATATTAAAAATTTAAAAAATACATTTTTAAATACACTTGGGAATTTTCTGAATGTGAAAACAGAATTTAAAAATATGTATTAGTTAATAAGTTATTTGTAAAGAAAATTTCCCCATAGAATAACATTGGCTCGCGCTTCCGGCGAAGGTAAGTGAAGAGGGCCGTTAAGTTGTTTTTACTGTAAATTTGAGGAAATTTAAATTTTAAATTTCAGAACTCTAGAAAAAAAAAAAAAAAAAAAAAAAAAATGGCAAACTTCCATATTCGATTGAAAACATAAATATTTCATTCCAAAGGATGATATTTACACAATAAATATCCAACTAATATACTAATTAAAAGGAAAATGGTAAATATTCCATCATAATTTGAAGTCAGTTTTGTTTTCAAATGTCTAAATAAAGTATCTGATATAAGATACTAATATGTTGCAGCGGAATAGATTTCATATCTGTCACCTTTGGCGAAATAAATATATATATTGTTACAAAATTGTAAATAATTGTGTTTATTTTTGTATAAATTCCTTCAAAGAAGCGTAGTAAGTTGATAAAGTGCTAATTTTGTGCATTTCTAGTCGTTTTAGCGTTGAAATAGCCTTATTTTCCCTTAAAAACGCATTAAAAAGCCTCAATAAGGCAGGTAATGGATTTGGCGCCAAATTTGGCGACTTTTTACCACCTTGGCGATTTTTTTGGCGACCTTGGCGAGAAAATCCTTATTCGGGATATACCAAATATGGAAGCTCTAATCCCATTGGCTGATGAGATATGGAGATTTCTGGAACGTTCCACGCTTTTCTACAGGGGTATATAAGCCTGCTTACTCGCCAAGGCGAGTTAGTTCAGTTCAGATCTCAGCCAGCTTCGCTAATGCTTGTATTGTGTTGAGCCTCTTTGGAAGAGACTTGTTTTGAGTGTTATTGCTATACAGTTTGTACTGTGGATTTGCTATTGACAGCTGTTGTTTAAGCTGTGTTTATTGGTTGAATTGAAGCTGATACTTGGGTTATAGACCTGTATTTCTCTGGAACTTTCTGTGAATAAATTACTGAATTTTTATAAGTTTTGCCTTTCATTCTCGGACAACTCACGAAACCCCAAGTACGCAACATTTCTGGTGTCAGGAGTGGGGTTGTCTGTGAATGGTGATAACGAGAGCTATGGAGCAAGAAATGAAGAAATTTCTAGAAGGTCTCACTGCTCAGATGAATGAGTTAAGATCTGGATTGATAGAGAAAATGGAAACAGGACAGGAAAAGATGGAAGCATCGCAAAGAGAGATGAAAGATAGCCTCAGTAAAGAAATGAAGGAAGGACAAAAAGAATTGGAAGCCAGTTTGACCGAAGAGATAAAATCTAATCAAGATGAGATGAAGAGAGAGCTTTCAACGGTGAAAGAATCAATAGAGGGTAAATTAACTGTGATGAAATAATTACAAGATAAAAAGATCTTTTTATATACCATGTTTTTAAATTTTCTGTTCAATCATATAAACGCTACCGAAGGCAGCGGGAACCCGGAGCAATTGGATAAATTTTTAAAAAAAATTCATTGCTCTCGTGTTTTGAGCTATTATAAAAGTTTCAAATGTCTAGCTAGTTGGGAAGTTAGTGAAAAATCGATTGCAAGCTTTGTACTGGTAATGCTGCCGAAGGCAGCAGGAACCCGAAACATTTGGTTACAAATATTTAAAAAATGCATTTTCACCGTATTCTGAACTATTCTGAAAGTTTCAAATGTCTAGCTATTCAGGAAGTTAGTTAAATAAATTTTTTGTTGAATCATATAAACGCTGCTGAAGGCAGTAGGGACCTGAAACAGTTGACTAAAACTATATAAAAAAATGTATTGTCATTGTATTCTGAGCTATCCTGAAAGTTTCAAATGTCTAGATAGTCGAGAAGTTAGGGAAAAATCGATTGCAATCTTTGTACTGATAACGCTGCCGAAGGCAGCAGGAACCCGAAACATTTGGCTAAAGGTATTAAAAAATGCATTTTAACCGTATTCTGAAAGTTTCAAATGTCTAGCTAGTCGGGAAGTTTGTTAAATAAATTTTCGTTCGAATCATATAAACGCTGCCGAAGGCAGTAGGGACCTGAATCAGTTGATTAAAAGTATAAAAAAAATGTATTGTCACTGTATTCTGAGCTATCTTGAAGTTTTCAAATGTCTAGCTAGTCGAGAAGTTAGTGAAAAATCGATTACAAGCTTTGTACTGGTAACGCTGCCGAAGGCAGCAGGAACCCGGAGTAGTTTGTTAAAAATAGTTTTAAAATGCATTTTCACCGTGTTCTGAACTATTCTGAAAGTTTCCAATGTCTAGCTAGTCGGGAAGTTAGTTAAATACATTTTCTGTTGAATCATATAAACGCTGCCGAAGGCAGTGGGGACCTGAAACAGTTGACTAAAAGAATTAAAAGAATGTATTGTCACCGTGTTTTGAGCTATCCTGAAAGTTTCAAATGTCTAGCTAGTCGGAAAGTTAGGAAAAAATCTATTGCAATCCTTGTACTGATAATGCTGCCGAAGGCAGCGGGAACCCGAAACAGTTGGCTAAAGGTATTAAAAATATGCATTTTAACCTTATTCTGAACTATTCTGAAAGTTTCAAATGTCTAGCTAGTCGGGAAGTTAGTTAAATAAATTTTCTGCCGAATCATATAAACGCTGCCGAAGGCAGTGGAACTTGAAGCAGTTGACTAAAATTATTAGAAAAATGTATTGTCACCGTGTTGTGAGCTGTCCTGAAAATTTCAAATATCTAGCTAGTCGGGAAGTTAGTTAAAAATCGATTGCAAGATTTGTCCCTGACAAACACACAAACACACAAGAATCGAAGTTAATAAAAACATGGTAAAATATAATGGATGGAATAGAAGAGAAAGTTATAACGATAGAAGAAAATTTTGAAGAGAAAGTTTTGAAAATAGAAGAGAGTTTTGAAGAGAAAGCTATGAAGATAGAAGAAAATGTTACGAAAGAGAAAGGAATTTTGAAGAGAGATTTATGAAGATGCAAGAGAATTTCGAGGAGAAAGTTAAAGAAAATGTTGATCAGGAACTGAAAGGAAGGTTTTCAGAGATAGAAGGTAAACTGAAGAGAATAGAAGAAGATCTCGAGAGAAAAGTGAAAGAAAAGTTAGAATCCATGCTCCAGGAAACTGAAAAGAAAGAGAGAAGAATTCAGAATCAGGAATTTATTAAGCTATCTACCTACGATGGCAGTTCCTCCTGGCATGTATATAAGACGCAGTTTTCCATCGTAGCTGAAGCAAACGGCTGGGACTCTGTTGCAAAGACGGCTCATCTGGTGGGGTCGTTGCGGGGCGACGCCGCTGATATTCTGGAGACCCTTTCGAAGGAACAGCGATATGACTTCGAAGCTGTAACCAGAGCACTAGAGCTACGTTTTGGAGCGAAATGGTCCAAAGAATATAGTCGACTCCAGCTAAGGTCCCGTCGTCAGAGACCAGGGGAAAGCTTACAAGAACTGGCATCAAACATCCAGAGACTTTCACATTTGGCTTTCGCAGACTGTCATCCTGAAACACGCAATGATCTGGCCCTAGAATATTTCTTTGATGCTGTCGGAGATCCAGATATTCAAAAAGCCCTCAGACTCTCCAGCGTGAAGGATGTGGAGTCAGCCTTGGTGTATGCCCTAAAGATCGAGGCAGCCCAACAAGCCTCCCACGAACATCGCCAGAACAGCACAGTAGACAAAGTGAACGGTTCTCAAGATGATTTTAAAGAGATTCAGAAAATGATTGCAGATATTAACAGAAGACTACGCATTCTTGAGAGTAAGAAGGAAGGGAATACTCCAACAACTAAATGCTGGGGCTGTGGGAAAGACGGGCATATCAAACGAAGCTGCCCAGTAAGAACACCTAGGGAAGCAACCAAGATTGTCTCTGAAGTATGCCACCCAGAAGGAGCTCTTCGGGAAAATCCAGATGCCTTCTTTCGGAAGCCTCCATCTGAAGATCATAAATACAGCTCTAAAGCCGAGGATAGACCCCAAAGAATACAGCCAGTTGCTCGCCAAGTTACTGTCTCAACACCATCAGATCAAGGTACCAATCCATGGAATGACGAAGAACTTAGACAAGCCCAGTTGGAAGATCCTGACATAAAGCCAATATTACAGCTGAAGGAGACTACCAGCAACAGACCTACCTGGCAGGAAATTTCCAGATTTAGTCCCAGTACGAAAAGTTATTGGGCACTTTGGGACTCTCTTCATATCAGAAACGGCGTATTATACAGAAAGTGGGAATCTGATGACGGGAAAAGCTTCAGATGGCAGATTTTATTACCAAGATAAAAAATTCCAGATGTTTTAGAACAACTGCATAGTAGCTCTACCGGATGCCATTTTGGGGTAATAAAGACTCTGCAGAAAGTTCGGGAACGCTTCTACTGGTGCAAGGCAAAGGAGGATGTGGAGAAATGGTGTAAATCCTGTGATGCTTGTGCGGCACGTAAAGGCCCGCAGAAACGAAGTCGAGGAAGACTGCAACGGTATAACGTGGGAGCACCATTTGAACGGATTACAATCGACATCTTGTGTCCTTTGCCACGGACCTCCAGTGGAAATAAATACATCCTCGTCGTGATGGACTATTCCACCAAGTGGCCTGAGGCATATCCCATTCCCAATCAAGAGGCATGCACAGTCGCAGAGGTCCTAGTACAGCAATGGGTGTCAAGGTACGGCGCGCCCCTACAACTTCATACCGACCAAGGTAGGAACTTTACCTCTGATGTTTTCAAAGGACTGTGTCAACTACTCGGCATAGACAAAACCCGGACAACACCCTTACATCCCCAGTCGGACGGCATGGTCGAGAGGTTCAATCGTACCATCCTGAATAACCTCTCTCTTCTAGTATCAAGGAACCAGCAAGATTGGGACTTGGAGTTGCCATTGTTCCTGCTGGCTTATCGAAGTGCTGTCCATGAAACCACCGGCTATACTCCAGCACAGATGCTGTTTTGACGTGAACTTCGTCTCCCTTGTGATCTCCTGTTTGGTTGTCCACCCGATGCGCCTTCATCGCCCGAGGAGTACATCCAAGGTCTCCAGGCACGATTTGAGGACGTACACAATTTTGCTCGGGAGCGGATTCACATTGCAACAGAGAAAATGAAGACGAGGTACGATCTAAAGGCTACACAACATGAGTTCCAGGAAGGAGACAAGGGGGCGTACAACGAACACTTCGTAAAGCTCACGACGTGAGAACTTCACGATGCCGAGTTTGGAAGATCTCACCAAAATGTTTACGACAATCACTTTTGGCCCTACAATGAACTGATCGTGAGCGCTTATCGAGAGCTAAACGGTGAGTTTGAGATTCATTCGAAATCGGATAGCATTAACCAATCACAGTGAAGTAAAATCTCACCTCCATACTCGAAAACTTTTCGGAAGCCGAATTGCGAGTTTCAGCTTCGTATACTATCTGACCAATCACAGTGCGTGAATGGTCGAAAATGAATACGCTCAGATATTGTCAGCCATTTTTTAATAAAAACTGGTGATTTAAAAAACAAAAATGATGAACATAAGTTATACTTTTTTGAAAAGAACTTTCAAAATTATAAATTTTTTGTGTGAACACTATACAAGTTTAATAATTTGCTTTAAAGATATTTGATTAGGAAGTTTACGAGTGACGATAGGTCTGTTGCTATCACCTTAAAATAATAAAACAAAAATAACCCTAAAATTAAAGACTAAAGAATAACTTTCTGAAAATAATCAATTTTGACGTCCTCAGAGCTATAAATTCTAAGTTAAATCATGTGAATACATCGTTCATAATAAAATAATTGTAAAAATGCTCATTTAAGAACTCTGTAATAAATAACATAAGAAGGTCGTCATACGTCTCCTAGTGGCTTGGACCCAGAGCATTTCGTTTCAAACCATCAGTACTCGGGTTCAATCCCCGTCAAGTCCTTTTAGGTTTTTTTTTTTTTTATAAGTATGGAAAAAAGAAGTTTAAAATAAATAATTTGCCAGTTGTAAGTTTTAATTCAGCAATTAATTTCAACTTCATTATTAGTTGAATTTAACTTTTATTTCAGTATAAATTCAAGTAAATATTTCAAAAGTAAGCATTTTAGTTTTAAAATTTAATTGCCTATTTTTAAAATATTTTTTTTTATTTAATTAAAACAAAAAAGTTAAATTTAATAAATAATAAAGTAGAAAAAAATTAGTAAGTTAAATAATACATATATACACAATAACAAGAGATTAAATTAAGAATAAAGAAATAAATAATAAAGAAAAAACATTTCAGTTTAAAGTTTAATTTCTGTTTAATAACAACTTTTCAAAAGCAGAAAAATGATCAAACATTTTATTTTTTAATTATTTTATAAACTAACAAAAAGAAGAGAGAGAGAGAGAGAAAAAAAAAAGAGAGAGAGAAGAAGAAGAAAGTTCCATTTTTGTTAAATTAAATTAATAATAATAATAAATTATACATTATCAAATTAACTTAAACATTTTTATTTGTTTTTAGGACTGAGGGTCTTAATCTGGGATTTTTGCGTTGTCGATTTCGATAGTTGGACATTTGTCGAAATCTAAAATTTATCGAAAATATAATTGAATAATTTGAAAGCGATGTTATAATTTGAAAAAAAAAAAAAAAACTAATAGTCCTCCGTCTTAAACTAAATTCTGCTTTTGCCAGAATTTTATCAAAATCTTTTTTTATTATTATTATTAGTGTGCGTGCTCTTTCTCTAGCAAAATATTTGAAGGGATAATAATAATTTATGGGCGGAAAATTAAATTAGTTACAAATTTTAGCTTCTGGCATATAATAACTATAATTAAATTTAAATGTAATATATATATATATATATCGAAATATAAGCATTTTATTATTATTATTATTATTTTATTTCATTCAGAAAGTGGGGGGGGGTTTCAACTTTTAAATTAAATATTCATATTTTCCTTGTTAGTAATAAGAGAAATTAGGGAATTGCTAATTCATGCAATATTACGTATAATAATATATATATATATATATATATATATAACTGTGGTATATTTATCACAAAAACAAGAGAATTAACAAAAAAAATAGTCCATTAAAGACTGAAGAATAAATTTCTAAAAATAATCACTTTTGTAGTCCTCAGACCTTTAAATTTAAGCTAAATCATGTGAATTAATCGTTCGTAATGCTAGTTTCGTAGCAATCCTATCTTAAAGAGAATCCCGTGCTTTTTCTATGGATTTTTAGCTCCCCCCCCCCCCCCCATTAATTTTACGTATTAAAGTGCGTTGATTAAAGAGCTTGCTCATTGCCTTAAAAAAAATTTAACCGAGAGTTCCCAAATTGAATCCCTGGTAAGGGATAATAGTTTATATACATGTGTATATTTTATTGCATTAAAAAAAAAAGTTTTATATATATATATATATGTATGTATTTTATGCACAATATTCCACATATTAGCAATTCCTTAATTTACTTTATTACTAATAAGAAATATACGAATATTTAATTTAATAGTTAGGGGAGAGAAAGAAAGAAAGAAAATCTTTCTTTCTTTATTTTTTCTTTCTTTATCTTTTTTTTTTCTTTCTCATTGAAATAAAATAATTTAAAAAAAAATGCTTATATTTCGACTTTTTTTTTCTACATTTAATTTTATTTATTATTTGCCAGAAGATAAAATTGTAACTAATATAATTTCCCCCCATAAGTTATCCTTTCAAATATTTTGTTAGAGTATGCATACAAGTAACAAAATAAATAAATAAAAATGCTTAAGTTAATTTGATAATATATATATATATATTTTTAATTATTAATTTAATTTAACAAAAATGAAAATCCTCCCCCCCCCCTTCCTTTTTTTTCGTTTTTTCAGTTCAAATTAAATAGTTTAAAAGTAAAATGTTTGATCTCTTTTCTGCTTTTGAAAAGTCATTAAACAAAAATTAAACTTTAAACAAAAATATTTTTCCTTTAAAATTATTTATTTAATTTCTTATTATTGAATGGATTACTTTTAATGGTTACTTTTGAAATATTTATTTGAATTTATACTGAAACAAAAGTTAAATTCAATTAATAATGAAGTAGAAAATAATTGCTAAATTAAAACTTACATCTGGCAAATTATTCATTTTAAATTAATTTATTTTTCTTCATATATATAATAATTGAAAAAAAAAAAAAAAATCTGAATAGAGTTAATGGGGTTTGAACCCGGGTACTGCCGGTTTGAAACGAAATGCTCTGTGTCCAAGCCACTAGGAGACGTATGACGATCTCCTTATATTCTTTATGATTTTTTTCCTTAAATGAGCATTTTTACAATTATTATATTATGAACGATGAATTCATATGATTTAAATTAGAATTTATAGTTCTGAGGATATCAAAAATGATTATTTTCAGAAATTTATTCTTTAGTCTTTAATTTTTAGGGTTATTTTTGTTTTATTGTTTCAAGGTAAAAGCAACAGACTTATTGTCACTCGTAATCTTAATAATCAAATATCTTTAAATCTAATCATTAAATGTATACAGTCTTCACACAAAAAATTAATAGTTTTGAAAGTTCTTTTCAAATAGTATGACATACGTACATATTTTTTATTTTTTAATTCATCGGTTTTTTGTACTAAAAATGGCTGACTAAGTTCTCACTTCGTAATCGCGATTTCACTAGCTTTCAGTGGGTGAGATTTCAGAGGTAGATAACGAAGATAGATACCGGCAGTGAGAAGCTTACGATGAGTTCGTTGTAGCACTTTTTGGTGATTGTCGAGAAATGACGTCACAGCACAGAATTCTCGGCTAGAACTCGGCAGTGAAAAGATTACGAAGTGCTCGTTGTAGGGCCCCTGGTCTGGTTGTGGAATCCTGTTCGACGCAAAGGACTCTCTCCCAAGTTACAGTGCAACTGGGACGGACCGTACATAGTCTTAAAAAGGCTTAATGATGTAGTGGTGCAGATCACTAAAACACCTTCATCAAAACCGAAGGTGGTGCACTATAACAGGCTAGCCAAGTACCACAATTTATGGTAATATTAAAATTTAAAATGTAAATATTGGTAAAATTTGCGCATGCGTAATGTAAATATTTGTATATAAATACTTGTACATATTTGTGAATTTTGTAAATATTTCTCACTTGATTTTTGTTTCTATTTTGTCGTAAAATGCAACTTAGTTTTTGTATTTGAGATTGTGTAAATTTATTTAGTTTCGCCTCTTAACCAAGGGTTGCACTGCCCGGGACGTGCAGTCCTTGGGAGGGGGGCAGTGTTACAAAATTGTAAATTATTGTGTTTATAATTGTATAAATTCTTTCAAAGAGGCGTAGTAAGTTGATAAAGTGCTGATTTTGTGCATTTCTAGTCGTTTTAGCGTTGAAATAGCCTTATTTTCCCTTAAAAACGCATTAAAAAGCCTCAATAAGGCAGGTAATGGATTTGGCGCCAAATTTGGTGACTTTTTACCACCTTGGCGATTTTTTTGGCGACCTTGGCGAGAAAATCCTTATTCGGGATATACCAAATATGGAAGCTCTAATCCCATTGGCTGATGAGATATGGAGATTTCTGGAACGTTCCACGCTTTTCTACAGGGGTATATAAGCCTGCTTACTCGCCAAGGCGAGTTAGTTCAGTTCAGATCTCAGCCAGCTTCGCTAATGCTTGTATTGTGTTGAGCCTCTTTGGAAGAGACTTGTTTTGAGTGTTATTGCTATACAGTTTGTACTGTGGATTTGCTATTGACAGCTGTTGTTTAAGCTGTGTTTATTGGTTGAATAGAAGCTGATACTTGGGTTATAGACCTGTATTTCTCTGGAACTTTCTGTGAATAAATTACTGAATTTTTATAAGTTTTGCCTTTCATTCTCGGACAACTCACGAAACCCCAAGTACGCAACAATATATATATATATATATATATATGCCAATGTCACCAAATTATCTGGCGAACATATTTAATTCCTTCCAAAAATCATG
This sequence comes from Salticus scenicus, assembly GCA_963930645.1. NCBI lineage: Eukaryota > Metazoa > Arthropoda > Arachnida > Araneae > Salticidae > Salticus > Salticus scenicus. The sequence goes on along the minus strand of OZ005653.1, from coordinate 74,771,575 downwards.
GTTATTTTAACAACTTATATTAAGAGAGTAATGAATAATATGAAACAATATTTCGTACAATATATATTACGAAAATATACATCTGGCGTGTATATTTTCGAATTACGTTTTTGATCGCCAAAAACACAAAACGCCAAGGACGACAGAGTCTTGAAATTAAAAATTAAAATTTTGTCAATTTTACGGCAAAATAACTTAATCTAACGCATGCAGACGATAACTAATACATATCTATCGAGATTAAAATCGGGAAATAATTTTCCACGGTTTTTAGCAATTTTTTGCAAAATATCCAATCGGCGATTAACATAGGAAATTTTTTTCTTGCATCCACGGATGACCAGTGACGTCATCACTTCGCTTGCGTAATCTCAATCTACGGATTTTTACGATACCAGTTTCACGATAGTTGGACATTTATCGAAATCGAAAATATAATTGAATAATTTGAAAGTGATGATATAGTTTGAAAAAAAAAAAAAAAAAAAAAAAACTAATAGTCTTCCGTACTAAACTAAATTCTGCTTTTGCCTGAATTTATCAAAATCTTTCTTTCTTTTTTTTTTTTTTTTTTTTTTTTTTTTTTAAGAAAAGAAAATTAATAAAAAAAAATTAACTTTTTTGTTGCCACATAAATTTCATACTTTAGTTGATTTAAAAAAATCTAATTGTCGTGTCGAAAAACTGTTTGCACCCCTGGATTGAGAAAAATCGCCCCTTTCATTTGGTATCGATTTTCTAAAGATAGGACCCCAGTGGCAGAAAGTTCTGTAGTTGTCTGTGACAGGCTTTTAAAATTTCATAATCTGTCTGCAAACTTTGCGTGTAATCAGGGGTGAAAATGGCTTACACTGAAAAAGCCTGAAAGCTGATAGCACCAATTTTGGGGGTGGGGGGAAGCTTAACAACAGTGGTGATCTCGTGCTACAATACACAAATACAGTTTTACTACAGAACAATCTAAAGTAAACGATTATTTTAAATATTTTATAGCAATGTTTGACACGACACAATATAAATAATTTTAAATAATAAAAGTGCTAGTTTTAGTTTTGATACAGAAATTTTTATATGCCTGAAGAATGCTCAGAATCTGAAGAAAAAGAAAATGAACGTGAAGGATCCAGTATGCGTACGTTCCCGTAGAATCTCAGTAACAGGTAACAGGAGAAAAGAATACGCGCCTATCAAGGGAGATCTAGACTCCCTAGGTCGCCGTTATTAAGCACTGTTTTATGTGTTCCTACCAAGGCACCTATAGGGAGGCTCTAGAGTTCCTACCAGAGATCATCTAAGACGTCATACATCGGTAGCACATTGTCGCAGGCGAAAAATTTTTGTAAATTGCAGACAAATTTTTTTATGACTGCAGACAAAGTCTGTCCGAAAGTTGCGGGCAATTGTTTTTTAATTAGTGCAGACAAAAACTGTCCGTAAGCCGTTTTCCAACGTCCGCAACTATGTCGCCGTGTCTCGATGTTTCTGCCACTGGGGATAGGACTGATATTTCTAACTTATTTTATGTATTACAAAAATGTTGTTGCCGCCTAAATTTCATAGTTTAGTTATTAAAAAAAAAAAAAAAAAAAAAAAAAAAAATCTAATTGTCGTGTCGAAAAATTGTATGCACTCCTAGATTCAGAAAAATCGCCCCTTTCATTTGGTACTGAATTTGTAACGATAGGTCTGATATTTCTAATTTATTTTCCCCTTTTTCTGTTTTTAACTCGGATTCGGCAGAAGGTTTATGACACCAAAAGTAAGCTGAAAATAAGTCTTTTATTTAATAATAATAATAATAAAAGAAAAATTAACCTTACATTGCCTACTAGTCACGTGGGATAAAAATTCCCAATAAAAATGTAACTTTTTTGTTGCCACCTAAATTTTATACTTAGTTAATTTTAAAAAATCTAATTGTCATATCGAAAAACTGTTTGCAGCCCTGTATTCAGAAAGATCGCCCCTTTCATTTGGTACCGAATTCGTAACGATAGGTCTGATAGTCAAATTTATTTCCCCCTTTTTCCGTTTTTAACCCGGATTCGGCAGAAGGTTTTTGACAGAGAAAGTAAGCTGAAAAAAAAAGTCTTTAAAAAAGAAAGGGAAAAAAAAAAATTATACAGACACGACATTATTTCATTATTTAAAACATGAAAATCTGACATTGACAGATTTTAATTTAGTGCCAGAGGCCTACTGCTAAACTTGTTAATATCGACAAATTCTTCTTTAGTTAATTCGTGACGATCTAAATTCCATGATAAAGTTTTCATTAAATCAAACCAATGTGTTTCAGCTGCAGATACTGTAACAAATAACGTTGGAAGTCCAAACTGTCTTATAGCCGCAAAACAACGTTTTTTCTCTTTTTCCCAATGAGGGGGAGGTGTGCCTTGGGGGGGACTCATGTCAAAGTTGTACCTTGGGGGGGGACTCATGTCAAAGTTGGGCCTTGGGTGGACTCATGTCAAAGTTGTGCCTTGGGGGGGGACTCATGTCAAAGTTGGGCCTGGGCGGGACTCATGTCAAAGTTGTGCCTTGGGGGGACTTCATTCAATAAATCCCCATTCAATAAACCGACTGAAATAGGCCCTTAGCACTATTAAGAGTGACGTATAAAAATTCGACAACGCTGTACCGACTGAAATAGGGGTACCTTGGGGGGGACTCATGTCAAAGTTGTGCCTTGGGGGGACTTCATTCAATAAATCCCCATTCAATAAACCGACTGAAATAGGCCCTTAGCACTATTAAGAGTGACGTATAAAAATTCGACAACGCTGTACCGACTGAAATAGGGGTACCTTAGGGGGGGACTCATGTCAAAGTTGGGCCTGGGGGGGACTCATGTCAAAGTTGTGCCTTGGGGGGACTTCATTCAATAAATCCCCATTCAATAAACCGACTGAAATAGGCCCTTAGCACTATTAAGAGTGACGTATAAAAATTCGACAACTGTACCGACTGAAATAGGCCTCTAGCACTAAAAATGTGAAAAATCAATTTACGAGTATTCATTCAACGATTGGGAATTGTCTGAATATGAAAACGAAATTAAATAATCTGGTGTATCGCTCACACGACTTTCTCTTACCCGGAAATTTAATACTGTAAGTACAGATTAGAGATTAAGGGTTAAATCTACGATTACTGTTATGTAAACTTATATTAAAACTAGGGATGAACCGGATATTCGAAAAATATCCGGTATTCGGCTGATTTTTCAATATCCGAAATACCGTCGGATATCCGGATCAAAACCTCAGGATATCCGGCTTTTAAATATCTGCTTTCTTTCTCTATCTCTCTTTTTTTTTTTTTTTTTTTTCATTGAGATATGGTAGGAAAGAAACAACTTTTGCCCCTACGTTTGTGAGGAAACTTAAAAAAATAGCTTCTTAAATCCCGATCACGTCACTAAAGGAATAATCTAATAAAATTAAACATATTTGTAATGGACCTTGTGCACGAGTGGCAACGGCTGCGGGTGGTATTTACCTATTTAAACCAACGATGCCAACGAGATATATAAAGATTTAAACGGCTGATATTGGCTGATAGAGAAGTAAAGAAAAAGTTTCGAGCTCAGAGATTGGCGAAGAAAATTTTATATACCCGCAATGACGCGCGGTGCATAAGGTCCGTTTTGTGTAGTTTCAGCTGAAAATAAAATCACTAAATGAACAATGTTTTCTTTGATATATTTCAAAAATTAAATGTTCTTATAATCTAAATACATGTACTTTATTTGTCAAAAGATGGAAGACCGAGATTCAATTAGTAAACTTTTATTTTCAAATTGCATTTATGAGACAACAAAATTTTAGTATATATTTTTATGTAAATAATTCATTTCTAGTTTCTTAAAGCTAAAAAATATCTGGAGTAATTTCACTCGATTTTTCGAACATTAAATAATTAACAATTGTATAAATAAATTAAAGTAAGCGAAATCGTTAAATATGCAAAAGAGAAAATTATAATAGTGTGTATAAGTACTTTTCTTCATATAGTATGTTGTTTAGTTGAGTGCTATTGCGCTTCAAATGCTTTGAGCCCATAGATCATAATGATAATTTTTCGTTGTGTCCTTATAAAAATCCATACTCGCCAAAATCTATAAAGTTTGTACGATGGTTACCTATAGAATGTATATACATTTTCAGATCAATCAGACGAGGCATTTAGATGCTATTGCATTTTAAATAATTTGAGCCCATAGGCCACAATGATAAAATATTTTTCTGTGTGTCCCAGTAAAATAACTATAAGAGTTAGATTCACTAAAATCTATATGGTGTCTGCAACTGTGACCTGTAACATGTGTATGAATTTTCAGTTCATTCAAATAAGTAGTTTAGACGCAATCACAATTTAAATAATTTGAGCCCATCATAGGGCATAATGATTAAGAATTTTTCTTTGTGCCCCTGTAAAAACCTATAAGTGCTAGATTCACCAAAATCTTTATGCTTCATGTAACTATATACCAATTCACGAACTATATACCAATAGCTATGTAGTTCGAGCAACTTTGACCTTTAACACGCATATAAATTTTCAGTTCATTCTGATAAGGCATTTAGACGCTATCGCACTTCGAATAATTTTAGCCACTAGGTCATAATGATAAAGAAATTTTCATTGTGTCCCTGTAAAAAAACTGTATGTGCTAGATTCACCAACATTTATGCACTTCGTGCAACAATGACTTGTAGCATGTATGTAAATTTTTAACTCAAATGAAAAAAGCGTTCAGACGCTATCGCAGTTTAAAGATTTTTGGCCTATATAGACTATAGTCATAATAAATTATTCTTTGTGTCCCTGTAAAAAAACTGTAAACACAAGATTCACCAAAATTTATACAGTTCGTGTGATGGTAACTAATAACATGTGTATAAATTTTCATCTCAAACGAATAATGTGTTTAGACATTACCGCGCTTTACAAAATTTGGGCCCATAGACCGTAATAATAAATAATTTTTCTTTGTGTTCCTGTAAAAAAAACTATAAGTGTTAGATTCACCGAAATCAATAGAATTCGTGCTATGTGAACCTATAACATACGTGCCAAATTTCAGCTCATTTGAAGAAAGCGTTTAGACGCTATCGTGTTCAATCACATACATTGTTGTAAAAATAGGAAATAGGAAATCAGGGTCCTCAAAACGTGTAGAAACACCAAAATTTCAAACTTGGATTTTTGACATGATTACAATACTTTCTTCACAATAGTGTTCGGAAAGTAAATATTAAAGACGATTTTCCATAATCTGTAATATTGGTCCTTTTTTTTCAAAATATCATTTCTCCTTGATTTTTGTAAAAATGTAATCATTGAACCCAAGAAATGTAATCATTGTATTGTTTTCCATGTGTGAAAATTAATTTTCCTGATAATGGCCACTTGTCAGATCGATTTCCCATCTTAAAATACCCTTAACCCTGAATTTTTATCCATTATTAAATCCATTTCTGAGACTATATTTGTGTGTGTATACATATACAGTGTCCGCGACTTAATAAAATCAGCCGTTTAATCTGATCAAATTGCCAAGACCGGAATCAAATCAGGGCAAATTACTTTTAACACCGCCGCTTAATAAAATCAACATCGCCGGTTAATAAACTCATAAACATTTTACCAAAAGCAAAAATACGTATTTGTAGGAAACTAGAAAACAAATTTTAAATTTCACTGGATTTTTTTTTTTTTTTTTTTTTTTTAGAAAATACAGCAAACCATTACATTATCTCTCTTATAGAAAATTTTTCATTCTGCAGCATAGTAATAAAACAAACATGCCCTGTGACGTTTCCCAGTAACAAATGCATTGAATGAATTTTTCAAAGTGTAAAAGTAAGTTACAAATGTACTTTTAATGATCAGAGATCATATTGTTTTCTCTTCAACTATTAAAAGTATGTTACTCGTTCTTAAATTGAAATGACTAAGAAATAGGGTATCTAATTGTAAAGATTTAAACTTGAAGATAAAGGCCGGGAATTTTGTCAAATTATGATAATTTTCCACAAATGTAATGAAACAGAGGCGGCATCGAAAAATCGATTTTTTAAAGTTTTTTTTATGCAGTTTACTTAAAAATAAGGATAATAAATACAAAGCGCAAGTAGAAAAAGCAGACCTCGTCAAGGCAGCACTTCTAGATTAGTTGGCAAGTTAACTCTTGTGCAGTTTTGTGCGGAAAAGCTGAAAAATTCACACGAATGATGAGTGTCGAGAACTTTACAACTTCTATGGATGGGTGGTTGGTAAGTTGGAGGATGCGTGACTCTGGATGATAGCTGCAATCGTCTCTGACTTTTTCAGGCAATGAACCAAAATGTTAACTTAAAAGATTGTTCTGGTTTAGAACAATTGCGCTGTATAATAGGTTGAGTATTTAATGTTGCAACACATAAAATTAACGTTTCTTCCCCCTATTTGAACCAGTATTGTTTAGTCGAGAATAAGGACTCTTAAATGTTATTAACAGAAAAGAATTAGCCAAAAAATCTATAACAGAAATCGATATATGTAATTAATCTGCGTCGTCTTCTATATACACCATAACAAAATCTGTCAGTTTCTTGGATGCTATTACATAAAAATGTTTTGGGAGAGTACACTGACACAGTCACAAAATGCTTCATAGCATTAACTCCGAAGAAGATTCTCAAGAAAAAATGCTCCATCTTTGAAAGTGATGAATAATTCAACAAGGACTTCATCAATGTATTGATATCCATTAAAAAACTAATTCAACAACTCCTAACTTTAAACGAGTTATCCGACACTGAAATCATGGATTAATTCTCATCACGGATTAAGAGTTTAGGATGTATTACGAATGCTACGGAAAAGTAGTAATTTTCATCTTACAGATAGAGGGCGAACAGATCTTGACAATCTACCAATCAGCGCGTTTGGTTAAATTTGTAGCGGTTCATTGGTCGTTCTAGGAAATCGGATGATGACACAAGCCAAAGGGGCGGGCTTTCACTTTCTTCCGATAAGTTTCAAAGATACTACACAAGGCGGCGGTCGGATCGTTTTCCTCCAGTCGGCTGAATTAATGTGGAATAGAAAGCTCCGGTTTACGCACTGGCTGCCCTATCTTGTTTTTCATCCTATAGTTAGTCTTAATACGTGGTTCTCATTTTGAAGAGTTGCATTAGATTGCCGAGTAAAGAGGAAAATTAAAATTTAGATGTGATGACACATCCATCATAGTGCAAAGCTAATCATGCAGGTTTTGCATGGGCCTCCTTTCCCCCCTAAGCAGGGCCCGATTAAGCTTTGAAGCTAGGGAAAGCTCAGCATCATTTCTGGGCCCCCCCTTTCATTTCGTTTTTTTTTTCATTCATATACCTGGGTGGTTTCTACACACAACATTAAAATCGTATAACTTATTAATTAAGAACATTCAGATTTTTGAGGCTAAATAACAGATTTTTCCCGAAATAGTGAGTATTTTACCTTGCTTTAGGCGACCTTTCTCCGAAAAAATTCACTCTGAGGGTGAAAATATGAAACAGAAAATCCAAGAACCTGTTTTTAGTCATTTTGGGGCCCCCTCTTAAATTTTAGAGGGGAAGCTTGTGCTTCCTGAGCCTTTTGGGTAATCAGGCCCTGCCCCCTAAGTCTTCCACCACCATTTACAAACTAGTTAGCTTCTTAAATTTATAGACTTAGTTTATGGTAAAAATTGCTATTTAAAATTAGCAATGGAAGATTCAAGGAAAAAATATAGACTCTAGACTGTACGAACTTGTTCATGTACTCTGATGGATACTGAAAGAATCGGAGCTTACCTGGAAACTGAGGGCATCGTGTCCTTCTTATTGTTAGCAGTGCTCTGTTTTGCTGCTCCTTGGCTATGGGTTTGAATTTTTCAGATCTTAGAGGAGAAGTAACGCCGTTCCTAGGAACTCTGAAAATATTTTTGATGATGATGATGATCCGGTGACCTTGGAGAAACAAGAGTGAGTGCAGAATCACCCATTGGCGAAACTCTAATGAGAACAACAAAGAAATATTTGCACAGGAAATATAAAAGCTATTTTTACTTTTTACTAAAAAAGAAAGCTTCCAAAAGCATAAAAAATATAAGTTTTTTTTTCATTTTTTGGAACAAAGGAAAAGAAATAAAATTTTTTTGTTTTTCTATGATCTTCATTTAGGCTTAACTTTCAATTTTTCAAGAAAGGTCGAAGTGAGAAGTGATTCCCTTTCTCGTTTAAAAGTTTATTGTATAAATTTATAAAATAGCTATAGTTCAGTTAAATTATACTTTTATGAACTGTAATTTTATTAAATTAAAATAAGACCCGTTTTCTATGTATTTATAGAGCATATCATACCGATTTCTCGATAGATTTCTGCAAAGATATGTAGAGAAATTTTCATAATTTTCTAAAAACACTTTTGTGTTAAAATATCTGGATCATACGAATATACGATACTTTTATGTGGAAGTGATTTTATAGAGAATACCGTAAAGGATTCTTCAGAGCACCAGAGCTCTATAAAATAATTTCTTAATGCTAGGTCTTGCGTCACTTCTATCAATAAAGTTTTCTTGATCAGAAAAATAAAATATAAAAATACATTTCACATATTTTATACATTGTTTTAATTAATTTAATAAGTCAAGTAGTCAGATATGAGTGATTATTATGACACGAGAACCAACGATTGCTTGTAAACGAAAAAATATTCAGAAAAGAAATAGGAAAGATATAATTAGTTTTTCTATTGTTAAAATTTAATAAATTATTATTTTTTGTCAAAAGTTACAATTGTTAATACAATTTCAAAAATACTGATTTCAGAACTTCTTTTTGCAGAGAAGAAGCCGGCGCGCTGTATCGCCATTTTGTGCCGTGGTGCGGAGGTGGTTGTAGGTGGTTACATGTCAATCTGTTGGACGTTTAAAAACCTTCGACTTTGAGTGCATTTTTCCTAATTTTACATTTCTCTGAACGTTAAGCGTTCATCATGACAGCTCAAGGGTTACCGATTCATTTTCAGGAGCATTTGCAGGTAAGATTAATTATAAAGTATTATTAAAGAGGCTGATGACCGCAATCAAATAACCGGGAAATAGACATCGAATGATGATCCAGTTTCTCAAATCTCGCCTTTTATCTATTTAAACGTGCAAAAGATGAACATTCCCCACAGTTATTTTGTATTGAATGCATATGAATATTATTATGTATCAGTTTTGTGCAAATATCGCGATCTTCGTCTATTTTACACGTAGTATGTGTGAAACGCCCCTTGATGTTTTCTTCACAACATAAATCATTAGATACTTTATTTTTACCTATAAAGATTCAATGATTCAGTTAAACAAACTGTTTTAAAGTGGTTGGTTAACAAATATCATCATCATTTACTTCATATGCTCTTCTCTTGATACAATCAATAGTTCTTGTTTCATTTTTTAACATTCTGTGTTGCTAATTGTATCTGTTCAAGTTTATTTTGCTCAAACCTCTTTTATATGTTAAATATGTATACAGATCCCTCAGAATCGTAAATATTTATTAAAATTAAATTTCCAGTTGGGTATATTACTTTGAATGTACTATTTTTTGTTTGTTTTTGTGTTTATTCTTGGATCTCAAACTCAGGATGTCTTGTGTTTGTTTTTTATTGGAGAGGAAAAGTGCAGTATTAAAGTTAATAACTTAAAAATAAGATGAGAACATTATAAAAATTGTTTTTTGTGCCATATATTATGCACATTTAAACAGCTATTTGGTAGTGTTGCACCAAGTAGTTGTAAGAAAGGGTAATTGATATATTCATGAATTTTACACATCTTATAATAATTTAAATAAATAAAAGTATTTTGAAACAAAATTTAGTTTAAGGGCAAACAATATGTTTTCATGAAATAGTATATTACTTTCATTTGCACAAATGCATAACTAAAGTTTTGTTTGTGTTAATAGACTATTAAACAGTTTGTTCTGTTTAAAAAAGACACAGGGCGCTACTAGTAAAAAAAAAGCACTTACATTTTAAGGAAGTTTTAAATTTTGAAAGATATATTTAACTTTTAAAATCCACACTCATTTCAAAATTCCCTTGTAAGTGTGCCTATAATAAATACTTTAATTTTATTTTGTTACTAACAAACGTTAATGATCACACACAATAGTTTTACTTGCATATTAAACATATCGTTTATCTTCAGTATATCATTATTCTTCAAATTAAAGGTTTTCTCTTAAATTTGTGCTCTTATACAAAGAGGTATTAAGGGTGCAATTTTTAAAAAATAAAGAGCAAGAAGGGTACTATTTTTTTTCAACTAAAACGTAGGCAGGATGCACCTCCCTCGTGAAACTGTCTGGAGGAAAACTCTGTATAAGGGCTGTTTTTTTTTTTTAACAGTCCAGCAGTACTTACACGAACATAAAAGGTCAAATGTATTTTTCCTATATTCTGTTGTAAAATATATATTTTCTAGTACCTGAATTTATACTGTAATCATTTTAAGATTAATAAGAACATTTAATTGGAATTTTTTTTATATATTTAAAAAAAAAAAAAACTTAAAGCACAAAAACAAAATCAGTATAAATTAATCAAAGAAGTATCTGAAAATAAAGCATATAGTCATCTTTGTCATACTTTGTCATCTTTTAAAAAGTGTGTTAAAAGTAATTGATTAAAAAATATATATATTTAAAATGTTCAAAAAAATCTTTGCTGTTTTTGTCTTAAACTGAAAAAAAAAAATAAATAAAAAAAAGTTACTTTAATGGTTGTGTGTATTTCTCAAATACAAATTGCAATTATACAACTTCATATTAATATCTTGAAGTTCAAAAGAAAATTGGCGTAAATACGGGCTAGGACCCCTTAGAAAGACCTCCACGGAAGGCACTCCCCCTCAGGCCTAGGACCCCAGTGTTGTCAATCGGCCTTAATCCCTAACACCAACACCAACACCATCAAAAGAAAATTGAACAATACATACCAAGAGATTAGGCAAGGGTAGGTGTTCAAAATGCTCTCTGATTTAACCCATTTTCAGCCAAATTTTTTTCCCCCAAACAACCCTTTTAACAGAATATAGTCTTTATTAGACTAGTAAATCATCTAGTAAAGTGTTTTGATACATTCAGATAGATCTTGGCTCACTGCCAGCTTGATTTTAATTCAAAATAACTTGAAAGCTTTTAAAACAGTCAATACATTTGATGCTTATTGTGTCCTATGTTCAGGACTGTGGCTAAAAATAAAAATGGATTAAAGAAATACAACGAAATTTTGTAGCATATTTCTCGCAAGTCACATATATGAGTCTGCTCAAATTTTGTCTATTTTTATAGATGCGATTTTATGTATTCAGTTTTTATGAAGTGTTTCATGCTACATACATTGTACAAGATGGCTACAGTTAAATTTCTACTATAAACAGCTCCTTATAGCTAAAATGAACAAATGAAACTTATTGAATAGTCTTTGCAAAGTTTGATGCAATCTACTTTTTACTACTGCAGATCTTTTTGAGTTTTTAAGTATGACTGTACTTCTATTTTCATATTTTTTTAGTTTAGTTATTAATAAACATCTGTTATTAATATTTCTTTGAATAAGATGCATAAGAATAATGAAATTGTTACAACAACTCGGTATTGTTCAAATTTGGCTGAGTGCCAAGTATATGCAGAGTATTTGGTACTCTAGTATTTAATATTTCAAATCTTTTTTTATCTTTAAAATTTTCAGTTTAAGGTTTGCATTTATTAGAGAAATGCAGCAAAAAAGGGAATGCTTTTGAATTTTTATACTTTATAGATACGTTGATTTAGTTAGAACACAAGTTAGTTTCATTGAATATTAGATATACAGCAGACAGCACCGAATATTCGGTTTGGTCAAATACCTTGATATTCGACAATTGAATAGTGGAGTTAAATTTAAGTTAAATTATTGTAATTTGGTAAATATATTTTTTATCATTCAAAAATTAAAGTGTATTTGCATTTATTCACCAATATTATGTGAAAGAATAAGAAATCAGTGAATAAGTTAATGTTTCTATTGTATTATTTTTTAATCTAATTTAATTTAAAGTAGACTGTATCCAAATTATCCATTTCAAAAAATAATCATTTAAAATATATAATATATTCTTTTCCTAATATTAATAGATATTTTTATTATAGTTATTTAGTAATCTATTTAGGCTCTTGGGGATTATCGTGAAAATTTAATCTAGTGCTGATTCTAGGCTAATTTGTCAGGGTGCTCCCCCCTGCTACCCTTTCAAACCCATTTTAGCACCCTGCTGCCCTTTTTAAAACATTTTGGTACCAAGTAGCTTTTTCAGCATCAGCACTATAATCATCTGTTTATTTTTGCATTCTATTTATTTTTGTTAAACTATAACTCTTATTATTATTATTATTGCCTGAAGACCTTCTGACACTATCTTTCTAACGTTTTTTTATTATTAATGACAAATATTTGTTTAAAGAAATATTATAGTTTATCAAAGGAGGAAACTGTGAAAGTATATGAAACTACATTTACCAAAAAAGTCTGTACAAAATACAAATAACAAAAAAATGAATTATGGGCAAATGATAGTTATCAAAAATATGGCTCTGTGTTTAAATTTCAGCAATTTCAAATTATGATGTGGAAACAAGCCTTTTCTAAATTTTCTGGCTGTAATCTATTGTGTTTTTATTCATAAACATTTCACATACTTAATGCGCAAAGATATTTTTTGTTAGGTTTTTTTCTAGGTTCAGTGCAGTCAGATTATTCAGATTTCTACTGATCTGATTTTTCCCCCCCCACCGTATCAGGATATTCAGGAGATCATTGCTTTTTAATATTGAAAAGACAAATAACTGAACTATTCCCTGTGTTAAGAAATATTTACATTGAAATTTAATTATTCAGCTGATTACCAAATATTCAGCTAAAATTTTGACCGAATATTCGGTATTTGGCGAAAATCACGAAATTTGGTGAAACTCTAATAGTTATAAAACTATATTTATCATATAATTATTTAAAAATCACTATTTTTCCCCTTTGAAACAGTTCAAAAAGGAATTCTGTTCTGATTACGAAATTTAAGTCCAGTTTGGAGCTGCAACATTAAATATAACAAATTTTTCATTAAATAACATATAATGTAAATTGTGAATGTGGAATTGATGATTTATGGACCTGTTATAAAATGAATTTGAAAAAGAAACTTAAATGCTTTACTGTTACAAAGACAGCAGTAAAATACATGGGTTAGCAGGTTTTTGACACAAGACTGTTTGTTTTTGACGGTTTAAATCCCAGTTTAAACTGTCATGTCAAAAACCTCAAATTTGACACTTCTTAGTATAATTTAAAAAATGAAAAAATCATATTTAAAGAAATAAAAATAGTCTTGAAAAATAGTGGTTAGTTTATGTCGCTTATATAGTTACAAATAATTTTTAGAAGAGTATTATGTGTTTCCTATGAATACCAATGATTATTGAGTCATTCCGTGTCAAATCAACACAAAAAAGTGGCATTTTTAACCTGACACCCCCCCTCCCCAGATATTTATGAAATTGGGTTCATTTATTTGTCTTACAGAGAAATGAATATATACCAATTAATAAGTTCCTATCTCTTTTAGTTTTTTATATACAGGGACAGGGCTGCAAAAGTGGGTAAAAAGTGCAAATTTTCAAAATTCTTGTGTTACGAATGTTCTTATCTTTTCCCTTAATTGGCTCAGAGATGTGATTGGTATCGTTAGAAAACTTTCAATACAGGCTTTCAAATGATATATCACTTGCACATATTTTTAAAATTTTTCATTTCAAGGTCAAACAATTTAACCTTCAATCTCAAAAAATGTTTATTTTTATTTTAAAAATTCTTATTCTTATGTTTATTTTCTATAATTACTGTGAATTTCAAGATGAGAATACCATGGGATGCTGAGTTACAAATTAATGTGCAACCCTAAATCAGTATTTTCATACTAACAGGGCATAAGTTTTACTCATATTTTGTTCCCTAATTAACTAGGGATGAAACGGATAGTGATTTTGCCGGATATCGGATATCCGGAGCTCTTGTGCCTGCCGGATACGGATATCCGGCATTAGTTTTGTTTTTTGTTGTGTTGTATATTTCTTTTCTTTTTCTTTATTTTAAAACAATAAAATATAAACATATTTCATATACTATTCTTTTAAAAACATTTTAAATTTATTTAAACATATTTATTTAATATTCTATTTATTTGTGCAATATTGCCATGAAGAATAAAATTTTAAACCTAACATACTCATTCCTACACTTGCAATTTTTGGTGAAGAGCACTATCACAAAAAGATAGGTTTTGTTCAGAATTATAAAACTAAAACTTATTATTTACATATTTTTTACAATACTATTATTAAAAAAATGAAATAAAATATTTTTCTAATATAATCACAGTTGAAGGATTATTTTCACATGAAAACTAATATGTTGTGGCCATCACAAAACTTTCTTCTACATAATTCTATATAACAGCGCCACTTACGGTTTAAATTGTATAAAAAATTAACCACAGCTTCTCACAATAAATATTTTACAAAAGGAGTTTAGAAGCTCCACCTGTCAGCTGATTTACACATAAATAAGGTCAACATTTGCTTTCATAATGGTTGTCTTATATATCAAGTTTCATGCACATATGTCATAGATGTTGGGATTAACTTAGCCTATTCATTGGGTAAATTGTAGTGCAGTATTGCCACCTGTTGGCCAATATACACCTAAACTAAATCGCAAGTGTTTCACAATGGCTGGTTCTCTCACATACCAAGTTCTATGCAATTATACACAATAGAATAAGAGATATAGCCTTTCCCTTTTGGGGGGAAATTTCTGTATTGCAGAGCCACCTACTGGCCAACATGCACCCAAACTGAACCAGCATAATTTCTTATAATGCCTTTCCAACATGAAGTTTTGTGTAGTTACATGAAATAGAACCTAAAATATAGCCTTCCAGAATTGCAGAAAGCACTGTATAACAGCACCACCTGTAGAGCGATTGGCACCAAAATTTGATAGGCACTAATATATGCCAAGTTACATGTACATATATATTTATATGAAATTCTGTGCAGTAGTTTCTGAGATATAGCCTTCCTCTAAGTTGCAGAAATCGGAGTATGGCAGCACCACCTGTTGAGCCATTTGCACCAAAAGTTGGTAGGCAGAGATTTATGTCATGGTGCAACTACACATAAATTTATATGTAATTGTAGTACGCAGTAGTTCCGGAGGTACAGTTAAACAGAATTTTTGTCACACACACACGAACAATTTTTTAAAAATTGGTCAAACCAGGTTCTGGACTTCTGGTTTTTGATGGATTTAGGCATTTTAAGAAGTTGAAAATTTTCATAAATCCAATACTTTCTTTTGAGACATTTATTTATAAGAAGACATGAAAGAAAGAAAATAAATAAACTAAAAGCTTCAAACTAGTATGTTATGGCCATCACAAAACTTTCTTCTATATCTCTCTGTATAACAACGATACATGCTGTTTAACATGCAGAAGAAACATAATCATAGCTGCTTACAATAAAGATTTTATATATTGAGTTTAGTGCAATTTTAATCAAAAAATTTTGAGATGTAGCCATGTGGAGAATCACAGAGGGTGAGGAACAGCTGCGCCACCTGTTGGTCGATATACACCCAAATTAAGCTAACTTTTACTCTCATATTATTTTTATCTTGTTTATCTCTTAAATTTTATAGATGTTGAGATTTAGCCTTCCTATTCACAGAGTAAATTGCAGCATAATATAGCCACCTATCGACCAATATGCACCAAAATTGAATCAACATGATGTTTTATAAAAATGAGCCTTTCCCATACTAAATTTTTAGCAATTATACATGAATGAATCTGATATATAACTTCCCCATTCATGGGAAAATTGCAGCATAGCAGCATCACCTATTGGCCGTTATGCACAGAAATTGAATGAACATCGTTTCATAATAGCCCTCCCTGTGACACACTTAGTTTATTTTTTTAATTATACACAGTATAAGCTGAGATATGGTCTTCAGAAATCACAGAAATAAGAATAATAGAAATCACAGTATAGCAGTGCCATCTGTTGAGTGATTTGCACCAAAAGTTGATGGGCCCTTTTTTTTTTTTGGTAAGATGCAACTATGTATAAATTTATATGAAATTCTATGCATTAACTCTTGAACTGCGCAAAATTTTTTTGTCAGATAGACATTTTCCAAAAATGGTCAAATTGTGTTTTGGTTCCCTCAAAATGCGTAAATCCACCGTAAACTGGAAGTTGAAAATTTTCTCGAATCCAATACTTCCTTCTATTTAATATAGAAGAAAGTAATAATTCAAAGTGAATTTATACTTTTTACTTATTTTATATTTTTATATTCTGTACAGATAAGAAAGAAAATTTTACATTAGTTATTAAAATTCTTTAAGTAAGTGAAGTTTTTCTGCAGTACAAAATCAAAAACTTCAAATAACTGATTTTTTTTTTTTTTCTTATGAACAATATGAAAGTGAAAGTATAGACTTTCTGAAAATTTAAATATGTACTTTTATTTGAAGTAATTTTAATTTTTTGGGATATATCTATGCAACACAACAGGGAATTTTAAATTCAGGTGCTTTAGTAAGATACTCCATTAAAAATGCAAATTTATATAAATTGGAGGGTTTTTTAAAAAATCCAAATCGAATAGATAGATGGCAGAAGTAATGCCAGGTTTCTGCTAGTATAAATATATGGTCACAAAATCAACAGCTTTATTGTGTATGGAAAACTGGATTGTAAATAAACAGATTCTAGTCAATAAATGTACTTTATTTGACTCATTCTCGAAACAATCTAACAACTTTAACATCCAAGACTAATAATATTACTAAACAATCTAACAACATTGTAGCAAAACTGTTAGCAAAAGACATGAAAACAGAGTTATATATACACTGCAACTGCAGAGAATAAATATCATTTGTTCAGGAACAACAATGAACAGCTCTTTTTATTGTTATGGGGAAGATTAGGGGGAATGTTATAGATCACTCTGGAAAAAAAAAAACCTAGCTAACTCTGTACAAAATTAAAATAGGGCTTCTATATTTCTTAGACCTGAAGCTACTTTTGGCTAAATTTGTTTGCTAATGAGTCCAAAATCGATTTTCGCAGAAGCCAACTTAAAAAAAAAAAAAAAAAAAATCCTTTACAAGCTACAACTGATCTAAGAAAAATTAAAAAAATGTTGCAAAATTTTCATCTGATGGGAGTTTAAACTTGAATTTTCACCTTCGGATATCCGTCGGATATCCGGCTTGAAATTGCCGGATATCCGTATCCGGTGTGCTGATATCCGGTACCCCACCGGATATTTAAAACTCGGCCGGATACCGGATAGTTACCGGATATCCGTTTCATCCCTATAATTAACTTAGAGATATGATTGGTATCATTAGATTAGAAAGCTTATAATTGAGCTTTCAAATGATATCAGGGTTCCCACAGGTCAGGGAAAACCTGGAAAAGTCAGGGAATTTGAAATTACTGAAAAAAGTCAAAGAAAATTGTAAATATTGCTTCGAAACCTGAAAAAATGATATAAACCTGGAAAATTCTTTTTGAGCATTCAATTTGTATCACAAGTCACATTACTATGTTGTCTTTTATGTCTCGAGCTATGTTCTGTTTTATACTGTGGGCTACTTTTATGCTGCGAACCAAATTTTGTGACTGGAATTTTCAAAAAATAGACCTTGAAAACCTGGAAAGGGTGGGGAATTTTATTTTTAAAATTGGGTGGGAACCCTGTGATATCACATGTATATATTTGTAAAAATTTTCATTTTAAGGTTACAACATTTTAATCTTTGACCTTCAATATCTCAAAAAACGTTTATTTATTCTTTTAAAAATTGTTATTCTTACATTTATCTATAATTACTATCCGTTTCAACACAGCACAGCCAAGGCCCTCCATCAATATTTTCATACTAACCTAACCCAAGTTTTACAAAATAATAGCCGTCCCATAATGAAACTTACAATAATTATAGATAATAAATGTCTAAGAATAACATATAAAATTAAATATTTATATGTTAAATACTTATATTTTTAAAAGAAATTTAAATGTGTACTTTTTGAGATATTGAAAGTCAAGGGTCAAAATCTTTCACCTTAAAATGAAAAAATTTAAAAATGTATACATGTGATATAATATCATTTTAAAGTCTGTATTATAAGCTCTCTAATGATACCAATTTTATCTCTTAAGTTAATTTGGGAACAAAATATGGGTAAAAACTTAAGTCATGTTAGTATGAAAATATTGATTTAGGCTTTCATATTAATTTATAATTCAGCATCCCATGATAGTCCCATCTTGAAATTCACAGTAATTATAGCCAATAAACGTAAGAATAACATATTTTAAAAAGAAATAAAAACTTTTTTGAGATATTAAAGGTCAAAATGTTTGACATTAAAATGAAATTTTTTTTAAATACGAGGGCTATTTTTTTTTTCAACCTCCGATAAGCTATAAAAGAAAAACGGATAAATATAAAAAGATTTTATTGCCAAAAGTAATGTAGATTAAAGGTTACTTCTCTACATAATCATCTTGGCGAATGAGGCATTTGTCATATCTGTGAACAAGCTTTGAAATATCCTCTTCATAAAATGTTGCCGCCAGTGACTTGAAGTGAGTTATGACGGTTTCTTTGAACTCCTCGTCAATTTGGAAGCATTGCCCTCCAAGACACTTCTTTTATTCCGTGAAAAAATGGTAATCACTGGGCTCTAGGTCGGGTGAACCTAATCTTTTCTTTAACCACTTGGTCAACTCGATGAACAAGATAGTCTGTAGTGACAGACTTGCGCCCTTGACCGCCTTCATCATGCACATCAGTTCATCCATCTTTAAATTTTGACACCATTCACGAACAACACCCTGACTCATAAAGCTTTCTCCATACACTCGACTCATTCTTCGATAAATTTCCGCTGCACTATTATCTTCTGCCTGCAAAAAACGAATAACACTTCGCAATTCACACTTGGTGGTAGAATCAATAAAGACAGCCATGTTTACTTGACTGCAGCTGAAAACGAATTAGCGTGTTGCACTCTGCAGTGACAGAGCGTGTAGAAGAGGAGATGCGCAGTCACATGCTGCGCACGCCAGTCACCTGCCGCATGCCTGGCCTTCATACCTTGCGATCAGAGGTTGAAAAAAACAGCCCTTGTACATAGATGAAAGCCTGTATTATAAGCTTTCTAATGATACCTTATGAATCTTATATCTCTAAGTTAATTAGGGAACAAAATATTGGTAAAACTTACGTCATCAGGGTTCGCACCAAGGAAAAAAAAGAGTGAGATTCTCCTACTCTAACAAAAAAATTAAGTGGGATTTTCAAAATTGACATTTTTGAAATTTAAGTCAGTAATTATATTTTGCAGAAAAAATTTATTTTCAAGTAATATGTAAATTACAAACATGTGATTGCGGAAATTAGCTGAAAATTTTTCGCTAACAAGATTAGTTGGATGATTAGTTGAATATTGATAATGTCACTTTCAATAAATTGATGACATAAACATTTACACATGTAGTTTTTATCTACATTAAGCATTTGCAGGATTTTTCATTAACGTAAAGAAATTCTTTAGTATACCTGCAATCGGGTGCAGAAAATGTTCAAACCTCGGAAATTTCCCCCAAACACAGTATAAATTTCCCTCAATAATGCAAAAATCTACTTTGCTATACAAAGTCATTTGTTCTATGTAATAAACCTTTAAGAGAATAAGTATACAGTGTAACATAAAAATATAGCTGTTAGTGTATAAGCACTTCAAAGTAGCAAATTGTTATTTTTGATTTACATTTTTATTTTCTCTTAAAAAAAAATATTCAAAATTTCCCCAGTCAGTTTAAATTTCCCCCCGAACCTTATTCGGGCGTTCGGACATATTCTGCACCCCTGCCTGCAATAATTTTTATATCCACATAAAACCTTATTAAAATTACACCAAAAGAAAAACAAATTTTTCAAACAAGTATAGAATGATTTTTATGCATGTACATTAATCATTCATATAAAAGTAGCAGTAGATAGTTATTAGTTTCAAACGTGCATAAAACCAACTGAGTATTAATTTTCTTAAATTGATTTGGAAAAAATTTTCCAACCTGAAAAAATCTAATCTTCATTTCCCCCATGCTTAACAATCTGGTATAGATATTTGACACAAAATGATTTAATTTGAGAAAAAATAGATTCATTAAGTTCAGCAATAAAGGCCTAAAAATATGTCAAGAAATTTGAGCATTTCTATTGCTTTGCTTCTAGAATTGATCACATCCGGAAATGGGGAAAGGGGGGGGGGAGGATAAAAAAATAATTACATAGTAAGAAATATTACTCTTTCAATTCTACTTCTAGAATCTACTAAAGAAAGTTTAAAATGTGAATATTATAAAAATAATTTGTTGCAAATGGTTTTAAAGATTGGGGAAACAAGACTTCTGCAGAACATTTGATTGCTGATCGCTAGATGGAGATAAATAAAGGGGGAGTTGGGCAAAAATTAATTACATGAGCAAGAAATATTTAACAATTCTATATCTATTTCTTTACAGGTTCTAGAATCTCATAAAGCAAGTTTGAAAGGGATATTGACATTTATGTTATGGATGGAGAAAGACTGGGAATCGGAAGCTTTTGTAGAACATTTAATTGGCGATTATTCCTTTAAAAGGGGGGGGGGAATTCGTGGAGTCCCGCGAATTAGATTAAAAAAAATCTCGAATTGGGCAAGAAATTTTGTTAATAAACAGCAGGAAAATAAGTGCGGAAAAAGCGTGCATATGAAAAATTTTTAAGTGGGATTTTTTTTTAAATATTACGTAATCCTGCTCTCTAGCACGAACCCTGCGTCATGTTTGTATGAAAATACTGGTTTAGGGTTGCATATTAATTTATAACTCAGCATCCCATGGTATTCCCATCTTGAAATTTATAGTAATTATAGACAATAAATGTAAGAATAACATAATTTTTTAAAATAAAATGTTTTTTGAGATATAAAGTTCAAGTGATACATGCGCATAGCCAGGGGGGGTTCCCGGGCCCACCCAGGTGTGGGGAATTTCACCAATTTACTTGCCACTGGTAAGTATAATTTTAAGCAAGAGAAAAATATACCAAAAACTTCAATGTATTTTAATAAAAACAGACTTTTGTAAGTTTCTTAGAATAAAGAAATTTTGAGATCTTCCTGTTTTAGACATCTTGAAAGAGGAAAATGACTTTCTATGTGTTTTTTTTTTTTTGGGGGGGGGGGGGGTATCATTGTGTGTCAGTGCATCTGTTAACTATTTTTTGTCTGGGTTTCACGTGAGAATGGCTGGATGCAATTCAACGACATTTGGCAGAATTTAGGTCTATACCCAGCTTAAAAGTAAAGCTATCAAATTTTCGAAAATTCCCTCTGTTCCTCCCCTGGCAGGGTTGGCAAGTTTCTTCCAAGGCGGAAAAAACCGGCCGGAAGAAATAGGTTTCTTCCAAGTGGAAGAAACTGTTTTTCTTAAAAAATATCCTATAAATTGCAGATTTGTCAGATTTGTAAGATACAATGGATGCATTGATCTTATAAACAACTTTAAGTAACTTTAAATCATAAAAAACGACAGTTTTTTGAGTGACGCAGCAAAGCTCAAACAAAGCTTAGCAGCGACACTCTATTATACAGCTAGTTTTACATCAGAAAAATTTGGAAACGCCGACATTTAATATCTCAGTAAATAGGAGATATTTTGATCTGATGTTTTCAGAATAATATTTTATCTTCTGCATGATGCTATCCTGAAAGTTTCACACTTCCACATTCTATATATTTTGAGATCTGAAATTGCAATTTAAGACTTCAAAGGAAAAATGGTAATTGTGTGAGTTTTTTTTCTCGAAAACGGCTCGAAGAAATTTTATGAAATTGATATATGATATTAATTTATTTTGTCTAAGAATCGTGACGTGCTTAGTTTTTCCCAAAAAACTCTTGTTTTTTATATATTTCACTTTAAAAATGGAACTATATTACCTCGCGGATTACACTATTTTCTTTCGCATCGCTCAAAAGAAAAGATTGTAATCCGGTTTGGAATGTTCGCGGACGTATACAGTCTTCGTTTCCATTTGAAATATTCAATCTCAGATAGGTAATTTGGCTCCATCTATCGGCAGTTAGTGTCAAAAACAAACTTACAAAATAAAATAGTTTTCTTTCTTTAATATATATATATTAAATGTTATTTATTTGGAGATTTGTATTTTATATAATATTTTTTTTAATCAAAATATTCATTCAATTCCATTGTTTTCAAGTTGATACGTTGTTAACTTTCAAAATTGGTTTTATTTTAAAAAGTGATTGAAACAACAAAAACCTTTTTCTTTACTTTCATAAAAATGATAGATAATATCATAATCATATTTGTAATTTTTTTTTTAAACTAAGTGATAAATCACTTAAACTATGGATAAAAAAAAATCCTTAATAATAATAATAATAATTAATTGATTAATTTGCTCATTAAATTTCTATAATATAGTATGTAAATGAAATATTTTACAAAGATTGTAATAATTATAATATATCAAATCCAAATCTAAAATTGCATGTTTTCCGTTATTATTATTATTTTTTAATTTTATAAAATAATAGTGTAATGAAAAAAAAAAAAAAAAAAAAAACTTGGTTACCAAACACTTAAATGCATTGGAAAAACTCTGAAAATAGAATTAAAATTAGTAAAATAAGTAATAAAATAAAATTAAGTAAAATACATCTTTATTTGACTTTAATTTAAACCCATAATATATTTTTAAAAATATTAATTAATTTTGTTTTTCGCATTGTGATACTTAATTTTACGAAATAATATATTTCTGCAAAGCATACTGATAAAATAATTATACAGTGTATTAATTATAATAAAGAATTATAATAATTATAATAATTATAATAAAGAATTATACAGTGTATTATTTTATAAATTACTTTGTTCATTAAATTTCCAGTAAAAAACTATACTAATTAAATATTTATCAGTATAAAAGTTTCACATTTTAAAGATTGTTCTATTTTTATTTATTTTTCTCTTTTAAATTAAATCTATACTTCAAAAATAATAATTATTTCTTTCTTAAATTTAACAGTAGGGAGCAGGCATGAATATAACAATAAAAGCTACTCTAGAAAAAAAGAAAACAAAATCCTCCTTCACTTGTACAGACTTATTTCTTACATATAATATTGATATAAAATGAAATTACCATGCATCTGCAACCTTTAAATTAGAAATTAATAATACATTTCAAATTTTGTATTATTTTGCAAATTTTGTTTATTGCCTTTATTCAGATATTGCAGTTTATTGTCTTCCCTTAGTCGTTTCCGATAGATTTGGGGAGGAAGATGGGACTTTTAGAAAAAAAAAAATATATATATTTATATAAGTTCCTTAAAAATGCCCCACCAGCGGCCGAGCGGTGGATGAGAGGTGCCGGATTCGATCCCATCCTGCACTCTTTCACTTAGCCGTTTATTCAGTGTTTTTCTCCGAAACTCGCTTAAATACGGACCTCGACCCCTTAGAAAGACCTCATGGAGGTCATTCTACCTATATGCCTAGGACCTAGGACCCTAGCGTAGTCAGTTGGCCTTAAAACCTACTACCAACCGACCTTAAAAAAGTATCGTTGAAGTGATTGCATTTAGAAGATTTCTCAAAGTGCTAAAAAATCCTTATCATTTAAAATTTTAATGTTAGATCTCTTAGTATACTTTTTACCCCCATAACCCAATTTTAGAGAATGAGGCAATGTCCAAAATCCCTTCACCACGTTTTAGAAAATTTTCAGGAATTCTAGCCAGGAAAAATGTGGGAACTAGGTACAGTATATTTAACCAGATAGGAATAAAACTACATTCAACAAAACATTTTCTAAAAAAACGTTTTCCAGATTAAAATTTCAAAGTGGTCTAACTGATTGCCCCCCTCCTATTTTCCCCATCTGAATTAATTTTAAACCAAACAAAATCTCCCTCAGATTGATTAAGCATCTTTTTTAGAATTATCAGAGTTTCCAAAGGAGGATCTGATCCCCACCCCCATGGTGTTAGGTATTTTGGAAAATTACTGTCAAATCCTTACAACATTTTACTTTAAACATCTCCAATTAAAAATATAACAAAATATTAATATTTTGTTCATTCAATTGGACCATTTAAAAACTTGTGTTTAATTTTTTTTAATCTAACCAAAATCTATGCAGTGAATGGAGCTCTTTAAAAACTTATTCATAACACTTTTTTACAAAAACTTTCGTAAACAAATTATTTTTTGAACATTCATTTTAAATATTCTGTTGAACTATTTAAGAAACAGATGAACCGTTGAACCAAAGAAATTGAATATTAAATAAAATAATATAAATCTCTCTCTCTCTTTTTTTTTTTTTTTTTTTTGTAGAAATTGTTTGTTATTTTTAAAATATACTATATTATGCCTTTGTAATGTTGCGTGTTTCCATCACACAACAAATATTCTTTCTTAAAGTTTTTTATTTATCACTTTTCATAAATTTTTAAAATTTCATTTAGTTTGTTATTTTGTTCGAGGTAAAATTTAATGTGGTATGAACTATGAAACTGCACTTTTTAAGGGTTACAAACTCATTGCCATGCTCCTTTAATTTTACATTTTAATCATTAACCCCTAAAAAGTAATGATATCAATACAAAAAACCCTTAATGAGTTAAAGGTTTGTGACGTAGCACTGCACTTTATGGCTATAAGAATTAGAAATACGGGTCTTAAAAATAATGATATCAAATTTTCAGTGACGCTTTGCTATTAATTAAAAAATGCAGAGATTTTCTTATTTGAATTTGTTTTTTTCTTCTATTTCTTTTTACAGTGTAAACGTTATTTTCAACATAAAATAATATATAACATTTACTTACCGATATACCTTTTCATTCACATCTCTTATAATATCAAAATATGTGTTTTAAAAG
Organism: Salticus scenicus; assembly: GCA_963930645.1. NCBI lineage: Eukaryota > Metazoa > Arthropoda > Arachnida > Araneae > Salticidae > Salticus > Salticus scenicus. Next base: position 74,746,406 of record OZ005653.1, on the reverse strand, counting down.
AAATGATATAAAATTCCAGCAACGCAGTGATGTTACACTAAATGATTTGTTTTTAAATTCCACTGCAATTATTTTGTTTTGCATATTAAAGTATATTTGCACATTGAAATATTGCTTTTAATTTTCAAATACGCAGTCAAATATATCACTTTCATTAAGTTTATATTATGTACTGAAATGTACTTATTTCAATGAACTTAATGAAAGTGATATATTTGACTGCGTATTTGAAAATTAAAAGCAATATTTCAATGTGCAAATATACTTTAATATGCAAAACAAAATAATTGCAGTGGAATTTAAAAACAAATCATTTAGTGTAACATCACTGCGTTGCTGGAATTTTATATCATTTCTTTTAAAACACATATTTTGATATTATAAGAGATGTGAATGAAAAGGTATATCGGTAAGTAAATGTTATATATTATTTTATGTTGAAAATAACGTTTACACTGTAAAAAGAAATAGAAGAAAAAAACAAATTCAAATAAGAAAATCTCTGCATTTTTTAATTAATAGCAAAGCGTCACTGAAAATTTGATATCATTATTTTTAAGACCCGTATTTCTAATTCTTATAGCTATAAAGTGCAGTGCTGCGTCACAAACCTTTAACCCATTAAGGGTTTTTTGTATTGATATATCTATACAAAATTAATAACATATTTAGTTAATAATTATGAGGTTTTTTTTTTTTTTCAAAATGAGCTAATGAGCCTCGGTATCTGATAATCCAGTAAAAAAATCAATTTAAACAGTATAAAGTTTTATAATTTAGGCAATTTTATTTCTTTAACTGGTAATAAATAATAATTTGGATCACTTGCTTATACTTTCTGATAAAACAGCTCTTAACGTAATCCAGTTAATTAAAAGAACCAGTATGCAATAATGACTATTTACTATATTACAAAATGTCATCAAAAACTTTATTTTCCTTATAGTCACATACAGTACAGTCAACTCCCTCTAATCTGCAGATTTATAATCTGCAAATCCTTCTAATCCGTAATTGATTTTTTAATCTAAAAGAAATTTACATCTCAAATTCACATTTTTACTTTTTATTACCATGTTTTTATTAACTTCGATTCTTGTTTGTTTGTCCGGTACAAATCTTGCAATCTATTTTTAACTAATTTCCCTACTAGCTAGACATTTGAAACTTTCACAGTAACTCAGAACCCAGTGACAACACAATACTTCGAAGTGAGATTTTCGAATAGTTTTCTTTTTAATTAATTAAAATATGAAAATAATAAGCTCTTAATAGCAATCACGAAGATAGCAAGCAATAAAATAGCCATTAAAATTTAGCCATAATTTAATTGTTGCCGAAAAAAAAAAATTACAAGTTCATTTTCTTTCGACATAAAAATAAATACATTTAATTCAACGTGAATGTGAAAAAATTATAAAAAGTTAAATTATGCATTTCCCAAAAATTGACGTCATTATCAATTTTAAAATTTTATACACATTGATAAGTGCTAATATACGTTGTTCTAAAAGGAGTAATATTTTATTTTTAAAACCAACTTTTTTTTCACTATTATTATTATTTCATTGAACTGATTCCACGTGCTTAAATATTAATTTTTAGCCTCACGTATTTTATTAATGACTCATCAGAAAATTTAAAAACATGGTATATAAAAAGTTTTTTTTTTTTTTTTTTAATTAAACTTTTAGCATAATCCTTACTTTGAAACACAAATGGAGAAGGGGGGGGGGCGGGAGAGTAACATTCTTATATTTATTACCCTACAATTCATACAGACTAGCGCTGAAAATAAACCACTATTACATGAATGTTTAACAAAATTAATCAGCGATGAATATTATTTCCAGACTTTCAAAAAATATTTTGTTTCGTATTTTTTAAATATGTTTGTTTACATTTTATAGGTACCTATTATTTGAATATGCTTAAATTATTTACCATCATTTATGAATGTGACAGATTAGTTTTATTAATATTGAAGAAATATTTATTCTAAAATTTATTAAAAATCCTCTTTTCGTTTTGATGTCTATTTAATTAATAACTGACTTTGTATCTGCAAAAGAAAACTGTAAACAAAGGCAATGATCTCTAATTTGCAAATTCCTATTATCTGCGCAACCTCTTTACAAAACTTTTGAGAGTTAGAGGGAGTTGACTGTAAAACAAATGAAAAGTTTTTTCGTAGTTCAATACTGCACTTTATTTTTCAACTTAAAATAGATAAATACAAACTATGGATTTTTTTTTTTAAATCCTAGAGAGCTTGTAGGACAGTTTAAATGTAGGTATCTTACTTATTGATACAGTTCATTGGGTACCAGCTTCGAGTTTATACAAAAAGTTGTATCCTTTAAAAAAAAAAAAAAAAAAAAAAAGTGCAAATATTATGACTAAAAATTCCATAATTATTATCACTTGTACTGTTTGAACGTATAATATTATGAGATAGTATCTATGCAGAAAATTCTAAAAATATTAGCATTGAAAAGTAAAATCCCGTCACCTGTATGTACTTAGTGTTTGATATCAAATAACTTATTTTTCTAAAGATATTTTTAATATTAATTGAATTATAGTTTAGATTTGGCATTATTTTTTTACTTCGAGTTTATATAGTTCATAAATTTTAATTTTGAACACGTTTTGTCTTTTTGTTGGTTTCTTCCATTCCTTCCAGTTTCTTCCATTCCTTCCGTTTTTTTCCAGTTTCTTCCACTGTCCTGGAAGAAACTAGTTTCTTCCGGAAGAAACCCAATCCTGTCCCCTGGGGACCGAAAGTCAAACTCGTTAGTAAGCATAACTCAGCTCCAAATTACTTTACAATGAAGAAATTGCACATGAAGAGACTAGACTTGAATACGAAAATAAAATTTTCTGCGATTTTGGATTTTTCTATTTTTAAGGGGAAGGATTGAGAAAAATTGAGTAGATATCAAAAGTGGTATAAAGTTATTAAAAACAGTCATGCATCTTTTTCAGTATATTTCAAAAAACCTGTTTTTGTTTTCTTGCAACTTTTTTTTTTTTTTTTTTTTTTTTAAATATAAGGAGGCAAATTAGAGATCCCCTTTTAGTGCTAAATTTGTCCAGGGAAATCTATGGAAACTGCAGTCATAAATTTTAGTGCGTAAATTCTTTATGAGCATAACTAGGTTTAATGAAAATCCCTTCCTTTTCTTTCTAGGGGTGGGTGGAGGGGAATAAACACATTTTTAAATTATCTCTGATTAATTTTTGTGTGGTTTAATTATGCATACCGAACACATACAACAAATGGATTTTCTGAAATTTTCCCTTCCCCCCCCCCCCCCCCCACTGCTTTTTTAAGGCTGGGGGTGGGGGGGGGAATGCCTTTTCAAGAGTAACTCTACTCCAAATTTTCTCAGATAAACGTTATTTTGATGTGTCGATTAGTTATACATTCCCAATACACAAAACATTTTTCAAAATTACTTTCTAACTTCCTGTAGGGGGGGGGAAAGAGAAAAAACACGCTTTTGAGCTTAAATATGCTCCAAATTATCTTAGAATGGTGAATTTTGGTGTGTGGTTGTTTAAGTGTACGCAATATGCATTTTGGTGGAATTTTGTGAAACTTCTAACTCGATTTTCTTAACATGGGAGAATAGGACAAAAATTCACTTAAACGTGCATTAAATGGAAACTTTTTACTGTAAAAATGTCGGACCAGTTTTAAAATATCAGTTTTGATGCCGGAATGAACATCGGTAACTATAAATCTGCTACTTTGAAAATTTCGCAAGTTATTGGAAATTTAAGAATTTCTTAACATGGCAGTATAGGGCAGAATTTCACATAAACGTCAATTTTGAGATTTTCATCGTAAAGATGTCGGACTACTATAATATTTAGGACACTGGCATGAATATTAATGACTATGAATTTTCCAATTTAAAAAAATTCCTAAGTTATTTGAAATTTACGATTTACTTAGCATGTCAGAATAAGGCAAAATTGAGCAGAAACTTCCATTTTGAGGATCATAAATACATTAGAGAACTTCAAAATTACATTTATGATATTTGTTTGAACATGATTGAATACAAATATTCTAATAGGAAAACTTCATAAATTATTCGTAATTTACGATTTTATCAACATTGCGAAATTGTAAATTTTTCATATAAATATGAATTTTGAAGATTATTGCATTGGAAATAGTAGCATAAAAACTAAACAACGGAATTGACCCTGATAAAATAAATTAATAGATTAGAATAAGATAAATATTACTAAGTGAACAGTGGATAGCCTATTAGGCCGGGATTTCATTCTGTCACTATATAAAGCTTTGGTCAAACTCATTTCTTTTAACATGATTATAATGTCTCGCACTAGAAATTTATGAGAACATAAATATGATGGGGAACTGAGCAGAGTCCACCTATGCCAACTAGTTTCTCACTGAGATAGGACAAATGGGACCTGTTTATAAGGATGTGCAAAAGAAAAATCAAATATTTTGTTAGTTGATAGAATTTCTCATTGGTTAATTTAATTTTTTTAAGTTTTCTGAATGTATATTATAAGCGGAGGGAACTTGAAATGATCATTAGAGTCGGTAAGCTTCAAAAAGTGGTGTGGATAAAAGTTCTCTGAATTATTTAAAACAATGTGTTTAGTTTAATTACAGCCTAAAACGTTCTAAGAATAGATATATTCGTTAAATGAAGAGTTTTGCTGGGTGCAGTAAAACACCACCCTTCTGAAAAATATATGCAACACCCCCCTCCCCCCCCCCCCCCCAAAAAAAAAAAAAAAAACTTGTTGTTGTAATGCAGCAGCTAGAGGTCAAGATTCGCGGTTGCCACTCGCCACGTGGCGACCTAATTGGAAAAAGTGGCGACCCCAGGGTTCGCACTAAGGAAAAAAAATGAGTGGGATTCTCCCACTCTAACAAAAAATTTAAGTGGGATTTTGAAAATTTAAGTCAGTAATTACATTTTACAGAAAAAAAAAAGTATTTTCAAGAAATATGCAAATTACAGACAGGTGATTGCTAAAATTAGAAATTAGCTGAAAATTTTTCGCTAATATGATTGATTGGATGATTAGTTGAATATTGATAACATCACTTTCCAGAGATGCAAACTACTACGGTTTGTCCGTAGTTTTTACGGAAATACGGCAGTAATTACGGCCTTACGGACAACATATAAAAATTACGGATTATACATTTAAAAAAATCGCGGGTATCGTTCGTTAAAAAAAAAAATGAAACCCTATTTATGATCGACGATCAAACGTACGATGGAAGCCTTCTGATACCCAATCTTTCTGCATCCACAACATAAATGTCAATATTTACTTTAAATTTGCTTTATAAGATTCTAGGAACTATGAAGAAATAGAATTGTTTGATATTTCTTGCTCAAGTAATTTTTTTACCCCCCCCCCCTCTTTTCTTATATCCAACTACTAGTGATAGTCGATTAAAAGCTTTACAGAAGCCTTTTGTTTCCCAGTCTTTCTCCATCAGCAATATGGCTTGGGCCCGTCGGGCCCCCCCCTTGCCTACGGCCTTGAAATTTGGTATAGATATGACACCCCATAAAGATTTAATTTAATTGAGAAAAAATAGATTCATTAAGTTCAGCACTAAAGGTCTAAAAATAATTACGCATGTCAGAAATATTGAGCACTTCTATTGCTTTATTGTTTCTAGAATTGATGATTGACCACAATCCGTATTCCGGAGATGGGGGAGGGGGGGAATAAAAAAATAATTACAGAGTAAGAAATATTAAATTTTTTCAATTCTACTTCTAGAATCCAATAAAGCAAGTTTAAAATGAATATTATAAATACAATTTATGTTGCAGATGGGTAAAGATTGGGAAACAAGACTTCTGCAGAACATTTCATTGCTGATCGCTAGATAGAGATAAATAAAGTGGGAGGTGGGCAAAAAATAATTACATGAGCAAGAAATATTTAACAATTGTTTTTCTTTACAGGTTCTAGAATCTCATAAAGCAAGTTTGAAATGGATATTGACATTTATGTTGTGGATGGAGAAAGATTAGGAATCAGAAGCATTTGTAGAATATTTGATCGCCCATTGTTCCATTTTTATTTATTTTTTAACGAACGATATCCGCGATTTTTTTAAAAACGGAAAAAATAAATTCGCGGAGTTCAGTGAATTAGATAGAAAAAAAAAAAAAAAAAAAAAAAAAAAAAGATCGCGGAAAATCGAGGGAAAATAAGTGCGGGAAAATCGCGCATATGAAATTTTTTTAAGTGGGATTTATTTTAATATTGCGCTCTAGCGCGAACCCTGGACCCATAAAAAAATGCTGTAATCGCCAATCAGACATTTGATTCTTTCGCGAATTCTCGGAAATCTGTTATCCCCCCCCCCCAATTCGCGGAATTTTGCGAATTAACGATCGGCGATTAAATTCGCTACGAAAGCCACCCAATTCATAATCTTTCTCCATCCACAACATAAATGTCAATATTCATTTTAAACTTGTTTAATGAGATTCTAGAACCTATAAAGAAATAGAATTGTTAAATATTTCTTGCTCATGTAATTATTTTTTGCCCCTCCCTCTAAAGGGCAAAATTAACGGTCGCCACCGGCCACATGGCGACTAAATAAAAAAAGATGGCGATTAAAAATTATGCATCGATCGCCACTAAAGTCGCCACTTTTTGTGATCATTAAAACATTCTAAAAATCGAGCGACGATAGGCAATCGAAGCCTTGTGATTTCCAATCTTTTTCCATCCATGGCATAAATGTCAATGTTCATTTTAAACTTGCTTTATTATATTCTACAACCTATAAAGAAGTAGAATTGTTTAATATATCTCACTCATATTTTTTTGAACCCCCCCCCCCTTTCCCTCCCCCTAACGATCTGTGATCACACAGCTTATAGAAAGCTTTATAATTTCTAGTCATTCTCCATTTGCTGCAAAAATATAAATATCTATTTTTAACTTACTTTATTAGATTCTAGAATCTGTAAAGAAGTAGAATTGTTTAATATAATCCCCCCCCCCCCCTGCTACCCTTCAACGATTGGCAATCACATGCTCCACTGAAGCCTTATGATTTACAATCTTTCTCCATCCATAACAAAATGTAAATATTCATTTTAAACTTTCTTGATTAGATTCTAGAACCTATAAAGAAGTATATTGATGTACCCCCCCCCCCCCCCACACACACACACACATGTGCGCTCTATTTCAGCTAGCAGTTAAATGATCAAATGTCCTGCAAAGCACAATCTTTTTCCATCTCCATAGTATTTAGTGTATATTTAACCCATTTAAGATATTTGACAAATGTGTGTATCAAAATTTGATTTGGCTTAAATGTGTATTTTTCAAAATTTTTTGTATTTGCTTTCTTTTGAGTAGAAATCTTCCTTTTTCCTTTCCATTTTAAAGTAGAAATCTCCCTATTTTTAAAGCTACAAATTTGGCAGCTAAGTAAATTATTTTTAATGAAGCAGCTAAGTTTCCATATCTATACTTTTTAAGAGAAAATATTTTAACTCTATTGAAATAAAATCATTTAAAAAAGTGTGTTTTTAAAAATAAGAAACAATAATGAAACTGCTAACTGTATTTACACATGACCGTGTAAAAGGTTGTGATGATGATGAATCAGCTGATTCATTTATGAACTGTGAATGATAACAGCTTATTTCACTTAAATAAATTGAAAAAAAAAAAAAAACGTACTACTGAATTATCTGAAAGATAAAAACTTTTGCTATTATTATTACAGCCCTAAGCAGATTTTAATTTAGGATGTACAATTTAGGATTTTTAAAAAGAGCGTAATTACAAATTACAATTTCAGTGTCCCTGTGTTAATTTTATATGTATTTCTTATTTTCATATTTTTCTTGTGGTGATTATACCGCAAAATGGTAATAATGCTTTTTGCAGTCTGAAAGAAATAGTCTTATCATATGAAAAGTGGCTACTAACTTAAAAAAGTGGCTACTAATGAAACTGACAGTACCGGCCACTGGCCACTAATGAATTTTCCCAGTTTTGCCCTTTACCTCCCTCCATTTTCTTATCTCCAACTAGTGATTGGCGATCAGGTGTTCTGCAGTATTCTTTCATTTCCCAGTCTTCATCCATCCACAACATAAATGTCAATATTCATTTTAAACTTGGTTTGTTAGATTCTAAAAGTAGAAAATAATACAATAAAATTTTTTTTAAATTTAAAATAACACAATAAAGGCCACTATTTCTTAATTTTCCGACCATATTATATATGTTTTATGCCTTTATATGTATTTTGATATTTATTTTTTAATTATGTGTGTGAATATCTGGTATAACGTCGACTCACGAGTGGCCACTGAGTTAATCATGATCAGTGGCCACTGGCCACTTACAAAAATTGTAAGTCTTGACCTCTATGCAGCACATCTTCCTTACTTTTAAAGTGAATGTAAATTGCGTTTCTTTTAAGCTTATCGAAAACTGTCACTCAAATTAGGGCGAAAACTACTCACAATGGTGACACTGATGGGCTTGATCTGAATTCAAACCTGGCACCACACGTCTACCAGCTTCGAAAGCAGAACCCCTCATTCACTTATAGTGCCTGGCAAATGTGTTACCTTATGTTGATTTTCTGCACAATTTTATTTTAATGAGTTTCTTTTGTTATTTCCTTGCTATTTTATGCCATTTTTCATGCACTTCTGATGTATGGTGGTCATTTGGCATTCTGCTCAACTGTCATTCGACACCTTTTTTCTGCTTTGATACATTAACTTTACTTTGTTTATTTTCTGTGGGATTTTGTTGGTGAGAGTTCCTTTCATTGCTTCCCTCCAATTCTATGCAATGTTTATGAAATATGTGCGATCGTCATTTGGCAATCCGTTCAGCTGATGATCAGAGACAGAAATGCTGTATCTGCGTTCATACCCTTCCCTGCCTTCGATAATATCACCTTATGAGCTTATTTATTGCATTTATAATGGGGGGAGGTTTTCAGTTTTCCATATTCTAATGACTATTAGAGTTTGCCCTGGTGTGTATTTATATATTCTTCATATTGATGTATTATATTTTGTACTTGATTTCTGAATTTAATTGCTTTTTTATTAATTAAAATTAGTTTGCTGTATAATCTTGCTTTCATCTGCGAGTAGTTGGGGGCTAGAAACGTGTTATTTCGTTAAATTACCAGCGTTTTGTCAAACTTCTCATTTTCCTTTCACATGGGGGAGCTCCCCTGATGAAGGCCCTCATGTGTTTTGGGATTAATTTTTCATCTGGCTTTTAATTATTTTGCATATTTATTGTAGTTTTATATTTCCTTTTGCTGCATTTGCGCATTGGTTTATAAAAACTCTGTTATAGTTCTATATATTTAATAATTCAAGTTTTACTCCATCCTATATTTACATTATCACATATATATGGGTCATTCTCTGAAAAGTGGGCTTTTTTTTTTTTTTTTTTTAAAGTAAAAAAGATAAAACCTTAGTCCAAATAAAATTGCTCCAAATTTTTTTTTTATTTTTGTACATGTACACATATGTTACAATTAATAAAAAAAATAATATAAACCAAACTGTATCTGATAATTTTTGATATAGCAATTACTTTTATTAATTAGAAAAATGAGGGAATGACTGTGAGGGAATGACAAATTTCTTCTAAAAACTACTTTATAAAATTATTATTAAGTTTAGTTATATTTTCAAACACTAAATATTTATTAAAACATATTTTTATTAATATAATATCATAAAAAAGCAAATTTGATTTATTTTAGTTAACTTTATAATGAGTGAGGGAATGACTTATAATAAAAATACTGTATTTCAATCAAACGTTTGAGAGCCTTATGCAACTCATTGTAAAAAGTTTCGAACAGAACACAACATGGCTTTTTACTTTGCTGCTATACAAATTAAGTTTGACTTATATAAAGCACGGGCTGCCATTAATGGAGTAAGTAGGGGTGTGATTATAGTTTGATGAGGGAATGATATCTAATACCAGGGACAACAATAAAGTGTCTTCTAATTTCTTTCATTGCATAATATATAAATGTGTATAATGGATAAATATTTATTAAAGTATGTTTAATAAATTTTTAATTCAAATAATCCAAATATACATGCTTTAATACTATAGAAACCATTTTATTTACTTACATGTGGGAATGGGGACACAGTGAGGGAATGATATTTTGCATTTTAAAAATTATATAAAAATTATATTTGAATTCCAATAACCAAAGAATAACAGTTTATATGTAAAACCAACTAATATTGATAGTTTAAACAGCGTTTTGTTTTTGTGCTTTTAAAAATATACCCTCAAGTCTACTGGGACATGAAATGACCACTTTTCAGAGAATGACCCATATATATAATATATATATATATATATATATATATTATGTCTGTGCACGCAATAACATAATTCATTTATTATGTACATTTACCGACATATATATGAATACACGTATATTAAAATACTCATACGCTCGCTTACATATATACATATGCATACTATGTATGTATGTATATGCTAAAAATTTCAAATTAAAATTCCCCCCCCCCCTTTCCCGGATGAAAAGCTGGCTATGCCTATGTGATATATCATTTGAAAGCCTGTATTGAAAGCTTTCTAATGATACCAATCTTATATCTCTGAGCCAATTAGTGGAAAAGATATAAAAACATTTGTAACACAAGAATTTTGAAAATTTGCACTTTTTATCCACATTTGCAGCCCTGGATATCAAACTAAAAGAGATAGGGATTTATTGGTATACATTCATTTCTCTGTAAGACGAATAAATGAGCCGAATTTCATAAATATCTCGGGGAGAAGGGGGGGGGGGGGGGTTATCAGATTTTTAGGTGTGTTGATTTGACGTGTAATGACTCTATTGTTTAAATACAAAAAATTGACATTGTATGACCTTTAAAAAAATAAAAAAAAAATTCGAATATAGAAATTTGTATCTTCTAAGATGAATTACAGTGAAGCATTGATAATCCAGCATCGACGGAAAACACATTCCTGGATTATGGATTTTTCCAGATAATAGGTGTTCCAAAAATGTATATCGAAATCGTATATCAGTCTAGCATCAAAAGAAATATTTTTAAAAAAGTGTATGCAAAGCCTTCTTAAATGCGAAAATAATTAAAATTAACTTTTGAAATAAATTAAAATTTTTAAAACAACAATTGTATAAAACAGTAATACAGGTAGTTTATTTTTTCACAAATAAGAACACTAAAAAATTTATATTAAAACTGGTTTAATAATAAGATAAAAAAATTTAACAATGCTACGTTCTATTAAATATACCAGTCAATTTCATTTGTTTTATTTTTTTTGTTTTTCAGTTTGTCGTTGATTAACATATGCACATTTATTAGTTGGTTATTGCTGATAAAATCATATTTTTAAAGTCCTAATAACTGTTGAAATTTCGGAAGGTCGTGTTTATATTGACTTTCGGTATCAGGAATAAAAACGATCTCTTTTATTAATAATTTTTGGATTTGCCATAGCGAGACAAAAATTTCATTGTTCTTTTTGGGAATTTTTGCCCTCATCTGGATTAACCTGTAAAAAATCTGGTGTGAAACAACCATGCGACTTTAATTACACATATTATAAGCATTTCTTGGAGATAATATGATCAGAAGGCATATAAATGGCCTATCAAAGTAGACACCTAAAAATTTTACTCTAAAAGAAACTTGATACATGTGTAAAGATATATAAAACAGAGTTTACATAGTGTAGAGGTGCACAACCTGCGGCCCAGGAGCCATCAATTTGCGGCCCGCGGAAAGATTGACATTTTACACTGCATTAATCATAAGCAGAAAGATTTTTTTCTGTTTTTGTAAAGAAAAATAAGAAGGAAAGAAAATATATTTTATTTATGGCAATTGTAAAACTTTCATTTACAAAAACTTTTTTTGGGAAGAAGGGGATGAAAATGATGGTTTTTATATCAGGGTTACCGGTTACCATGGTTCAGGGAGAACCTGGGAAAAGTCAGGGAATTCAAAATTAGTGAATAAGTTGGGGAAATTGCAAATACTGCCCAAAAATCTGGAAAAATGATATACATCTGGAAAATACTTATCATACAATTTAAAATTTACTATTATCCTTTATGTCACAAGCTATATCATCTTTTGTCGTGAGTTTTTTTTGTCGCTAACCAAATTTTGTGACCTGCCCAGTAGCAGAAATAGTTCAGCATGGCAGCGAGCGCTGCAGAATGTTTAAGCTGTTTAGATTTATTTAATAACTGAAAGAAATTTTAGCCTTCATATTACAAATATAATTTATATTATGTCTCTAGATTACCATACTTGATATATATTCTTAATTTATTTTCTTGCAGATGCAAATTTTATATATTTTGTGAATTACTAATTCCTCTTGCAATATCAGACCCAGTCCTGGATCGCAGATAAATTTTATTTTGCTGCAGATACAGAAAATTCAGCTATTGTGGTGACCTGGGATTTTATAAAAATAGACCTTAAAATCCATGCAAAAAACGACAATTACAACTATAAACAAATCGCCATAGATCACTTACACATATCGCAGTGCCATCTAATACCTCAAAGTGATGTTTTTATACCCACATATCTACATGTAAAACTGCTTATTTTGGTATCTTTAAAATTGAAAGTATGTTTCTATGACTGTTAGAGATAATCACTGTCGCATCTATTTTGAATTACCTGGTATGTATATAAAATATATGTATTATGTACTTTTTAACAGAGTGAATGTATGTGCATAGTCTAATTATTTTATATTATCGTGTTTGTGCCCGCCAGCCAAAAAGGTTGTGCACCCCTAACATAGTGAGTAAAAAAAAAAAAAAAAGGTAGTTATTTTCTGAAACACCAATTTCAGAGATCTAACAATGACCCAAATAAAATACTTTTTTTTTTTTTTTTCAGCTCACAACTGTTGGTATCAATGCAGCTAATATCACATTCAACAATCTCACAATGGAATCTGACAAATTTATTTGTGTCCGTGAGAAAGTTGGAGATTCTGCCCAAGTTGTCATCATTGATATGACCAATCCCACTAATCCTATTAGAAGACCTATCTCAGCAGATTCTGCTATCATGAATCCTGCATCGAAAGTCATTGCATTGAAAGGTAAATATTCCCTACATGTTTCATAAGTTGAGTTAGAATTTTTAATTATTTTACAAGTGTTGAAGATTATAGATTGAAAAGGAAGGAATTTAAAAGATTGTGGCAGCAAAAAGATTTATTTAAAAAAACATAAACCAGTTTTTAAAAGAATAAAACTGATGAAATAAAGAAACGTTGTGAAATAAAATTAAAGAAAGAGTTAAACTTGATTTATTAGTTTCTCTATTTGGAAGTAATCAATCATTATCCTTTTAAATTAAAGAATATAACTAACAACAATAATGATGCTTAAAAACAGCAAAAAAAAAAATGTTTTTACATTCAAAGAAGCGTTTTTTTTTTTTTTTTATTAAATAAAACTTAAGCTACTAGTTTAAATTCAGCATGGAATAATGAGACTAATTAAAAAAGGTTAATATTCTAAAACTATAAATTTTATTAAACCGGGGGGGGGGGGGGGGGAAATAGCATTAATCTTTTGTATTTAAAGTAACATTGTGACATGAAGAAATTAGATTCTTATAAATGTGAAAAAGATTTTAAAACTTTTTAACGCACCATAAATTTTAAGCCAGTACAACCGGTTTCGGAAGGACGTAGCCTTCCTTCATCAGGTGCAACAAAAACGCGTGCTACTGCCTTGGAGGCAAAAGCAAGACTGAAAGCAGGGCAAAATCAGGGGAAGGAGCAACACACACAACCAATAGGAAGCATCATGCAGGACCAATCAGAGTTTAACACACAAGAAAAAAAAAGAAAGTGAGGGAAGGAATAATCAATTAAATTTTTTGTGTAATTAATATTATACTAATAAGTAAATTTAATGAAATTTATTTATTTTAAAATTATTTTATAACTTATGTTATAAACATAATGAAGGAAATTTATTTAATTGAATTAAATAAATTTTTCCAGGCTGTAGAGAGCAAAGTGGAATCAGATTTTATATTGACAATTTTATCATGATTAAGGTAAATAGCTAAATTTTCCAAAACTCCATTTCAGAAACGTGTTTTCATGAAAGATAATTTTGGCACTCTTAAAATTAAAATTATGATCAAATTCCCAACTGTGCTTCGCAATAGAAGATTTAGAAATTTCTTGATTAACAACATACCAAGAATGTTCACGTAAACGGCATTAAATTTCTTTTTGTTTGACCAATACAAGATAAATCACAATTATTACAAGGAACATTATAGATACCCCACTTATGAAGCTCGGGAACAGGGGATTTAGTTGAAGGAAATTGGAATTTATTGACATGTTTAAAAATAACGTGAAAATTAAAGTGCTTCAAAACTTTGGCTAATTTAAAACATAAGGGGGATAAAAAGGCAAGATATCAAGATTATTAGGTTTAATTTTATCATCAATGGAAAGAGTAGAATTATAAGTTGGCCTACTGAACTTTCTGAGAGCTTTATCAATTATAGAGGTTCTAAAACTGCTTTTTATAGCAAGACTTCAAATAATTGTTCTTCTTTAAGAGAAGAAGTATCGAAACAAATTTTAAGGGCACGATACACGCAAGTGTAAAAGGTGCCACTTCCCGAGCTTCATAAGTGGGGTATCTATAATGTCCTTTGTAATAATTGTGATTTATCTTGTATTGGTCAAACAAAAAGAAATCTTGAATGCCGTTTACGTGAACATTCTCGGTATGTTGTTAATCACGAAATTTCTAAATCTTCTATTGCGAAGCACAGTTGGGAATTTGATCACAGTTTTAATTTTAAGAGTGCCAAAATTATCTTTCATGCCAAACGCGTTTCCGAACTGGATTTTTTGGAAAATTTGACAATTTTATCACGATTAAGGTAAATAGCTAATGTAAAATCTGATTCCACTTTGCTGCCTACAGCCTGGGAAAAAATTTGTTTAATTCAATCAAATAATTTCCTTTATGTTTATAACATAATAATAGTTATAATAAAATAATTCTAATTAAAATAAATAAATTTCGTTAAATTTACTTAGTATAATATTAATTAAACGAAAAATTTAATTGCTTATTCCTTCCCTCCCTTTTTTTTCCTTGTGTGTGTTCCTCTCTGATTGGTCCTGCATGATGCTTCCTATTGGTTGTTTGTGTTGCTCCTACCCCTCTGGATTTTGCCCTGCTTTCAGTCTTGCTTTCGCCTCCACGGCAGTAGCACGTGTTTTTGTTGCATCTGATGAAGGAAGGCTATGTCCTTTCGAAACTGGTTGTGCTGGCTTAAAATTTATGGTGTGCTAAGAAGTTTTAAAATCTTTTTTATTGATTGTACACCAGTTTTGAAAAAATCGAACTGTGTAAAAAAATAAAGTTTTGAAGGAGGGGGGAAAATATATATATGCATTTAAAATTTTAGAGTAGCACTTAAAGCAGGACTTTTTTCCCCCCTTCCCTTCTTCACTATTTGATACTGTACCTTATTGAAATTCAGCATTCTTCTTTGAAACTAAGCTAAGTTGCTGGGCCAAAGTTATATAAACATGTTTTATGCAGAATTTCATCTGGGGGTTGATCAAAGTTTTTATTTTGGGGGCCCATTTTTGTGAGAAAGAGAATATTTTTTTTTATTCCTTATTAACTTTTGTGAAGAAGGAAATATTGTGTAAAATCTTCCATTTTAGCAGTCACCCTGTATAATGCTTCATATAAAGTTAACAGTATTTCACTGAACCAAGTATGAATAATCATTTGAAATGTCAAAAACATGAGGGGAAAAGAGAAATTCTAAAAAGATCATTTTTATGAAAAGAAATTTTGTGAAGGATTAAATTTTTATGGATTTGAATTTTTGGAAGGGGCAGCAGAAGAGCCCCAATTTTTATCTGGATCTGGCCCTGTCATCACAAGTCAAAAAGTATCTTTTATAGTAATTAGTATGGAAATAATTAAATCTCATTCAACATTCTGCTTTAAAATTTGTAAGTTAGGATTTAGGGGGGACTTGTTTTAATATAATTAATATTTTCTCTTAAAATAATGATTTAATTTAATTTAAAATGTCAAATATTTCATTTGAAATAAAAGAATAAAATACAAACGCCCTTGCGAGGACTCTATCCCACGAGTAATTTTAACTTGCAAGTGAATAATTTGGCTTGCATTTGTAAGAACTTAAAGGAAAGTCCTTAAATAAAGTCCTATGGGACAGCAGGAAAGCTTTAATGCTAATTTTATAATCTTTAAAATAGCCTTTTTTCCTTTTGCTTGTTTATAAGTGCTATTTTATAATTGTAACACCAGGTTCAAGGGGGGACAGTGGCGCCGGAACAGGTATGGCCGTCGCCGTATCAGTTTATAATTTGTTGTGGCAAATATTTTTTTTTATGTAAAAAAGATTTCATACCTATTTATAATTGGATGTGGCAATTTTTTTTTTTTTTTTAATGTGAAAAGATTTAAATTTTCGTATTATTTCGAGAAAATTTTACTTCCATAAATTTTACTGTGAACGAAATGTTAATTCAACTTTTCTCTAAAACTTTCGGGTGGCTTTTACCATTTTCTTTCGCTCATCGTTATACTTCGTAAATCTCTTTCTGTTTGCCCTTTTAATTTTTAAGCGAGCAAAATAGCATAAAAATCAATTGAAAATCAATTTGGAATCATAACAATGAATTGAAATTGCGTTTAAAAACATAGGGGTTGACAGATTACGTGTCTGCCATAGACGGCAATTGTGGAGAAACGGAGGACGTTTTGGGGCTGTTGCCCCTACTGAAAATTTCCAAGAGGCATTGCCAAGTGACAGCCTCATATGAACTTAAACAACCAAATTTGAATTTCCTGCAATTATTTGTTCTTAATTTATGCTGTTAACAGATACACATACAGATCAACCGAAAAAAAAAATATTGTATTCATGTGACCTAGAAACATGATATTATACAAATAACCAGAGTTTAAAATATAACTTCTGAAAATACTCTGTTTACAGTACGAGTATGAGAAATGAATGTACTTTTCTGAGCAATGTTTGTCGATTTAGTAAAATATTGCAAAGCACTTAAATCAATTATATTCCATACAAAAGAACGTTTAGCAAAATTTTGCCCTGCATATTGTCTACAAACTGTATACACAGCACATTGTTTTCTTAAATTTAGTTCTTTATGAAACACTCAAACAATTTCCAAGTTATAACCCTAATATATCCAAATATTTTGAATAGTAATTATTTATTAGCCAAATGTATAGCTTTACTCTTAGGAGAAAAAAAGGAAAAACCTGGAAAATATAGTTAAAATTTATAAAAATATATCGTTGCTAGAATAATTTAATTTCAAGTGTTCTTGAAGGAAGCAAGCTGTGATCAGGGGCTGTTTACACACTTTTATTTGAAAGCAGTGAAAAGTAATGTTTGTTGATTAAAAATATAGTTAAAGCTGCTATCATTTTGCTTCTCTTTAGGTGTATTTTTTACACAATGTTGTTACGAATTTGTAAATAATTCGTAGTTTTTATGTAAATTCATTCAAAGAGGCTTAGTCAGGTGATAAAATGTTAATTTTCATCATTTCTAGTTTGTTTTCGCATTAAAATAGTTTAAAAACCTGTAAGCCTCATTCAGGACGGTAATGGATTTGGCGTCAATTTTGGCAACTTTTTCGTTCCTTTGTGATTTTTTGGCAACCTTAGCGAGAAAATCCTTATCATGGATATACCGAATATGGAAGCTATAACTTGATTGGCCGACAAGTTTCTGGAGTTTTTACCCATTTTTCTAAGATTATATTAAAAGTATTTAAGAAAATGTTTTACGCCAATAGTCAGTCTCTGAGTTTTCGCCAATGTTTTCATTGCTGCTGAAAGAGCTCTGAGCTTCTTTAGATTGCAGTCGATTGCTGTATGTTAATGCTCTGATACAGTTTGTACCGTGAATTTGCTATTGGCAGCTGTTATTTAAGCTGTGTTTACTGGTGAAAGTGAAGTTGCTACTTGGTTTACAGACCTGTAACCTTCTCTAATTTTCTGTAAATAAAGTTTCCATCCTAGAAGATTCACCTTTCATTCTCGGACAACTTACGAACACCCAAGTCTGCAACATCTTCGGACATACTGAATGAATCTGCGAACTTGACATAGTATTTTATTATGTGCATGTGCGTAAGGTCTAAATTCTAGATAGAGGGCTCCGTCAGTGGCATAGAGGTTCTGGTTCTGATCTCCAATCTAACATACAGGAGGTGCTCAGATTGCACACGTCGATCTTAGCCTTTCGGTGTTTTCCATGTTTTTTGAAACTCCCATAAAGATCAGCTAGGTTTTCTTTAAAAAAAATGCTCAGACCTAGGATCCATTCGTAGTCAATTGTATATAATTGCAAATATCATCGGGCCACAGTAGTCCTGTTGGTAGAGTGCCGGGCTCGTAATTGGAAGATTGCGGGTTCGGTACTCGAGCCTGCCAAAGAACGTCATGTATACTAATGATGGCTGGTGCACGTAAAGTCTGCCGTGGCTGCAACGTCCACCATATTCTCATCAAAATTATACCTCTGGGGTGGGGTGGGGTGGGGGTCACCAAAGTTGGAGAGCCATTCCTTCCGTGGAGGATAAAAATTGTGATGGAATGTCTCCGGACCAACACTAGATGAGTCCCAGACTGTGACCCATTGCGCAGCACTAGTGTGATGTAAAACCCAACCAACCAACCTGAATAACATCGAATCGAGATAGCCATCCCTTCCGTGGAGGATCAAAATTGTGATGGCATGCTCTGGACCACTACGGGGGTGGGGGGGAAGTCTCAGACCGTCACCATTTGCCCATTGGGCCATTTTTGTTTTTCTTGCCATCCGAAGTTTGACTTCCGGTGCCACTGAGGGGGGAGGAGGGAAATGTCAAGCTTATTTGGCAATATTTATTCTGCCCTATTGTTTTTTCATCTTAGTGCAAAGCTTAATCTTCATGAATTCCTTTGCCTTTATTTGCATAGGTCATTTCTGCAAATCATGACATGTATTCAGGGGTCTGTCTAGAGGCAAACCTGGGTCCGTTAAAGAACCCTTCACAAAACTTTATCCTAAAACAGGACCCTTCGCAAAATTTTATCATAAAGGACCCTTCACAAAATTTTTCTGCTTAGACCTTTGATAAATCTCTCATTTTCAAAATTAATCTTTAGTGGAACGAACAAACTGCCTGAATAATAAGACGCTTTTGTTGTATTTCCCCCGGAAAGCTGATATTCAATTTCTAATTTATAAAGGGCTTCTATGCATATGTGTGATTTTAGTTCTATAAAACTGTACTGTCATTGTCAAAAATAAAACCTTAATTATAATTTTATTTTGCAAAATTGCATTTTTCACAATTTCACAAAAAGAGGACCCTAGCTAAAAAGTTTGGAAGAACTTTATTTTCACACTGAATTTAGATCCACAAAATTATGCGTAGAAATATTCACAATTTCACAAAAACAGGACCCTGCATGAAAAGTCTGGACAGACCCCCCCCCCCCCCCCCTAGTATTATTGCAACTATAATTATATTGTAAAATTTGAAATTGTTTCATCATTGGTATTTAAAATTTTCTTTTCAAATATTCTGTTAGTAACTGCTTTTTTAAAGTGCATTTATTTTCATGTTTTTTATACATGTCTTTTATATTTTTTCTCTTGTGATTATGTTTGTTTATGCATGCATGAATTGAATCTTTCTTTTTCTATGCAGCTTCATCCGGAAGTAAGTGAATTTTTAATATTTCTGACTGTTTGCCTTTGTGTTTGTTATTACCCTGTGTTTCTAGTTTCTAATCTGCTTATTGTCCATATATTAACGCTGAATCTTTTTCTTGTGGTTGTCGATAACACCTTCGTATTTCTTCATGTTCTAGTTAAGATTTTAACATACCTAACATTAATTTTTTAATGATAATTTTACTTTCTTATTAACCTGTGGAGATTGATATAATTTAGTTCAGTATTTAAAAACAGTAGTTTTTCATTAAAAAAAAAAAATTATATATATATATATATATATATATATATATAAAGTATTGTATAAAAGTAATAACAGCTGTATATTTTTATGCATTGACCAAAAAATATTGTTTTGATAAGTTAAAAATCATGTAAAATAAGTTAACATTAAACTTGAGTTTTGCCGAATGTTTCTACTATATTGTAATAATCTTCACTGAGCAGTGGTTCTGTTATTCTTACTTTCCTTTTCACATCTCCTTCAATGCATAGTGCTACTTCGTGTCAGTTTTAGTTAGTTCTTAATCCTTGCAAATATTAAGATCTCATCTGCTTAGTGTTTAATGGCATAAAAATAATTGTGATAATGTGCAAATTGGGAATAACCCACAATTTTTATTTTATTTATTTATTTATTTATTTATTTATTTATTTATTTATTTATTTATTTATTTTTTTTTGTGGACTTTTCTAAAGGTTGTGGCTTTTTTTATTTTTTTAAAAATTCATTAAAGTATTCTTTAATTCTGTTTTTTGTCATGCCAGTGTATAAACCAAATTCTCTCCTCCCCCCCCCCCCCCCTTTTTTTTTTTTTTCTTTAAATCTATTTTACAAAGTCCTGCAGTTTCAGATTTTTTTATGTGGTCTTTATTGTTTCCAGTTATTTGAAAAATATTTTTTATTGGCTTCAATTTGTATATTAATTCCTAATTTTGCCGCAGGTTTTTGTGCACTATGTAATTTATTATTTTTTTATATAATTCTGTTTTTGTAAAAATTGTTTCATTTTATATCCTGCTTTTTGATAAATTTTAAAGATTTTATTAAGTTCTTCTTTTAAAAAGTTTCATTTAAACATATATTAATTGCACATTTTTTGTAGAATTAGATTGTAGTTTTTTATTTATAGAATGTTTTTTACATTATTAAACGTTAAAGATTTCATTACTATTGTTTGATTTTCTAAGTTTAAATTTCATAAAGATTTTTGTTATGTAACACCAAGGAAATTTTAGAATTTTTTTTTTTTTTTTTTTTTTTTGCATCAATTTTGACTTTAATTTTTAAGCTTTTAATAAATTGAATAAATTTGTCACTTAAAGAAATAGTTCTTTTTTTTTTCTTTCCCCGTTTTGTTTTTGGCTACCCTGCAATAATAAACTGATATTTTCTTTGACAATAAATTTAGACAAGAAAAATGTACGGATAAAAAAATTGTTTCTAATAAGGGTGCTCTTAGTGCTAATTTTCAGTTGGCTTGGAAAATATTACACAAATTAGTACATTGCACTTTGTGCATTGTACTTTGTTTAGACCTTGTCATGTCAAAAACCACTTTCTGACGTCAAAAATCCAACCCTGTATTAAATACAGTTATATTATTATATACACATCATCATCATCCCCCCCCCCTCCCTCTATTATTGCAATAGTAATGGAAATAATAAGAGTTGCATTCTCTTGTCAAGAAAAAAACTACCTAGAGAAAGGCATTGCATATCTCGTGGTTTTGAAGTTTTAACTAACAGTTTTATTTTTTTCACTGTTAGCTAAAAGGTCTTGGTGGAAATTGATCTCTTTATCAAAGTAACTAATTATTTATCCCCCACCAAAAAATAAGTGATAAATGTAATGCTTAGGATTTAAAACTTTTCATATCTTTTTCTATTAAATTGTTTCCCTTTTTTTTTTTTTCTTCTTTTAAAGTCCTTATCTCAATTTATATACAAGTCTATTTTTAAACTATTAATTGTTCTGTGGATTATCTTTTGCTATTAAATTGTTTCTATCTCGCTCTCTATATTATATATATTTTAAATATTTAAATAAAAGCCCCCTATTTTCTTAATTGTAAGCCTTATACTTTTTTTAAGCAATGCAATGTAAAATTTCTTTTAATAGTTTAAGAAGGCAGATAGATTGGTTTGTTTTAAGATGTTATTAAATATTTAAATTTTTGTGTTTAGTTTAATGATTAGTAAAGATTTTCTTTTAGAATTTTTGAGTTTTGTGAGATTTCTGAAAACTTTTTTTTCTGATTTTTATTATAAGGTGAAATAAATAAAAAAATGAGCATGATTTGTATAGTTTACCAGTGATTAATAGAAGTTGTTTGTTTGATTTAGTAGTATAAATCTAGATTTCACAGGGAATTAAGTAAAATAGGTTTTCATTTTTCAGCAACAGCTCTTTTTTTTTCACCCTTAGAGGAAGTAAAAATGATTAGAAAACTTCTAAACTTTCATTAAATTATTTACTTAAATTTATAATTGTTGCCAAAAAATTTAAACTTTTTGATATAGTTTTTAATGATACTGATTATTATTAATTTTCTTTTTCTTAAAAAAAAAAAAAAATTTGATGAAATTCTGGCAAAAGCAGAATTTAGTTTAGGACGGAGGACTATATTAGTTTTTTTTTCAAATTATAACATCGCTTTCAAATTATTCAGTTATATTTTCGATAAATTTTAGATTTTGATAAATGTCCAACTATCGAAAAATGATTATGACAGATGTCAACTATCGAAAAATGACACCGCAAAAATCCCAGATTGAGACAAGCTGGTAGATGGGAGGTGCCGGGTTCGATCCCAGGTCGCGCTCATCGACCTAGCCGTTCGGAGTTTTCCGTGGTTTCCTCCGAAACTCGCGTAAATACGGGCTAGGACCCCTTAGAAAGACCCCCACGGAGGGCATTCCTCCTGTAGGCCTAGGACACATCAGGAGTCAATCGGCCTTAAATCCTACAACCAACCAACCCAGATTGAGACTTTTAGTCCTCAGTCCTAAAAAAAAAAAAAAACATGTAATTTTACTTATTTTCTGTTTCACTATTCATTTGTTTATTTAACTAGAAATTGACTTTTTTTTTTTAAGGGAGGGAGGGGTATAAAACTTTAATTCCCCCAATCTCTAAAATCGTAATAGAAATCATTGAATCTGTCTCAGAAATTACTGAACTACTTTGTAGTTAAATTTTTAAGTATGTTTACTTGAATCCTACAGTATAAAGTTAATTTTGCAGTGTACATCAAATATTCGGTTGTTTCCTTTTCATGTGTTTAAGTGTAAATTTCATTTATCAGCTATGAGAACTTTGCAAATATTTAATATTGAAATGAAAAGCAAGATGAAAGCTCATACAATGAATGAAGATGTTGTATTCTGGAAGTGGATAAATGTGAACACAATAGCACTAGTTACAGAAACTGCAGTCTTCCACTGGAGTATGGAAGGTAAGATTTTTTTTATTTCTATAGTTTAATGTTCTTTAACATTTTTTAAAATTATATTACAGAGCACACAAAATAAGCAGTGCAACGTGTATAGACAAATGCATTCATTTTTGCACTGAAGACGGTACGCTTAAGGCTACCGAAACAGCTGTATGAATTTCCAATATTTTTCTTTGGCGTTTCTGACGTAGTAGTTTATTCGGGTTTTAATATTCTAATGCCAAGTCTCCTGTTATTATAGACAAATGTGTCCTGATTGCCTGCTGTCGGAAGCAGGAAAAGTTTGTTTCATTACAGATATAAAAAAAAAAAAAAATGCACTACTAGTACTTTGCCTAATTAAGCGAATATAAATGCTTACTTTAGTTGAATAATTTTGCCTGTACTTGCAATCCCCTTTGAAGCTGGTTGCTTTGCTGCTGCCCAACCACTGCAAGCAATTATTAGCACTGCTGTTGGTTGACATTATTTAGCATTATGTTGTGCTGCTTATCTTGTTTTGCTTTAACTATAACCCTTTCAGCGTTAGCTGTTTTTCAGTACATCTCTTTAATTATTCTTAAAATTAATACTATGCATAATATAAAAATGAGAATTTACCGTACACTAAAGATATTAATCTCAGTTTTCTTACAAAAAAAAAAAAAAAAATGTATATATAGGGGAAGCCGGGGTTATAAGAGACAGTCAAAAAACCCACCAAAAAATATTCTTAGACAACTTTAAAAGTATGTAATACTAAGTATCATGTGTATTCTTTACTACAATACACTTATTGAGAAGTTTATAACACATTTTGAATTCGTTTTCTACGACGGAAAAAAACCTTCACTTTGAACTTACCCTAAAAGTTCGTGACTTTTTCTAAATTTTTCTTCATTTTTCTTTGAAGGTAAGATGTTTGAGATTTATTAATGTGTAACCTTTTGACAAAGACTACGACTTTTGATGTACAATTTTTTAAAACCTTGAAAACATTCTTTATTTACATGTTCTAGGCATGTTTCTTATTACCCCATTTTTATTTTTTGTGGGGGTAATGAAAAACATGAGTCTCTTATTACCCCCACTGTTAATTCCTGTGTCTCCCCCATTGTAGTTCCTGTTAATTCTGCCTGACTAGTTTACGAAGAGTTTACCTAGTGTTAGGCCTAGTCTAAGTTTACCAAAAGAACATTTTTTTTTTCTCTTTAAATCAAAAAGCAGTTTTACTCATTAGGCTAAACCATATTTAGTTGTTAAGATTATGTAAATTTATGTTTAGAATGTGTATAAGTTAGTATTTAGTCATTAATACTTCATTACATAAGAAATAAGTTCATTTATAATTACTAGAAAAATCTTTTTATAACATTTTGTTAGTTTGTATGCATTTCAAATATACGGGTTTTTTTGCCTATTTTCGACTACACTTTAGAAAATGCGTAAGATATTTTCTGCCCATTTTAAAAATTATATTGATGTTTAGGGTTAATCCCTAGGTCATGTTGATTATGTAGAACTATCATTAAGTACAATATTACATTATTTAGGACTTTAAAAGAAATGAATTTCAGAAACACATTTATGACAGTAAATTTTCGAGAAAACATATTTTTTGAATGGATGCAAATAATAAAAATTAAAAACTATTGGCTGATTCAGAATTGTTTCCAGGTGTCTTTTATTACCTCACATGATTTTACATTGCTATATCTGGACAGTTACAAGCCTGGTCTCTTATTACCCCGCGTGGGGTTATTAGAGACAAGGATTTAATGAAAATTTAAAAAAAAAATTAACAAAAAATTTAAATTCAAAAATCACCTAAAAAATCAAGAGGAGTTCATTTAATGAAATTAATACGAGACATTTATTTAAAGTTATTTAGATTAATAGTATAGATTTTATTAGTATTTTTTGTCTCTTATTACCCCTTTTGTATCTTATTACCCCGGCTTCCCCTATATATATTATATTTTTTTTTTCAAAATTAAGTCACACCAGCCTTTTGTTTCAACTGTGCATGACTGAAAGGAGATGGGCTTAATGCTTAAAGGATTTAAACATAAGTTTATAATTTGCTGTTTAAAATGTTTTTTAAATGCATAGGTCAGGCCCGTTCAACCCAGAACTCTTGGCGTGCTGCATTGTATAAATGCATGAATCATGTACATATATAATAATTTCTTTTTCCAGTGGGCTCGTGAAGATTTAAAACAGAAAATATGTATATTAAATATATTTTTATTCATAAAATAACTATAAAACAGACTTTTGATTATACATTCATAAGTATAAGAAGAATCGGTTATTGATCTGATAATATTTTGCTAACATGAGTGAGTGCAATATTTGTTTCTTAAGCTATCTTCATCGGTATATTCATTTTAAAAAAAGTCAGAAAATTTATTTAGATGTTTCATCCGAAGATGCCAAATTAGAAATTTCTTGAATTCTCTCACGGGCCGCAGAACCATACACAGCGGGCCTCATGCAGGCCACAGGTTGGCCAGCCCTGCTTTAAGTGACGGTTTGAACATATTTTCTGCTTGTTTTCAATGTTTTCCCCCACTTTTGAAAGTAATTACTCTACTGATATTGTGATAATTAAAAATTGTATAATTACACATATACACTACTGTCCATTAAAATTGCTACACCAAGAAGGAATAATTATAACGGAATGAAATTTGTTGGACACATACATTATAGTAGGAAGAACAATTGATTAAAATTTCAGGAAATTTGGAGTAATATGTACTGAGAAAACAGTACATAAAGCAGTGACCTCTGTGAGCAATAACAGCACTTATCTGCCTAAGCATAGAATGGAACAGCGATTGGATGACATGTACGGGTAGAGCACTTCATGAAGTGCTTCATCGATGAATTGTGGCATGGTGTTAAAACTTCATGAAGTGCTCTACCCGTACATGTCATCCAATCGCTGTTCGATTCAATGCCTAGGCAGATATGTGCTGTTATTGCTCACAGAGGTCGCTGCTTTATGTACTGTTTTATCAGTACATATTACTCCAAATTTTCTGAAATTTTAATCAATTGTTCTTCCTACTATAATGTATGTGTCCAACAAATTTCATTCCGTTATTATTATTACTTCTTGGTGTAGCAATTTTAATGGCCAGTAGTATATTTAATCAAAATACTTATAAATTCTTGGCAGAAAGAATTTTATAAATGTTTCAATTAACTAGTGGGTAAACAAAATAATTGATGTTGTGCTTATTTTTGCTTCTGTTTCTCAGTTATTAATATTTAACATTTGCAGCGACTTTTACTTGTCATGCCCATTGTTCAAATTTGAATAAACAAGTTTTAATGAATAATTTGGAAATGAATAAATTGAAATGTTAGATTTTATTGGGTAGTATAGAATTTTTATTACTAACCTTCTTGTCAAATGTGTCATTGCTACACATATTATCGCACAGTAATTAACCATTTTATATTTTTTGTTAAACAAGTTTCTATACTATAGAATAAGAGCAAAAATAGTCGTAATTAATAATTAGATAGAAATAATACCACAAAGACCACTTACAATTTATACTCGAGATCTTTAAGCCAAATACTTCCATGGCCAAAATCAAATCATAGGTGAATGATTCTTGCTCCTGGATGGACAATATTCCTGTGACGTCACCGTAGGTAAAATCGCCGAACACGTGGCCGATATTTTGTAAACAAATTAGATCCAAGATGCCATTTTATTGTAACGCATAACATTTTCCTAAATATTTCTGCAGTGAAACTTAATAATAATGTTCAAACAAGAACAAAAGAGAAATGTAAACAACTGAATCGAATGGTAAAGTTAAGACTATTCCATATCGTAAAATTGCAGAACATTTTATGTATACACACACACATACATATATATAATGAATAAAAGATTAATAAGAACATTTTATACACACACACACATATATATATTTATATAGACATCAAAGCTTAAATAATTAGAATTTCAATCACTTTAATAAAGGAATTTACTGAATGGAACATCCATTTAAATATATTAACATCGCCACAGTTCACACGGCAACTTTTAATATTACATATGTTGATTAATATTAAAGTGTATTACTAAAACTGGATTAAAAACAAAACAAAGTTATCACTATATCACTCTTACTTCAATTTCATATAATCTGTAACTCTTAGAAATAATATTGCAAGATAAAAATTTGCAAGCCACGATGCTTTGTTATGGTAGAGTTGAGGATTGTTTCCCTAACCAGCTGATATTCTTGTAGCCTCGAACCTAAAGTGGGAATATGGTCCATTCTCCTTGTTTTGTGGAGCAAGAATCATTCACCTATGATTATGGCCATGAAAGTGTTTGGCCGAAAGTTCTCAGGTATAAATTGTAAGTGGTCTTTGTGGCATTATTTCTAATTAAGTTTCTGTACTTTTTGTCTTATTTGCTTTTGAAATGTGGAAGGTTTGTTGGGTCACCCTGCATAACAAATCTTACTTGCTTACATGAATGTTTTGCCATATTTCTGTAAACAAAATGAATAATTTTGAAGCTGCACTAAGTAGAGATTATGGAAACTAAGAAAAGATGCTAGTTGTAATTTAAGTGTTACAAGTTCAGAAAAGTAACTTGAAAGTTAAGGCTAGACTAGAATGTCGTTTAAATCTTTTTACTTATTTAGAATGGGCTTAACTATTTGAATTAAATGAAAATTTCAATTGAGTATGTTCTTTAATTTATAAGACCAGAAACTAATTTAATTTCACCATTTTAAGATGTGCTAAATTATTTGCTATAATGTATTCTCAGTTAAAAAATCTCATTGTCTATTTGCTCTTTACCAAAGCCAAATTTTTCAGTTGTATTTAATTTTTTTGCAAACAACTTTTTACAAAATAGCATTAAAATTAACAAGTTGTTGCAATTGTACTTTATTAGAGTTCAATGTGTCTAAAAATTATAAAAATTCCTGCATTGTTTACAGAAAATGTTGGTAAATAAATTGGATTTTTTTTTTTTTTTTCTGTTTGCCTGCATTTAATAAATTTCATTTAGGTATTGGACATTTAAATTAGAAAATTACAAAGTTGCAATTGTGTTTGAAATAGCCTAACCGTTAAGTTTTAAAATTCACTAAGTTGCTGTTAGTCTATTTGTAAAATCTTTTCATAAGATTTTTATTAAGAGAAAGGAAATATATGTATATTTCTTGCTAAATATGATTTGCAATTTTTAATGTTGTGTATTTCATATATTAAAAATAAATAAATAAATAAACAAGGTTACCATTTTTTTTCTTTTCTTTTCTTTTCTTTTTTTTTTAAAGGAGAATCACAGCCGCAAAAAATGTTCGACAGGCATACTAGTCTTAATGGCTGCCAGATCATAAATTACAGGTGTGATCATAAATTACAGTGGTTACTACTGATTGGCATTTCAGCTCAGGTACTAAACCAATTAAATTTTAAAAATCTTAATTCTGTTATATTTAAATTAATTTTTTTACCTTAAATAACATCCTTTTTAATTTTTACACAAATATGTTTCAAGCACAGCTTGCTCATCTTCAGTGCAAGGTGACTGGATTTCTTCAAAGTTGAATTCTTCATATTTTCTTGGCTCTTAGTTTCATCTCTTTGTTTAAAGGTCTGTTGCCACACAGCTGGATTTAAGCTATGCTCTCTGTCATTAACTGCATTGGGGTTAGTAATGATTTAGATGGCCTTCCGTTTTAAAGCATAATGGTGGTTATTGTAAGCATACTTAGATAAAATGAAAAACTTTCTGCAAACACATAAATCGCAATGAAAAATTTTCTGCAACCCCCCCCCCCCAAAAAAAAAAAAAAAAAAAAAAAAAAGGTTCAAATAAAGTCATAAAACAACAAATATATAACTAAGGTAAAAAAAAAAAAAAAAAATTCAAAATAAAGCATTTTCATAAATTGATTTAGAAAAAAAAATTCCTACAAAAAAAAAAAGAAAATCTTTTCTTTATTTTGTTTACAAGTTTGGTATAGATATGAAACATAAATTTTTAATTTAATTGAGAAAAAATAGATTCATCAAGTTTAGTAATAAAATCTAAAAATAATTACGTATGTGAGAAATATCGATTACTTCTATCGCTTTACTGTTTCCAGAATTGGTCATTGGTCACTGTTTGAAGATGGGAAAGGTTGGGGGGGAGGTTAAGTAAAAAAAATTAATTACATAATAAGAAATATTAAACTCTTTCGTTTCTAATTCTAGAATCCAAAAAGCGAATTTAAAATTAATACTGTCATGGAGTAAGATTGGGATACAAACGACTTCTGCAGAACACTTGACTGCTGATCGCTAGTTATAGATAAGAAAAGGGGGAAAGGGCAAAAAATAATTCCATGAACAAGATATATTTAACAATTTTATTTCTTTATAGGTTCTAGAACGTCATAATGCAAGGTTAAAAAGAATATTGACATTTATGTTGTAGATGTAGAAAGATTGGGAATCTGGAGGCTTTGCCGATCGTTAACGGGGTTTCTTTTTCTTTCTTCTTTTTTTTTTATTTTTTTTTTTTTAACGAACGATATCCGCGACTTTTTTGAAAGCAGAAGAAATTAATTCATAGAATTCAACGAATTAGGGGGGGGAAAAAAAAAAATTTTTTTTTTTTTTTTTTTATGAATGCTGAAAAATTTTCTGCAAGGAAGAAAATCTTTCCGCGAACGGCGTTCGCGCGTTCGTGTATATTATCTATGTCTGATTGTAAGGTACTATTTTACTAATATTAATGGAATGTAGATTAATAGGATTAGAGTTGTGGGTGGTGGATAAAGCAGTGGTTAATTTATTGTGTTTTAAACCTGCGCAATGTTCCTTTTCCTGATCTTTTATTCTACGTTTTGTCATTCCAATGTAACAAGCACTATTACCATTTACATGTTCAAAATTTATTTTATAAGTGCCCGCAGTAGATTTATAGTTGATATTATCTTTTTCATTCCGGATATGTTGAAAGATGCTTTTATTTAGTTTGATAGGGATATTTGTGTTTAATTTTTTTTGGCTTAGTTTTTTATTTTGATACTGGCACCGTTACAAAATGGAATGGAGGTACATAATTAAAAGTGGGTTTATTTTTTTGGGGGGCATTATCAATTCTACTTAAGGTTTTAATGTTTTTTATATAGTTTATTTACAAGATTTTTGCTGTAGTTAGCTTTAATGGTGATTTCTTTAATATGGTTGAGTTCATCTTTAAGTAATTTTTTATTAGCGCAGACAAGGATTGCACGGTTAATATAGGAACGAAGAGCAGCGTATTTATATGAGAGGGACTGGAGATTCACTAAAGATGAACGCACTGTGCTTGAAATATTTGTATGAAAATTAAAAGGATGTTATTTAAGGTAAAAAAAATTAATTTAAATATAAGTTAAAAATTCCTTTTTAAAAAATATTTTTAATTGTGAATACTTAATTCTGTTTTTTATTGTATCTAATGAAACTTTTCTTAATAATAGCAAAATCGAGTTGTTGGAGCAATGCAACTGTATTCTGTAGAAAGAAGAGTCAGTCAACCTATTGAGGGTCATGCTGCTGCTTTTGCTCAATTCAAAGTTGAGGGTAATCCTGAGCCATCAACGTTATTTTGTTTTGCTGTTAGGACACCTCAGGGTGGAAAAGTAAGTATATGGGATAAATAACGTAATCTTTTAGTAGAGTTTATTATAGTAGAGAAACCTGGGAATACCTGGAAAGTCAAGTAATTTGAAATTAGTAAACAGAAATTCAGGGAAAATTGCAAATATTGCCCATAATCCTGGAAAAATAGTGTTATAAACCTGGAAAATGCTTTTTGAGCATGTAATTTAAAATGCACTATTTTTTATGTTGCAAATTAAATTTTATGTCCTGGAATTTTATTTTTGAAATTGTATGATACATTGTCAAGAACAGTTGACAAGACTATTCTAGATAACTGGTTGCTCATCCAAAAAACTCTTTAAGAACTTAGTAGATTTGTAGAATGCATATGGTTCTGATGTTAAATATTTAAAAATAAAGTAATTATTTTAAATTGAAAACTGATATATTTTAAATGATCAAATTAATTTAAATCTTATACTATTAAGTGAGCAATATTTATATATGTATATTTCACTGTTCTCGAAAACTGTAGCTCGGACAGTCACGTGATTTAACACAAAGGTACCCTCCAAAGGGTCATTGTACATATCAAAGTCATATTTTGGAATTTTTAATTAGTTTTCTTTTAATTAATAAAAATATTCCAATTTCAAAATGATTCATAATGGATAATCTTAGGAGAGATTTGATTGGTTTATTTGATTTTCATTGATTTGAGTGTATTTTGCATTGAACTAGATCTACGTTTTGAGGAATTTTGAGACATTTGATTGGTTTATTTGATTTGAGTGTATTTTACGTTGAACTAGAGCTACGGTTTGAGGAATTACGAGAGATTTGATTGGTTTATTTGATTTGAGTGTATTTTACATTGAACTAGAGCTACGTTATGAGGAATTACAAGAGATTTGATTGGTTTATTTGAATTTTATTGATTTGAGGTAAGGGTGTCCAGTGATGTTTTTTGGTTTTTAACATGCGCAATAGTGATTGCCACAGAACAGAATTCCGTGCGTTTACAGATTCATGCACAGTGACGTAGGGGTGTCCAGTGATTTTTTTTTTTTTTTTTTTTTTTTTTTTTTTTAACATGCGTGATAGTGACTGCACCGGAACCAAGTTTATGTGCGTTTTCAGATTCATGCACAGCAAGTCCACTGATGTTTTTTCGGTTTTAATATGTGTGATAGTGATTGCCGTGGAACCGAGTTACGTGCGTTTTCAGATTCATGCACAGCGAGGTGTATGGGTGTCCAGTGATGTTTTTTGCTTTTAACATATGTGATAGTGATTGTCGCGGATCAGAGTTTTGTGTGTTCTGAGATTCATGCACAGCGATGTAGGGTTGTCCAGTGATTTGGGGTTTTCATGTGCGTGAAATGTATATACGTGCGTTATAGTAATTGCTGCGAAAACGACTTAAGTGCGTTCTCGGATTCGACCATTCATCGAATAGTGACTTTTACTGTACGAGCAACAGCTTAAATTTTTTCCAGAATATTTGAAGAATTAACGTTCAACATGCGCTTCAAAACTTGATTGTACCTTTAGACTAAACCTGAGCTTTCCGGATGACCCGATGTTGTGAACCTAGGTGTCGCGCCTAGTCTAGCATGAAATTGTTGTGTTAATTTTGATACAAAATTTGTGCCTTAGTTTCTAGCGATAACCCGAGGTATTCCTTAGGGTGGAGCTTTTTTTTTAAGTTTCAAAATATGATCTTCTCACCTTCTAAATTTGTTCCTTTTTATGAAAAAAAAAATTCAGGCGAAATATTAGCATAATTGAACATTATTTAAAGGTAGCTCAATGATGACGTTTTTAATGTATGGAATGATAAATGTATGCATACTCACATACATACACTGTCACAGAAAAGAAAATTAAATTCCACCCTTTAAAGTATGTCATCTACTGATGATGAGTCTGAAAACAAATCAGCAGAAAGTGATTTAGAAAAGTTGGAAATTTGGAAAAAAAAAACTGAAAACAATGCAGTTCCTGTTGGAGAAGTATGGAAAAGAAAATGAGGGCGTAAAATCATAATTACTCCAGATCTTGCACCAGCACTAGATACTAGATCATAGTAAAGTGTCAGACCAAAAGGCTGTTTTTGTATTATCAGAAACTGCCAAAAGTATAAGACTGAGTATTGATGAATATATTAATAACAAAGACTCGATTTGTCGACAAAGAATGTTTGAGAGAACTAAAAAGTAAAAAAATAGTTTCAAAGCAACGCTACTTTTGTCATTCATTGGAATGGAAAATTAGTCTATGGTCTGACTGGAAAAGAAAAAATTAATAGGTTACCAGTATTAGTTGCTGGGAAAGGAGTTTCTCAGCTACTGATTGTTGCCAAGATTCCGTCTGCAACAAGAGAAGCACAGGCAGCAGCTGTCTTCGAAGCCATTCAAGACTGGGATATAGCTGATAATATTAGGGCAATGTGCTTTGACACTACCAGCTCTAATACTGCTCATAATTCTGGTGCATGTGTCTTATAGAGCAAAAGTTTAAAAAAGAACTCTTATCACTTTTTTGCAGGCATCACATTATGGAACTGATAATTAGTACTGTGTTTGAAATATGTATCCGAGTCAAATCTTCTCCTGAAGTTGAACTTATTTAAACGCTTCCAAAAATGTTGGAGCTTCATTGATAGAGAAAAGTATGAACCAGCAATTTCATGTAATGATGTTGCAAATTTAGTAGAAGATGTAAAGCAAGATACAATCAACTATGCAAAGAAGTATCTAGAAGAACAAAGAGAAATAAAGCTAAGAGGGGATTATAAAGAATTTTTAAAACTTGCAATTATTTATCTTGGTGCTTCCCAGGAAGGGGAGTCAGATTTATCAGGGGTCTGTCCAGAGGAAAACCTGGGTCCGTTAAAGGACCCTTCACAAAATTGTTTATCCTAAAAAGGAACCCTTCACAAAACTGTTTATTCTAAAAAGAGACCCTTCACAAAACTGTTTATTCTAAAAAGAGACCCTTCACAAAACTTTTTATTCTAAAAAGAGACCCTTTACAAAATTCTTTGATAAATTTGTTTCGTTTCGAAAACTGATCTTCCATAGAATGAACGGGCTGCCTGAATAATGACGTACTTTTCTGTATTTTTCTGAAAAGCTGATATTCAGTTTCTAATTTGTAAAAGCTTTCTATGCATATGTGTGAGTTTAGCTTTATAAAGGTGTACCGTCATTTTTAAAATTAAATCTTAATTCTAATTTTATTTCACAAAATTACATTATTCAATATTTCACAAAAAGAGGACCCTAGGCAATACCTGAAAATTTCGGAAGAATTTAATTTTCACACTAAATTTAGATTCACAAAATTATGTGTAGATTTTTCACAATTTCACAAAAATAGGACCCTATCTGAACAATCTGGACAGACCCCTGTTTATGTCACCAGGTGCAGTGCATTATGCCTGCTAGACGTCCAAAGTGATATATTGCCTCAAGATCTGAATGTTCAAGGCTCAATTTAAACTGATTTCGGAAGAGGAAGAAAGTATACATGATGTGTGTGTTTTCATAGTCCGTGTATACTTGAAAGCTAGGATCTCAAGCTGCATGTGCCCCTTATAATGACTTGTTGTTCTCAAATCACTACTAGAATACTCATCAATACATTCAGTAATTTCTAAGTCATCATCACATAAATTTGCTAAGCACTTGTGGTATCTATCAGAAGGACTTGGTTGGCTTATTAGTTTATTAACCAAAAGACACATGGTTAATGCTTTGCAGAATGATGCTAATACAGAAAACCAAGCTAAAAATTACTCTAAGCGAAACAGTATTGCTCTTCATTCATTCAAGAATAAAAACTTGGAAGATTTTGTGACAGCCAAGTCAATGATATTGTTTCAATTGATGGAACTTCCAGTTGGATATCTTGAAGTTGATCCTGACTTGTGGGAGTCAAGTGAGGACTATAAACAGGCTAAAGGAATACAAAAATCCCTAAAAGTAGTAAATGACCATACCAAGCGTGCAGTTTCACTTATTCAAGAATACAGTGGTTTTATAACTCATGATAAAATGCAACTACAATTCCTGCTACAAGTTGTTGAAGATCATCACAAAATGTATCCAGATAGCAGGGAAAAAACTCTCTCATCCTTTTCAAAGACAATAAAATTTTAATGTATAATGAAAAGCTACTAATTTGTACAGTGAAGTAAATAAATTGTTAAACTTAAAGCAATAAATACATTGTAAGTACATATTTGTTACAGTACAGCTAATATTCTTATTTTCTCCTAAGTTTATAAATTTTGAGTCAGTTGAGCTACCATTAAATATTAAAATTTATTGCTCAAACTTTTCATATAGTGTTTTTGTATCAAAAGGAACATATTAAAAGGGTGAGACTTATAAAAATAACAATTATAAAAAATCATGGCTTTTAAGCTCCACCCTAGTATTCCTGTTCTCATAAGTATCTCTAATAATATGTCACATGTCACCTTGGCTGTAATCGTCCTCAACAGAACTGCCTCCGGCCACCTAGGATGTTGACCGACGAAACATAACTCGTGTTTCAGCTTCTACGCTGATGGAATTTCGATTGGACCGATTATATCAACTGTTGCCTGTTCAAATGGAAATTTGTGGTCTCTGAATGGGCATGATCGGTATCTGGTCGTTCACTTTTTCCCTACTACATAGTTGACAATTCCTACACAACTTACAGTATTCTTCGATATCTTGCAACATTCGTGGCCAATAAAAAGAATAATGAATTCTGTTAGTTTTGCACATGCCTAAGTAATTTGCAAAAATGGACGCATGCGCCAATTTTAAAATTTGCCCTCTTCTAATTTTTGGTATAACCAATTGATGTACATTATCCCCCGCGACCTTATCTTTATGATATAGTAGATGATCCATCACATAAAATCCCTTTATTTTTTCTGGCATCTTCAAAAGCTTCGTGTAATGTTTTGCAAGTTCTCTGTTTTCTAAAAATTCTGGCAGCTGACTTAGATTCATATTCGTTTTTAACAGAATTAACGATCAATTCTCCGTTACTGCTTTGCTCACTATTTTCTATAATTGAATTTTCGGAGCTCTCCTTTTCCCTTTCCACATCAGTACTATCCCGCTTTAATGCGTCCGTACCAATGAATTTATCCCCGTCATTTGAAGTAGTGTCAATTATTCTTAAAATTCTAATCAGTCTGTTAAACACATAGTAATCAATAATTTTCATTGTTGCTTCATAGTTTCATTATTCTTTATCTACTATGAAATTTTGTTTTTTTAATCCATATGACTCCTATTCTGGTCTTGGCAGGCTGGGGGAATGGTGCCGGCTTGAAACTAGTTTAACCCCACAGGCAAGTCGCAAGTCTTGTCGCCTGCCTCCTTCCTTTCTTAAGTTTCTTTAAAAAAATTTCATAAATTTCGTTTCAATTTAAGTTTTTCTGTTAAGATTTTGTTGAGTTAGTTTATAAATTCGTTTGTTTTGCATGCTGTTAATAAATTTGGTTTCTTTAAATATGTGTATTTCATCCCCTGATAAATTTTTTTCAGAGCTTCTCCTACGTAAAAATTTTCTTTCATTCTTATTGGTCTTTGTGGTTTCAGTGATCTTGTATCTGTTGCTTGGCTTAAACAAAGGCAGAAGGCTTGTTGCATTTACTTTGTATTACTATGTAAACTTTCTTTTTCCAATAAAATTTCAGTTTCTTCCTTTTTGAGTTGTCAGCTATTTTTAAAATTCTAATTATACTATTAAACACAATGTAATCAATCAGTGAATTTCATTGTTGCTTCATGGTTTTATTGTTATTAATCTGCTTTAAAATTTTGCTTTTTACATCCATATGACTCCTATTCTGGTCGTGGCAGGCTTTGTGAGTGTTGCCGGCGTGAAACTAGTTTAACCCCACAGGCAAGTCACAAGTCTTGCCGCCTGCCTCCTTCCTTTCTTAAGTTTCTTAAATTATTTTTTCATAAATTTTTTATGTCATTGGTTTTTCAGTGATCTTGTATCTGTTTCTTGGCTTCTACTATGCTTAATAGATCATTATATATATATATATATATATATACATAAAACAGAAGTAGTGTTAAAAACAAGTACACAACTTTGAATTAACACCATAAAATGAAAGACTTGTCAATAATCATTTCAAGTCAAAAGAAAACACTACCCTTCATCAGGCGAACAAAGTAGGCACATGTGCTGTAAACAAAGTGGCTATGCACAAAAGATTAAAGTGAAAAGAAAAATAAAGTCAAACACACATATAAATACTGGTGTGACCAGAATTTTATAATAAAATCAGACTCCAAAAATCAACTACTATTCAAACAACTTAAAAAAAAAAAAAAAAAAAAAGCTATAAAATGAAACTGTAAATTGTGCTTAAAAGTATAAAATAATTTCCTTCGCCAAACAACCTATAACACTACAATTACTCATAACTTTTGAAGTCGGTGCAAAATTAAATAAAATTTAATTTGGTTTTTCAAGATTTGTTTTTAAATTGGTTAGCTACAAATGCTGTTTTTTTTTTTTTTTTTTTTTTTTTGTGTGTGAATAGTATTTGCTTTCTGGAGTCGGTTCTATTTTTTTTTTTTTTTTTTTTTTTTTTTTAACAAAATATTTGATTTTCTTTTCAGTGAAAAATTCATTCATATAGAAGAACATCAGAAGACGTTAGATGGCAGTTTCACAAATCACAACTCTCAAGAGAAGTGACATAACTCAAAAAATGGTTTATACTACTGAAAAATATATAAAATGTACCCAATGTGAACAGAAAAGGTTACATCTCCATCTAGAAAATTATCCACTCAAGACAGTTGTTTCAGTTTTATTCTAGTCAAATTATCTTTAAGTTGATTTTTCTCAAATGCTGCATTATTCAGTTGTCACTTATTTTGCCTTTATTGGATATGAGAAAAAAACTATGTATTGAATGAACATACGTTAAATTAAAAAGGGTTTAGAAATGTAAAGAACGGATACGCTGTATTCGTAACCAAAAATTCTGTTAGGCTTATATTGAACTTTACAGTGAATGCGTATCACCTGCTACGCTGGAAAGTGTGCAGCGCAAAGTTAAACAAGAGCAAAATATGCATTGCAGCTGATGAACAGAAGTTTTAACATTAAAATAAAGGTTTTTGATTTGTTTACAGTGTAGAAAACTGCAAACAAACACATGCACATTTAAACATCTTGTTCTTAACACTTCTGTCTACAAGGTGTTTCCGTACTAAATCATTGATGCTGTACAACTTTGTAATTTATTTTTTCACTCATACCTTATACTGTTTTCGAGATAAAAACGCTAACTTCACTCTGTCCCCACCAGGCAGCGGTCGCATCTCGTAGCGCATGGCCATTTTACAATACTTACATTCTACTTTCGCCAGTGTAGCTGCATGCGTTCAGCAGTTAGAGTGAGAACGGATTTTTGTGAGTATCCTGTGATTTGTTTACATCTTAATGAAATCATTATGAAACCTATTTCAGGCCAAGATCTTTACAACAAAAAAAAAAAAAAAAAAAAAAAAAAGTATTAAAATTAAAGCATCTCTTACGAAGTTATAAGCTAACAAATTTCAACAACAAGAAACATGGTTTGTATAGAGAACCTCTTCCTTTATGAAGTCAGTTTGAAACGTGTATGTGTTAATTGATGTGACCACTTACAATAACCATACTTTGAATTTTAGCATAAATGTCACCCGCTACGCTACAATGTATGCAATGTCGTTGAAGTGTGCACAAAATAGGAAATTATGAACAAAGCAAATGCATGTTCTATTTTTAATAAGTGTTCTATTTTTAGCATTAATGTCTACAAACTGTCTTTTCGTACTAAATAGCTGATGCTCTGTAATTTTAAAATTCACTTTTTTTTTTTCCCCTTATCTTGAACTGTTTCTAAGATAGGAACGCTAACTCCGCTGTTTTCCACCTGATAGCACTGTAGGTGGTTGAATCTCATATTGCATGGCCACTTTACTATAATACCTACATATCACTTTTATGACTACAGCTGTTCAGCAGTTAAGAGTTGAAACTGACTTTTTTGGGGACCCTGTATTTTCTATTGATCATAAAGATATTATAATGGGACCTACTACTGACCAAGACCTTACAGTAAAACAAAGTATCAAAATCTGATCATCTGTTTAGAAGTTATGAGCTAGCAAAAAAAAAAAAAAGAAAATATATGTACTCTTTGAATTGAGAACCTCCTCCTTTTTTGAAGTCTGTTAAAAATGAAAGAAAAAAATAAACAATCGTGTTAACGATATTTCTTCCACTCTGTTCTTGTCTCATGCTTGGAAATTACTTGCATAACTTCGGGTTTTTTTTCATTTAGTTCTGAATTTTTTTCGATTTAAATTTTAAATTTATTTTCTTTTTTCACTTTTATAATTCTAGTCATACCAGTATTTATATGTACATTAGGACATATATTTTTTGCTCTTCACTTAAATTGGTTTTGTGTATTGCCACTTTGTTTGCTGCATTTGTATCTACTTTATTTGCCTGATGAAGGGTCGTGTTTTCTTTAGACCAGAAACAATTGTTGAGTTCTTTCATTTTATGGTGTTCATTCAAAGTTTTGTACTTAGTAAGCAACCCAGTGGCAGAAACATGGCGACATAGTCGCAGACACAGAAAAACGGCTTGCAGGCAGTTTTTGTCTGCACTGAGACAAAAATTTGTCCATAACTTTCGGATAACAATTCACTTATAAAAATTTATGTATCAAAACTAATACTTTTATATTGTGTTGTGTCAAACATTGCTATGAAATATTTAATTGAATGCGATGAATTGAATGAATACAATTGTTTATACTATATTGTTTTGTAGTAAAATTGTATTAGTGTATTGTTGCACGAGATCACCACTGATGTTAAGCCCCCCTCCCCTTCCCTCCATCAGCTTTCAGGCTTTTTGAGTGTAAGCCATTTTCACCCCTGATTACACGCAAATTTTGCAGACAGATTATGAAATTTTAAAAGCCTGTTGCAGACAGCTTCAAAACTTTCTGCCACTTGGGTAAGCAATTATTTTCAGAAGCAGGTAATATTTAGAAGGGGAAAAGGGACTTATCACCTGAAAATGCTGAATTATTTTTGCATCAAAATCAACATTTACTAAAGCATTTTAACTTTGTTTTTTAAGGCAAATTAAAATTTGAAATTAGAATATTGTTCTTGAAAATATGTAAATCATACATATATATTAATTAAAAGAATTTAGTATTTCATTATTTAATAAGAAACAGTAACGTATTTAACACTAAAAACATACTTAATTTTTAAGTGTATGTTACTCTTAAAAAAAAAAAATGCAGCATATAAGACTTTATTAACCCACCAGTACACAAGTTGGGTCTGTGAGACCCGTTTTATTTACTAGAATGCAATGTAAGCGAAATATTTTATATATTCTGTGAAGAGAAAAAAAAAAACTAACAAATGTGAGATTTTATACTTTGTATTTTTATTGCCTGATTTAATTCTGTGGGTATCATATTGTAAGCATTAAAATACAGGAAGAAAGTGGTGGATTATCCAAAGAACATGAGTCACTGGGTATGAGAGACCTGATACGTTCATTTACGGAAGTTTTTCCCACCCATGTACTGGCGGGTTAAACATACAATATGTTCATATCTATCGTATATATTTGTTCTTTTTAAGTGTAATTTTTTTAGATTATGTTAACTTATTGCAAATACTTTTTGTACTTTTTGATATAGCGTAAAAGTTTTAACATGATTACTAATATTACCTTATATAAAAAATGGTAGATAAAGAGAAAAGTCATTGTTAATATAAATTAAATTTTCTTTTTATACAGATGAATATAAATTGTCAAATTAAAAAGTTTTTATTGTGTAGTGAATAAATTTAAAAAAAAATACAACATTTTAGCCAAGGCCAAATAATGGACTTGTTATTTGATTAAAGCTAAATATTCTGCAGATAGATTGAATGAATGGAATATTTGGCTTTAGCCAAATAATTGTTTCATCCCTAATGTAATTTTTTTTTAAATTCTATTATGACTATTGCATAAATTTATCTTAGTTTCTCTTATTAGTTTTTGGAACACAATATTTCTATACTATAATTTATTCCAACTTGGTATTTGTTTTGGGAATTTAAAATGTTGTGTTACTTTACATTACTTTTTGTGAAAATAATTTTGAATGCATATGTTTTTACAGTTACATATTATAGAAGTCGGTCAGCCTCCAAGTGGCAATCAGCCTTATCCTAAAAAAGCTGTAGATGTCTTTTTTCCTTCTGAAGCCCAAAATGACTTTCCAGTAGCAATGCAGGTACTATTTATTTAATTGTTTTTACTTAATGTTTAATTTATCTCTCAATATTCATTCATATTTTTTTTTCTCTTCCTAGACAAGTTCCAAACACGATATAATATACCTCATCACTAAATACGGCTATGTACATTTATATGATTTAGAAACAGCTACATGCATTTATATGAATAGAATTAGTGGCGATACTATTTTTGTTACTGCTCCACACGAAGCCACATCTGGTATTATTGGTGTTAATCGCAAAGGGCAGGTAATATAACTCTTTTTAAATTTTTAAAAATTAATTTTAATTTGTATTTTTACCAAAGAAAATTTGAAGATTTAATATTATTTTCAGTAATGTGTGAAAATGTCATTCACTGTGAGTGATAAGATTTTATACAAATGAACTCATATTTTATTTTGCCAAGTTATAAATTTGTATTTGAAAATTGCAAGAGGGAAAAAATAGTATTTTATTTTATTTTAATTAATTAATTAATTTTTTTTTTTTTTTTTTTTTTTTTTTTTTTTTTTAGGGGGGGGGGGGGGTAGTTGTACAATTTTGTTAGTAGTGTTATACTATACTAGTATATAACCCCGTCAAAAATGATGGAATGTGAAATCAATTAAGGCAGTGAATCAACAAATGCTTTGCCTGCTTCGCTGGACACTATATTTAATCGGGACTAATGTGCAAGTTGCACCTGACGGGACTAATGTGCAAGTTGCACCGAACGAACAAACTATTTCTTTTCGCGAAAATACCTACTATTCCAGGACGATAGATCTAATATAACGTATTATATTATGTATCATATTTATCGTAATATTACTCAGTACTTATTTCACTTCCTTCTTCGACTCGTTTTAATAAGTATTTTTTATATGCATGGGCAAATTTAATATTTTTAAATTTTTTGCGTGAAAAATGTTTTTATCTTATGCCCTCCCTCCCCCCTCCCCCCCCCCCAAAAAAAGAAAGAAATATATATATTTTTTTTATATATATCGATAACTGGTAAATTTTTTTGGCAACAATCATAAATTTAAATGTCCAATTTTGAAAATATTTTCATATTTTAATTAATTCTAAAATATCTAATCAAAACTTCGTTACGAA
Source organism: Salticus scenicus (assembly GCA_963930645.1). Lineage (NCBI taxonomy): Eukaryota > Metazoa > Arthropoda > Arachnida > Araneae > Salticidae > Salticus > Salticus scenicus. The sequence goes on along the minus strand of OZ005653.1, from coordinate 74,703,980 downwards.
TAAGGTACCAAATGAAAAGTACCATATTTGTAACAAAGTAAACTTAGGTACCTTATTTATTTTAACTAATTTGATAAATATGACGTCACAATCAACTGTTTGTTTATATCAGATAAGTACATTATCATGATTGCAAGAAAATGATGTAATAACTATTAGCCCATAATTTTTATGATTGAATTTTATATTACATTTTAATTTTATCCTCCATGGGTATTTTAGAATTGCAATTGTAGTTATAAACTTTCGTTGAAATCTTTTTACATATTGAGATTAAGGAAAAAGTGCAAGCACAAAAAATACCAAAAGTCTGTTTTGAAGCAGTCTAAACCAGAATCGTTCCTGACAGAAGATGGTCATTATTATTATTATTAATGGTTGGTTGAATAGTAAAATAGTATGGTTTTGTGCAAATAGTTTATTTAATTGCAAAGTATTTTACTTAGTTTGGCCAAGGCTAAACCTCAAACCTGCTATTTAAATTTTGATGAGCAAAAGCAATTGTGAACAATACTTTGTAATTTGTATTTTTACATGTCAAATTTTAACTTGCTGCTTCTCCATCTGATCCTCTTCTTTCACATTCTCCTTCAAAACCATGCTTTTAATGCTTTACCTTTTTTAGATTTGTTAATCAGTAAGATTTTTAAAACCTATACTGCTAGCATCACAATGTACACTGTAATTTGTCATTTAAAAAAAAAAATAAAAAAGAAATTCACCTGCATATCTTTATAAATGTAATTGAAGTATTTTGTGTTGGTAATATTAAAGAGGGGAGGGAAGTAAAAATAAAATTTTCTTTTCTTTTTTAATTGTTCATGAGTTGTAAAAATTTGAGGTTTTCAAAATAGACATGTTGGTACATATAATTTATTTTTTGGATAGCAATAAATATAAGCAATCTACTGTTACTATTATTTCATCAGTGTTGCATGCTTCACTAAATGAAGATGTAGAATTTTATATTTTTCTAGCAAAATGATCAGTGTTTTTCACTTAGTCAGCTGTGCTCGTTTCTTGGCATCATTAAATATTCCAGTCGAAGATGTTTTTATAGTGGTGTGGGTCAATTATTTAAGATATTTTTAATTGATAATTGTGTAGTTAATAAATGAAAATTATTACAAATTTTCTGTTATGAGACTTTAAAAAGAATCTGTTGGTTGAGAGATTTAAAATTGCTATTTTCACCTGCTTGTTATGTGCTAAGATTTCTATCGGATCAAAACTTCTCATCTAAATTTTGGGTTCCAAATCTTTGCAGGTGCTGTCCGTCAGTGTAGAAGAAGACAATTTCATTCCTTACATAAACAATGTTCTACAAAATCCAGATCTTGCTTTGCGCATGGCTGTGCGTAATAATCTATCTGGTGCTGAAGATCTCTTTGTGAGGAAGTTCAATACTCTTTTCGCTAATGGACAGTATGCTGAAGCTGCGAAGGTTGCTGCAAATGCACCTAAAGTAAGTTTTGTTTCCGTTATAATCAGTATCAGAACAAATTGCTAAGTAATGTTAACTTAAAAAAAAAAAAAAAAAATTCCCTAAATGCAAGATCTTCAATTTCTTTCCAAATCAGGGTTTAAAAAAAAACCTGGGTTAATTTTTATAAACCCAACCCATGTTTATTATTACTAGCAGGCTATGCCTGCTTCGCTGATCACTATTTTTAAATGAATCGCAATAATTAATGAATTCTCAAAATTGCATTAATTTTTACCATGTGAGAAAAAGAAAATTCTGATCGGGAAAAAATGTTGCACCAGTCCCCACTGCCTTCAGCAGCGTAAACCCATGCGTGACACGCACGAACGAATGTATATATATGAGCGCTGCACGCGTGTATTCCTTCACCACCCTTACGATTTCTCAAAATTCCATATTATTACTCATAAACTTTTAATCTTAAGACATACTTGCTAACTTTTCTGGTTTTCCTGGAAGACTTCCGGTTTTTTAACGTACCTTCCGGTCGCGGATATCGTTCGTTTTAAAAAGAAACTGCAAATGTTGCCCCCCCCCTTTTATTTATCTCCAACTATAGTTTATTCAACGAAAGAAGAGAACGAAACTAAATAAAAGGGTTGCACAAAAATAGCCAAGAAGGTTCACTTTCAGCTGAAATCCCCAATTTGGAGAATTTTTAATTTTTTCTCTAGCAATTTTTATCAAGCAAATACAGATTTGTATACAGTACCAGATATTTTTTTATTTATTTTACAATCAACATTTTATCAAATTTAACAATCAGACAATAGCACGAGCAAAACAGTGCAAATAAAGAAAAAAAAGAAATTCACACTTTCTGTTTGGCACTCCTGGCAGAATGCCAGGTTTTTCACTGCAGCCAAACCGCACGTGCATTTATTTAGTTTCGTTCTCTCGATAAAATGAATGGACTATAGTGATCAGCTATCAAATGTTCTGCAGAAATCTTTTGTTTCCTAATCCTTATCCATCTGCAACACAAATGATAATATTTATTTTAAATTTCTTTAATTCGATTCTAGAAGTAGAGTTGAAAGAGTTTAATATTTCTTATTCTGTAATTATTTTTGTATCCCCCCTCCCCTCCAATTTCCCCGGATTGTGATCAATGATCAATTCTAGAAACAATAAAGCAATGGAAGTGCTCAATATTTCTCACGTATGTAATTATTTTTAGATCTTTATTGCTGAATTTAATGAATCTGTTTATTTTTCCTCAATTAAATTAAATATTTGTATATCATATTTATACCAAATGTGCAAACATGGGGGGAAAAAATGAAGAATAATTTTTTCAGGTAGGAAAATTTTTCCCAAATCAATTTAAGAAAATTAATACTAAGTTGGTTTTATGACCGTTTGAAACTGATAATTACCTACTGCTACTTTTCTTTATATATATGATTAATGTACATACACAAAAGTCATATTCTATATTTGTTTAAAAAATTAGTTATAATTTAACTTAACTAAGTTTTTTTGTCTATTGTTAAATACATTTCTTACAGATTCTGTTTTGTAGATATTTATATGTTGAAGAGGAATAACTTCATTTAAAACTTTTATATCGTTTTTATAGATTGCTTCAAAATATTAAAACTGTAATTCACGTGAAATCTCTAATTCCATTACCTACGGTAGTCGGTTAATGAAAGTAAAAAGAAAAATAAATATTTTTTAGGCCCCCCAAAACCTATATATACCACGGTAGTCTCGTAGTGGAAGTAAAAAGAAAAAGTATTTTTTTTAGTACCTTCAAATGTATTTTGTTGCTATGGAAACTCCTATCGTCTTTTGAAAGATAGATTACGTGTTAGAATAAAATTTAATTCGCAATTAAAATGTAACTTCTTTGTTTTGTAACAAAAATTGATGAAATTTGAACTGCAGGTTGGTTTTGTGCAGCATAGGTTGTATATTATGTATTGTGTGCGAAAAAGAAAATTTGAAGAATTTTGAAATTCGCAATTTTTAACCCTAGTTCAAGATCATGTCACACTATTGATTTCCAGATGTGGTGTTTCTGTTCCAGACAGCGGAAAAAAGTCTGCTGATAGAATGCCTCTTTTTAAGCTATTAGCTGTGGATTTTTGGTTATTTTTCGATAGACATGGGTCGACGTTTTAATTAATATCTCCGAAACTAATTAAAATTTTTAAATTCTGTTTTTGGGAGCCCTCTGGAAGTCTCCTGAGCATCTGTATGTCAATTTTTGTACTTCTGTGTTCAATAGGGGCTTAATGTATAGAAGAACAGACAGACAAAAACCTTTCCTTTTTATTATAGATTGTTTGGAGAGGGGGGGTTAATTAGATTTGAGTTATTTTATATTTTACCTCAGGGTACGCCGATTTAAATCAGCTTGATTATAATCATGATTAAAATCGTGATTTTTTTAAAATCACTTTGATTTTTTTAAAAAAAATCATTGATTTAAATCAAAAATAAAATTTTATAATTTAGAAATTCTTTAACATCAACCTTAAGTCATTTTAGATAATTTGGAGTGGAAGGCTGATTTTTATACCAACTATGTGAAAAATACCAGAGCCGGGAATCGAACCCGGCTCTGGTATTTTTCACATAGTTGGTATAAAAATCAGCCTTCCACTCCACATTATCTAAAATAAAATTTTATAATTTTGGAGGAATATGTAGTTTTATATGTCTTAGAACATAAGAAAACTTGAACTTACTTGTTATTTACATCAAATAGCTCACCTTCCCCCATGCCAAAAAATAAAAGTGTTTATTAATTTTAAAAATGATTCTTTTAATTTTCCAACTCTATCTTCTAGTCTTATTTTTGGATTAAAATTTTTTTTATACAAAACCATAAGTTTTCTGCCTTAAGTGTTAAAATAATAATAATAAATAAAATATTGTTTTTCATTTTTAACTTTGATATTACTAATTGTAATGCCTGTATATTTGAACTGACCAATGCATTCGTAAGCAATTTTTCCTATAATTTTTTAATTAGGTTTTTATAAAATTTGAAATGAAATGGTAATGGCCCGTCCAGTTATTTTAGTTTTCTTAAATTTTTTAAACTTTAACCTTTTGAAAAAAATCTTGAATTTATATGTCTTTTATTACCATGTTTTTATTAACTTGCTTTCTTGTTTGTTTGTTTGTTCAGTACAAATCTTGCAATCAATTTTTAACTAACTTCCTGACTAGCTAGACATTTGAAATTTTTAGAATAGCTCAGAACACGATGACAATACATTTTTTAAATACTTTCTTCAATTAATAAATGTTTTCTTTTAAATAATTAATAAAATGCGAAAATAATAACCTCATAATAGCTTTAAAATTAGCCATTTAAGTTTTATTTATAATTTAATTGTCGTCAAAACATTATGAACAATAAAAAACTGTAAAAAAGAAAATAAATTATGCATCTCATAAGAATTGACATCATTATCACTTTAAAAATTTAATACACATTGATAAAAATGCTAATATAGTTCTATAGCTATAATTTTCCCGCTAGACATTTGAAACTTTTAGAAAACTCCGAACACGATGACAATGCATTCTTTAATACTTCTATTCAATGTTTGAAAATTTCTTACAATTGTTCTGTTTATTATACATTTGATCATTTTCTTTCAAGTTGATGGAATAATTCATAAAATAATAATAATAATAATAATAAATAAATAAGAATGTATTAATACATACAACTATCAAGTTTACATGATTCAACAGAAAATTTAAAAACATGGTATATGAAAAGTTTTTTTTTTTTTTTCCTTTAATTGATTCTCCAAAAAGTTCCGTAGTGTGATATTCAAGATTACGGCTTATTATATTATATGCATATTTTAATAACATAAAATAATAATAATAATAGATCTTATATGCTTTTAAAATATTTTCACTTAAACTATTTATTTAGTTTTTTTTTTTTTTTTTTTTCTTTTTGGTGGTGGTGGGGAGGTAGAATGTATCTATGTTGGCTAATACTACAATTTTTTTTTAAATCTACTTTTATTATTAATTTTTTAATATCCTCATATATATATTTTTTTAATTTAGTTTATTTATATTTGTTGCTTCTTATATTTATTCACATTTAAGTTTGAAAAATTTTCATGCTTAATGTCTTAACATTTATTTTTAGTCAGATAATTTAAATAAAAAAAAAAAATCTGATTTAAATCAAAAAAATCCGATTTTAATCAAAAAAATCCGATTATTTTGATTTTTTAAAAAAAATCATGATTTTTTCACACCCTGTTTTACCTGGAGTAACACTATTGGGTTTGAATCTTAAGCTTTATTTCATAAGCAAACAGTTTGTAATTTTTTTTACAGAATACTAATTAAAAAATAGACTTTCAGCTTAATGCTTGGGCCCTGTGCACACATGTCATCCACAACATGTCAATGTTCATTTTAAACTTGCTTTATTAGATTCTAGAATCTATAAAGAGTTAGAATTGTGCTAACAATCTGCAATCAATCGTCTTGTGGAATCCTTGTGATTACATTCTTTCTCAATTTGCAGTATAAATGCCAATGTTCTTTTTAAACTGTCTTTATTAGATAGTCTAGAACCTATAAAAAAGTAGAAATGTTAAATATCCTTCACTCATAATTTTCTACCCCCCCCCCCCCCTTCCTCTTCACTATTGATTGATGATCAAATGTCCACGATTTTCAATCTATATTTATTTGCCACACAAATGTCAATGATAATTTTAAGCTTGCTTTTAGATTCTAGAATCAATAAAGATGTTTAGAATTGTTAATCTCTCACTCATGTAATTTTTGTCGTGACACTCCTTCCCTGTTTAAGAAATGTTTAAAAACTTAAACTCATGTATGGACTTAGGGCCCCTTAGAAATGCCTCGAGGGCACTTTATCTATAGGCCTAAAACCCTAGTGTAGTCAATTGGCCTTAAGCCACACAACCAGCTTAATGTTTGGTCACAAGCATGGAAGTCTTCAGGCTGAAATCCTTTTGTAAGCCATCTTGGTTGTTTGAAGTTTTTTTTTTTTTTTTTTTTTTTTAATATTTTGAGACAGTCGTGTGAATTACTTGAATACCAAAATAAGTGGTAATCTGGTTTTAGCTCAAGAATACAGTTTATAGTAGAAATTTAATTATAACTAACCTGTTTTGTCATATTTTGTTCTTAAAGTCTGTATTTTTGGTTAGATAGAAGGAATCCTGTTTGAGCTTCGTGTGAGAAGATGCGCAGTGGGAGAAGGGGCAAGATTATATTTTATTCCTGAATGATTTAAAAATTTATATATTAAAAGAATACATTGAAATTAAAATAAAGCTACAGTTATGTGAATTGAAATTCATGCTCTACATAATTGTTTCAGAGAGTTCTATGAACTAGTTTAAAATAGTTAACTTTTCCATCCAGTTAGTGCTCTGTGTTTGAAGTTGATTGAATTAATGTTATTAAAATAAAACTTTTCAAAATAGCTGAACTGCAATATTTTGAATTTTTATTAGGTTATATAATTTTCCATATTTATTTTTAGGGTATTTTGAGAACACCACAAACAATTCAGAGGTTTCAACAAGTACCCACCCAACCTGGACAGAGTGCACCCCTTCTACAATATTTTGGAATTTTGCTTGATCAAGGACAACTGAATAAGTTTGAATCATTAGAACTTTGTCGACCTGTTTTACAGCAAGGAAGAAAGCAATTGTTAGAGAAATGGTTGAAAGATGATAAAGTAAAGACAAACTTAAACTTGTTTCTTTTAAAATTTATTTCAAGGCTTTAAAATTGTGTAGTCATTGCATTTAAATATATTATTGGCTCTACATAAAAATTTTAAAAACTGGCTTCCAAAATTTATTTCGATAATCCTAATGTTACAGGTAAATGTCGTAAAACGTGCTAGAAAGTACATTAAAAATGCTTAAAGCCTGGGATTGATTCAAGCAAAAATTGGATTCCTTTAGCTGCCCCTTATAAAATTCTTCATCAAGAAATGGGCCTCTTAAGATTCACCTCCATAAAATGAGCCCTTTTAACAAAATTAACCCTTTGCACTCGGGGGCCTTTATCTCATGGCGTACCAGCAACTCAAGACATTTCACAACCTTTTTGACGCATTTCTTACCAGTAACATAAAATCACCCATACAAATTCATGTATAAAATTTTTATATATTAACATTTTATGTATCTTTAAATCTTTATAAACATAATTTCTTAAGTATTAATCTATAATTTTTCTGTGTATGATATTTCATGTAACAATTCCAAAGATGCATGCCTGGCTTGTCGGGACGAGTATTACAATAATGTCGTTTGATGCCTTTTACCAGTTAAGTTTCTCTGAGAACAGATTTTGCAATCATTCCCAACTCTTGTTGGAATATTGTATAAATTTCCGTTCAAGCGGATATCTTCGGAATCGGAGGTTGAAGTCGAGGCTTGATCGTGTGGCTGGCGAAAAATCTACAGTCAATTGGTAGACTAATGTTTTCAAATATTGCAAGTGATTATACATCGCATAAGATTATACAGAAAGCGAGTAGGAACCCATGTTGAAGAAACTGAACGTAAACAGTTACTGTCGTGCATCGAGTTACTGCACCTCAGCAAACCAAGTGGTGAGCAAGTCGCCTCTCGAGTTGCGGGATCAAACCACATGGTGAGTGAGAGTCGCCTCTAGAGTGCAAAGGGTTGACGCTTTTTTTCTTTTTAATGAAAAAAAAACTTCTATTTCCAATGAGTTCCCTGAACTAGGTTCAGTGAAACGCTGTTAACTTGATATTAATAGGGATGAGTTTTTTCAGCTTTTTTTGTAGATTTAGCTATTCAGCTGTTTTTCTGTTTTCTCAGCTTATTTTGTCTTTCTGGTATGAGTTTTACATCAGCTAACCAGATAAAACTTGATTGAATACTAAAACATAATTTCCTCCTTTTTCATAGATTGAAGATTAAAGTTTTTTATGATTCATATAATAGATTTTTTTCATAAAAATTAAAGTTATTTGATTTTAATGTCTTGTCTTTGCATATAATTTCAGCTTTTCTGTATTTTTCATAATCTCATCCATGTATTAAGGATTGTATAAGAAGTTATTGCAAAAATAGGATTTTGCTCATTCTTGTCACAAAAGTAAAGTTTTTCAAAACATTGTCATACGAAATCAGACATTTGCGTGACATATTTTCATGATAAAAATTATCTTATTAGACGTAAAATATCCGGAAATTTTTAGGCAGTGGGGGAAACCCCCCCCCCCCTTTTTTTTTTCTGGGAAAATTTGAATTTTTACAGATAAAAATAAGGTTAATAATTATAATATCTTAGAAAATATAAAGTGTTAAATATTTTAAAATACATGCAATTCATATTATTTTTTCTTAACAGAAACATACAAAAGCTTTTACTATTAAAAAAAAAAAAAAAAAAAAAAATGAGCCTTTCTGTTTCATAGCTGCCAGTACCTTTCCTTGTACAAAGCACCAAAAACAAGTCAAATCATCATTTAACCATTAATTTTGCATAGGGTGTGCATCTCCCAGCAGCATTGATGCAATGAATTTATATTAGAATCAACCCCCCCCCCCCCCCCCCAAAAAAAAAAAAAGAAATCAACCCCAAACTTTATTTTTTTTTTATATCCGAAACCCAAAAACTAAATTGAATTTAATGATTCACCTGAAAATCATGCAGAACTTTTCAAAGTTACAAAATAAAATAGTTTCTTAATGCACCAAATAGTACAAATAAACCCAATGTTCTTATTTTCTGTAATTAACCATAGTTTACATTTAGTTAAAAAATAGAAAATGTTTTTATTTTTCTTAAGTAAGCTGAATAATAATAATAATATAAAAATATATATTAAAACTTTTAACTGTATTTATAAATTAGGAGAATAATACAATTTCGTGAAATAGAATGATGTAAAAACTAAAAAAGATACTCAAATTTCCTTGGCTAATATATTTTTACACATTAAAAAAATAAGAATGAAAAAAAGAAATATAGATAAAACTAAATAAGCACAACATTAATATCAGCAAACAACTTAATTCTCAATGAATATTACTTTAGATTTAAAAATAAATTTTACAAATAATTAAATATGTAAACCTGATCATGGTACAGCCTTAAACGGTTATGTAGTGAACTATGATAAATGTGTTTTTTAAGTGAAAGGATAATTTCAATCTGCCGTATTTCTAATGAAATTCGAAGCTCTAAAATTGCTGAAAGAAATGTGATCAAACGTTGAACTGCTGGTTCGATAGGAGAGAAATCTGGTGTAAAATAAGATTTGTTTTACAGAGATCGAAGACTCATAATTCCTATTACTGTTCTACTCAAAATGACTGCTGCTGAATTTGCTCGTAATTTTTAACGAAAGGTTGGGGTTCACATTTATGCATGTTTAAAATATGTTAAAATGAATAAAAAAAACCTGTAATAAGCATTTAATTGAGGAAAGAACGCCTGTGTTAAAGTTGAATAAAGACAACATAAAATGGTAAAATATTGCGTTTTCAGATGAAAAACATTTTATTCTTGATTAACCAAATGATTTTAATAGTTGCTGGCATGATCGGAAGACAGAGCAGATTTTTAAAAGGCAGATATGAATCTGGCATTTTGAAGGTGGATCTATGGTACTCTGGGGAGCTGTTTCTATTGAAGGCAGAATGAATTTAGTAATTTTTTCTATTTTGAACATCAAAAGAATATCTGCAAATTTTAAACGTGGAATTCTCAGATTTTTGTTAGATTTTTAGAGAGGGGTGGGGTGGGGGGTAATTTTTTTTTTCAACAAAACTTTTTGCTCAACTTCTAGAGCAATAGGAAATAGTTTGAAGAAAGAAACTTCTGTATTATTGCCTTTCCCGAAGCCTAAAAGTTGAAAAAAACTTTAACTTATATTAGAAAAGTGCATGCAAGTGGAAAGCAATTTTAAATAGATTGTGTTCAGAATATAATCTATGCTGTATGAAATGGTATTGAAACTGAATATTAAAAAAAGAAATGTATATATACACACACACCAGAGAGATTGCCTGACTGTTTCACAGTAAAGAGACCCCTTAAAATATTAATCTAAAGAATAACTGAAAAAAAAAAAAAAAAAAAATTACTAAGATTTGAGCTGTCCTTATAATTGTGAACACCTGAAAAATCATTTTTTGACCATATTTAAAGTTTTTTTTTTAAGATAGAAAAACGATAAAACTTTTTAAATATCGTCTATTAATGAAATTTTAAATTAATAAAAAATAGATTTGTTTAAATAATAGTGTTTTAGATAGAAAAACGGGTGTCCTTGTAATTATGAGAACCAGTGTACAACAGAGGGGTTAAAAGATCATTTTTATAAGGAAAACTCGAATGTAAAAGCATACTTCAATATCTTTGCCATTTTTTTTTCTCATTTAGATTATTATTCAGTTTGAATAAAAATAACTTCACTTTGATTATGCAAGATATTCTAGATCTTTGTTTTTCAAAACTTAACATATACCTATCAGTCAATTTTTGTGCATGATATTGTGATTTAATTACTAAGTTTCTATTCGTCAATTTAATTTTAGTTTTAGTTTTTAAATCTGAATGAATGAATTTAAATTACATTACTTTCCCTTTTATCATTACACGAGGTTTTTATTTTTAACTCAGCAGCCCATGTTTGACAATTATATGTTCATTTTAAAATGTGTTTTTATGAAATGTGTAGAATTTTTCACACATACTACTTGCTATCGTTATGATTGGCTTCAAAGTAGTTTGCCATTGCAGAATATGTCAAATCTAGCAGTCTGGGATCAGGAGGAATTTTAACCATCTGGAGAAATTTGGAAGAAAAGTATGCAATTGATATTGATTTTTTTTTTTTTTTTTTAATACATTACAAAATTCATTGTTAAAATTGTTCCTCATTTTGGGAAAATTTTCATATAGATAGGGGAAAATGTTGGGAGTAAACATTTTCTGCATACCTAGTCGTCATAGCATCTTTTATAATGTACAGTTGGGAGCAAAGAAATTAGCAAATTGCCTTATGAACATAATAAATTTTTTATTATATACCATTACAGTAGCAAAAACCGTGCAGCACGGCAGCGAGCATTGTAGATTGTTAAAAGCTCTGAAAATTAATATCTTTAAAATAACTGCCAGGCTTAAAAATATAATTTATATTATGTCTCTAGATTGCTGTGCTTGATGTATATTTTTATTTTCTTTGTAGATGCAAATTTCATAAATTGCTAATACTTTATCATGTGATACCAGACTTGATCCGGCATTCCTGGATCAGACAAATTTTGTTTTGTTGCAGACAGATGCAGAAAACAGATAGTGTTTACTATTTCCAAAATGCAACAAACAATTAACTATGATGTGTGATAAAATCATTTATCAATCTTTTCTTTTTTGTATGCACTCCTGTAATAAGTTGGGCATTCCATTTGAAAAATGACTATCCGAAATCATGGAACATTGTCCCAAATTTCTACTACAGTTGCTCTTTCAGTCAACAAAATTTGCTTTTATTGAGTCTGTCAAGGGCACGTTTACTTAAGTCTTCACTAGTTTTAAATGGGGCTTAAGTCCTAAAAGTTTGGTGGCCTTTAAATAAATATTTCTAGCATGAAGCTTTATACTATAAAATTTAAATGAACACAAAAACCATTTTACACTTACTGCCTTGGCAGTAACGAGTTTTCGTTGTGGTCCCCCAGCTTGCTCACCGGCACTCACATTGTTGGAAGCCTTGTGTTTGTGATGTTCCACTCGGTTGACATCTCTTTTGAGCATGTGGCGTGACTGCTTGTCCAGCCCTGCCGCATCGTTGCCATTGCATGAATTAGAAAAATTATTTGCACAGCTTCACGATACATGACGTACTTATGGTTTTGATAATTTGCGATTTTTACAACATTATTTAAATGGATGTTTTCCTCCTGGTTTATTTTTGTTAGCGCATTAGTGATTTTTCCAGTTGCATTATTGTGGCTGTGTTCTTTAATTCTGCTTTCTATTTACCAATATAACATTTACTATTACTTTTGTTGTGGAATTTATATGTACCAGCAGTTTCTAAAGGGTGGACCGGGTCTTTGTCATTCCTAATAATTTGGAAAATGCTGCGATTGCGTTTGATAGGAATATTAAGGTTATTTTTAACAGCAATATTTTTAATTTTGCTGGACACACCGCAATCGTACGTAATCTAAGTTGTGACTGAGGGAGGGTTTTTGGTAATCCAAGATTTGATTTCGATTTTTAATACGTTTTTTGTACAGTTTATTAACTAAACGATCAAGGAAAACCTGCTTTTTTAGTGTAGTGTTTAATGAGGGTTAATTCGTTATTTCGGTTTTCGGGTTCATTGCAAATAATTATAGCTCTATTAATATACACTTGCATGGCATTGATTTTATACCTGTAAGGAGTTTTGTTTTTATACTGAAGCAGATTTTCAGATTTCTTTTTTATTTGGATAGTAAAAACGAAGAAATGAATAAAGCAGAATAAATCTGTTGTCCTATTTAAATGTGACTGTGGATTTGAGAATATTCCTAGTACATGGACAATAAGGGTGCATTCATTTATAACTTTGGAATATTTAAGTCTTAAAACTATTTTGCTTTTGTGCATAAGCTTAGAATTTCTGCAAAATCCCAAATTGATTTATCAGTTTAATATTTGAGATGATCTTATCATTCACCTTACATTTATGACAAATTGCTGAATGGAAGAAAAATTCTTTAATTAACTGCATAATATTTGCACTGGCTTAAGAAATTTTAATTATTCTTCTGAGAACTTAAATTTATTATGCTTTTAAAAATTAAAACCTAGATTGACCTCTTCCTAAAGTATAATATAAAACTGTTTACTTTATTCACTTTTTTAAACATTTATAAATTATCCTTAAAAAAAATTTTTTTTTTTTTTGTTTGAGGAGAGGCCTGTTTAACTAATTGTTACTAAATGCTTTGCTTTATTTCAATTTGATGCCAAAGGAAAGTTTTTTTTTTTTTTTTTTTTTTTTTTTTTTTGTCTATTTTGTCTGAAAGTCCTCGTGTTTTAATACAATGTTGAAACTAAATTTTAAGTTAAAATTAATTATGAGAAATTCAACATTAATACATGAATGAAAGCAGTAAAAATAGCAAAATTAAACATAGACCCAGTTTAGGTTTTTGACCCGATAACATTTTGTTCTTAACCACTTCACTAGCCACCCCAGTGTATGGAAGGCTAGCTTTCCTAGAATTATCTCTAGAAGGCCAGTGAAGTGGTTAAAATTAAACTTTTATATTAAATGTGTAGTTCTTAACCCTTTGCGGTGCAAGGCAATTTCAATCATTTAAATTATACTGCCACCGGAATTCATTAACTAAAAGAAATTTTAAATTTTAAGGTTTAAAAAAGTCTTTTCTGCCATGTTATAAACGTAAATTTTTGCTTAAAAAATTTCTGGGATGAATTTTTGCAGCTGGATCTTAAATTTTGCGTCCTTGCAGCGAGGACAGCACGCGTTAAAAGAGAATGATTGTAACTTCAACCAAATGCTATAAAGTTTATCTTATTACATTAATTGTATCAAATTTAATTTTCTAATTTTACTTTTGCTAGTTGGAATGCAGTGAAGAGCTCGGTGATTTAGTAAAGCAAGTTGATCCTACATTAGCCTTATCTGTATATCTCCGTGCCAATGTACCAAATAAGGTATGCAGATTATTATAATATAAATTGTTATGAATATATATAATTATAAACTCAAGCTCATGCATAATTTTTATAACAGGTTATTCAATGCTTTGCTGAAACTGGGCAATTTCAAAAGATTGTGCTGTATGCGAAAAAAGTTGGATTCACGCCTGACTATATCGGTTTATTGAGGCAAGTGATGCGAATTAATCCAGATCAAGGTGCATCTTTTGCACAAATGCTTGTTCAAGATGACGAACCTTTAGCAGACATCAATCAGGTTTGTTATCTTTTTAATGCAGAAATTCTCTGTTTTAGTAGAGGCTAAAATGTTATAAATGCATGAATCATACATAGGGTGCGACAGCTGTTTGAGAACAAATTGATGTCCATAGAAAAAAGGAACAAACAAAGGAAAAAGAGCATTTATTACATAGTAAAGTTTCGTACAGATGATCAGATACATGAAGGATGACAACATTCAATGAACTCACCATCAGCGGCAATAACAGCTTCTATACGCTGTCGAAACTGACTGCAGGCAGTAATGAGATGAGTCTTGGGAAATTTTGCCATTGCATCCACAATAGCAGCTCTGAGAGCTGCAAGAATGTTGTGGGAACTAAGATTGGTGTCCCTCTCAACTATGCCCCACACATAGTAGTCCTTTGGATTCGGAGCTAGGGGGGCAAATGTTCGGTCTGACATCCTGAAAATTCTTGGTCATCCATTCTTGGAATGTTCTGGCTGTATGGGATGGTGCCGAGTCTTGTTTGAAAACATACAGCCTCCCACGTGCTACAGTAGTGATCCAGGGCTTGACAACTCTAACACCTCAGTGTAAGTACTGGCATTCACTCTGCCCCCTTTAGGAAAAAAAAAATGTGGACGCATCACATCTCCTTCACTATTAACAACCCCAAACACCATCACTGATGCTGGAAATTTGGTATGCATGACCGTCAGTACCTCATCAGGGCTTTTACACAGTAACCGATCATTTTTGTGGTTCACCTTCTGGTCCTGAACAAAGTTCTTCTCATCTGAGAAAAACCAGAGCAGTCCTGGCTCCTCAGGATGTTTGAGCTTGTTTAGAAGGCACTTGGCTCTGGTCAAGCGGTTAATCTTGGTCCTGTCCTCTCCACATCACATATGGTTTGTAACGGAGGTCCTCATGAACCACACATCGGATGGTAGCCTCATCAACCTGCAGCTCATTCGCGTCTGCCCTCATAGATTTCCCAGGGTCCTCATCGATGGCAGACTAATTCTTGCGTCCTGATACTGTCAGAACGTCAACAATGTCATTTCCTTTACGAAACTGCGGCCACATCACTCATTGTAGCTCCCAGCTCTCTCCGAACTTTGTAAACAAATGATCAGGCGACCTTCAGAAATGCAATTTCTGAATCGGTGGGCCCTGCAGCCAAGGAGACGATAACAGCATGCCACTTCATTTTCTGAATAAGAATAGGTTCTGCCATGTCTATCTGCAACGAAAAAAGCTACGTTACTATAACACACAGGAAAATGTGGCACCTATATTGTGTTTTCTCAAATCTGCCGCACTCTATACATATAGTAATTCTTCTTCCAATGGGCTCATAATGATTTAAAACAAAAAATATGTACATTAAATCAGGGCCTGAAATTTCAACTTAAATGATTAACTTACTCTATTTTTTACGTATAAGGAGACCAGAATTTTTTTATTGAAAAAATAGAAGAAATTACGCAATGTCTTTTATTTTATAAGAAAATAGCAGACATTGAATTGGGAAAGAGGTAAATTTAGAGGACAAAAAACTGAATGAAAATGATTATAAAAACAAATTCGAAAGCTACTTTACACAAGGGGGGAAAACATTTTTATCTCAAATGATGAATTTGGAACAGTACACCTTAATTTAAATTAATAATACTTTACAATAAACTAAACCATGAAGTAAAACTATTTAAATTAAAAATTTTAAAACATACAACCTTAATTCTTCATGTCAACTTGCCGACTAGTTTCGCATGGGGTGCCCCAGCTTGTTCTCTGGCGATATGGTGTTCAAAGTTTGACGAAACTGATGTTTCTCTTTAGCTTCTCCACCTTTAAAGACACAGCGCCACTGACGATCGAGTAATGCCCATCGTTGCCATTACTATTATTAAAATGAGATAACATTTCAACATTCTCCGTAACCGCGGCATAATTGTGGTTTTGATAATTTGCTATTTTTCTTACTTGCTCAAATTTAATATTAATACATTAATATTGGAAAAAAAACCACTGCTTTAATGCAAATGAATAGACGAAAATATCAATATTAAATTTGAGCATGTAAGAAAAATAGCAAATTATCAACACCACAATTATGCCGCGGTTAAGGGAGTCTGTTGAAATATTATCTCATTTTAATAATTGCAATGGCAACGATGGGGCACTACTCGACCGTCAATGGCACAGTCTTTAAAGGTAAGGTGGAGAAGCTAAAGAGAAACGTCAGTTTCGTCAAACTTCGAACACCATATCGCTGGAGAACAAGCTGGGGCGCCTCATGCGAAACTAGTCGGCAAGTTAACATGAAGAATTAAGGTTGTTTATTTTAAAATTTTTTATTTAAATAAATTAATAATATACGGATACTAGAGTAAAAATCTGGTGTGTAACAGCCACACGACTTCCATTACCCAGTACTACACACATTATAAACATTTTATATACATTCTTGATTTGAATAAGTAACAAAATTGCTGTATCCGTCAAATAAGTTATTTAAAATAATAATTAGAAAAATAATAATGGGCGGACCTGAAATTGAGCTATTTATACAGGACGCCTATCAATTTTCCTGAACTAACCAACTATATCATTCGAAAGGACATCTAATAGTGTTTATATAGCAAATTTGAAGAAAATCGTTAGAGCCGTTTTTGAGATACGGACTTACGGTCCCACTTCCGGTTTCCGATGTCCCACTTCCGGTTAAACTCAATTATTGACAGGAAAACAATAATTACATACAAAAGCATATTTAAAAGTAAGTTAAAATGGCGAGTTTGAAAAAAATCCGTACAACGGTTTTTAAAGGAACGCCTTTGCGAGGCCTGAAATTGAGCTATTTATACAGGACGCCTATCAATTTTCCTGAACTAACCAACTATATCATTCGAAAGGACATCCAATAGAGTGTTTATATACCAAGTTTGAAGAAAATCGTTAGAGCCGTTTTTGAGATACGGACTTACGGTCCCACTTCCGGTTTCCGATGTCCCACTTCCGGTTTTTCAATTTTAACCAAAATTTGGAAATTCCATCTGTACACCAGACGTATTTCAATTCTAAAGTTTCGTAGCTCTATCTTTATTAGTTTCTGAGCTATAATAGCCAGAAGATTCTCCACACACACACACACACACTGACCAATTGCCAAAAACCACTTTTTTGGACTCAGGGGACCTTAAAACGTGTAAATCAGGTGAAAACCCGATATCGAAATTTCAGACCGAATAAAATACTTCCATTACCTACGGTAGTAGGGTAATGGAAGTAAAAATCCTTAATTTTTATACGTGTCACTGAACAATTGATTTTTTTATTACTAGTTTTTGTTATAGACAATTTTTTTTTTTGTGGTACTTTTATGCAGTTACATAAAGAAAGTTGGTAAACTTTTTTTTTTTTAAATCATAATCATTAAAGAAAAAATAAAATTGGCAAGTGAAAAAATAATTAAGACTCGGCAGATTTGTTTTAACGAACAGTCATTCTTTATCAAAATTTTTAAAAAGTTCTCACAAGTATAACCTAAACTAGTTTTATTAGTTAATAAATTTTTAAAGTAGTTACATAAAGGGAATTTTTTTCACATGTCTACATTTTGTTCATTGAAGAAAGCAGTCTCTTTGTGGGAGCTTTTTTGCCAGGAGGACGTAAAATGAATCAGTTCAAAAAACCCTTAACGGCTTAAAAGTTTATGACGCCGCTACTTTATGCAGGGGTCGATCCAGGTTTTAATTTTTGGGTCCCTTTTTTGTGAAAAACAAAATATTTTTGTGAAATTTTTATTTATTTTTGTGAAATATAAAATATTTTTGTGAAAAAGTAAAATATTGTGTAAAATTTTTTGTTTTTACAATCAGTTTATGTAATGTTTAATATCAAGTTAATAGTTTTGTTGAACCAAATTAAGGCATTAATTAAAAATAATACTGAAAACATTTAATAAAAGGATCATTTTTATAAAAAAAATCTTGTGAAGGGACTCATTTTATGAATTTGAATTTTGTGAAGGGTCCCTTTTCATGTATTTGAATTTTGTGAAGGGTCCCTTTTTATGAATTTGAATTTTGTGAAGGGTCCCTTTTTACTATAGGGAATTTTGTGAAGAGGCCGCAAAAGGGACCCAAATTTTGCCTGGATCGACCCCTGTTATGGCTATAAGAATTTGAAATATGAGTCTTAAAAATGATATCATTTAAGTGACGCTTTGCAATTAGTTAAAGTATACATAGATTTTCATATTTGATCATTTACTTTTATCTTTTATTTATATTTATAATGCAAACGTAATATTTTTAACTTCAAGATCAAACAGATATATAAAATACACTCACTAGATGCTTTTTTATTTGTATTTAAAATTCAAAATAACAGTTTTAAAAGGAATTATATAAAAATTCCAGGGGCGCCTCTGTGTTGTTTTAAAAGATATGTTTTTAGATTCCATTAAAATTACTTTTGTTTTACATTAAAATAATTTATAACCATGAAGTTAATTTAATTAAAAACTTTAATAAGACATACAACCTTTTATTACTTCATGTTTTCTATCTGCCGAACTAGTTTCCTCTGGGGCGCCCCAGCTTGATCACCGGCATCTTGGTGTGTGAAGTCACTCGAAACTGATGTTTCTGGTTTCTTTCCTCTTTTATAGACTCTTCGCCATTGGCGGTTGAGTAATGCCCCATCGTTGCCATTGCAGCTATTTGAACTTGTTAAAATTTCTACGGACTCTCTGATTGTAGCGTAACTGTGGTTATGGTAGTTGGCCAACTTTTTTACTTGATCAAATTTTATGTCTATCTCTTCGGTTTTTGTTCACCTGGGTTAATAAAGCGGTTGTTACTTTTCCTGTAGTTATATCATGGCTATGTTCTTTAATTCGCGTTTTTATTTTTGTTTTTCCTATATAACACATTTCATTACCTTGTTTATTAGTATATGGTATTTTATATATTCCTGCGGTCTCTAAAGGATTTAGTTTATCTTTGTCACTTCTGATTAATTGGAAAATATTAGGGTTTGGCTTGACAGGTACGTTTATATTATGTTTTGCTGCTGCTTTTTTGATTTTATTTGAAACTCCGCGATCATAAGGAATTGAAGTGGTATATTTAAGTTGAGGCTTTTGAAAATTATTAATCTCATTTAAACTTTTTAATCTTTTTTTAAATAAGTTATCTATTAATTTATTTGAGTAACCTGCTTTTTGTGTAAATTGTTTAATATTTTTTATTTCGTTTTTTAGAATTTTAGGGTCTTTACAAATTGTTATTGCGCGATTTATATGGGCCTGTATTGCATTTATTTTATATTTAAATCAACCAGCCCACATACCTCACAAGAAAGAACCGCATAACAGTGTTTTCACCCGGAGAAACACATGTAATTGGCGGAGTAATATAGTTCCATATTTAAAGCGATTTATATAAAAAACAAGAGTTTTCCTGAAAAAAACGAAAACGTTACTAGATTCAGAAAGATCCTATTAACAAAATATATTAATTATATGAAAATCCTTCGAGCCGTTTTAGAGATTTTTTCAGAATTTGAGTC
The DNA here is from genome assembly GCA_963930645.1 of Salticus scenicus. Classification (NCBI taxonomy): domain Eukaryota; kingdom Metazoa; phylum Arthropoda; class Arachnida; order Araneae; family Salticidae; genus Salticus; species Salticus scenicus. The sequence continues at coordinate 74,683,974 of OZ005653.1, read as the reverse complement.
CATTACAACCTTACACCTTACATTTTTCTTTTCGGCTTTAAATTGAGATTCAGATCTCAAAACATATTACATGTAGAAATGTAAAATTTTCAGGATAGATTAAGACCGAAGATAAAAGATTATTTTGAAAAGATCAGAACAAAATATGGCATATTTGCTGAGATATTAAGTGTCGGCTTTTACAAATCTCTTTGATGTCAAACTAGCCGTATATATGAGTTCGCAGCGTCCCGTTTGTCCTTCCGCTTGCGTCACTCAAAAAACTGTCGTTTTTCATGATTCATGTAACTTTTGCATATTTTTTGTGAGGTGGTGGTAGTGTTATCAGCAAGGCCAACTGTCTGCACTAGAGCTCCTACATATATATAGAAGCCTTAGTCTGCACTAGGACTCTAGGCCTGAGTAGGAGACCTCCGTGGGTTCCTTTCTAAGAGGTCCTAGCCCATATTTACGCTAGTTTCGAAGAAAACCAAGGAAAACTCATAACGGTTAACCCAACAAGCGTGACCTGGTATCCAACCCAGCACCTCCTGTATACCAGCTTCGAGGACAGAACCTCTCGGTCACAGTGGGCCTATTTTAGGAAGAATATTATTTATGCAAAAGTGAGAACCCACGTCAACCTACCGTGTATCAACCAGAGCACCACCTTCTTAATGATTTCATGACAATTTCAATAGTGATTCTGTGTTCTGGGTCAAAGAACCATGCAAATATAGGCAATACTTTTATTTCCTTGTGATTTGAAGAATCTGATTAGACGGAAACCATAATATGCTTTGGCAAGTTTATTAGAAAATTCTTTTGCTAACCTAACGCAGAAAAAGTTAGTTTTCACCATTCGATACAGCCAACAACAGAGTGAGCTTCCAGTTTTGTGAAATTTTTGAAATTAAGGACTAAATTTTTTTCATTTGAAAAAGAGGACAGACGACGAAAAACATCAAAAAGAGGACTTTTTAGTCCTGTAATGTTTATTTGTTTAAGATGACAGAGCATTAAAAAAGACTGCCCTCTTAAAAAGACATGTCTGGTCACCTAACCTAAGATTAGCACAATTTTACGTTTTTAAATATTGGTAGCACCATAGACTGTGAGAATTCTATCTACATTTAGACCGAAATTTTACTCACCACAGTAAAATTTTCGCTTGCTGCTGGCAAGCTGAAATTTCGTGCCCTGCATTAAATACATATTTTTATTCATAAAATATTTATTAATCATTCAAAAACTGATTATATTTTCATAAGTATAATAGTAAGAATTATTTATTGATCTGTTAATATTTTATTAACATCAATTCAATGAGTGCAATATTTGTTTCTTCAGCTACCTTGATTGGTATTTTCATTAATGTCAGAAAGAATTTATTAATTTTACATGTTTTTAACCAAAGATGTCAAATTAGAAATTTCCTGAATTCTGCTGCAGGCCGCAAAACCCTACATGTCGGGGAAACACTCTGTGTGGACTATTTCTTTTGTAGCCCATATATATATTTAAGTATAGCATGCTGAATTCAGGTCCCAGCTATCTTGCTCCAGACTGCAATTTTTAAATATTCATTTTTCTAAAATTTCTTTTTTATGAAAATAAAAATTTGACTGAACTAACATGTCACTCTTTATTGCCAGTTTCCAATTTTTCTTTTAATTGTTTAAAAATTGCGATATTTAAAGATCATTTTTTCCCCTCCACTTCAGAAAGCAAGAGACTTTTCTTTGGAGAGAATCTATTTTAATGGGGATTTGTCAATATTGTCTAACTGCTTACGTGACCTTGAATTTATTTTTCTGGAATCCATACTTTGTAGAGTTTTGATTTTGAACTCAGTCACTGTTTATAGCAAATTTTTTAATTTGTTGAATTGGGAAATATTTATATAGTCATTTATAATTGGGGGGAGGGGGGATGTAGAAAAAGAGAATTTATGATTATAATAGGGTAACTTTGTTCATCCTTTTATTATATATTCACAATTATATCCCAATGTAACTGCTGTACCATAATAAAAATAATGTATTCTTGAACAACATCCAATCGTCAATTTGGTGATTTTTTTTTTTTTTTTCCCCCTTGAATAATTTTAAAATATCTTTGATTTCCTTGCTACAAATTCATGTTACATGAAATAATTATATAGTATTTTAGTATTTCGATGAAAGATTAGAGTTTGATTGTATTGTACAAATTTCTCTACTAAACTATTGATACTAAAAAAAGGATTTATTGATCGGTTGCATTGAGATCCACAGCTGAAATAAAAACAAATTAAGATTTTATTTTAATTTTGTAGAACCCTGATTGTGAAAAATTATAATAGCTTATGTTCTTGAGATAGCATTGTGTTATCGTGTGAAAATCAGAAATAAATGACTTTTCAGATAAAGAGTTTAAAGTGATTTTTTAATTTTTTGTTTAAGGCTGTAATTTGCTTAAATTTACTATTCTTAATTTTAATATATCAGCTTTACAATAGGTAAATAAATGTAATATAGGTTGTTTTCACGTTTTTTTCTTTTTAAGAGGCTTTTTTTTATTTTGCAGTTTTTGTTACTTACCAAAATCTTTAACTCATAAAGATATTTTTTCTGTTTTAGATAGTCGATATTTTCATGGAGCAGAATCTTGTTCAGCAGTGTACCGCATTTCTGCTTGACGCATTGAAAAATAATCGACCATCTGAAGGAAACTTGCAAACTCGTCTCTTGGAAATGAATCTTGTAACAGCTCCTCAAGTAAGCATATGACAGGATTGAAAATGGCATTTTTAATAAAACGTTAAACATTACTACATTTTTATTTTTCATTCCTCATTTAGGTTGCAGATGCAATTTTAGGAAATCAAATGTTTACTCACTATGATAGAGCTCATGTTGCCCAACTCTGTGAAAAGGCTGGTCTTCTACAACGTGTAAGTATTAATTTATGGAATTAAATTTCAAATGCTGAAACTTCTTTTAAAATGTAACTTTCTTTTTTTCTTACATAGGCTTTGGAACATTATACAGACTTGTACGATATCAAAAGAGCAATTGTGCATACTCACTTATTGAATTCTGAGGTAATATTTTATCTTTAACTGTTTGCTGTATTATTAGTGTCTCATGGTTTTTAAAACTAGTTCTTGTTTTTTTTTTGTAGTTTTTGAGACATGCATATTTAGCAGGCTGTGTCAGCTTCACTGGCCATTATTTTTAAATTAACTCTCAAAACCTCAGTTCCTGAAAATTAACTCATAAATTGTTTTGGCAACAATTAAAAAAAAAATAATAATAATAATAAAATATATATATATATATATATATATATATATATATAGTGATATTTAAGCACGTGGACTCAGTTCAATGAACTAATAATAATAATGAAAAAAAAAAAAAATGGTTTTAAAAATGAAATATTAATTTTTTCAGAACATATTAGCATCATTAACTAGATTAGTATTTTATCAATGTGTAGAAATTTTTTAAAGTTATAATGACGTCAATTTTTGTGAGATGCCTAACTAAACTTTTTATAGTTTTTTAATGTTTACATTAGCTAATATTTAAATGGCATTTTTAAAGCTATCTTTTTCATATAATAAACAAAAAAAATTTGCAATAAAATATTGCGACTATAAATTGAGATAAAAAAAACTATCCTATCTCTCAAGTTGGACCAAACTGCACCCAGTATACAAAATTTCATTAAAATCGGTTCATTAGTTTAGGAGTTCATCACAGACAAACATCGTGACACGAAATTTATATATGTAAAGAGAGAGAGAAACTTGTTAGGTTTCACCCAAAGAAACAGACAGCGAAACACTTGTATTGGATTAGGGAGCAAACCAATGTTACTGATGTTAATTCTAGAATTAAGTTAAAAGGGAATTGGACTGAGCACGTTTCCAGAAGGTATTATGATAGATGGACCACCAGTCGTATTTTGGATTCAGCGATATAACAAGACAGAGACCAATGTGTCATTAAAGTGATAAAATTGTGAAGTTTAGAAGAGCAAAATAGAGATGAATTGTAGAAAACAGGGCAGATTCGAATCGCCTAGAAGAGGTCTTCATCCTGCAGTGGACTTGATAAAGGTTGAAATTTATAATGATAATGATATATATAATATGGAATAAATAAAAATGATTAATGATCTGTTAAGAATGAGTAATAAAACTAGGACATTGAGGCTTCTGATCTGCAGATCCACTAGCTATTATTTTATTTTTTTACAGCACTTTTTCTCAGGTATGATTTTAGCACTTGTGTGCAAGATATTTTAAAATTTATTCTACGAATCACAATATTACCAGAAATACATTGTATACAGCTATAAAGCAGCATCGTAAACGTAAACTCAATTCCTTCGAATTGGAATAAGTTTTCAAAGTTTATGTGCAAAGTTTACTTCCAAAGCATTTGATATTTTCATTATCTTAAAGAGACTATATTAGCTGCATTTTCAGATTGCCCCCGAAAGGTTGAAACAAACTTTGTTTTTAAATGTTATTTATAGCATATGGCCCACGGTCTAAATAATCCTGTTTTCCAGAAGAGACGAGCCTGTACAAAATGGCACTATACACCATACTGTAAACCCCAATGGCAGAAATGGCGCGAGACGGCGACATAGTCGCGGACACAGAAAAACAGCTTGCAGACAGTTTTTGTCTGCACTAATAAAAAAAAAATAGCCACAACTTTCAGACAGTTTTTGTCTGCAGCCATAAAAAATTGTCTGCAATTTACGGACATTTTTCGCCCGCGACAATGCGCTACCGATGTATGACGTCTTAAACGCTCTCTGGTAGGAACTCTAGAGCCTCCTATAGGTGCCTTGGTAGGAACACACAAAACAGTGCTTAACAAGGGTGAACTAAAAGCCTAGATCTCCCTTGATAAGCAGTGTTATGTGTGTGTTCTTTTCTCCTGTTACTGAGATTCTACAGGAATGTAGAAAAGTGCTAATTTCATTTAAAACTTCTCCTCCACTTCAAAATTCACTTATAAAAATTCCTGTATCAAAACTAATACTTTTTTATTATTTATAATTATTTATATTGTGTTGTGTCAAACATTGCTATAAAATATATAATTGAATGAGTTTAACTTATTATTTTATAATTGTTTAAACTATATTGTTCTGTTGTAAAATTATATTGTGTATTGTTGCACAAGATCACCACTGTTGTTAACTCCCCCCCCCCCCCCCCCCCCCCAACCATATGAAATTATGTTCCTATATTTGTGTGAAAAATAATCCTATATTTTCCTATTTGATTACTTTGACCCCTGTTTAATGAAGTTTGATTGTATATATACTTTTTTCCCCAAAAAAATCTACAGGGTAACACTAAATACTGTAACAATCAAAAGTTAATTTTAATCGTTTGGTAAAACAATTTTTCTCTCTAGTTCTGTGACTGACAACTTTCTGTAAGTGCACAATTTAAACCAGATGTAGCTAGGCCTCTGTGATAACTTCAGAACCCCTGAGCCCACTATTCCCATGCTTTAATTTATTTTTTCTTGTCTATTTTCCCTTCATTTTCTTACTGGTATTTTTTTTTTTTTTTTTTTTTTTTCCGAATTGTGAGTGTGCGAATTTTTTCTTGCCTTTCCATGCTATTTTCTATGGATTTTTGACTCCCCTCATCACCAATTTTTTCATTCTAAAGTGCTTTTAAAAGGATTCGTGCCACAATCTGACAATGACGTAAGAGATTATCATTAGTAATAGATAAAAATGTTGCCCAATTCTTATCAAATTATTTCAAGGTAAACTTTCGTTGATAGTGTTTATCCTGTTGGCATATTTATCAGTTTCTATTTTATATTTGTACAATAAAATGATTTGACATTTGTAACAGTATTTTGTAGCCACCCTGTATATGTAAACCTCTTAAATTAAAGATCTAGTTAAGTTTAGACCCAAGTTTCATTGATACAGTACTTACAATTGAGAGATTTGATTATTTAATATGTTAGCAAACTGATAACTGTTAATTTATAATTGTTAAGAATGTGTAGTTGTCTTAAAATTTCCCATTACTTCCGTGGGCCATAATGTATGTTTTAGACTTCTGTTAGTCCAAATTTTTGTCTTATTTGCATGTTGATTGCTTCTTAGAATACCAATTGCTCATTAACTATGTTATTATTATAAACTTTTTACTTTCCAAAACATATGTAAGAAAAGCATTGTAATCATGACAAAAATTAGACTTTGAAATTTTAGTGTATGTACTAAAATTTTGAGGTCCCCTGGGTTAATTTTTGTTATTTTTATGGTGATCTCTCTCTCTCTGTGCGTGTGCGTGCATGTGATAATGTCTAAATGCTTTGTTCAAATAAGCCGAAAGTTGGTATGTGTGTCATAGGTCATCATAGCACAAACTTATTGATTTTTGGTGAATGTAGCACAAAATTCTTTATCATTATGGCAGAGCCTCCTTAAGTAGATGCCTTCCACGCGCAGCGAATCCCAATGTTAAATTAGGCAACATATAAAAAACAAAACTAATGCTAGGTGACAGCACCTACGCAGAGCAACAATTTTCTTCTCTTTCATAGATAAGTTATATTTTTCATATAAAAATCTAGCTATTAATTTCAATTTAAAGTCCAAAATTGTATTTTTTTCTTCTTTTAATTTGAAAAAATGATGTGAAAGTGCTTTATCGTAAATATTTTCAAAAAAAAAATATTCAAATATTTATATTTAAAAAAGTATAGGGTTTAATTTTCTTCGGAAGTGGACAAGACCTATTTTAGCTTTTCAACTAATTGAATCTAATAAATAACACCTTTTTAAAAAATATATTATTAATTAAAAAACGAAATTTAAAATTAAATAAGCAAAAACATGGTATGTCTATCACGCGATTAAATTATTTTTTATATATTTATTCAATAAAAATTTCAATTTTTTTTTAAATTTAGATATCAGATGAAAGTTTTGTTTATATAAATTAAAATCTCTGAACTTTAAATGAGTTTCAGAGAAAAATAGACCAGCGCATTAATGAGATAAGTTAACATTCAGTAATAAAAATTGGAGAAGAAAACAATCTGTTGTCTAGTCCGTCACAAAAAATAAATAAATAACCATTAAGATTTAAATTTTTAAAATTAAGGATTTCTTGAGTATAAGTTTTCTCTCGCACAAAGTTTTTTTTTTTTTTTTTTTTTTTTCCCAAGATTTTATTAGCTTTACCAGTTCCGAGAGTGTATGCTTTCGAAACTGATAGACAGTTTCGAAATAAAGTTGTGTTATGTTTACATGTTTTGAGGTCTCCTGAAACGAAAAATAATGTTTTTAGCGGTTGGTCTGTGCGCATCGGTTTGTCTATCTCGGATATACTTGGAAAATGCTGAAAGTGTATTTCATTTTGTGTTAGGTGTTTTTCATATAAGATTAAATTTAAATGCACAATCTGATGTGCACATAGTTTATTGAAAACATACAGGGCTATTCAAAATTAAGCTAAACGTTCTTTTCTGTAGAATGTAATTGACGAAAGTGCTTTGCTACACTTTTTTTTATGTCGACGAATACTGTTGAAGAAGGAAAATTAATTTTTCGAACCTATAATCTAAACAAAGTATTTTTTTGAAGTTCTATTTTCAACTCAGGTTTTTGAATAAAGTCACGTTTTGGGGTTCTCTGAATACAAAAAGCATTTTTTTTTTTCTGTTTTTAGTGATTGATTTATATGCATATTTATTATCAGAATAACTTAAAAACAAACAAATGCAGAAAATTCACAATTGTATTTTAAAACTCGTATTAGGTTTCAATTTGAAAAAATTGATAAAGATTGGCAAATTTAAGGATAAATTAATAACATCCTTGAAATATTTTTACTTCCATTACCCTACTACCGTAGGTAATGAAAGTATTGTGTTCGGTCCAAAAATTCGATATCGAGTTTTCCCCTGATTTATATTTTTAAGGTCTCATGAGTCCAAAAAAAGTAGTTTTTGGCAATTAGCCAGTATATATGTGTGTGTGTGTGTGTGTGTGTGTATATGTGAGTGTATGGATGTGGAGCATTTCTATTTCAAAAAATCAAGTCATCTTTCTGTTATACCTGATAATTTTTCAAATCAGTAATCATGATATTTAATTTTTACATGAATTTTTAATTCCATATTCCATTTGTGTGGTAAAAGGTTAATAAAAGTAATGTTATGAATCTTAAAACTTAATATTTTTAAAAAGAACAAAAGTAGAAATAAAAATGTTCTATTTTTTCTTTTCAAGATTCCCAACACTTTTGTATCGATTTAACTGAAATAATCAAATTTTTATACGCATTTACACAAGTCTTTAAAAAACAGTGGTATTAAAAAAATATAAATCAATCTTGTTCCTATATTGGAGTATTTTATAGTTTTATTCATAAGTTACTAATGTAATTTATGAATAAAACTATAAAATACTACAATATAGAGTTACTTCAAAGTAACTAAGAACAAGTTATTTTTCTGTATTCCTACATCAATAAATAAAAATTTCATTTCATTTTGTAATAAGCATAACTATTTTATTTGTTAAATCTAACTTACTAACATAGGTGTCAACCCTTCGAATTTTTTTATCATAATTTCTTTTAAATTTATCCTCGTCTTAATCACAGAATTTACGATAATAAATAAAAATGTTTTTTGTGAAAAATATTATTGATATTAAAAAATCCGGAGGGTTGGTAATTTTGCATTAAATACTTATGCAGTTTACATACCTTGTCTTGAAATATGAAACCGTGAAAACTTATATTTTCACGGCGACTCCGATTTACAAAATGGAACGACGCAATACACCATGCATATTATATTAAAAAAAAAAAAAACTCCCACATTTGTTAAATTAATAAAACGTAAACCATGAAGAACTCTATTGAATCGCAGGAAATAAACAGAACTTTACGACTCGGTATCAAGCGCCATCTACTGGCTATGTTCTTCTTGTGCTGTTGCCAAGTTTTCGAGCGACTTGCTAGGCATCTACTTAAGGAGGCTCCGATTATGGCCTATGGACTCAAAATCATCAAAGTGCAATATTGTCTAAAATGCCTTATTCATTTGAGATGAAAAATTATACACAAGTCGGTCACAATAACTGTATAGATTTTTAGTTTTTTTACAGGTTCACAAAGAAAGATTTATCATTATGGCCTAAGGGCTCAAATTATTTTGAAGTATAACATCTAAATACCTTATTCAAATGAACTAAAAATTTATACACATATTATACATTAATGTTGTACAAACAACATAGATTTTGATGAATCTAGCACTTGCGGGAGACTTGAATACAATGGACCATGGGGTAAAATGAACCAAACCTATTATTGAATTTATTTTTATACTTTGTAATTTTTCACATATATAACAGCACTGCGGGGATGAAATTCATCTAGCAACTTCATGCCTAACTGACAATTTGGCCATTTTATTCTAAAATATATTAGTTTGTGGCAGCCAAAAGTAAATATTTTTAAACATTTTTTTCTTTTCATCATTCAAGAATTATGATGTGGAAAAAGTAATTCAGCACAATAAAGAGCTAAGATCATCTATTATTTTTAATCCAACTAAAAGATTTTTAAAAAAGATTTATTTTTTGAAACATTTCTTGTCAGAAGTTCTACATTATATGTAGAATTAAGAATTAACTGATAAACAAAATCTACATTTTTGAAGTGTTATCTAAAAATTATATTTTATTTACAATTTTCAGAGTTAACCTTAATTATATCTATTATCTTTAAAGTTAAATAAGCAAGCAATTTACTTTGAGGTTTTTTTCCCTATTTATTTTTAATAAACATTCAGTTACTTCTGAATAATTACATTTCCAAATAATTATATAAGTTTTTAATATTAATAATAAAACTAGTGGCTTTGAAGCCAAAAGAAGAATATACGACTAAATTTCATTTTCATGAATTTTGATTTAGTTTATATTAAAACCAGAATATCGGATAAGATTTTCTTACGCTTTATTTTAGATTCAAATTCAACTCTAATATAAATCAAAATAACATACATTAGAATAATTGAGGAATAAGTTTAAATTTACTTACCCTCTGCCTGCTTTCCCGGAGATTAAACGACTATGGCTACACATAGACTCTGAAATCTAATATCTGCTTACTACATACATTTTATTGTTACATCCATAACTTATGTTATGTAAATTCAATAAGGACGAATAAGTTTTATTATTTAGAATGAGTTTGGTTTTCTCGGTTTAAGATGCATCGCATCTCTCTCTCGATTCGAATGAGCGACTGACAACAATCTGCTCAGCACCATCACAAGAGTTCAGTTCTGCGCATCATTTCTTCCACTCCCCGCCAACTAGTATGTTGTGGCCACCACAATACTTTCTTCTATATTTTCCTATACAAATTCACTCAGTAACAATATTTAAAAAAAAAAAAAAAAAAAAAAAGTTAAAAGTATATAAAAGAGTTAAAAGTATGGAAAAAAAAAAAAAAATGATAACTTTGTTTTAAATTATCACAGATTGATAGTTCAACCATTCGTTTTAAAGGTATTGACGAGACCTTTCGAAAGATACCAATCTTGAAAAATTACCCTCCCCCTGGGGTACTTCTTCCCTTGGGGGGGGGGAAGTGATTCCCCCACATGCACAATTGTTCTTCGTAGTTAATTACTACTATTATCAATAATTCATATAAATTTTACAATCACAAGTTTAAAGTAACTCTCATTATGTACATTTATACGAAATTTTGTCTTATACTGCCATGTTAAAAGTTTAGAAAAAATGTGATCACAGCACCACCTTTTAAGCGATTGATCCCCAAATCTAATCAGCACCAGTTTATGTCAAGGTCCAACTAAATACAAAGTTTGTTAAATTTCGTTCATAAAAAAGAAAAAAAATTTTTTTTTTTTTTTTTTTCAAAGTTTTTTTTTTTTTTGTTGTTAAAAGTTACAAAAATCTATAACTTTGTTTTAAATTATCTCAGATCTCTAGTTCAACCATTCGTTTTAAAGGTATTGACGAGACCTTTCAAAAGATACCCATTTTGAAAATTAACCCCCCCTTCCCCCCAGGGAACGAGCCGATGCCCCCTCATGCACAATTTTTTTTTCTTAGTTAACTACTACTATTATCAATATTTCATATTAATTTTACAATCACAAGTTTAAAATAACTCTCATTATGCACATTTTTATGAAATTTTGTCCTATACTTCCATGTTAAAAGTTTACAAAAAATGTGATCACAGTGCCACCTGTTGAGCGATTGATCCCCAAATCTAATCAGCACCAGTTTATGTCAGGGTGCAACTAAATACCAAGTTTGGTTAAATTTCATTCATTGGTTCGTGAGATACAGTGGACACAAAATTTGTGACAGACATTTTCTAAAAACTATCCATTTATGTTCAGGACACCCAAAACGTGTAAATCCATCAAAAAACAGAGGTCATGAATATGTTATATATAGAAGAAAGTAATAAAAGTGTGTAGATAAATTTTTGTCAAAAATTTGACGAAAGTTACTATTTTTAATTTCTTTGGCTTTAACAAAGAAATAAATGATAAAAAATTTGTTTCTGTGAGATTCATGCAACAAAAACCTAATCAAAATATCTACATTTTTCATGAAAGTGTTGACGAATCTTTTGTAAATTTTCGAAATATTGTAATCAATCTATGAGACCCTACAACTTAAAAAAAAAAAAAAAAAAAAAAAAAAAGCAGACTTTCAGTGACACAATCTTTTGGTTTATCATTTTCTAATTTTAATACTCATTAATGTTACATTATTTGTTTGAATCTAAGATTATAAATAAACAATTATAATATATTGTATATTTTGTACTATTAAAAAACCCACTACAATAATATACTTTTTAAATTTTGCCTGTGGTCCATAATACTCAGTGCCATGGACCATATTTTACCCAGGGATTGGGGTAAAATTACCACTTTGTCAGTTTCTATTAAAAAAAGTAAACATAATTATTACTTTTGATTTAATGCAATAGGAATCGCAATATATAGGTAATATGCACACATATTTTGAACAGCCAAAAATCATTACTTTTATGAGTGAGCACTTATAATTTACAAAAGTGGTCCATTTTACCTCGGTCTCCCCTACATATTTTTAATAGGGACACTAAAAAATTCTTTATCAATAAGGCCATATGAGCAGAAATTAAAGTGTGATAGCATCTTAATGCATTATTTGATTCAGCTGATATATATATGTATATAATAATGAATCATTAAGCATAGAAAAGCCAAGCAACAGATACAAGATCACTGAAACCACAAAGACCAATAAGAATGATAAATTTATCAGGGTATGAAATACACATATTTAAAAAGAAACCAAATTTATTAATTAACAGCCTGCAAAACAAACGAAATAATAAACTAACAAAATCTTAACAGAAAAACTTACACCCTTGTGCAAATTAATTGAAACAATTTTTTTTGTTAATTTTAAAATCATTATTTTTCAACAATTTACTAAGATACGTTAAAGTATGGGTGGTATGAATAAATCCTTTGTCTAGCAACAATTTTACACCAAAGATAGTTCTGAGAGCGCATGCACAGGAATTTCCGTAGATGAAAGCTCTAACTATGATCACTTGAGTTGAGAGTTCACTGCCGTTAGAGATGAATATGACGCCACGAAGGCGTACAAAGAATGTTACTCTCTCTGAACATACGTCAAAGACTCATAGAGCGATTTCGAAGATAATTGTCACGAGTATTGCAACTGTGAGCCATATCATAAAACAAAATAAAGAAACAGGATCCATATCTCTAAAGTGGAGAGGGAAATGTGGCCGAAAACTGAAAACAAAGCCAAGAGATAACTCTTTTCTACTTACACAAAGTAAAAAAAATACCCTCTAAAGTGTAATGCTGCACTTAATAGAGATTTAGAAGTGCATTGAATAAATATTAGCTCATCTACTGTTCTGAAGAGTCTTCTTTTAGCCTATCGGCCTATGAAGAAACAGCTTCTGACCCAACCCAGTGAAGAAAAAACACTACTTGTAGGCGTTAAAATATGAGAATTGGGCAATTGGAAGAAAGTGATAATTAGCAATAAAAGCCATTTTTCGTCCAAGGCAAACGAACTCGGACGGAGATTGCCAGGAGAAAGAATTCGGAATTGCCACATTAACCAATTTGTTAAACACCCCCAAAAGATGCTTTGGGTTGTTTTGGTTACAATGGGGTTGGTTCTTTGAATCCTGTAGATGGTATGATGCGTTCTGAGCAATATAATTATTTTGGATAAAAAGATTGTTCCAGAGTTGAAAAAATGATGCCCTGATGGAACAGGAAGTCTTAAGCAGGATTTCACCCAGTGTCATACGTCCAAAATGGTCAGGAAATTCATGTCTGAGAACCAAATTGAAACGTTGGAAAGGCCTGAGAACTCTCCTGATATCAACCAAATGGAGAATCTGCGCTATATGCAAGAATTGCCTATTAAATATGGACTGTACAACTATGGAGAGGCTAATCACAACGCTAATTCATGTGTTTTAGAAGGACACAAATACTATAAATGGTTGTAAGAAATTGGTAGAATCCATGCTGAATCGTGACCAAATGTTAATAAAGAGTCGTGGGCATCATATTAGGTACTAAAAATGATTGATTTTGTATAAATTTAAATAAAAATAGCATTTCTTCTAAGTTTTCTCAAATTTCGAGTTTGTTTCAATTAATTTACACAAGGGTGTAAACTGAAACGAAATTTATGAAAAAATAATTTAAGAAACTTAAGAAAGGAAGGAGGCAGGTGGCAAGACTTGTGACTTGCCTATGGGTTTAAACAAGTTTCACGCCGGCAACACTCTCCCAGCCTGCCAAGACCAGAATAGGAGTCATATGGATTTAAAAAAGCAAAATTTCATAGTAGATAAAAAATAATGAAACTATGAAGCAACAATGAAATTTATTGATTACTTTCTTTAATAGTTTGAATAGAATTTTTAATAATAGTTGACAACTTTAACAATGAAGAAACTGAAAAAACGGTATAGATTTTAGTGAATCTAGCATTTACATTCATATTATTTAAAGTGTAATAGTGTTAAATTAAACACAACTATATGGATAAAAATACTCACACCTTATAATTTTCTCATTTATTTAACGACTTCACTTACTTAAAAATTGTTAATTTAATGTTCGGAATGTCCAGTGAAGTCATTCCAGATTTTTTATTTATTACAGAGATCTATTAATAAAAATTGTTCTTTATACATACTGTAATTTTTAAATATATGTATTTCCTTTTTATTAGTGGCTTGTAAACTACTTTGGTTCTCTGTCAGTTGAGGATTCTATCGAATGTTTAAAGGCAATGCTAAGTCATAATATCAGACAAAATCTTCAGATTTGTGTACAGGTAGCTACTAAATATCATGAGCAACTTACTACTGCTGCCTTGATAGATCTTTTTGAATCATTCAAAAGTTATGAAGGTAAGCAGTTTATTTTTCCTGACACTTACTGTGTTGCTATTTTTGCATATATGTATAAAGATAGCATATTTTAATGCCATCAAATGTATATTTAACTATTTTTATTTATTTTGGGGGGGGAGGGAAGGGGGTAATTTTTATATACTAGTGTAAAGTCAGTCTTTTTTTTTTTTTTTTCCCTTACATAAACAGATTCATTATCTCAATGAATGAAATTATTAATTTAAATTCATAATATTTTATTAAAATTTATTGTTAGATCACTGAAGATTATAAGTAATATATTAATACTTTTCGATACATTTAATTATTATATAAAATTTAATCTTTCTTGTATGCTTACAATGTTAATTGAAGTAAGTGACTAGTCAAAATTTGACGGATGATGTGCAACTAAAATCTCTTCACGGCATAAAGTTTAAAACACCCTTGCTTTAATATTTCACATTGCTCTTAACCGGTTTAAAAACCCCTGCCCAATTTCCCATATTTGTAAAACCACTTGGATATAATCCAAAATATTAATTTGTTGTATTCTAAAATTAAACTGCAAATCGAAATAAAGTTAAAATTTGTTTTTACTGGAATAGTATTATAACACTTTATTCTATCAAAATAGTATATTTCAACAGAAGTATACTGTTAAAAATAAATAAATAAATAAGAATGAATTTAATACTTCAGCAAATTAACCCCTTGGGTACAAATTTATTTGAGAAAATATTTGCATGTGGAACGGATATAATTTTTGGTTGCTTGGAGTAGTATGTAAGCAGTACATTTTATGTAAGAATTTATTTCTAAAATATTGGTGACATATGTAGTATTAAGATGTCTTCAAGTAATTAGAATTGCAAAACAAAAATAAAAAACAAAAAAAGTGAATGACGTGTCTCAGACGTCAAATGTACCCAAGGGGTAATTTGCTCAAATTTTTATTAATAAATTATACTATGTAAATTTTTACTTGTATAAAATATCAATATTTTAATGTTATTCTTTACACATTATTTTTACTCTAATATAATATCGAAATGAAATATCAGAAATTATAATAATTAAATAAATAAAATGAAATGAAATCTCCTTTGTTTTTAAATATTTATCGCCATCTTTTCTAAACAAAGTTTTCAACTGATGAAAGTTAACTTATAAAGAACATTAAACTTTGATAATTTGTTAATTTTAAAAGATTTTTTCTAAGATTTTTTTTTTTCCTTTTTAAGAAATGAAAAAAAATAATTTTAAGAATATGGTATAATATGACATGGCAACAGATGGTGCCACATCCAGTGTTCAGAAATTTTTGGCGAGCGAAAATGCATACGATGGTAACCGATCCCGATACGTATTCACGAATTGCTTTGTTTTTAATTTTAATGGGTGTACTTCCTTGGAAAATATTAATTAATAGTTTGAATTATTTTTATGATTGAGCCACTGAGTAATATTAACTTTAATTAGGCATTAATGAGCTTTAATTAGGCGTTTGCCATAGACATATCAATATTAATGTTGTCTGCTTGATCTATCATCGGTATTCTGCATAAAAAAAAAGGAATATTCTCGTTCTCAATTGGTTCAAAATTTTCTCTCGCATGCCCAGATCGTACAATTTTGGTCTTACAGAATATGCTTTGTGTTTTAATATTATAGATATTTTTATTTACTATAAATTTAGCTGAAATGAAAGGAACAAAAGTCAAATGATACTGCGGAGAGTATGTACTTCTTTTTAATGAATACTCTATTATCAAATAAAAATGTGATTGACAAAACATATCAAAAATCAAATTATTTAAGATTAGTTATTACAACAATAACTATCAGATCTACCTCAGTAAAAAAATCATGGGGAAGGGGAGAAGGAATTAAGTAGAAAACATGTTTACTTGACCATTATCACGAGTGACGTGAGCTTTTATGGCTGTGAAATCGTAATCATAGAATTTGTCAATAGTCAGTGTCTCTCAAATCAAAGCCATAATTAGCACCAAGAAAGGGTTTTAATTGGTAGATTTAAATATACTTAATCTGTTTTTGACTATGCAATTGATCAAGTAAGTACATCAAGCCAGCTATTCATAATTTCTGTTATTTTAAGAGTAATTAGGAAAAATATATATAATGATAGGATTAAATGAGATTTTAAAACTTTATGTTGTTGAAAGGGGGAAAGAATAAAAATTTGCAAATGTTATTACCCTTAATATAAGATGTAAGTGAAAATTAAAATGGATTCAGTTTTATGAAAGATTAATATTGTAGAATGAAATATTTTAATTAAACTTAATTGGAATTAAGTTTTACTAATTAAAATTTATTTTAGAATTTTTATTAAATTTGATTTTTTTTTTTTTTTTTTTTTTTTTTTTTTTTTTATAAACATTACATTATTTAAAAATAAAATTAAGTGTTTGACAACAGTATATGTGCTTTACAGCATTTTAATTACAAATAATTTTATTGAATAAATATTACATTTTAATTTCATTAGGATGATCTCTTAATAAAAATTCTTTAATCATAATTGTAAAAATCAATTTTTAGGGTTTCCTCTAGAGCCTTTCAGAAATGTGTTGCATCCTGCCTGCCCTTTAGAGCAATTCTAATGCCTCTAAAGCAGACAGTACCTAATATCGCCGACAGTCAAAGGTCATATTATTCTATAGAGAAATTGGTGTCCACAATTCTGTACTGATAAGTATAAAGGAGTTAAGTCCAAAAATGTCGATTTTGAGTTAAGTACACAGTCAGACTGAGAAAAAAATTCTCCATCGATTGGTATAAAGGATTTAAACCCATGTCATTTAGTCTTTGAGAAAATGCATTGGTAAAAAAGATTCAAGTGAGAAATTTAGCATTCATGTTTGGTATAAAAGGTTTAAGTCAATTTGCTCCCTTTATGAAATGAAATTTGATAATCACTTGAATGGTATAAAGGGTATAAGTCAACATAATCCCTCTTTCCTGATCGAGTCTTCTGATTAGTTTTTGGTATAAAGGATTTAAGTCCACTTTTCTCTTTTTGCGCTGTACCACTTGGCGGTCAACAGGCTTTAATCCAATGTAATAATGAGATTATAATTATTCAATTGCTTATTATTGTATTTTATGCTTTAATTTATAAATGTAGAACTGGTATCGATAAAAAAATTACCCACTTTTCAATTGAAATTTAATATATATAAATAATTTACTACATCATTCTTTACCAATAATTTACTACATTTAACATCAGAGAAAAGCAGATTTAGCTTATGAACAGAAAAGGCTTGGTAAAGCAGAAGCCAAAACTGATACCTCAAAACTGTGTTTAGTTTTTGATTTACAACAGTGTCTAGCAACTCCATTTCTGTCATCATCTGTAGCTTTCAACAAACGCCAACTTTGAACTTTTAATTTGACTATACGTGACAATGCCATAGGTAAGTCATGTCATTACATGTGGCATGATGGTCGTGAAACTAACGAAATTGCTTCATGTCTTTACGACTACCTACGAAATGTACCCGACACTGTTACAAGTGTAACTTTCTATTCTGACACATCAACACAACAAAAACATCCATGTGTCAGCGATGTTTTTGAATGTGATGGCTGACTTCCCTCATTTCTCCAGCATCAATCACAAATTTCTAATTTCAGGTCACTCGCACATGGAATGTGACGTACACCATGCTCTTATTGAGAGAGAAAAGAAAAGTATGGCATTTCAAGTATTCCACCCACATGATTGGTATCAGCTTTTTCGGTCTACAGGGAAGAAAAATAAATTCACTGTTAGAGAGATGGCTCAAGATGATATTTTTGATTTTGCATCACTGTCAATAAATACTCTCGTTGTGCGAAAGAATAATGTTGATGGAGAGCCGTTCAAGTGACAAGAGGTACAATGATTGTTATTGACAGGAAGGGGATCAGATATTTTATAGGGACAGTCTACTTGAAGGCACTTTCAAAAAAATTAGTATTCTTCGACGAGGCAAAACAAATCTCCGAATTACCCAGATTCAAAAACGGTATAACAAATCTGTTCCAATCGCAGTGCAGAAGAAGAGAGATCAACTTACTTTGCTTCCTCTTGTGCCTCCAGTATTCCGTAACTTTTACAAAACTTTACGAACACCAGCTAGCATAGAAAACATTGACCCTGACTTAGAATTTAGTGATACTGATGAAAATGACTATTAATCACCATGACCCATGATTCAGTGGAAGGAAACACGAATATAATATTGTGATGGTCAATATTCTATTAATCCTAATGCTTTGTAATTGGTGCACTCTTAAAAATGGTTTCTTAAAAATGAGCTAAATTGTCTCAAAATAGCTCCGAAACAATATAGGGGAGACTGGGGCACAGTGGACCACTTTTACACTTTAAATTTTTTTTCAACAAAAATAAAAAAGCAAGGTACCTGGAAAAAATTAGCAAACATTCTTTAAACCTTGCTTGACATGCTCTAATTTTTTATAACAATACTTTTAATACAT
Organism: Salticus scenicus; assembly: GCA_963930645.1. Lineage (NCBI taxonomy): Eukaryota > Metazoa > Arthropoda > Arachnida > Araneae > Salticidae > Salticus > Salticus scenicus. Next base: position 74,664,974 of record OZ005653.1, on the reverse strand, counting down.
TACGAATAAAAAAATAAATTGTGTGCACTCAAAGTGGACCACTGTGCCCCATCACCCGGGCACAGTGGCATTGTCACTATTCAAATATTTTTATTAATTATTTTGAGATATTAGTACTTTACATTATATTTGTGAGATAGGTTTAACTAAAATTATTCTACTTTTATCTTTTACATATTATTCCTAAAAACAGTAAATTTATATAACCTATTTATTATATCACATATTCATTTTATTTATTTTTTAATATTAAACAATTCAAATAGTTATTAAATTTAGATATTCATAATTATTATACTACTATTCAACTATTTTCCCTTTTCAGAAATTTATATAATGTTAAGATTATTATTTTTTTATTAATTATTTTGAGTCACATTATATTTGTATATGTAAATTCAACTAAAATAAATGTGTTAAATATAATTTGGAGTTTAGGCACATTGGAAGGTTGCCCACTGTGCCCCATGTCCAAACAAAACAAATAATAATATTAAAATACGATATAGACTATAAATATGCTAAAAATTTTTATAAATTTAAAAACAACAATATCTTAGCTTTTCTTAGCAACTGTCCAATACTTGTAGTCAATAGTTCTGTCCTGATGATAAAATTAAAAAAACTTCAAACTTGAAAAATTACTTTGAGCAGCTCAAAACATAAAAGGTGTATAAAATGGCTACCATAGCATTTACCATGTTTTTTTTTTTTTTGGATGTGTAGATGTAGAACCATGCTTCTATGTATGAATCTCAATATAAACTATAAGAGTTAAATACTAAGAGATTTAAATAGGGGTGGTTCCCCTGTGCCCCTAGGTCCACTGTGCCCCAGTCTCCCCTATACTTAAATTTGAAAACCCATGTACTCATTTTTGAGTATATTGGCATGTCAAATATATGGATATTGGGATTCTTATTGTTCAACCCTATTTTTGAATTTTTCAATATACTCAAAAACGAGTACATGGGTTTTCAAATTTAAGTTTATGTATTGTTTCGGAGCTATTTTGAGACAATTTAGCTCATTTTTAAGGAACTATTTTTTACAGTGTGTTTTAACTTTAGTGTTTTGCTTGCGGATTATTAATGACGTATTTTGTTGCCATTTAATAGGGTGATACATATTTTTGTTTTTTAATCTATTGTTTTATTTTTTAATCTATTATTATGTTCTTTTTTCTTTATCATCATTAACTATTTTCAACTACAACATATCGTTTATTATGATTTATATTCTTCTAATCTTCAAAAGTTTTATAACAAAAAAGGACAATGAAATTTTATAACAGCTTCTAGAGGTAAAATACAAAAATATTTCATCATTTCTCAAACTGATTTATCTCTCAATCAGTTTAGCTTGAGTAGTATTGTACATCAGATATTTTTTTTTTTATTTGGTATATATTATCAAGTGCATATTATCTTTAATTACTTCATAGACATTGAAGGTTTTTGAGCATTAATTTTCAATAATTGTGTAATAATTCCTATCTTCAATATGATAGTCTATGATATTGTATTCAATTCCTTGTTTGAGGTAATAAGTTCTTTCAATATTGCTGATCGTTCATGTTTCCCAAACCTGAATTTACCATGGACCCTTACCTTATAACATTTCATTAATCTTAGATTTCTAAGATGAAAGCATTTGGTAATTCGGCATAACTTTGTTCGTATATCTTATTAAAGTCATGAATCAATATGTTGAGGAAGTTAGAATTGATAAGACCTTATTTCTATTAGGTTCAAATTATTTTGAACATCTACTGAGGTCATAAATCCAGTATTTTTTAATGCTGCAGCCAAGTATTTGGACTGTCAGCATAATCATAATGTTAAATGAATGTACAAGTCAAAGTGGTAAAAAGGAGTTAAGTCCTGGGTTGAGTGATACAAAGGATTTAAGTCCTGCAGGCATTTTTTCAAAACTATATAAATCTGTTAAAAATAAACAAACTTAAAAATTAAATGTATGTAGTTTATTCACAAAATTGTATATTATGATAATATCCTGGTTAAAACTGTATTGAATGGATACGTTTTTATACAGAATTTTTTTTACTTTATTTTTTGTCTCCTGAAAAATCAAGAATATGGACTTAAATCCTTTATACTTATCAGTACAGAATTGTTCATTACCTAATGGTAATGTATTTTTAATTCTGTTTTCAAAAAATTCTCATATCTCTCTCTAAGTTTGATTAGTGTACTATGGTCTTTAAAAATATGAAAAACTTTTCAAAAAAGAATACTAATTAAATGAACGCTTGTGAACATTCTGAATGTGAAAACATAACTTAAATATTTTAAGTAATGAGTTGTCGTGGGAAAAAAACTTCTTTCATGTGGAAGAAAATGTACATGGACTATCAGCGAGACTAAGTGTTGTCTGCTCTTAAAGAATAAAACTGCATGCTTTTTGCCTTTCTAAATATATCCTAATTGCCCCCCAAAAAGCACACAATACTTGCTCAAAAAAAGCACTCTAATTGTTTTCCTTTTTAGATACCCTGATGGATTTCTACAACCTCCAACAGAGAAACTAAATTATTCATTAATATATAAACAAACATGCTAACTATGGTGGTACCAATAATTGTTTAAATTGCATTTACAATTATAATAAAACTGTTACACTATTGATGTCAATTTTCTACAGAGTATAAAAATGGGGGTGGGTAAAATGCGACCCTTCACACCTGCACTAATGTGTCCTCCTCCTTAAACAATTTGTCCCTATTTTCATAGGAATTAATTTTATCTTCTTTATGTTCAATGTGGTTTTCTGCATCTTATTTTCTAAATTTCTGAGCATTAATGTTAAATTTTATTTGTAATATTTTCATCTAGGTTTATTCTATTTCCTTGGATCCATTGTTAATTTCAGTCAAGATCCAGAAGTACATTTTAAATATATTCAAGTAGGTTTCTTTTCTTTACTTTACATTTACCTGTTTAATTGCTCACCACAAAATGTATAATAGTTTTGCTAGTCTTTTAGAAAAGCTTTTCAAACTTGTGTAAGCTTTACCGGTAACTGAGAGGTTCCACCAGGGTTGCTGCAGTACCTGGAATTCAGGACGAGCTTCAAAAAGCTCGAGGAATTAGATTTTTTTTTTTTTTTTTTTTTTTTTGTAAAGAGGAAGGGGGGGGGGGCGAGCACTCAAGGAATTGCAAAATTTATTGCAAAAACAAAGAAAGTTCAGGGAATTTTGACAAACATTTGCAATTTTTTTATGACCAAATCTTTTTCTTCATTATAAAGCAAATAAAATGTAAAAAAAAAAAGTCAATTACATGTATTAAAAATATTTTAAGAAAGGATTATATATCGTATATATTATTTAATACCTCATTAAAATCCTTAATAGTTCAGAGTTTAATATATTTCGGCCTCCAGTCGGGGCCATCATCAGAAATACTCTGTAATGACTTGCAGATGCTAAAGCTGGGCGGTTTATTTCCTAACATTTCTTAATCTCTTTCTTTTTCAAGCGAAGTGAAGAAAGCGAGGAAGAATCGTTAGGAAATAAACAAACCGCCCAGCTTTAGCATCTGCAAGTCATTACAGAGTATTTCTGATGATGGCCCGGACTGGAGGCCGAAATATATTAAACTCGGAACTATTAAGGATTTTAATGAGAAATTAAATAATATATATGTCAATTACATGGTTTTCCCCAACTGTTGTAAGTTAATAAAAATTATATACTGTAGATTTGAATTTCTTGTAGACTTGTTAAAGTTTAATGCTGCATGATTGCGTGTGGGAAGTGCTGCTTCAAGTTCCAGGTTTAGCTTATTAATGTAAGTCATTCAACCCCCTTCCCCTTTTTTTCCCCCCTCTCTCCTTCTTTCCTAAACTAACTCACATGAATGTGGGCTAGGGGAAAACTGGAATTTTCAAATTATGATTTTAATATTTAATAAAAAAATATATATATGTATATATGTGTATGTATGTGTATGTATGTGTATGTATGTGTATATATGTGTATATATGTGTATATATGTGTATGTATGTGTATATATGTGTATGTATGTGTATATATGTGTATGTATGTGTATATATGTGTATGTATGTATATATGTGTATGTATGTATATATGTGTATGTATGGTATGTATATATATGTGTATGTATTATATATATATGTGTATGTGTGTATATATATGTATATATAAGTATGTGTGTGTGTATGTGTATATATATGTATGTGTATGTATGTATATATATATGTGTGTGTGTATATGTAATATATTAAAAATAATATTAAAATGAATGAATGAGTTCCGTTGGTTTCACGGAAATGGCGCACGATCCTCTTATGTAGTAAAATAGAAGTCCAGACATCTTATATAAGAAAATGGGGAGTCCATCTGAGCAACGAATATCCTTTATTAAGTTCTAATGACAGTGACAATATCTGATGATGCAGTCATGGGCCGGTACGAAGACATCCGGAGCGGTATATCCCGGTAAAAGGTGCTGATGGCCGGCACTATCGGCGAACCCCGAAGGGCGCCACGAGTTTAGCTAGTACGACTATTACATGATGGAATATTAGTTGACATGAATTTACTAGACAAATGATGGTCTTAAAAAGCCACGAGTTTTCGCGTGCTCCCGTTTTTATACTGCATATTTCGGCGGGAACCGAGACTATTCTTATGAATGCTTATTGGATAATTAGCTAATCTAAAATCCGCCTACCTTTTTACGATTGGTTGACCCGGGCATCCAGGATTTATTATTTTGCAATGCTTTACCGTTTATTCTGACTATTGTATAATTTTTATTACGAAACTTATTCTGAAATCAGATTCCCGCGCTATGAAGCTCTGTTGAGAAAACAACTTTACCTGGGCACTCAAATAGAATTCTCATAAAATTGTTCTTAAAATTAAGATTTATTCTGAGATATTAATATTAAGTTATCACTTAATATTAATTCAAATACTAATTTAAAATCTTGTTTATTTTATCCTTTCATATCCCCCCCCCCCCTCCAAGCCGACGCTCCCCCATATTTGCCTGCAAATTTGTGGGAAGTCCCTCAGAAGTAGAAGATACTCCAGGAGAAAATTTAACTTAAAATGGAAAATTTGACAAGTTATAAAATTTAACTTTTTTGGAAAATTTATTTAAAACTGGAAAATTTTATTATGAAATCATTATTATTGGTATTGTCACGAGAAAACTTCTAAAAAAAAAAATAAAAATAAAAATTTAGCTTACAAAATCTTAAATTTGGCTGCATTAAAATTGAACCAACTCAGGATGTCTTTGGCCTGTACATAATAAATACAAAATATTAATACAGTTTCTGAAGAATACAAACATATGTTATGAAAATGACTGGACAGAAGATACACAAGACTTTCACGATTAACATAGAAAACTTTTGTACTGTTGTACCTGAAAAATTTATATAAATACTAGCAGACCCGGCCACGCGTTGCTGTGACTAAGTTATACGTTGAATTATACGGCTGTAAACTATTTAGTACAGTCAAATTATTATTTACGAACAAAGACGAAAACGTTGTAGCCGATGTAAAAACCCACAGGGTTGAGATTTGAAACTTAGGTCAAAATTTGGAAGCGATTGATAAAAATTTTCGTAGTGTTGATATTAAGCACAAATTAATTTTATTGTAGGGTCCTATAAATTTTAATGGAGAAGTGATATATATTATTTCTAATGCTACTTTGGATAAAATTGCTAAAATGACTAATATATAAATTAAATTCTATTAAAATTCTATTAAAATAAAAGTATAAAAGAAACAGACGATTTTAAAATCAATTTTTATGGAGGAGTGAAATATAATATATGCTATAATGGATAATTTTACTATAAAATGACCTCATCATTTTAAATATTTTAAAGAGGGCAACAGCTGTAGTTATAAAAAGGAAAAAAATAAGGCTAAACCAGAAAAATAAGTAAATTTGATAAATATTTTAAAACTTTAAAATTGGAAATCTTATGAAATATTGGACATTTAAAGTAAATACATGTATCATTTTAAATAGAAAAAGATTTTGGAAAAGTTTAGTGTATTTTAACGAAGTGATGAGAAGTTTTTGAGTATGTTAAAATTTTAATAGTAAATTCAAGTTAATAAAGATGGGAAACATTGAGGATTAAGATAAGAATAATTAGAAGATAAAAAAAAAAAACTTTTTATATACCATGCTTTTAAATTTTAATATACTAATAATATACTAATTAAAAGGAAAATGATAAATATTCTATCATAGTTTGAAGTCAAATTTGTTTTCAAATGTCTAAATAAGAGTAAGGAATAATATGAAACAATATTTCGTACAATACATATTACATGTCATACATACGTACAATGAATAATACATGTTACATTTCGTACAATGCATACATCTGGCATGTATATTTTCGTGTTACGCTTTTGATCGCCAAATAATAATAATAAAAAAAGCCAAGGGCGACAGAGTTTTGAAATTTAAAATTAAAATTTTGTCAATTTGACAGCAAAATAATTCAATCTAACACCCGCGATAACTAATACATATCTATACCCAAATATAAGGATTAAAATCGGGAAATAAATTTCCTCGATTTTTAATAATTTCTTACAAAAAATCCAGTGGGCAATTAACATAAGAAATCTTTTTCTTGGCTGCACAGACGGTCAGTGAGTCACACTTCGCTTGCGTATAGAACTCATAGATATAGTATAGCATATATAGAATAGAGTGATCATTGGGGAGAAAAGTTATTCCTTTTCATTTGGGAAAAGACGACGTTTTTACCAAAATATGGCAGTCTTTCCCCGAGTGAATACACACGGGAATACATACTAATATTTTAGCAAATAAAATTTATGAATAATTTATTTGCTAAAGGGGAATGGAAGACTCAAGATACAGTTTCAAATTCATATTTCTTTCTTTTTTTTATTTTCTTTTCTTTTCTTTTTTTTTTTTTTTTCAATACCACTTAATGGCTGTTTCCAAAGCTTTTATTATTTTTTTTTTTTTTTTTCGGCATCAAAAATCTTTGTACGATAACATGGGGATGAGAGATCTATATATATTACTATATCTATGATAGAACTACATTAGCACTTTATCAATGTGTATAAAATCTTTAAATTGATTATGACGTCAATTTTCGTGAGATGCATAATTTAACTTTTTATAATTTTTTAACGTTCACGTTTGATTAAATGTATTTATTTTTATGTCGAAAGAAAATGAACTCTTATTTTTTTTTTTTGGCAACAATTAAATTAATGGAACTCACAGATATTTTGGAGCAACTTTAATAAAGGTCTATAATTAACAAATAATTGCAATAAAACAATATTGTGACAATAAATTGAGATAAAAACTATCCTATCTCTCAAGTTGGACCAAACTGCACACAGTGTGCAAAATTTCATTAAAATCGGTTCCTTAGTTTAGGAGTTTACCCCGGACAAACATCGTGACACGTAATTTATATATATATACAGATGGTATACAAACAATATAACATCATGACACCTAAAGTACACTAAAACTTAAAACATTAAAATTTATACAACATAAGAAATATGACTTTTATTTTAACAGAACCTGTAGGCCACAATGTATTCAAGTCCTGGTATCTAGCAACACTGCAATATGACGACACCTAAATATTTCTTCTAGTATACTAGTGACATTATTAACATAGAAATACAATAAAGAGACTAAATATGTAAGATGAATAAAACGAATAATAGTATATAAAAGTATAAAAACACTAGACAGTTTTTTTTTTTTTTGAAAACTTAGTATATGTTAAATTGTACAATTAAAACTCAACTTGAACCCTGAAAAAATATTATATTAGAAAATATCAACATATAAAATAGGAAAGAAAAAAAAAAGTAAATAAAAAAGAATTTATATCATAGGTCTGCAGGTGAGTATCCAATTTCAGATAGCGTCTCCAGATTTTCAAATTCTGCAGTGGCTTCAACGATTGGATACCCCCCGTGACCATGGATCTTAAACTTTTAAAGTTTAGAATTCCCTTTGATATCTTATAATAAATAAACAAATTATCTATACACAAGGGGAAGAAAAAATATTTACACTAATATGCAAGTTAACAGTTTGGTTTAACTACAGTCATTTTATTTGAATGCTAATGAGTGAAGTGACTTTTTGTTTATTTCACAGGACGAATTTGTAAATGAGTATGAGTTGAGAGCGCTTGGCCTGGACATATTAGGAGAAATGTAACAGTGAGTATTTTATTTAATTGTGAAGTTTTCATGGCTTTTACCACAATTTTGCCTGAAACAACTCCAACAATTATTTAACACTGCAATTTTGTTGAATTTTCCCTATGTCGAATTGCGAATGATAATAATAATTTAAAAAAAAAATGACATCTTTTCCCGGAGACTTAATTTTATGAGTATTAATTTAGTTTCTGTTTATGAGGTTTCAAGGCTGTAGGATTATTTATACTCTGATCAGGATATCCAGTTGATCAGAGCAATTTAATGTATTGCGACCGGTTCCATGCCAAAAATACCTCAGAAATATTTAGTACTCATACTGTTGTCTCAGTAAAATTGATGCTTGGACTCGTGTTGAGATAAAAAATAAAATAACGTTTTCTAAATGATAAGTAATGTGTGATGAATATCATGCAACGTTGATGTATGATGCAACTTTGATGTATGATGCAATTTTAATGTATGATGCAACTTTTAGTTAGCAATGCTCATGATGAGGCTGGATTGTACCAACCCAATATTGGTCCTGTGAATTTTGAAAACAATGACTGTAGAAACTCTTAGTTAAACTCTTTACACTAAATACATTGATGCACTTTGATATGTATGAGAAGTGCTGTACCCAGTTATAATAAAATGTTTAACACGTAATAAAAAATAAGAGTATAAAATGTACACATTATATCAAAAATGCCTTATAAAAATGAAAACTTTTAAGCATGTAAAAATACTAAACAAAACACTGATAATAACACTGCCTGAATATTAAATTAAGTAACTATAAATTTTATGAAGATAAAAGCAATGTTAATATTTGAAAATATAAAATTAGTAACACAAACATGCAAAAATAAAAAATATGTACACCATGCACTCATAGGCAAAAGTATTAAACAGAAATAGGTGAGAAAAATTTCTTAAAAATCAAATGTAAATATTAACAGATCCAATAAAACTCAATAATTTGTTTTATAACAGAAGAATAATTTAATATTAAATTTAATGTTAGATTTAAATTTAATTTCGAAACAACAATTGATAATGCGCCTTTACCAACAGCTGAATGAACTATAAAAATATTCTAGATAATAAATGAAAACAAATAGTCAACTAATTTTAATTCCACAATAATACTTTTAAAAATTAAAACCTTTATGAAAAATTAACATTTTACAGAAATATACTGAAACTCTTAAAAATTATAAAAATTTAGCATTAACTTAATATGAACATTTAATAAAGATCTGTATAATTTTTTTTTTTTTTTTTTTTTTTTAATATAAGTAATTCTGAAAATTTATTTTCTCTAAATTTAATATATAAAATATAATAAATAATTTTGCAACTTTAACAAAAATCTGTATATTATTATTATTTTAAATCTGCAACAAGTAATTGAGCTTAAAACATTTTCAATTCAAATCATAAAATATATCGCGAAAATAAACGATGTCAAACATTATCATAATTCATTTTTATTAACAAATTAAGATAAATATAAAGTCAATAAAAAATCATCCTTCCTAAATATAAATAAAACGAAATCACTCACCCCTTTTGTTGATTTACATTGCGATGAAAACACAATAATAAATTAAAAAAAAAAATAAACCTATTTTTATTTCCTGTGGAGCAAGAGAATTTTATTCAAAACGTCTGTGCTAACACATAAGGCCATCTGTTTGTTACATCACAGCACTTGAAACACGGCACTTAAGAGAGCAATCGAAACAGCTTGGATCAAAACTGGCGTAAGTCACACGCATTTCAGAACGTAATCGGAAACATTTGAAGCAAAGTGATGTAAGTTAAGTGTTTCCTTCTTTTTTTTTTTTTCTAAAGGCACTGTCTGGCATCTTTCACACAAAACTGGTGTAAGTCAGTATTTTTTCTTTCTAATAGCATTTCAGTACAGATGATGTTACTAATGTTGCTTGCTTTTTGCGTGAAATATTCAATCTAGTTTATCGCTATTTAAAAGATGCAAAAATTTTTGAAGAATTTGTTTTGGGAAATAATGCAGTAACACACACAAAATTAATATCCATCGATCTTTTATCGTCTGGAAATTCTTATACTGGAAGAACTTCATCGATTCTCCGCAAAACAGGTACACATAATCCTAGTCGGCTTTCTGTAATATATTAAAATAATATTAAAATGAATGAATGAGTTCCGTTGGTTTCACGGAAATGGCGCACGATCCTCTTATGTAGTAAAATAGAAGTCCAGACATGTTATATAAGAAAATAGGGAGTCCATCTGAGCAACGAATATCCTTTATTAAGTTCTAATGACAGTGACAATATCTGATGATGCAGTCATGGGCCGGTACGAAGACATCCGGAGCGGTATATCCCGGTAAAAGGTGCCGATGGCCGGCACTATCGGCGAACCCTGAAGGGCGCCGCGAGTTTAGCTAGTACGACTATTACATGATGGAATATTAGTTGACATGAATTTACTAGACAAATGGTCTTAAAAAGCCACGAGTTTTCGCGTGCTCCCGTTTTTATACTGCATATTTCGGCGGGAACTGAGACTATTCTTATGAATGCTTATTGGATAATTAGCTAATCTAAAATCCGCCTACCTTTTACGATTGGTTGACCCGGGCATCCAGGATTTATTATTTTGCAATGCTTTACCGTTTATTCAGACTATTGCATAAATTTGATTACGAAACTTATTCTGAAATCAGATTCCCGCGCTATGAAGCTCTATTGAGAAAACAACTTTACCTCGGCACTCAAATAGAATTCTCATAAAATTGTTCTTAAAATTAAGATTTATTCTGAGATATTAATATTAAGTTATCACTTAATATTAATTCAAATACTAATTTAAAATCTTGTTTATTTTATCCTTTCATTATATATATATGTGTGTATATATATACATGTGTGTATGTATATATGTGTATGTATGTATGTATGTGTATGTGTGTATGTATGTGTATGTGTGTGTATATATATGTGTATATATATATGTGTATATATATGTGTATGTGTATGTATGTGTGTATATGTATGTGTGTATGTATGTGTGTATATATATGTGTGTGTATATATATATATATATATATATATATATATATATGTATATGTGTGTGTATGTATATGTGTGTGTATGTATATGTGTGTGTATGTATATGTGTGTGTATATATATATGTGTGTGTATATATATATGTGTATATATATATATACAGGGGTGCAGAAAATGTTCAGACCTTGGAAATTTCCCCCAAACACAGTATAAATTTCCCTCAATAAAGCAAAAATCTACTTTGCTATACAAAGTCATTTGTTCTATGTAATAAATCTTTAAGAGAATAAGTATACAGTGTAACATAAAAATATCGCTGTTAGTGTATATTATAAGAATTTCAAAGCAGCAAATTTTTATTCTTTATTTACATTTTTATTTTCTCTTAAAAAACAAATATTCAGAATTTCCCCAGTTAGTTTAAATTTCCCCCGAACCTCGTTCGGGCGTTCGGACATATTCTGCACCCCTGTATATATATATATATATATATATATATTATGTATGTATGTATGTGTATATATATGTATATACACTAAGCGACAAAAAAAAGCCGCACTGCAGAAAAAATGACTTATACCTTTTTTATTTGTAATAACTTTAAAATTAATGTTTGAAACAAATAAAACTGTCTTGTTTGCATAATACCAAAGGTATGAAATGATACCTATGTATATTTTCGATTTAATAATTCGCTTTATTGCACTTTACGAAGCACTTTTTAAATATCTGCATAAAACTTTCTTTTTGAACATAATGCAATAACTATACACTTTGCATTCTATTATGATTTATTATATGAAATAAACAAGTTATATTTTAATATATGAAATAAAACTATTTATTTGTTAGATCTAAGCAATTTTTTGTTAAAAATATATATTCTGCATTGGGTTAATTCCACCTTTATATGGAATTACTGGATTAATGCGCAATGGCACAATTTTATACAGTGTTTAATATAAATCTCGGAAATTTCAATGTGCCAAATATCACAAATAAATTTTTCTAGTTCTGGCAGAGTTATAGGCTGCAAATTTCGAATCCTCTCCCCTCTCCCCCGCCTTTTTATAGACGAAACATTTTCGAGTGGATCGCGATTTTGACCATTTCCATGTCTGGTAAAGAAGATATTCTACTATATCCTTTGTGGTATTTAACTTAAAGTGAAAAAAAGTATGATTACTTACAGAATTATAGGTTCTCATGGGAATGTATAAGAAATTTTGACAATTTGAAGTGAATAAACTTACCACAGACACCGTGTAGTAAGGTGCCTTATTATCTTCAAATGCTGTTTACGGAAATGTCTAAGATACCTCCAAAATAGTCGGTCAGGCACCACTTTTATGCAGATTGTGTTTTATTTCGAGTTAATTGATCCGTTGAGCATAAAAATTTCCCCGAGTGTTTGAAAAGTTATGCACCTCCGTACCATAATGTACGGAGAATGTGTCACTGTTTTTAAAGTGCGATTTTCATTAAGTCGGTCACATTTTCGTCTTCATTCTAGCTTTTTTCAACTGCACGAAATAAAGAAAACTTGATTCATCAGAGAAAACAAGTTCAGCCTAATAATTAACTGATAATGTTTTTAAATTTCGGTCAACTAAAGTATTGTTTTTTCTAATTTTTTTCCTTAATAATGGCTTTTTTCGCAGATCTTCCGTTCTTTAACCCCCTTTGTTTAACTGTTCCCGCATTGTTTTTGAAGAAAGTAATTTACTATACACTTTTTTAAAATCTTTTTTAAGTTCTGAACATGATACAAATAGATTTTTTAAACATTCGCATTTTAACTTGCGGTTATCTTGCTTGGATGAGCAACATGACCGCTTAAAGACAAATTCCCAGTTTAAACGGCCAAAAAAATTTATATTTTGCTAAAGTTCATTTTACCAATATTTCGTTAGCATTTAATTATTTTGCCATCTCACGTATTAAAGTATTTTTTGATTTTCATTTAAAAATTAATACTTTTTGTGGCATCGTTAACTGCCTTATTCTTACCATTTTTGAAATAAATTCTAAAATTAGCTTTGAGTCTAGTATTAAAAACAAAATGCAATTGTCAGGAAAATTGTAAAGTGTATGTGGGGGACAAGATAGTAAAATCTGTTCGAAAATTTGCTTTTTAAACGATAAAATTGGCGGTTGTAGAAGGCGAAAAGGAAAACATCCAAGTGCGGCTTTTTTTTTGTCGCTTAGTGTATATATATGTATGTGTATATGTATGTATATATGTATGTGTATATATATATATGTATGTGTATATGTGTGTGTATATGTGTATATATGTGTATATATGTGTGTGTATGTGTGTGTGTGTATGTATATATATATATATATATATATATATATATATATATATATATATATATGTGTGTGTATTTCTTAGTAAATTTTTTAAAATTATGAATAGTTATTCAACTATTAATTGTTCAAACCATTCCAGAATGGATTTTCAATGACATGAATAAAAAAAAAAATGGTTTGCAAAAAATTTGAGTCAGCCTGTATTCATAGGGGGCTCTATCTTAAGTATTTAGCTTTGGATATTTTGATAATTGTCTTTTGTTCATTGAAACAGTACCCTTATATTTTCGATATGCCATTTTTAAGGAATGGAAAACTATAAACTTGAGCTTTAATTAAACAATTTATCAAGAAATTAAGTGGGGAGGGGAATTTTTGATTTGCATTTGTTATATATGATGTAATTGTTGTCAATATGTTGTGCAAAATGTGAAGAGGTACTTCAAATATTGAGGTCTAGGGATATCACTGTGAAGAAAACCTGAAGAATTGGTAAAGTGGGCATAAAAATATATTTGCTACTAAAGAAAGGTGCAGTCATTGAAATAAGGGGATTTAATCACACTATAGCTACATGTAAGGGTAATTGGCAACAGCCTACAGTTCGAAAGTGTTAATAATCTAGGCAAACTGTATTTTTTTTTTTTTTTTTTTCCTTCTGATTTTAGTTTAGTCTCATAAAATTCATTAAATATGTTTGTCAGTCATTTAATCTCTTGTAGATGTGTACTTTTCTGTTTGTAGCAGTTTATGACATTTGCATGCAGCATAGTTACTGTTTTCTGCAGCATTATGTGCTGCAATGTTTTCACAATTTTGTAAATTATGAATTAATTTGTCCTATTGTGCAAAGAATAACCTTAGAGTTCTTTTTATAGTTGGTGTGACTTTTCTTGGATTCAGGGTTTAAGCTGAGTAAAAATTTTCTTTAGCAAAAAAGCTAAAATCAGAAAGAAAGCTGTAGCAAAATGCTAAAATGCCAGAAACAGTACTAAAAGATGAATATCAGTTTACACATTATTCTAAACCCCTCAACATGTTTGATTTTCATTTGTAAATTAAACTTGAAAGTTTTTAATCAGGTCTTTAAAGAGTTATAACACAGAAGGTAAAAAATTTTTTAAATAAAATTTTTTTAAATTTGAAATGAAAAACAAAAAAGTAATTAATAATTGTACTTACCACTGTAACCAGATCAATTTGAATATCCGCGTTTGTAATGATCAATAGATGGCGCTCTCTGAACACTGCAGTTGTTAGTAAATATAACAGCCGCGTGTAATTATTATTCTTTCTCCGCCATTTCATCATGGAAAATCGATTGCATAATATGAGGATATGCAGTGGTGTGATAATTTTACCTTAGCCCACCAGAGGGCGAGCATTTCATTACAATCGCTGATAGCACAAGCATATATCTTAACACATTTATTGGCAGACATGAAAAATATTAAACTTTTTAGATTAGTTTATATTGTAAACTTTTTTAAAGCAATATGAACATCTTAGATAACGACTTATATTGTTTTTCTGGAGATATAATTATCACTATAGCATGCAAAACTACATTAAGCTTATACTGTATCTGAAAATAAAAACAACTTACAAAAAAAAAAAAAAAAGTAAGTGAAATTTGTTTATTACTATTCAGAGCTTTTTAATTTACAATTTATAATTTTTCTTTCTTTCATATTAGACCACTTTACAAATGCCTCATGTTTATTTACAAATTGATTTCCTGTATGTGATTCTTATGCGTAGTTCAGCATTTAATTTTCTGTACATGCATGAACCAATGTTTTTTTTTTTTTTTTTTTTTTTTTTTTTATGAATGTTGCGATTTTTTCCCCACAAAAGATTAGTTATAATATTTTCGCTGAATTTTTTTTTTTTTTTTTCCAAATTGTGTTTAGTAAGATGCTTTAGCAAAAAAGCGAAAACATGTTATTTCATTTTCGCATTTTGGATATGTCTTTTAGCATTTTGCGAAAAATGCTACCATAGCGGAAACACTGCTTGGATTGTTTACTAACATGTATTTTTAAAATGGCAAGCCACACCAGTGGCTGAAAGATTCTCTTCTCGAAGATATTTGACAGGAAATGACTGATTCAAACATAGGTCATGCTTATAGGCAGTTTGAAAATTTCTGTTTTTCTTCAAAACTCGCATGTATACAAGCTATAATCCTTGAAAAAGACTCTCTCTGTATGTACAGATGCACAATCTTGATGAAAAATATAATTTCTTCCAGCTTTCTTGACTGCTTGACAGCGGAACTTCCTTGTGAGCATCTGGACATAATCTACAGAGTTCATAGTTGTTCTCCATGAACTCTAATTCAAAAGTCCCTTTAAAACCTATGGTTGCCCACACCCTGACAGACCCACCTCCAGATTGACGTTTTGAACAGTACATTTCTTCGGTTCTCAAAGTGTGACAGTAGCTATGAAATCCATCTCGGCCATCGAGATTAAACTTTTTTTCATCTGAGAAGATGACTGTTTCCCAATTTAGTCGATCTAGAAACCCTTTTCTTGCCCATTCCAACAGCATATCTTTGTGCTTTTGACTGAGGGGTGGTTTCGCCTTCATTTTCTTAAATTTAATGAATGTTGCAGCTTTGATAGTTCTCCATATGGTTGTCCGATGAACACCCAGCTTGTATTGAGCCTTTATATTCACACAGGAAATATTCTTATTCTTTGCAGCATTGCATATGTGACGTTTGTCGTAACTGGTGAGCTTTCCTATTCGCTTCTTATACGCTTTTTCCTATAATTTGCTCCTTATTTTTTATATAATTTTACACAACACTCTCACTTCTTCTGATTTGGCACCCAGTTTCACGATTGCTAAAGCCTTTACCATGCATAGTCTATTTTTATCCTCTTGTCTACTGTCAAAGTTTTCCCTCTTGCCATCCTGAACAAACTCCGTAAATTTTGTACTCAAGCATTAAAACTATTTTTAGAGAACTTTAGCAACACGACTACTTGTGTTTTAATTTAATTCCAGTGGCTCCGTTAAATTTTAAATGCAAAATACAGAGCGTGTTCAATTTCACGCTACAAACGAAAAACAGTGAAAAATAAGAAAATGCTTAAACATTCATTACATGAGCCTAAACATACTTGCTCAAAGCACCTTATTCAGTAGTTAGTCATATGCAATAACTGTAAATCACGTTCCTTTTTTAAAAAATTTATTTCTGGTTATTGGAAAAGGTGTTTATATTCATGCAACGCACTGTATATATGTCCTTTTTAGTCCTTTTTTTTTTTTTTTTTTTTTTTTTTTTTTTTTAATATTGGTACCTGAAGTCCCTTAATTTTTCAGATGTGCTAAATGCCCTGTACTTCTTAATGCTACTGTAACAGAATTAATTTTTCCTTTCAATATTGACATTAACAACCTTCTAACACAACTGTTGAATTTTAAAACACAGATAATTGTGAAGCTCAAATTTGAAAATCTTTGTGCTGATATAGAAATATTGGAGAGAAACAAATATGACTTAGTTCACAGCCAAGTGATCTGCTTTAACAGACCTGGAGTAGAAAGATATGTTTATTTTCAATTTAACACATGGAATAGTATTCCTGACTCATGAAAAAATAATAATAAGAAAATTTTATAATTAATTTTTTTTGTTTGGGTGAATGCAAGGCCATGTGGCGATGAATGAGAAAGTAGTATAGTGGTTCAAGGCCGAATGATGATTCATTGAGAGATAAACAATTACCATTGCGTTGTATAGATAATGCCGGACTTCTTTTAATATGCGGCGATTTTTTTATAAGTGCCGTTTTATTGGCAAAGACCGGAAATTTACTCTCTTGCTGAAAATGAAACATCATTAATTATGGTCATCAATTTTTTTCTAAAAGAAAAAACATAAATAACAGCTTACCTTCATAATGATGATTAAATAAAATACAATAATGACACATGGAAATTGAATTAAACTCAGATTTATTAACTATTTTAATATGACGTGAAGTACCAGTACTTAATCAATATCATCTTAATTACATAAAAATCAATATTCGTGTTATTTAAAAGAAATTGACTTGAAGATCATTCTTTTATTTTTCATTTTATTTATTTTATGATTGTTTATTTTAGTTGTGAGTTACTGTTCAAAATGTCCAAAGTCTATTATTAATGATATTATTGAAAAATTTTTTCTTTTCGTGCACTTGGCGCGTTGCCTATTTATAAAAGGAAGATTGATTCGCAGACACATTGTTTTAATGAATTTTTTGATACACAAGAAATGATGTTGGTCGACGATGCCGATAATTCAATAAAATTGCATTCTGGCGTAAATTATTATGATAAGCAGCCTTATTAATTTACGTTTAATTCGAAGGAGGCACTTATACTTTTCACTTGTAGAAGAACTTAGAATGGGCTTATATATTATTGAAGCACGATGAAATACAATGTATTTGAAGCCGATCATTCAGTGGAGCAATAATCCAATGACGTTTACAAAAAGGATCAGGATCACTTGATTCCATTATAATTTTAATCCTTAAGCGGTCGTTCACAGGAAGGCGCCGACTGAACAGCAGCTTCAGTTGAAGATAATTATGATTCCGGATAAACATCATTTGATGGGAACATAAATCTTGCAGTCTATTGTTTTTTCTTTATTGTTAATTAAACGTAGATTAGAATAAAATAAATTTATATTGATAAGTTAATGAGCTACCGTACGATCTCTTGTCGCGCTAACGATTTACTCTAACGGCGAAATCGCCAGACACGGCCGAGAAGGTCGACGGAGCTGTTTACATCCGAAGATTTTTTCTCCAAGTGTTCGCGGCATCTCTTTCCAATTCTCCGCCTTCGGTTGCCGATTCACTGGCAAATTAATGAGCAATAAAATAGCTCGCTCCAAATATTTTTAATTGGAGTTGATTTTATGAATAAAAGTTAGAGTTGACGAAAGTGAATTATCTTTATTCACAATTTATTTATTTTTGATTTATTGAAAGATTAATATATTTTTTCTATTTTTTGTTGAAAATTTTGCGATGATGCTATTTTTTGAAAATGCGTAGGAGTACTTCCGGAGTGCATTGAACTCAAGCAGAAATTCTTGGAATCTGTGACGTCATGGCGTCGGCTCTGAGAAGGAAACGATGTATTTTTGAAAATACAAAATATCAGAGATATTTTTTAGAAATAAATCGAGGAATCCAGAACTTATTTAAATAAATTTTCAGATGCTAATTCACCAAATATCTTGGGATTTTTCCTGGATTTTGGGAAATATTTATTATTTTCTGGGTTTATTAAATAATTTTTCAGAGCATATTAACTGAAAAAATAGATTTTTCTGGATTTTAAATAAATTATTTCCGGAGTTTAAATAATTATTTCCGATTTCAATTTTTTAAATAAATCATCTCAGTTTTTATTATCTTTTATTAAAAATTCATGATAGTTGAATTTTGGAAGGAAGTTTTAAAATGATAAATTTTTGAATAAAATGTTAAAAGTTTTTACCTTTTAACAACTCATACAATCGGCTAAAAAAACTAGTGTTTTCTATTCTTTATTTATTCAGATCTGCATATTCAGGGGAAAATTTAATTCTCAAGCATAAAATTTATCAAGAGTAAATTGAGATAGTCTTATTGATGAGAACCTGCAATTGTGCATAAAATTAAATATACAAACCTGACTTACCCAAACTTTCCAAGGAACTGAGACATTGGTGTTTGTCACTCATTTTGCATAATATAATTTTATGGATGCCTTACAATTTAATTTGAAAATTAATATCATTATTAAATATGATACTAAGTGTTTCTTCATATACTTACAGTTTAAAACTTTAAGGGGAAAAAAAAAAGTGAGTATTGTGGAGTGAAAGAAAATACACCATTGAGAAAGGTGTATAAAAGATCAAGAATAGTAGAAATGTATATATGCATGTACACCATTTGGTATATTCCCATTCCCACATTTAAGTGGGGAGGGTTGACCTCAGCGCAAACATACCCTCAATCAGACTGAGAATCCTTTTTGGAAAGGTCCAATTTATAAGTACCCTAATTATATTAATTACAATCTACATAAATAAAGTTAAAAAAGTTTGGCTGTCAGAAGGAATTTTAATCATTGTACTGTTGAATATTTGGCTCTGTTGAATAATAAGTTTGCCGACCACTGTCAGTTCCTGTAAATGAGGCTGTCTGGCTGTATGCAGGGTTCCCACGGGTCAGGGAGAACAGGGAAAACCTGGAAAAGTCAGGGAATTTGAAATTCCGAAAAAAAGTCAGGGAAAATTGTAAATATTGCTCAAAAACCTGGAAAATGCTTTTGAGCATTCAATTTATATCGCAAGTCACATTACTATGTTGTCTTTTATGTCGCAAGCTATGTTCTGTTTCATACCGCAAGCTATTTTTTTATGTCTTGAACCAAATTTTGTGACTGGAATTTTCTAAATGGACCTGGAAAACCTGGAAAAGTCAGGGAATTTTATTTTTGAAATTGAGTGGGAACTCTGTATATGGGTGAAGCCAGGTTAGTCTGTATTTATGAATTGATATTTCAATTTTATACTACCTGAGATATATATTCAAAATATGTTAATCTTTAGTAATTTTTTTAAAATTTTTACACACACTTCATGTACCATAAATTAAACTTATAATCTTTGTTTATTTTTTCTAGTCTGCTTGCAAAACTGGCCAAATTAAGGAAGTTGAACGAATATGTCGAGAAAGCAATTGTTACAATCCTGAAAGAGTAAAAAATTTCTTAAAAGAAGCCAAGTTAACCGATCAGTTGCCACTCATAATAGTTTGTGACAGATTTGATTTTGTACATGATCTGGTGCTCTATTTATATAGGAACAATTTGCAGAAATATATAGAAATTTACGTTCAGAAAGTAAGTGTATTATGCAATTTCTGTAAATGTTAACTTGCTTAACTATTACTTTTGTTTTAGGACCAATCGCTTGTTATATTTAATAATTCCAAAAGTATGTTTTCAATGTATAAAAAGGTAAAAGTGCTTCTACAAAAATCACATTTGTGCAATTCTATTAAAGCATTTTTTGCAGAGGTTTATATATATATGTAATTGTAATATCAGCACACATAAATTTGAATGTACAGTTCCAGTTCAATATTACAAAATATTTCTGAGTGGTATTGCATAAGCATTTCAGCTAGGGTCCTGGCTGTTCTCTGTGCTTGCATAATGGTATTGTATAGTAGTGGTATTTTCTTCTATTGGGTGTTTCGCCCAGAACAAATAAAGAAACGAGTAAATTTTGAAAAATATATCACAGTAAACTGGGGAAGTGACAGAAATTAAAGCTAATGAGCACAGCGGCATTTGTATGGAGCCCAATAGTTGCATCAGAGATGACATTGCCTACACCTAAAAAAAAAAAAAATTCATAAGAAAAGACCACTGCTACAGACGGCCGGAGCCCTGGCTGAAAAGCTTAGGGGTGTTTTTTTTTTTTTTTTTTTTGTGATTAATGAAGTTTACTTTTATATAGAATTACATGTATTGCTGCTGTCTTTTTGTTTTCTCTGAAAAGATCATTTAGTATCCTTATTATTAATTAGGTAAATCCATCCCGGCTCCCCGTAGTTATTGGAGGTTTGTTAGATGTTGATTGTTCAGAAGACGTTATTAAATCCTTGATAATGGTTGTTAGAGGGCAGTTCTCTACAGATGAGCTGGTAGAAGAAGTGGAAAAAAGGAACAGACTAAAGCTTCTTTTGCCTTGGCTGGAAACGAGGGTTCATGAAGGATGCATTGAACCTGCCACTCATAATGCTTTAGCGAAAATCTACATTGACTCCAATAACAATCCAGAGAGATTCTTAAAGTAATTTTTAAGTTTTATATATTTGATAGATTGTAACTATATGAATTTTTATCATGTAAATTTAAACTGTAACATAAATTCTTACAATGTCGTAAGTGAAGGACTACTTACCGTGATTAGGAACCGAAACCAATGTTATTCTATAAAGAATTGTGCCCCATTATAACTCATTAACTAATACATATTTTTAAAGTCAGTTTTCACATTCAGAAAATTCACAACTGTTAAACAGATTACTGTTTTCTAAAAATTCATTGTCATTTGTAATATATTTGGAGGTTGTAAAATGTGAAATTTCACAATATGTAATTCTGCATTTTTTAGCTTAAAAATTAAGAAAATAATAAATTTTTAGAAAGTGATAACCAGTTAAGTAGTTGTGAATTTTCTGAATATGAAAACAAAATTTAAAAATATGTATTAGTAACGATTTATAATGGGACAAAATTCTCCATAGAATAACTTTGGATTTCGAATATAAGTAAAGTCCCCTTTAGGTAGCTTTCAACATATTTTGTTGACAGCAGCCACAGCTCATGTTATCCTGTGGGGAAATTTTCTTAACAAGAATACCAATTGTCTTGTTTATTTTTTTTTATTCAGTTTTCATTCAAAAAAAGAAAGAAAAAATGAAACTCAACTGTTAAATTTGTTATTGTCTTTCAAAAATTTACCCTTTAAAATTTTAGTATTTTATTTTGAAGTTAAAAAATGTTAAAAGTGAGCCAAATACATTTTTTATACATTTTCTAGCATAAAAATAAAGCATTTAAAATTGAAAACAAGAACAAATTTAACAGTTCAGAATTTTTCCTGAAAGTGTAAACAAAATTAAACAAGAACGAAAAATCATGCTGTAAAGTTACCATATCTTATACGAAACGTTATTTAAGTATACTAACTATAATTTCACTTTATGTTTTTTGCAGTAGAATGTTATTTAAATGTGATTTTATTAAAATGTCTATCCTAAGATGAGATAAATTGGCATTTTTTTTTTTTTTTTTTTTTTTTTTTTTTTTTTTTTTTAGTGTCCCTGCACACATATAGCAGACGACCTATTGATGCCATTAAGAAACATTCTATAATGATCTTAAATAACATTTATCATTTTTAAGAAATTTCATAAAATATTTATGGACAGTCATACAAACAGATACACTAATTCATGTCATATTCACTCTGCAGTTTTGTTTACATTAAGCATTTTTAACAATTTCTAACAATACTTAAATTCCAGCAAATTTCAAATAACCCTTAACGTAACTGAATATTTTTGTGTGTATAACAGACCTGCCAACTGCTACAAATAATTCGTAATTGCTACGAATTTGGGCTGTAAACTACGACACTACGAAAATCGGCTCAAAATTACGAATTTTAATCTAGTTCCAAAAGTGCAACATTTCTGACGTTTTGCCTTGCGATTCTCAATCTTTTTCCATCCACGCCATAAATGTCAATTTTCATTTTAAATTTGCTTTATTAGCTTCTAGAATGTATAAAGAGATAGAATTGTTAAATATTTCTCATTCG
Organism: Salticus scenicus; assembly: GCA_963930645.1. Taxonomy (NCBI): domain Eukaryota; kingdom Metazoa; phylum Arthropoda; class Arachnida; order Araneae; family Salticidae; genus Salticus; species Salticus scenicus. Next base: position 74,641,940 of record OZ005653.1, on the reverse strand, counting down.
TGTATTTTTTGTGCCCTCCTCGCTCCCCACCCCACCCCATAACAATCGGCAAACAAACGCCTCACGAAAGCCTTGGGATTTCTAATCTTTTTCCATCCGCAACATAAATGTCAATGTTCTTTTTAAACTTACTTTATTAGATGCTAGAACCTGTAAGGAAGTAGAGTTGTTGAATATATCTCACACTTTTTTTTACCCCCCCCCCCCCCCCCCCTCACCAATCCATGATCAAACGGCTACAGAAACCATTCAATGTGTTTAATATTTATATTTTAACATTTTTTAAAAATAATTATCCCTATGCTGAGATTAGAATTTTTTGCAATCATTATAATTTTTAATTTTTAAAATTATACACATAAATTAAACACACAACAAAAAATATTTATTTAATAGGTAGTATTTTTGCTAAATTTTAATGGCTGGTTGAATATAGTGAAAAACAGGAATTCTGCATTTTGAATAAAATTACTTTATACCTGGTTTCATAAATCATGTTTGTTTCTTAAACAGTTTTTCATTATATATGAACACTAATACAAATTATTTAGGTAAAATTAATAACTTTTTAAAAAATGTTTAATCTGAGGTTGAGGGGGGGGGGGGGGGGGACGTTAAACATAATGTGGCCGGATTTCGGTGGTAAATAAAGCCGGATGTTTGGCATCCGGCAGTGCATATTATCTGTGGAAAATTTGTCATTAGGGCTGAAAAGTACCCCACGGATTATACGCAAGAAAATACAGTAGTATACATACATTTATTTGTTCAAGATTCGTGTGTCGCATGATAAAAATGAACCAATCAACCATCCAATCTTTTTAAAATTGGTGTGCTACTAATTGTCATTTTCAAATGTTGGCAGGTATGGTATAAATAACTTATTTCAAATTTATTAAGATTTGTGTAAAGGTATTAAAAATATGGTTTATAGAAATACCTCTTATATAACACAGTGCTTTGGAATACATTCGGTTGTCCCTGTACACAATCCAGTAGAGGTTTTCACTCAATTTTCAATAGGGAACATCTGGTAGTAAACTTGAATAACATATATCAGTTTCAAGAAATTCCATGAATATTTATGCAAGTTAGAGTGCAGACAGAAAAACTGAAGTCATTAAGACTTTTCAACCTTGTTGGAAAGTGCTAAAAGTATAAACAATATTTTCCATCTGATAACAAGTCAGAAGTTAACTTTTTGTTTTCTGATTATTTTTTCTATTACCCTCTTTCTGAATGAAGTAAAAGTATGTGTGTATCAAGAATTGTCTAAGGTGGATATTTTCTTTTGCCTAAATTTTTTAATGACGTTTGCCTGTATATTCTTATCTGATCTTAAAAAAATTTTATTAAATAACAAAGTTTCAGCTTTTCTCCTTTTCCCCCCAAATTCTTATGTACTTACTGTCATTCACTATGGTATGTTTGTGAATCTCAACCAAATAAAAAATGCGCCTCTATTTTAAGGTAAATACAAGCTTTTTCATTTGTCTCTCCATTGCTCAGTTGGCAAGAGCGCCATGTTAGTAATCTGGTGGTCCTGCGTTCGATACCCTGAAGGTCCAGAGTGTTAATTTTTGCAGACAATTAGTAGAAAAGATGTCAATTGATAAAAGAAAATTTATCGCTGACTACACAGTATTCTAAGAATTTTTGAAAAGTTTTTTTTAAGAAGCCTTTTTCTTGCATCTCTTTTTAGAAGCAAAAAAGTTTTTTGTGGACTACAAACAACCTCTATTGGGCAGAATATTCACTAAAATGTCAATGAAACAATTAACAATACAAAATAAAAATGATTAGGAAAAACACATACACGTTAACCAAATCAGTAAAATGTTAAGTAAAAAAATAATATAATAATATAAAAAAAATAATAAAGGTGCCCCAAACAATTAAATTGCAGATATTGGCCCTTAATCACAAAACTTATAGGCAATCGTGTGGTGCTGCCATCTGTTATGAATTTTAAGAAATAATTTCTCTTTTCTTAACACAGTTCAAATTTCCCCAATTTTGGTTAATAAACAAAAAAGTTACATTTTTTGGGGGCAAATTAAATTTTAGTCTAACTTCGAAAAGATTTATATAATATGCTTTAATAAGAATTTGGGTTTTAAAAGTTTTTTAAATCTATTATTTTTTCTCTCTCCCTATAAAGGTACCAAGATCTTCTTTTTTAGGTTGATTTCTTTAGAAATCGACCTATTGCAATCACTTCGTTTATCTCTCTCTCTCTCTCTCTCTCTCTCTCTCTCTATATATATATATATATATATATATATCAGGGGTTAATCCAGGTTTTTGAAAATGGTACCCCATTTGTGAATTTTGTAAATAATTTGTGAAATTTTTTTTTATTAATTTGTGAAAATTAAAAATGCCTAGTGAACAAATTAACCGAAGTGCACAAAGTAATTTATACAGTTTTAAAATACCAATAAAAATATAAAAGTTGTAAAATAGAGTTATATTTATGTTGATTGGGTAAATACCTAAATTGAAGCTGTTTATAATTTTTTTGTAAAATATTTGAGTATGCATATTATGTGACATTTCAAACCATCTAAGACATCACATATAACAGACTCGTTTCAAAAGTCACAAATTTTAAAGATCTCAACTAGCAATGGATAAATGCTTTATTCTCTAATAAGCAAATAATATTCATCATACCAAATGCTATAATATAAAGCTATTATATATACGTTCTCCCTCCTCTCATTTTGTGTCACTTTGACAATTTTTAAACAGTAATGAAGGAAAAGCTAAACGTCCAATTTCAGGGTATTTGGGAAAATCCTGGGTCCTCAGGACCCATGAGTTCCGAAGATCTGGGTCCTTCTTTCAAAAAAAATGGGTCGTATATACTATAAAGATATAAATTAAAATTATCTTATTGTAGTTAAAAGATATTTTTTTATGAATTTTTCATCAGCTCTTTTTGAGATTTCCTTAAAACTATTATGTAGGAGGTTTTTGCTGTTTAAAAACAACTGGAAATATTTAGCCCAGTGTGTTCTGGAACCAGAAAGGAAAAATTAACGAAAGTACAGTATAATAGCTATACATGTATATATTTACTAAATACATTTTATTTTCAGTGATATAAAATGCCATTTAAAAAAAAAAAAAAAAAAAAAAAAAAAAGTCCTTGAAATTATCAGCATTAGGATAACAAAAAAAAAAAAGGGAAGGAAGGAAAAGAAAATTTTGAAATAAACTAATGTTTGATTACAAAGATTGTCAATATTTTGAATTTTTAAATAACATTTTTCACCACTTTTCTAAAATAAAACTGAAATTATTTTTATTATTATTATTTAACGATTAAATTAATTAAAAATTATTTAAAAAAATAGTCTGTTATGGCCTTCACAAAACTTTCTTCTGTATCATTCTATATTACAGGGCCACTTACTGTTTAACATGTACAAAAATTCAAACATAGCTTCTAACAGTAAATATTTTTATTTATCTGTGGAATTTGATGCAGATTTAATCAACAGATGCTGAAATGTAGCCACGTGGAAAATAACAAAAGGTGAGTAATAGCAGCGCCACCTGTAGGCCAATATACATCAAATTAAGTCAATAACTGTTTTGGCGCATTTATATGCCATAGAAGTTGAAAATTAGTCTTTCTATTTACGCGCGCAGCAGCGCCACCTGTCGGCCGATATGAACCCAAATTGAATCAGCATAGTATTTCACAGTAGTCCTTTCATCTACCAAGTTTTGTGCAATAAATGGTAATAGAATATGAAATATAGTCTTCCCATTCAAGGGAAAAACTGCAGTATAACAGTGCCCCCTATCGGTCGATATGCACCAAAATTGAATGAGCATAATTTTTCATAATGGCCTTCTCACTTATCAAGTTTTGATCGAGTATATATGATACAACCTTAGATATAGTCTTCCCTTAAATGGAAAAAATCGTATCGTCACCTGTTGAGTGATTTGCACCAAAATTTGATAGACACTAATTTATGTCAAAGTGCAACTACATATAAATTCATATGAAATTGTGTTCTCTAGTTCTTGAAATATAATCGCCACAAATTCTTGTCCCACACAAATAGAATTTTCTAAAAATTATCAAATCTTGTTCAGGACCTATCAAAACGTATAAAACCATCGAAAACCGCAAGTAAAAAAAATATTTATGAAACCAATTTGTTTTTCTATTGAATACAAAATAAAGTAAAAATTGAAGTATGGCGTTTCCGGAAAAAACGGGAAAGTTGGTAGCTATGTTCATGCCTTTCATTTCACTGGAACAACCAGACGTTAACAGCGACCTGCGCGATTAATATGAAAAAATGTATATTTTCGTCCTTTTGTAAAAACTTATTAGATTATAATTACCGAAATAATTATTGAAGTAATAATTTATCATGGTCCTCTTAAATCCGGAATTGCAAGGATCGCGGCAATTTTGAATTTTACAGATTTGTGAAAACTGATTTTTGATAATAAAAGAAACATGCCACATGCTATTTTTACTCCTTAAAAGCAAATTATACTTAATTTGGCGAATTAAATAATAAAATAGGAGACATGCACTCCGGAATTTTATAAAAACCCGTATTTTTCAGTTTCTTGGGGGGTGGGGGGAATTATTAAAAGTATAAAGATAAATATTCTATGATTTTGTATAATGTCAATAAATTTTAATATTATCCCTTTTATAGTTAGTTCTTAGCTCTCAAAAGAAATAAAGATGTACAGATGAGAGTTACGCTAGTCTGCATGCGGCCTGCTTCAAGGTCAAAGAGCAACGTATTATGTAGAAGTAGGTCAGCGATTCTGTTAGGATCTTGAAGGAGTGTGTTTATTATCATTTAGCCAAGTCAAGAGATATAATAGATACTTTTACTATGATTAAATATTGGACAAATGAGCACGCGTTTCCGGAAGTCACCGTGGAATGTCCATGTCCAACTGTCTTGCAGAAATCATTTATAATCTAAGTAATTGTTATCGCAAAATCGAAACAACATAAAAAAAAAAAATCAAAAGCTATTTTTAAATGCATGTGAACGATTTTACAGAACGCTCATCCCACACACACACACAAAAAAAAATCTTTCTTTCGTTTGAGGATGAATTTTATTGCGCATCCCCTAGGCACCATATTAGTATATTTAGCTTCCCACCTTTGATATTTTTTGCGTAATTTACGCGCTATAGCGTATCTGTGGCATTAATTTACTCCATTTACTAACTTCTTTTATACCTCATTTCTCATTTGTAAAACTTCATTGCAGTAGAAGATTGAGATATTGCATATATGTTGACAGGTTAACACCAAAAAATGTCAAGTCAAATTGTTAAAAGATAGAATAAATGTATAAATAAATTGCATTAAAAAAAAAAAAAAGTAAAAACTTAAACACACACAAGATAGGACTGGTCAAAATTGTATTATAGACAGTTTTCCAACTTTTTTTAATCATCTGTAAAATTATATTTATTTAACCAAAAGAAGAAGTGATAATTTATTTTAAATTTTATGTTTTCGCAAAGCAATAGAACAGTAAAATCTTACTGAAATTCTTTATGGAGTTAGACCCTTTATAAAAATTCTTGAATTGCGTATACAGACTACTGTAATCACATTTGCTCAACCATTTTATTTCTTCCAATGAACTTAGAACGCAGCAGAAAAGACAGAGGCTAAGCTTTGAAACAGAGCTTCTGTTGGCGATTCATTACGTGAGGATGCGATTCGGAGTATCGGCACTTTTTACTATAACCTTTTTGAATCGGAACTTTCTTTTCTCGTCTAGAAACATAGTTTCTTTTTTTTTTTTTGGGGGGGGGGGGGGGGGGGCACTAGTTGCCTGTGTATGTTTATCATATTGCAGAGAAATACTTTTTTATTTTTTGAAAGAATGTAGTTTTTCGACCATTTTCCAAATTTCGGCTGAGCGCTGAGCTTCGATACAGGGCACGCATTGGCGATTCGTTTTGTAGTGATGTGATTCAATGATGAGATTAGGTTATGCGGCACTTTTTACTAGTAATCTTTTTGTATATGAATCGGAACTACGCTTTTGCGTCTCGGAACTGTTTTTGTTTTCGAGCCGACCGATCGTGTTTGAGTGTTTTTCGTACAGGATTGATTCTTTTTCTTCACGGCAGAAAAGGGTTACAAAGGATTTTTGTTGTTTCTTCTTCAGAGCGAGATGTTCCAAAAATATAAAGAAAATGTAAGTTTCAAGTGAGATTTTTTTTTTTTTTTATATCACTAAGAATGGACTTTTTGAAAGTGCCGTTTTGCCGAAAATTTATTTTGTGAAGGTACCGCATCGCTGAAAATTCATTTTGTGAAGGTACCGCATCGGCGAAAATTGACTTTGTGAAGGTACCGCATGGCCGAAAATTGAATTTGTGAAAGTGCCGCAAAGCGGCACTAAATTCGTTCTGGATTAACCCCTGTATATATATATATATATATATATATATATATATATATATATATATATATATATATAATAAAGATGATCTATTAAGCATAGTAGAAGCCAAGCAACAGATAGAAGATCTCTGAAACACCAATGACCAATAAGATAAAAAAAAAAAAAAATCATCAGTGGATGAAATACACTAATGTAAAGAAACCAGATCTATTAATTAGCAGCCTGCAAAACAAACGAATCAATAAAGTAAAACAACAAATCTTAACTTAAAACCATAAACTTATCAAAATTAATGAAAAAACAACCTAAGAAACACAAGATAGGAAGAAGGAGGCAGGCGGCAAGACTTGTGACTTGCCTGTGGGGTTACACTAGTTTTATGCCGGCAACACTCCCCCAGCCTGCCACAACCAGAACAGGAACCATATGGATATAAAAATGCAAATTTCAAAGCAGATGAACAACAATGAAACCACGAAGCCACAATGAAATTCACCGATTGATCACATTGTGTTTAACAGTACAATTAGAACATTAAATATAGTTGACAACTCAAAAAGGAAAAAACTGAAATTTTAATGGAAAATGAAAGTTTGCATAGTAATACAAAGCAAATGCAACAAGCCTTCTACTTTTTTTTTTTTTTTTTTTAATTTAATTTCACATACCCACCCAACCATCCAGCCTTACAACACCACCCCACCTCCGTAATCAAACATCTGCCCACCCAACCGCCACCTTTTTTATTGTCTTTTTTTATTTTATAATTTTTTTGTTGATATACACAAGAGTGTACACAGCTTTTTTTTTTTTTTTTTTTTTTTGTACTGACAGAGACATGGTTAAGGATATAAAATAGAAAATACAAAGTTGTTAGGAAAACCCATTTTAGCAGTGGCTGTGATCAGTTTATTAATATTCTTGTTTTTAAACTTAGCAGAGCATAAATTATTAATTCGAAATAAATGGTTAATGATGATGTTTCTAAATACCGAAAGATGCAGACATGAATTAAAATGTGTAAATAAGTTTACATTAAAACAAAAATCTTGCCGTTTGTCATAGATATCTGTGTAAAGTTTATTACCATCGATGATTATTTTGAGATCTAAAAAGTTAATAGATTGATTAGTCAGAGTATTTTGAGTTAGCTTTAAATTAGGTGGATAATTGAAGGAAAAGCCATTTTGTGAGTTCTTGTTGAGATAAAATACAATAATATCATCGATGTAACGATAAAATTATATATATATATATAATGCAATTCTCTATATAACGCAAAATTTCTTGGATATAAACAATAAATTTTGCAGTTAAGAAATACTTATTAAAAAACCGTTACTTTGTTGAGAAGTAAGTGTGATACATTTGTTTTTCTTTATCTGCTTAATTCAGTTTTTTAATGAAAAAATTGCTATCATTAATTTTTTTTTTTAAGTGAGCAGTATAATAAATGATTTTGTACAGGCATATATGGACTATCTTTATAAAGTAAATTTTAGAATGAAAATTATTATCCACCCAATTTTTTGTTCCAAGAAATGTAACTTTAAAATGTCCTACTCTGTTTTGATATGTTTCAGACATATTTGGCCATGTTTACAAGGTAAGTTTGACGATGTGTGAAATGTGATCTATGTAATGCAAAATTCTATATAACGCAAAACCTTGTGTTTTTAGCTTTGCGTTATAAAGATCTTCTACTGAATAATATATACAATGAAAATTTTGTCATCACGATAACTCCCGAAATAATACTCGAAATGGAACCAAATTTGGACAGTGAACTGATCTTATAAATATCTTGGATGAGTTCGTTAACCAAGTTGCTCCGACTTTTTGTTTTCAAGTGGCAGCCACTTGAAAATTTCAAACCCACATTGTAAAAAGCATATTTAAAGCAAGATTTGCTTGAATTTTGTTGTAAATACAGGCCACATAAGGGTCTCAATGAAGTTTATTAATGAAGTTTATCTGCCATTTTTAATAAAGTGGCAGATATTTTAAGTTGAGCGGGACCACTTAAAAATTTAAAATCACTACAACTTCCGAAATAATACTCCAAATCGAACCAAATTTAGACAGTATCTTATAGTCTAAGATCCCGCTGCAAAATTGCTACATTCATCGAGTATGTAATCAAAATCAGATTTTTATATTCAGTTATAAAAGGGACAATATGTTTTGGCCGGGTTGCCTAATAAAATGTGGCCGCTAGTATTTTTAATTAAATTAATATTAATTGACTTTTTGGAGAGAAATTACATTCATTTGTTATTGAAAAAAACTGTACTCCACATCACAGACATATACATAGTGAACTTGAAAAGTAATGGTTGCCGTTGCGCGTTTGGCCGCTACCTCTTCGCAGCCAGGTGCAAACAGGCAGTTTTTTGGGGCGTTTATACGTTCATGGCGTATATTCATCATTTATATATCAAATTAAAGCTAATTCTTTTCTGCACATGGTAAACTTCGTCTGCCAATGTAAAAGTGGCCGCAAGTAGGGGTTGCCAGCTGTTAAAGATTGCTTAGAATGAAAATTAGCGCGCTACATCGTTCGTCAGACAAGGATGGCGATAGTGTTGTCGCCAATATGGCTTAATTTAACATTTAGCAAAGCATAATATCATGCAGTGGAAACAACTCCATTAGTTAGCTCAAAGACTTAAGTTAATGTGTATAAGGCAGTTCAAAGAATGACAAAGTCATTATAAAACAAACTAACAATTTTATTGAACAAACTTAACAAGAAAAATTAAAACTTAACAATTGAAATATTTAATAAAAGTTGAAACAATCATTTAAATTCATCTCAGGCAAGTGATAAAAATTAGCGTCCAGCACTAACTCAATTTAAAACTTTATATTCAAAAATAGTTAATCTTAAACCTTATATAAAATGGAAAAAACGATGTCAACTCTTAAAGTTAACAAACAACATTTCTCAAAGAACATGGCAGGCATACGACGTTAACCCTAAAGGCCAACGAACAACAGACTCAAATACCTGACTCCATGGTTCAAACTTTTATAATGAACGGCAACACTACACGGAAGGGAAACGGGAGAAAAGGTAAACAAACTTGAAAACTAAAGCCACATTGTATTTTAATTACTTATATCTGAAGAAATTATTTTAAATGAAGGAAAAATAATTTAATAAAACAACTTTCATGTTTAAAACTTAATATAACACCTTCATTACGACTAGCAAACAGAGCTATCTCTAATGCAGCAAACTAAAAACTGACCGCCGAATGCAATGAAGTTAGCTCTTATATACTATTCAAAGGATTCTAACATGCATCCAATAAGTAGCGATTTCAAGTAACGTCACACTTAATTTGCATTTTTTCCTTTCGGAAATAAACACGAGGCCATCTATTGAACTTTAACTAAACTTATTAGTTTAATTTAGCAATCGCTGAAAGAACGCGTGAACAAAAACACCGATGATAAACATCGTTTAAATTTCCAGATGTTATACAAAACAACAAAAGTATATCTTTCAGAGTAAACAGTAAGTGGCAATATTTCACATTTACTTTAATTTAATTTAATTTATATCCATAATTACTTCCATGTAAAAATTACATTAACTTTATTCAAGATAAAAACGTTTTTCTATAATGTAAACAAAACCTATTTAAACCTTTTAAAACTTATCAGCTATCCAATTGAATCAAATTTTTCCTAAACGATGTAATAAAATCAATTTAATTTAATTCATTTATAGTTCAGAGAAAACAACATGGAAGCTAGAATAAATCAAATAAATTTCCCAAATTTTGACAACAGATAGCCAATTGTATGCGTTTTTGAAGCTTTTGCGCATGCGTCAATTGATAGTGTTCGCAACCAATGGCACAAACAGTTGTAGAAAATAATTTCAGAACTCCAAAAGAAATATAATTAATAAATTTTTGTGTGGTTACATTTAAAATTCCCTATAAATATAAAACATTTATTTCTCAATAAATAATCAAATTGTCTTTTCTCTATATAATTAGAACATATAATAAATGTTTGTGAAAAATAATAACCCTGGTTATTCATGTAGACGAAGTTTATATTATACCTGTAATGTTTTAGGAAATATTTGATTTTTTTTTTTTTTTTTTTAAGATTACATATTAATTAAATATTCAGTAAATAGGACAGATTACATGAGGTATACAAATTAAACTGGACATTGAAAAAAAGGATTAAATATTTAATGAAACCTATATTACATTTTTATATAATTTATTCAAAATCTGAATCATCGCTACTCTCACTTTCATTGCAGCCATCACTTTCATCGTCACAAATATCAAAATCCTCTTCATTATCAGTACGAATGATAATAGATAGCACACTTTCAACTTGCATTGGCGCTGAATCTCCTAAGAATCATGTTGGTTTGAGAAAACCATCTAGGATCCACCCATTATTTTCTGCGTTAAACTTAATACAATTCGGCTCAGTAGCATTTAGCCACATCGAATTAACGAAGATCGTCCGTAACAATTTTTGCTTTAAAGATTTCCAACAAGGTAGAATATGAGTTGAGTTGAAGCCCTTAAGTTTTTTCAAAAACTTTTCATTGTATTTTTTTGTAGCATACGTCTTATTGAACAAAATGAATCTTCCAGTATTAACATTTTGGCAATCAACGATACCATACATAAGGCACGTAAACTCTTGGACTACAGAAGTTTTACTTTCGTCAAAAATGTCATTAGGGTCAGTCAAAGATGCGAAAACTTGTTGAATTCTCGGGTGTTTAACAAAAATGTTATAGGGCCTTACTTTCCCTTTATTGAAGAATGCAGTCGTATAATCACAACCTGTGAATGCGTGAAACGCTGGCAACGCAATACATAAAGTTGGGCTCAATTTTTTTGACAATTCCGTACAATTTATACATATTTCGTCTTTACTATTCTTTTTTTTTTTGGATGTACTATTTGCCAACCAAATTTGTAAATGAGAAAATTTGTGCAGATTACCTAGTAGAATTATTAAAATATCAGTGTCACTTGCTTTCACCAATATTTTAGACTCTTTACCTACTCTGCTTATATGAAATATTATTCTCGTATCTGCTTCCTCATGTTGGCATTCTAATTCAGTTTCCTCTAGTTTCACAACGCAATTTCCAGAAGAGCATTATGAAAAACATCGTTCTCCAACAGTAATAAAAATTTTTTTGTTTTCTAATACTGAAACAAAAGAGTTGTTATCCCAGTGAGAAGCTAAAAATTTAACTAGAGCTTCTTTAAAACGAAAATTCTTTAAGCTTTTTGTAAAATCGCTGGGTCTCGTTTGTAACGGACCATTAATTGTATATGGAATATCAATTTCCTGTCGATCTTGTCTTTCACAATCTTTGATTGAAGGCGTTAAATATCTATCAAATATGATATGTACTTCGCGAGCGCTTTTTGAACAAAGCTTCACCAATATCGATTCAGCTAGCTTTCCAAATGTTTGCGGCAAAGTAGAGCCAATCTGATACAAATAGTAGAAACCATCAATAATTTCTATATCAATTTGTCCGGGATTGGCTGATACAATCTGTGATGTTAATTGTTTACTTAAAGCAGACTTGTCTGTTTTGAGCATGTAGCCTGAACAATGGAATAGTGCAGGCGGTATTGGTGCAAGAGGATATGACAAACAGTACTCAATGTCAATCTTGTTACCTATAGCTATTGCCAACAGCCGTCCAAAAATGTCTCGTTCCATTTTAATTAAAGCTTTGTTGTCTCCGGTGTTACTCTTGATCCTTTTTTTTACACAATCAGATGCAAAATTATGTATTTTATTACGTCTAATTGATTTCACAAATCTTGTAGGATCTTCAAAACATTCTGAAAAAAATTTCAACTTTTGTTCTTGACCCAATGACTTGCTGTTCAGTAAACAATTTGCGACATCTAAAGATGCCGCCTTACCAGTTGACAGATTGAACAAAATATTTTTGTCCAGGTTTTCAGAAAAAGGGTTCATTGTTTTCTTTATGGTTTCAATAATGCTGTCCAAAGTTTTGCTATCTTTTTCAATTCGACTCTTTTGTAGGGAATGTGATGTATCATCAGCCTGTGATAACCCTATTTCTGTTTTTACTACTGATAAGATTTTAGCCCTCATGCTGTGGCTAAGAGCCCATCTTTGTCGTGCAGATATAGAGTTTGTAAAATGGCTAACACCAGTCAAGGTATTACCAGCATCAGCATTAATCGTCTGTTCTAAAGTCAGGTCCACAGGCGATCTACTTAAGCATGATTTTGTGCGCCTAATACCAAAGGCTCCTTCACGAAATTCCATAACCAGAGTTGAGTTTTCAATTTTCAGCTTGATTAAATTATTTAAATACATAGCAGCCCATTTGGAGTAATTTGGTAGATTGAACGCAAAGAAGTAATCACACATCTCGAAGATAGAATCAAGGTAAAGCTCAAAATTACTGCAACGAATACTTGTAGAAAATCGAAGATAGATGTTGACGAGTTCTGTGTATTGCAAATAATATTCAGCAGTCTTTCCATGGCCACCCTGCAGTGTGACTTCGCGAAACTGTTTGTAATCCTCTAGTATTTTTTGCAGGGAGTCAGTTAAAACAATGCTTTCATTAATTTCACATGAAGTATTTCTTACCGCTTCTAAATCTTCATTTAATGTTTCAAAATCTCTTTCAATTTCTAATAAAAAATTTTCAAAATGAAGAACTTGCAAGGCACCAGAAGCCAAAGGATGTAGCCGTTTACACAGATTAAAGTGTTTGCTATCCAAGAAACTATTCATTGATCCTCCCGCTAGTGCCTCAGCTTCTACCAAAATCTCTATTAACCCACTGGAGTCAATATATTTACCTATGGCTTTGAAGTATGCCATTTGCATATGAAATGCGCCTAAATTAATAAATACATTATCGAATTCAGGTTTTTTAGTATTTTGAATTTGCATAGCCAATTTGGCTATTGCTAAATCGTAAGTGACTATAATCTGATCTTGATTACAAATTTTAGCGACTTCTTTAGCAATGTTAAGAGTTTCCTGAACGATTGCTAGTGACGTTGGAGACTCATTTATAGGTGATAAATATTCGATTGTTTGAGTTTTGCTATGATCAAGGCCTATCATGCAGTTATAACCTAACCACATGGGCACCGAATCAATACGAGACAAGGACATACTCCAAACCAAATCTTTATTCGACGCAATTTCTCTTTCGGAGTGACATGCGTTGATAGTTTTTTTTATAACTTCAATTGGAAGAAATGTCATACTTGTAAAAGGTGTTTTGACAAAAGGCTTTATTTCCCTTGAAACCGATTCAAAACGCCGCCTCTTTCGAGCTACGGGAGAAGACGCAACGAAATAATCATTTAATCTGAATTCGAAGAATTCGCGATTTCCATGTCATTAGATTCTTCATGATTTTTACTACAAAATTGATAAATTATACCGACTGTATCATGCAAAGTGTCTTTCCCAGTAGCTGTATCGACGAAACGGTCGAAATTATCAAAAGCAAGGTGCGTGCTCAGCCCATCAATTCTCTTGATGCCAGGTGGTAGTATAACAGATTTTTCTTTTTGTTCCGTATGTGTCATTTCAGTTTCTATTTCTTCTGCTAAATTGTATCCTATGGTATGGCCATACCTATTCAATATCGTTAGAACTTTTCTTGAACTTGTCATTGACTTCATCGTTAACCCAAGGGTAAGATGTTTCGACGGTTTTACTCTGCCTTTTGACACAATATAGATGAGATCACTGCATACAGATTTAATTTTTACTAAATCGTCATCTGAATTTTTACGACGAGCATCTGGTCCTTGAATTAAGTCGCATACAAACTGAAATAGTTCTTCTGGAATGTTACAATCTCCGCGAATGACATCCTCCGCAGTTAGATCATGACCCGGCAGCTTTGTACAGTCGAGAGATGTTATTGAATTTCTCAGTGCGTAAGCGACGTCCCTAAATCGATTCTTTTTGGTAGATTCTAACATAGCAATTTCACTAGCTAATCGCGAGGTGTCCATATCATATTACACAGAAAACACTTCATTTTTTAAAACTGAAACATAACTTTAACAAACGTAATTACATATAACGTTAAATAAATAAGCGTTGTATATTACGAGCTCCAAAATATCACAACAGGTTAGAATGAAAATCAGTGTTGCCAGATGGTGGAAAGTCAATTTCAACAAAACGTTTTTAAAATTTCCCGAAAAATCAAGTTTTTTTTTTTTTTTCCTTCAAAAAAATCCCCAACTCAATTTATACTAAAAATGTAAAGGAAAAAAAAAAAAAACAAAGAAACAAAAAAAAAAAAGAAATTAAAGAATATTTAATTTTAAGCTCACATTTCCCCCCCCCCCCCCAAAATAAAGCTATTTTTTGAAAAAAAAAAAATCTTCCAACACATTACTTTACTATTTCAGAAATAGAATCCAGAATCAATGCATTATCATCTAATACACATTTTTTTTTTTTTTTCGGTGCGGATTTTAAGTAAAAGTAATTGCCAATTTTAAAGAAAACCCCATATCCCCCCCCCCCCCCCCCCCCAAAAAAAAAAAAAAATTTTCCCAAACTACGCTCCACGAAATCTCTGCCCCCAAACATTTTCCCCGAAGCTTCAGAAATCCCCGAAATCGAGAAAAATCCCCAAGTCTGGCAACACTGATGAACAATCGACGTATGCGCAAAAGCTTCAAAAACGCGTACAATTGGCTATCGCCATCCTTGTCTGACGAACGATGTAGCGCGCTAATTTTCATTCTAAGCAATCTTTAACAGCTGGCAACCCCTACTTGCGGCCACTTTTACATTGGCAGACGAAGTTTACCATGTGCAGAAAAGAATTAGCTTTAATTTGATATATAAATGATGAATATACGCTATGAACGTATAAACGCCCCAAAAAACTACCTGTTTGCACCTGGCTGCGAAGAGGTAGCGGCCAAACGCGCAACGGCAACCATTACTTTTCATGTTCACTATGTATATGTCTGTGATGTGGAGTACAGTTTTTTTCAATAACAAATGAATGTAATTTCTCTCCAAAAAGTCAATTAATATTAATTTAATTAAAAATACTAGCGGCCACATTTTATTAGGCAACCCGGCCAAAACATATTGTCCCTTTTATAATTGAATATAAAAATCTGATTTTGATTACATACTCGATGAATGTAGCAATTTTGCAGCCGGATCTCAGACTATTAACATATCTTATAAATATCTTAGATGAGTTCATTAACCAAGTTGCTCGGCCATTTTGTGTTCAAGTGGAGACCACTTGAAAATTTCAAATTGCAAAAAGCGTATTCAGAATTTGTTTGAAATTTGATGTAAATGTAGACCACACAAGAGTCTCAATGTAGTTAATTAATGAAATTTATCAGTCATTTTTAATAAAGTGGTAGATATCTTAAGTTAAGCGGGGCCACTTGAAATCACGCTACCACTTGAAAATTTAAAACCATGATAACTTCCGAAATAATACTCCAAATGGAACCAAATTTGGACAGTGTCTTAACTTAACTTATAAATAACTTAGATGAATTTGTTAACTAAGTTGCTCCGCCATTTTGTTTTCAAGTGGAGACCACTTGTAAATTTCGAATTCAAATTGTAAAAAGCGTATTCCGAATTTGTTTGAAATTTGATGTAAATATAGACCACATAAGGGTCTCAATGAAGTTTATTAAGGGGTTACATCCAGTTGTATGCATGAAAAAACGTGTTTTTTAGTGAATTTTTTGTGAAGAGGCCTTTTATTAAAGAAATATATACAATACATATACATATAGCAAATTTAATGTATGTTAAGAATCCGTGATGAGTTTACAAAAATATTGGGTTCCGCTGTTCCTGTAGTAGATCTCCTAGAGGACTTCCACAGAAAGGTGTCTGGCGGTGAGCAAGATATCTCTGATCCAAATTATCTGAAATGAAAAAAAACCAAAAGATTTATTTTTAGGATAGATGAATACAGGTAATGATCGTAGGAATAGTCAAAATTTTGATTTTTGACAAAATGGCGGCTTCCCCCAAAAAAAGTTTTTTTTTTTTCATGAAAATTTACACTTGAAAGTGGCTGAAAAAATCGAAATTATCAGAAACCTTATTCCTACGATCATTACCTGACAAAAATATCTAATAAAATCGTGTCAAAATTTCAAGTCAATCGGTCCAGCCGTTTCGGAGAAATTTTGCTCACCGACTTTGAAAACACCGTTTCGAGATAAACGCATTTAAAGTTTTGGGAACCATTTAAACTAAGTTAAAAAAATTTTTTTCCTACTTACATAGAGTCATCTATTCCAGGACCATAAGAGGAACCCTCTGATTCATCATTTGCTTCTAGTACAGCCAACTGTTGTTGTCTACGTGACATTCTCCCCTCGCGCGTGCTCCCTTGTGCTCGTGCGTCAGAGATCAAGATGCGCTCTGCGTCCTTTTTTTCTGCATGGGCATTAGGCCCAAGTGATAGTCCCATTGCGTTCATGAAGTATAGAAGAGATGTTTTTCCTTCATTGAACATGCCGGCAGCAAGATAAGCAGCAATTTCAACGATCTTAGAGCCACATGGGATTATTTTTGGAGTTATTTTCCATATCAGCTGATTATAACTTTCATTATTATTTTGCATGAAACCACCAACGCATCTTTCTAATAATTTTTCATTACTCAGATCTACGTAAATTGGAAGTATAACTTCAGCAACATCAGGCGGTAAGGGTTGATAATCATGTTTGTAGCTTGATAATGTGTCCAAGGCTCGTGCTTTCTGCCAAGAACACCATGAGTCTTCTCCAGTCGGGCATTTACCATGTTGAGGATTTTCGTCAGTGGAGCAATTATGATAAGAAGCCCAAATGGCATTAGACAAAACTCTACACACTGAGGAAATAAACAGAATACTGGCACGACTTGACAACGTGGCAGTTCACTTTAAACTGACGATATTTACTTACTGTATACCTAAAATTTCTAAATATAGCTCTCACATATAAGATAAACCTTTTTATATTTTTATTCTAAGAAGCAAAACATTATGAAAAGCATGGACAAGGGCATAGGGATAATGAAAAACAGCTGCTACTCTGGTTTACGCTCTGCCTACTTTAAAACGCTCGGAGACGTCTTTACAAATATGCAAATTTCTCCGAAACTAATTGCCGGATCGATATGAAATTTTCAGACAATATTATCAAATATATGTACATTCAAAATATGTAAAAAAAAAAAATCTATTTTTTGAAAATTACAACTGGATGTAACCCCTTAATGAAATTTATCTGTCATTTTTAATAAAGTGGCGGATATCTTAAGTTAAGCGGGACCACTTGAAATCAAGCTACCACTTGAACATTTAAAACCATGATAACTACCGAAATAATACTCAAAATGGATCCAAATTTGAACAGTGTCTTAACTTATAAATAACTTAGATAAATTTGTTAAACAAGTTGCTCCGCCATTTTGTTTTCAAGTGGAAACCACTTGAAAATTTCAAATTTAAATTGTAAAAAACATATTTCGAAATTGTTTGAATTTTGATGTAAATACAGACCATATAAGGATCTCAGTGAAGTTTATTATATATCCGCCATTTTTAATAAAGTGGCAGATATCTTAAGTTAAGCTGGACCACTTGAAATGAGGATCCCACTTGAAAATTTAAAATCACGATAACTTCTGAAATAATACTCCAAATCGAACCAAATTTGGACAGTGATATTATCATATAATTATCTAGAATGTTTTCACTGGGCAACTTGTCCTGACATCTTGTTTCTAAGTTCCAGCCACTTGAAATCATGCTGCCACTTGAAAATATGCCATCACGATACTTTTTAAGATACTAAACTGATTCAAATAAAAGTTGGATAGTGAACTTATGGTTCAAATATCTAGGATAAGTTCACTTGGTGACTTCATCCGCAATTTCATTTCCAAGTGGTTTGCATCAAATTTGGGTAGTGGATTTATCCTTCAAATATCTCAGAAGTTCGCTGGGCATCTCACTCAGCTTTTTTTTCCCCAAGTGGTCCCACCTGAAAATTTCTTATGACGATAATTTTAGAAACACTGATTTAATTTGAACTAGATCTGGATAAGGAACTTATAAAACAGGAACTTATAATACAGGATGATTTCGCTGGGCAAGTTGTTTTGCCATTTTGTTTCAAAGTTGAAACCACTTTGTCTGCCACGTGAAAATTTGCCATAAAAATAATTTTTGAAACACGGCACTGATTTAAACCACAATTCTACAGTGAATCTATTGCTTCAAATATCTTGGATATGTTTGCTGGGCAACTTGTTCCGCTGTATTGTTTCCAACTGCAACCACTTGAAAATTTGTTATCATGGTAACTTTAGAAATACTTTATCTATACAAATCAAAGTTGAAAAATGGATTTATCATTCAAACAACAAAAATCTAGAAATATCACGTAACTCGTGAACCAATCACGTTATTGCATCCAACTTTGGTATATTGATAATAAGTAAAGTATTTTCTCGCCAAAAGTCGCCAAAAAATTCGCCATAGGGGAAAAGTCACCAAATTTGACGCCAAATCCATTACCTGCGTTACTGAATCTTTTTAATGCGTTTTTAAGGAAAGATTGGGCTTATTTTAATGCTAAAACAAACTAGAAATGCAGAAAACTAACATTTTATCAACCTACTAAGCCTCTTTGAAAGACTTTCTAAAAAAAAAAAAAAAAAATATTTTGAAATTTGCAACGATATCTTAGATGAGCAACTTTCTCTGCCATTTTGATCAAAGTGCCAGCCACTTAATTTTTCAACACGATGACTTTTGAGATTTTGAATTAATTCAAACTATATGTGTACAGTAGACGATTAGACTTATCTCACAAATACATTTCATCCTATTTGTCAATTTAACTAACCATTTTGTTTCCAAGCGCCGGTCACTTGAAAATTTTAAATTCACATAAAAAGGTATTTATGAACCGATTTGCTTAAAACTCCATATGGGCATAGCCTACATCAATATTTCTATAAAGTGCATTAATAATTTGTAGCCGCCATTTTGAAACAAAATGACGGCTACTTGATAAGGAAAAAGAAATCAACCTACCCTTCCAAATAAGCCGGAAAGACTTGTTTTTTTTTTTTTTTTTTTTTTTTGTCTAATTTTGTAGGAATGATTAATGATTTTTTAAAAAATTCAACACTATAAGATATGAATAATTTCTTAATAGCAATTTTCATCAACTTATTACAATATTTCAATATTCAATTCTTTTAGAGAGATAAAATATTACTTTATATAACTAAAAATTTATTTTGGAAAATCATTTTGATAGTGTTTTTTAATGAATGTTTCTTTTATCTGTGATGTATATCTTTTTATTTAATAAATATTAATCGGTTGTAATTTTTCCTTCTGCCAATTAGAACTTAAATGTGTATTATTTTCAACGTTATTTGCTTTCTAAGTATTACAGTAAACTCATAGATAGGCAGATAAAAGACAATGATTTTTTTTTCCATATTAATGAGACTTTTATGACTGAAAATCACAAACTTGGAGTTTTACATGACAATATGAAATATATTCTTGTATTATGTACACCACACATACATAATTATACGAATGAACATTTTCTCAAACTCTTTTGTTACTTCACTAAATATTATAACTCAGGAAAGATATGTGAAAGCAATTAAATAATTAATATATATATATATATATATATACCTATTCTAATTGTAGTACTTGCTTACAATATTACTTGTGTTCATATACAACTTTATGCAATATGAGAAGGAGAAAATGACGGTACCTAATGATAGTTTTTAGTTTAATTTAAAAAAAAAAAAAAAAAAAAATTCTCCTGATCTCTTCCAGAATAATAGGTAAAGAATCAGCATTATTTTCTGTGGTGTTATAGCACTGAATTGAAGAAATGAAACTTTTAATTATTGCATTTCTTCATGTTAAAAAATAAAATAAGTACAAATATTGAGTTTTTTTCTTCTGATGAAAGTAGGCTTAAAATTCCCTACTTCCCCTTAAAAAAAAAAAAAAAAAAAAAAAAAAAATTCTTTTTAACAAACTACATATAAAGTGATGATTATTACATGAAATTTCTATAGACCTTAATTTGAGAATCTGATTTTGTATATAATGAGAAATCCATCTTAAATGAAGCCATTTTAACGAGAATTCATTATATAATATTTTTCTATTTTTATGAATTATTTAGAAAATCTAATATTTGAATACATTTCTATCATTTAAAACTATTTTATTTTGAAGATTTTTTTAATGGTATATTTAAATTGAAAAGTAAAAAAATGCATATGGTTTTTATCCTTTAATGTTCATTAGCATGTGATATTTACCTCTCATTTTGGTCGTTAAGCTACTATTTAGACAATTATTTTAATGCTTCTAGGCTGCTACAGCAACTATTTTTTTTTTTTTTTTTGTTTCTTTTGTGGCAGCCCTGCATGTCTCCTTTTTACTTTCCGAACACTATAGTGAGGAAAGTATTGCAATCATGTCAAAAATCCGAATTCGAGATTTTGATGTTTCTATACGTTTCAAGGTCCAACGAGTCCGTTTTCACTATTTTTATGATGATGTATGTATGTGTGTGTGTGTGTGTGTATGTGTGTATGTCTGTGAGTGAACACGCTAGCGTCTAAACGCTTTGTTCGAATAAGCTGAAAGTTGGTACGTATATTGTAAGTCACCATAGTACGAACCCTATAGATTTTGGTGAATCTAGCACTTATAGTTTTTTTACAGGGACACAAAGAAAAATTCTTTATCATTATGGCCAAGGGACCAAAATCTTAAAAGTGCGATAGCATCTAAACGCCTTATTCAATTGAGCAAAAACTTTATACACATATTATAGGTCACAGATACTCAATCTGTATAGATTTTGGTGAATCTAGCACTTACAGTTTTTTTACAGGGAGACAAAGAAAAATTCTTTATCTTTATGGCCTATGAGACCAGCGATAGCATCTAAATGCCTTATTCAATTGAGCTGAAAATTTGTATGAATATTATAAATCACTGTTCCACTAACTATAAGCATTTTGGTGAATTTTAGCATTTATAGATTTTTACAGGGACACGACGAAAAATTCTTTATCCTTATGATCTAAGGGCTCAAAGTTCAGTAGCGTTAAATAAAACCTCGTGTGATATACGGAGAAAAATACTCAAACACTCTGTTATGGTTTTCTCTTTTTTGTTTGTTTAGCAACCCCTCTTTCTTTATTTTATCTGCAAAACTGTTAGTTACTCAATGTTCGGAAAGTCGAGTGGAGTCACTCCAGATTTTTACTTTTTGAACATATTATGTAAGGAAAGTATTATAATCATGATTTGCAAAATATTTTGTATCTTGCTTAGCTCAAAAATGAATGTTTGTAGAATGTTGCAAATTTATATTTGACTCTCATGACATGTAGCACAAGAGTACTTTTGTCCTCATTTTTCTGAAATTCCTGAATACTTAAAAGAAGTCTTGAAATGTCCTTTAATATGATAAGTTGTCTAAAATATCTAAACTTTCTGCTACTATGTTATATATTGACATTTAAACCACCCAAATTAAGCAGTCAAAAACGAAACTCACTCTGTATTGCTGCACTTTGCTGCAATCTCTTGATAAAATAACAAATTAAAAACTTTAAGCAGCTTTGATACTGCAGTCATGCTTACTTTTTTTTTCCAGATGAGGATTCAGACTATTTTTTATTTATTTATTTTTTCCCAATTACAAAACAATTGACTTTTTTGCAGTGCTGCCAACTCTCCTGTTTTTCACGGGAGACCCCCGTTCTTTAATCCTGTCTCCTGTTTTTACGTTTTAATGTGTATTTCTCCTGTTTTTCTAATATTTTCAAAAAATCTAACTAAAAACGCTAATTTTTGACAGTTCGTAGGTGCCATCTTTTCAGATTTACGAAGGCCTACCAATTCAATCTTTCTTCATCCACAACATAAATGTCGGTATTCTTTTAAAACTTACTTTATGAGATTTTAGAATCTCTAAAGAAACAGAATCCTCAAATAATTATTTTTAACTCCCTCTCCCCCCCCCCCCCCCCCATATTTTCTTATCTCCAACTTGTGATTGATGAAGAAATGCTCTTTGGAACTCTTTTGTTTCTCATTCTTTTTCCATCTAGAAGCCACAACAAAAATGTCAATATTCATTTTAAACTTGCTTTATTATATTCTAGAGTCTATAAAGAAGTAGAAATGTTTAACAGTTTACATTCATGTAATTATCATTTGACCCCCCCCCCCCCCCCCACCCCCCCCCCCAAAAAAAAAAAAAAAAAAAAAAATCCTTTCTCCAATTAGCTTTCTTATTCTACAACAAAATAATCAAACATTTTCCCCCAGGTTTCAAAAATTGTAGGGTACTGCTAGTAGAAAAAAAAAACTTTTTAGATTCTTGAGGGCAGATTTGAATTTCTAAGGACATATTTGACGTATAAAATCCAAACACTTAATTTAAAAATTTAGTCATAAATATGCATACAAAAAGAAAAAAGTGTTTTTGAACTTCTCTTTACTTGTTGTTAATGTGCTGATTGTCACACACAATAGTTTTATTTATATTTACAGCATTTATCTTCAGTTTGTAGGTTATTTTCTACAAAGGCAGTAATGGGAAAAGTTTGCAGATTTGAAGAAAAATTTTAATACATATATTCCTCTCCTTAATGCAAGGAAAATAAATGACAATTTTCAAATCCTCCAAAAATCTATTAGTTACAATATTATAACATTGCACAAATAGTGTACAATGTATGTAGTTATGTCTGTTTTAGATTGATTTCCATTACTATTTACTTAGATTGTTAATAAAAATTTTCAGTTTTTTTTTTTTTTTTTTTTAAATAGCTAATATTGTTGTTAAACAATAATTTTAAAATTAAAGCAAGATTTAAAAAAAAAAAAAAAAAAAAAATTTAAAAAGAAAGGCTGGATATGTCGATAAAAAAGGTCATGAAAATTTTTTTGAGGTCATGAATTTTTTTCTGTTAAGTCAGTAGACATCCTGTAAAATTATGAGTTAAGGTGTAAATCAATATAAAAGCTTTAAAATAAATAGCTTTAGTTTAATCACTTCACTGGCCATTCCGAGATAACTCTTGGGGAAACATAGCTTTCCACACAACACAGTGGCTTGTGAAGTGGTTAAACTTGAGAATCAACAGAACATGAAAAGGGTACAAATTTTTACAACAAGAACAGATCTGCAGACAGGGAAGACATTGCTGAAGGCATTGTGGGAACCCAAAGCAAGATTTTAAGCTTTTCTTTCTTGCTTTATTGAAAAAAAAAAAAAAAATTAAATATAATTAATATTTTTTAAAATTCCCTTAACACGTTGACTGCCACGCGTGTTTACAACAAAATCCCCGTCAGGCCACCTTCGCCTGCTGTTACTCCGCCCCCAAACCTTTTTTGAGTTTCACTGAATTTTATTCAAAATCCGATTCCAAAGCAACCAAAAGAGTCTAGTGATCGCAATCACTTTCTGAATCTGCCAAATACATTCTAGTTTCATAATAAAACAATCGGGAAATTTGCACGTTGAACCATTTGGCCAGGGGCCTTTTTCGTGAAGACCTTCGCCTGCTGTTACTCCGCCCCCAAACCTTTTTTGAGTTTCACTGAATTTTTTTCAAAATCCGATTCCAAAGCAACCAAAAGAGTCTAGTGATCGCAATCACTTTCAGAATCTGCCAAATACATTCTAGTTTCATAATAAAAAATTCAACAGTATTATTATCTCCTGTCATATATTTATCTAAATATGTTCGGAAATCCTTTGGAAGGAGTCACCCGACGTGGCCTGATGAGAACTCTTGCTGTCACCCGAATACGGGTGACGTGGCCTGATGAGAACTTTTGCTGTCACCCGAATACGGGTGACACGGCAGTTAACGTGTTAAATAAAGTAACTTACTAGCAAAACATTCAAAGCCTGCTAATTATCAAATAATTGAAACTTTGTAATGTAATCTTTCATTATATATGATGAATTTTAATATATTCTTTAATGATATTGTACTTTCTATTTAGGGAGAACCAGTACTATGATAGCAGGGTCGTCGGGAAATATTGTGAAAAAAGGGACCCTCATCTGGCTTGTATGGCATATGAAAGAGGACAATGTGACAGAGAATTAATTAAAGTTTGCAATGAAAACTCTCTTTTCAAAAGTGAAGCACGTTACCTTGTTAAGAGAAGAGACCCCGAGTTATGGGCTGAAGTTTTGAATGAAAATAATCAATACAGAAGGCCACTAATTGACCAAGTTGTACAAACGGCTCTTTCAGAAACTCAAGATCCTGAGGACATTTCTGTTACAGTAAAAGCTTTTATGACCGCTGACTTGCCTAATGAACTGATTGAACTGCTTGAAAAAATTGTTCTTGAAAATTCAGTTTTCAGTGATCACAGGTGATTTTTTTTGCCTCTTCATTTTTTTTTTTTTTTTTTTTTTTTAATATTTTGCTTAGTGTAGTTAAAGAATTTTATACCTCCCAACCTCTTAAATTCAACTAAAACATATTTCTTGACTTATATATGGCAAAATTTGACACAATAATATTTATCGCGGCTATCCGAACGCCGCACAGCAGCCTTGATGTGATGATTTAGAAAAAATATACTGCAGTACATGCGGTATCTACTTTGCATCCATCACACGACCTGCAGAGCATCGGCGTGCAGTTCACAATGCACTAGCATGATATAGCATAAAGCTTCAAATAAATGTGCAGAGTAAAAATCCATCAGTGAAAGTTCATTTTTATATTAGCTCCAGGTGTTAAGCGTAAAAAAAAAAATAATAAAATAAAATAAATAAAATTGTTTTGGCAGATCAATAAAAACAAGTTGTTTAAAAAAAACAAATAAGATTTTATTAAAAAACCTATATATATATATATATATATATATATATATATATATATATATAATCTCAACAAGTTTAACAAAAATTAATTTCAACAATTTATATAACAATAAGTTCAAGAATAGTTTAGTTATTCAAATCTTTTAATTAAACAATATAACAACTATATGTAAACCCCAGGCAACAGATTAAAAAAAAAACTATATCTATGACCAGCGTCACTAAACTTATCAACATAAAAAAACTTAACGGCAAAAATTTACACTTAATAAAATGTTGGTAACATACAATATACTTTATTAATTTAAAAAAACATATATTGATAAAATTGCCATAAATGACCACGAATCCACCAAAATAGATCCACAGTGGCGCTACCTACTGAAAGAACAGGATGAAGCTATAAATGGCCAAGGCCCACACCAACAAGTTTGCAATTGAAAAGGGGGATGATCCTCCCACGAAAAGCTTCTTGCAGAAAATGATGAAGCCTAAGTAAGGTGTTTATCAATATATTTTTTTAATTATGTTGTGCTTCATTTTAAATTTAAATAAGTCATACAATAGACTCTGAAAATTGAACATTTAAATCTCAAAACCAGTCGGCAACAAGCAATAAATCTCTAAAACTTAACACTATCGGTAACTAGTTATAAACCTTTTTAAACGTAACATTATATGAATAACTAGCCATAAACCTTTAAAACTTAGTACTCAAAGATTATAAACCTCTAAAACTTAACCAAAAACCAAACCAACATAATATTATCAACTTGCCATAAATCTATGAAACTTAATAGACCAATACTATATCAACAACAGTAGATTCAAAACTTAACGTAACAATTTTAAACTGGTAAAGAAGTCCAAACGATGCTAGTCTGAAACTAGCGAACATTGTTCAGTAACAAACACAAAATGAATATCTGCTCATAGGAATTAACAGCTGCCCGAGAAACGACGATAAACTTGCACAAAACTTGCCAACAGAAAATTCAAATCGTAAAAGTCCCTAAATTCACAAGCAATCCCAAACTCATAAATTCATATTTCAATATAACAGACATATCAGTTTAAACCATAAATCAAAATAACATGCAACTACATCTTGCAACAAAAAATGACACCACCCTCCAGAACAAATGACTATCCATTTATACCATCATTAATTACGGTTTGCAGTGTATTTCACAGTTAATGCTGTGCGATCGCAAAACCTCCATTTCACATGAAAGTGACTCCTAATTGCACTGCCATCTGCAAATTGGTTTGCAAACTACGGCAATTTATCAAAAGCAAGGCAGTCGGCGGTTGTAAAATGTAAACAATGCCGTCAAAAGTACATTGACATTTTTAAAAACGGTTTTCCTGGAATTTAGACACAACTACACCCTTAACGACTCTTTAAACAATTTTAAAAGAACTTATATTTTCCAATAGCAAAAGTTTAAAACCAAGATAACTTAAATCAACATGAAATGTTCATAATGTTGATTTCTCCAACAAAGCTGCGCAAGCACAAGACGAGCTACTGAGCTTCTGTGCACATGTGACAATGGTTTAGAGTGGCTAAATCAGAGTGAAGTTGAAGGGGCAGATGATTCTACTGAAAATCACATGGATATGTTGGTTCCAATAGTCACTCTTGAGACTGTGCACAAGTCCCCATACGAATTAAGAAAAATCTCACGTGAGATTAGGGGAGGGGGTTTAAAAAAAATCATCAAAACTGCCTCACATAATTAATGAATGCCCTCTAACAAACAATGTCTTATATGCTCATCCTCGCTTACCATGTTACACCATCTGATTTTTTTTTTTTTTTTTTTTTTTTAAGTTGATTAACTTTGCAAGACACGATACATTTATATGTGAGGCATCCACACGTTTGATTAATCAGCAGTTTGCATTATTACCATGTCATGTGTGACGTAAATTCTATTACAAATTTGCATATCCAAAAATGTGTAGAACTTTCTCATTTGTCTAATAGATGTCCCACTTATGAAGCTCAGGAATAGGAGATTTAGTTGAAGAGAATTGAAATTTTATTAACAGATTTAAAAATGACATAAGAATTAAAATGTTTTAAAACTTAGGATAATTTAAAACATAAGAATGGATAAAAAGGCAAGACAACAATTTTTTCAGGTTTAATTCTAGCCTCATTAGAAAGAGTAGAATTACAAGTCAATATACTGAAAGTTTTAAGAGCTTTATCAATAACAGAGGAGCTAAAAGTTTTAGTCCCTTTGTTATTGACAGACTTTAAGTTCTTCTTTAAGAGAAGTATAAATTTTAAGGCCACGGAACATGTGTTACACAAGGTGTAAAAGGTGTCAATTTTCTGTTTAGCCAGGTGGCTTGAGAGAGCATGGGAAGGGTTGGAAACAGAGACAGGTTTCCTATACACAGAAGTTTTAAAAGAGGAATCCCACCTAGTAACTAAAACATCAAGGAAGGGAAGTTGATTACAGTTTTGTAACTTGAGGTAAACTGAATATGGGGATCAGTAGAATTTGCAATTTGAAGAATAGCAGAAATGTCAAAAAAATTGTCAACAAGAATGAAATTATCATCTACATAATATAACAAACATTTTAAATTTAACATCTTTTTAATAAAATTTCCTCAAAATAATGCATATAGATATTGACATGAATAGAAGATAAAGGATTATTCATACTTAAACCATCACACTGTTTATAAAATTTGCTGTTACATTCAAAAATCATTTGGGAAACACAAAGCTTCGTTAGGCTAACTAATTCTTTGATTTCAATGTCATAATAATTCCGGATTTTCGATCCCATACTGTATTCAGTAAAACATTTATGTAAACGAACATTTACGGGTCATTTCTAGTCGCTTCAGATTTCAAAAACTGGCGATCGACATATTAAAATGCCTGTAACTGAAGTTCTAAGCAAGATAGAAACAAAATTCAAACTGATTTAGAAAACCTCAGTGGCAGAAAGTTTTGTAGCTGTCTGCGACAGACTTTTAAAATTTCACAATTTGTCTGCGAAATTTGCATGTAATCAGATATGAATATGGCTTACACTCAAAAAGGCTGAAAGCTGATAGCAGCAATCTTGGTTGGGGGGAGCTTAACAACAGTGTGATCTCGTGCAAAAATACATGAATACAATTTTACCACAGAACAATCTGTATATATATATAAATTACGTGTCACGATGTTTGTCCGGGGTAAACTCCTAAACTAAGGAACCGATTTTAATGAAATTTTGCACACTGTGTGCAGTTTGGTCCAACTTGAGAGATAGGATAGTTTTTATCTCAATTTATTGTCACAATATTGTTTTATTGCAATTATTTGTTAATTATAGACCTTTATTAAAGTTGCTCCAAAATATCTGTGAGTTCCATTAATTTAATTGTTGCCAAAAAAAAAAAATAAGAGTTCATTTTCTTTCGACATAAAAATAAATACATTTAATCAAACGTGAACGTTAAAAAATTATAAAAAGTTAAATTATGCATCTCACGAAAATTGACGTCATAATCAATTTAAAGATTTTATACACACTAATAAAGTGCTAATGTAGTTCTATCATAGATATAGTAATATATATAGATCTCTCATCCCCATGTTATCGTACAAAGATTTTTGATGCCGAAAAAAAAAAAAAAATAATTAAAGCTTTGGAAACAGCCATTAAGTGGTATTGAAAAAAAAAAAAAAAAAGAAAAGAAAAGAAAGAAAGAAATATGAATTTGAAACTGAATCTGGAGTCTTCTATTCCCCTTTAGCAAATAAATTATTCATAAATTTTATTTGCTAAAATATTAGTATGTATTCCCGTGTGTATTCACTCGGGGAAAGACGGCCATATTTTGGTAAAAACGTCGTCTTTTCCCAAATGAAAAGGAATAACTTTTTTCTCCCCAATGATCACTCTATTCTATATATGCTATACTATATCTATGAGTTCTATACGCAAGCGAAGTGTGACTCACTGACCGTCTGTGCAGCCAAGAAAAAGATTTCCTATGTTAATTGCCCACTGGATTTTTTGTAAGAAATTATTAAAAATCGAGGAAATTTATTTCCCAATTTTAATCCTTATATTTGGGTATAGATATGTATTAGTTATCGGGGGTGTTAGATTGAATTATTTTGCTGTCAAATTGACAAAATTTTAAATTTCAAAACTCTGTCGCCCTTGGCTTTATTATTATTATTATTATTATTTGGCGATCAAAAGCGTAACACGAAAATATACATGCCAGATGTATGCATTGTATGAAATGTAATATGTATTATTCATTGTACGTATGTATGACATGTAATATGTATGGTACGAAATATTGTTTCATATTATTCATTACTCTTTTAATATAAGTTGTTAAAATAACCATGATTTTTGAAAAGAATTAAATATTTTCGCCAGATAATTTGGCGATATTCTTTTTTTTTCACCAAGGATGACAGAAATGAAATCTATTCCGCTGCAAAATATTAGTATCTTACATCAGATATTTTATTTAGACATTTGAAAACAAATTTGACTTCAAACTATGATAGAATATTTATCATTTTCCTTTTAATTAGTATATTATTAGTATATTAAAATTTAAAAGCATGGTATATAAAAAGTTTTTTTTTTTTTTTTTTAATCTTATAATTATTCTTATCTTAATCCTCAATGTTTCCCATCTTTATTAACTTGAATTTACTATTAAAATTTTAACATACTCAAAAACTTCTCATCACTTCGTTAAAATACACTAAACTTTTCCAAAATCTTTTTCTATTTAAAATGATACATGTATTTACTTTAAATGTCCAATATTTCATAAGATTTCCAATTTTAAAGTTTTAAAATATTTATCAAATTTACTTATTTTTCTGGTTTAGCCTTATTGTTTTCCTTTTTATAACTACAGCTGTTGCCCTCTTTAAAATATTTAAAATGATGAGGTCATTTTATAGTAAAATTATCCATTATAGCATATATTATATTTCACTCCTCCATAAAAATTGATTTTAAAATCGTCTGTTTCTTTTATACTTTTATTTTAATAGAATTTTAATAGAATTTAATTTATATATTAGTCATTTTAGCAATTTTATCCAAAGTAGCATTAGAAATAATATATATCCCTTCTCCATTAAAATTTATAGGACCCTACAATAAAATTAATTTGTGCTTAATATCAACACTACGAAAATTTTTATCAATCGCTTGCAAATTTTGACCTAAGTTTCAAATCTCAACCCTGTGGGTTTTTACATCGGCTACAACGTTTTCGTCTTTTTTCGTAAATAATAATTTGACTGTACTAAATAGTTTACAGCCGTATAATTCAACGTATAACTTAGTCACAGCAACGCGTGGCCGGGTCTGCTAGTATAGTATAAACAATTATAAAATAATAAGTTGAATTCATTCAATTAAATATTTTATAGCAATGTTTGACACAACACAATATAAATAATTATAAATAATAAGTTTGTTTTTTGATACAGAAATTTTTTATAAGTGAATTTTGAAGTGGAGAAGTTTTGGAGCAGTTTTAAATGAAATTAGCACTTTTCTACGTTCCCATAGAATCTCTAACTGGTAACAGGAGAAAAGAATACATGCATAACACTGTCTGTCAAGGAAGATCTAGGCTCCCTAGGTCACCGTTGTTAAGCACTGTTTTGTGTGTTCCTACAAAGGCACCTATAGGAGGGTTCTAGAGTTCCTACCAGAAAGTGTCAGAGACGTCATACATTGGTAGTGCATCATCGCAGGTGAAAAATGTCTGTAAATTGCTGACAATTGTTTTATGACTGCAGACAAAGACTGTCCGAAAGTTGCGGGCAATTTTTTTAATATTTTTTTTATTAGTGCAGTCAAAAACTGTCTCTAAGCTGTTTTTCTGTGTCCACAACTATGTCACCGTGTCGCGGTGTTTCTGCCACTGGGTAGAAAGCTAAAATGTCAGGCTTTAATACTAACCTAAAAATACAAAATCAGAGTTTTGACCAAAAATTGCGTTTTAAAAATAGCCAAGCAGCTTAATTAAAATGTTTTTTTTTTTTGCTTTATATGATTAATTTGAAAGGAATATTTTTTCTTTCTTTTTTATTTATTTTATTAGTCAGAATCAAATAATAATATAGTAGAAAGAACAAGAACTATAAAATACATGGTGCCAAAACTTAAATGTTTAACAAATGTTGAGATAACCACCTTTTATAATCAGTTCTTAAATAATAGCAGCTTTTGTCATCCGATAAATACTCAAATTGAAGTGTCCAGAAATGTTAGAGTACCCTAGCTGAGAATTAGAATGATTTTAAAGATTTTTTTTTTTTTTTTTTTATAAATAATAAAAAATTAGTGGATTCAAATTTTTCGAAGATTTATTTAATTATAGCAACCAGCGAAGCAGACAAAGCGTGTTAGCAGGGTGCGAAATTTCCGCTCGCCAATGGCGAGTGGAAATTTTACTATGGCGAGTAAAATTTCAGTTTAAATGTAGATAGAACTCTTACAGTGTACGGTCTTACCAAAAAAAAAAAAATCAAAAACATAAAATTATGCTAATCTCAGTTAAGGTGACCAGACATCTTTTTAAGAGGACAGTCTTCTTTTTCAACGCTCTTCCCTCTTAAACGAAAAAAACATTACCGGACTAAAAAGTTTTCTTTTTACGTTTTTTGTCCTCTGTCCTGTTTTTTCAAACGAAAAGTATTTAGTCTTAGTTTAAAAAAATTCTCAAAACTGGGAACAAACTATTGAATGGTGAACACTAACTTTTTTCTGCATTAGGTTTGCAAAAGAACAACTTTCTAATAAACTTGCCAAAGCATATTATGTTTTATGTCTATTCATTCTTCGAATCGCAAAGAAATAAAAGTATTCCCTATATTTGTATGGTTCTTTGATCCAGAACAGAATCACTATTGAAATTGTCATGAAGTCATTAAGTGGTGCTCTGGTTGGTACGTGGTGGGTTGACGTGGGTTCTCACTTCTGTATGAATAATATTCCTCATAAAAATAGGGCAACCAGTGACCGAGAGGTTCTGTCCTCGAAGCTGATATATGTGAAGTGCTGGGTTCGATACCCGGTCTCGCTTGTTGGTTTAGCCGTTAGTTTTCCGTGGTTTTCTCCGAAACTAGCATAAATATGTGCTATGACCTCTTAGAAAGACCCCATGGAGGACTCTTTTACTCAGACGCAGAGCCCTAGTGCAAACAATTGGCCTTAATGATAACACTGCCACCACCTCACAAAAATTTGCAAAAATTAACTGAATTCATTTTATGTCCTCCTGGCAGAAACGCTCCCACAAAGCGACTGTTTTCTTCAATGAACAAAATGGAGACATGTGGGGAAAAAATCCCCTTTATATACGTTAAGTGACAGAAGAGGGGGGGGGGGAAGCCGCACAGCAGAAAAAATGATTTGTATCATTTTTATTTGTAATAACTTTAAAATTAATGGTTAAAACAAATAAAACTGTCGTGTTTGCATAATACCAAATGGATGAAATGATACCTACGTAAATTTTCGATTTAAGAATTCGCTTTTTTACTCTACGAAGTACTTTATAAAAAATTACATAACTTTCTTTTTGAATGTAATGTAATAACCATACAGTTTGTATTCTATTATGATTTATTGCATGTAATAGACAAGTTATATTTTAATATATGAAATAAAACTATTTATTTTATAGATCTAAGCAATTTTTTAATAAAAATACATACTCTGCATTGGGTTAATTTCACCTTTATATGGAATTACTACATTAATGAGTCGCATAATATTACACTGTCTTCTGATATAAATCTAAAAAAATTCACTGTGTTAAACATTGTAAATTTGTCTAGTTCTTCCAAAGTTGTAGGCTGCAAATTTCGAATCCTCCTCTCTCTCTCCCAGCGCCTTTTTATGACTAAATATTTCTGAGCGAATCAAGATTAGGACAGTTTCCAAGGCTAATAAAGAAGAAATTCTACGATATTCTTTGTGGGATTTAAATTAGAGTAAAAAAGGGTATTATTACTTATAGGTGCTCATGGGAATGAATAGGTTATTTTAACAATCTGATTCAAATTGACGTACCTCAGATGCCGTACAGCAAAGTGCATTGTCATCTTAAAAGGCTGTTTGAAGAAAAGTCTGAAACACCTCCAAAATAGTCGGTCAGATGCCACTTTTATAATCAGTGTTTTATTTTGAGTTAATTGATCCCTTGAGCAGGAAAATTTGTCTGATTATGTGAAAAAAGTATGCCCCTCCGTACCATAATGTACGGAGAATGTATCACTGTTTTAAGAGAGCAGTTTCCATTAAGTCAGTCGCATTTTTACCATCCTAGTAGTTTTTTTCATAAGCTCAAAATAAATTAAACTTCACTCATCAGAGAAACTCAGTTCAGCCTAATAATTAACTTTTTTTTTTGTCAACTGATGTCTTTTTTTTTTTTTTTTTTTTTTAATATTTGTCCTTCATAATGGCTTTTTAGACCTTCTTGTTTTTAACCTGCCTTGTTTGTTCGCTTCCGGAGTATTTTTGAAGAAAATATTTTGCTAATACACTTTTTTTTTTATCTTTTTTAAGTTCTGAGTATGATGTAGATTTTTTTAAACATTTGCTTTTTAACTTGCGGTTATCTTGCTTGGATGAGCAACGTAGCCGCCTAAAGCCAAATTTCCTGTTTTAAAAGGCCAAAAAATTTTATATTTTGCTAAAAACCATTTTATCAATATTTCGTTGTTATTTATTTTGTCATCTCGCGTATTAAAATATTTTTTGATTTTCATTAAAAAATTAATATTTTTTGTGGCATCATTAACTGCCTTATTCTTACCATTTTTTAAATAATTTCTAAAATCAGTTTTTCTGACAATTGCATTTTGTTTTTAACACTGGACTCAATGCTAAAGTGTATGTGGAGGATAACATAATAAAATCTGTTCAAAAATTTGCTTTTTAAATGATAAAATTGGTGATTGTAGAAGGTGAAAAAGAAAATATCCAAGTGTGGCTTCTTTTTTTTCTTGGTCGCTTAGTGTACCTACTTTAAAAACTTGTTAACTACCAAGACTAATTTAGGTTATACTTCTGAGAACTTTTATAAAAAGTTGATAAAGTTAAACAAATTGTTTCATCTGCCGAATATTAATTTTATTTTTTCTATTATGATTTGAATAAAGAAAAAAATTCTGCCAACTTTTTTTATGTAACTGCATGAAAATACCACACACACCAAAAAAAAAAAAAAAGTTTATAGCAAAAATTAATAATAATTAAAAAAAAAAAAAAAAAATCTATATTATCCAGTGACACCTATAAAAATTAGAGATCGTTCCTCTTAAATCCATATATTATTAATTTAAAGTGTACTGATCCAAATTCATTATTTGAGATTAAAATGTTTCCAGCATTTGTGTAAAGTAGCTTTTGAATCAGTTTTTATAATTATTTTCATTCAATTTTGTGTCCTCTAAAATGACCTTTCTCAAAATTGAGTGTTTTCTATTTTCTTACAAAATAAGACATTGCGTAATTTCTCCTTTTTCCAATAAAAAATTCTGGTCTCCTTATATGTAAAAAATAAAGTAAATTAATCATATTTTGTGGCGAGTAACCTTTTTATTTCAGCGAGTGTAAACTAAGTTGAAATTTCGGGCCCTGGTGTTAGTATTAATAAATGCAAACTTCTGGCAGAAATACTTACTGAATCTCGCAAGCTTTTTTTTTTATGTTGCTTTTAGTGTTGCAGAATATTTTGTCTAAATAGTTGTCTCAGATTGACAGAAAAAATTCTGCTACTGGGCACAATGCCAGCTGGGATTCGACATCGTTATACTGTCCATCACCTGCTGTGATGGTATGGGGTTCCATTGGATATAAGTCTTGTTTACTTCTTGTTCGCATACCTGCCACTCTGAATAGCAGCCACTAAATTTCTGGTGAGTTAAGGTCCGCCTATCTGCTTTATATTAGTACTCCATAGTGCAATATTTAAGCATATAATGCACGACCACAAGTTGTCTGTACCTTCCTTGATACAGAATGTGTTCAACTGTTGCTCCGGTCAACGTTTTCTGATCTCGCACCAATGAAAATGACTGTTTAACCGTTGAAAAGAGTGGCCTGCCACCACTCACACTCAACTATGATCAATGAATTTTGGCATCGTGTTGAAGCTTCATGAAGTGCTATACCCGAATATGTCATAGAATTGCTGTCCGATTCAGTGCCTAGGCAGATAACTGTAGTTATTGCTCCTAGAGGTCACTGCTTTATGTACTGTTTTCTCAGGATGAATTACTCAAAACTTCCTGAAAATTTAATCAATTGTTTTTCCTACTATAATGTATGTGTCCAATAAATATCATTCTTATATTCACATTCCTTCTTGGTGTTGCAATTTTCGTAAACATGAGTGTATCTCTTCAAATGAGATCAATAAAGTAATTAAATATTTCAGTGATGCTTATTTATTCTTTGTGTATAGATCATTATCTC
The DNA here is from genome assembly GCA_963930645.1 of Salticus scenicus. Classification (NCBI taxonomy): domain Eukaryota; kingdom Metazoa; phylum Arthropoda; class Arachnida; order Araneae; family Salticidae; genus Salticus; species Salticus scenicus. Next base: position 74,606,054 of record OZ005653.1, on the reverse strand, counting down.
CTAATAGATAACAATATGCACATTGATAATAAAAAATATGATTGCTTGTATTAATAACTTTGTAAATTTTTCTGTTAAAGAAATTTACCAAATTAAAATATACATATAAAAAAGTCAAACTATAATGCTTGAAAATTAGTTAGAATTTCGTCAGCAGTATTAAAAAATATTTTATAAATATACATGAAAGGGATAAAAATAAAATAGACAAATTTAAATGATTAGATAGAAACCCAATTTAAAATTGTAAAAATCGCTAGCCAAAATTATAAATAAAAATTTTCCTCATTACAATTTTCTAAAGACTTGCTTATAAATATTATGAATCCTTTTCATCTGAACGACTTAATGAATTTTATATTAAGCAGTTTAATTTATTCTTAGAAACCTACAGAACCTTCTTATACTGACTGCCATCAAAGCTGATCGTACAAGAGTAATGGAATATATTAATCGTCTAGACAACTATGATGCTCCGGATATAGCCAATATAGCAATTGGAAGTGAATTGTTTGAAGAAGCCTTTGCTATTTTCAAAAAGTTTGATGTTAATACTTCAGCGATACAGGTATGATTTTTACCTGAGCATATGTATGACTTATATAGTTTTGACCTCCAAAGTTAACCTTTTTGTAATTGCCTTCAATTCTTAGTGTAATAATGAAGGCAGGGTTTTACTCCTTTTTTTCAATATTTTAATAAGTTTATAAGGGGTTAATAAAGGATAACTTAAGTTGAAGGCTAAGGTAAAGTTTGCCATATAACTTTATATAAAAGTTTTTATTTTTTGAACTCAAAATTATCAATACGAAAATTTTGAAATGTTCATAAAAAGTTAAAGAAAGTGGAATGTAATGTTGATCCTTTTTACTAGCTATGTGAAAAATGCTAGAGCTGGGATTTGAACCTGGGCACTCTGGTTACCATGTAGATGCTCAATCACTGAGCCACCCTGGCTGATAACACTCTTCATTTATCACAAAAATCAGTTTGCAAAGTCACTGAGAAATGCCAAGTTGGTTATCAGCCAGGGTGGCTCAGTGGTAAGTGGAGTACCCAGCTATAGGCTATAAAAGAAAGTACAGGTAGTTAAAATGTATGCATTTGTAAATAAGGGTCAACAAAAGAAAAGTTTCACATTCATAAAAGCAGAAGTATATATGTGTTGCAAGCTCTTTTTCTTTTGCATTGGCATTTACAAATATAATTCTTTGTTATTTATTCATAATAAATTAACAATTTTTTATGTTCTCAAACTCTGATATTAAACAAAATAAATTAACAAACCCTGATCTGAAAATGTAAGAAAATTCGCAACTTAAAAATATATATATACAGGGTGCGGCAGCTATTTGAGAACAAAGTATCGTCCGTAGAAAAAGGGAGCAAACACTATAGATATATCATTTAATGAACATGGAACGGTGTGTACACAAGAAGTAGGACCTAATGCACGACACCATTCAATAAATACAACATCAGCTGCAATAAGAACCTCAACACGCTGTTGAAACCGTCCGCAGGCAGAAATGAGGTGGACACTGGGAATATTTGCCATGACATCCACAATAGCTGTCTGAAGACACCAACGGTGTTATGTGGGTACTTATTAGAGACCCTTTCAACAACGCCCCAAGCGTAATAGCCCAAAGAGTTAACATCAGGTGAGCGAGGGGGCCACATGCGTGGAGTGATGTGATCATGAAAATTGTTTACCATCCACTCTTGTGTTGAATGGCCCATATCGCCTGGTGCAAAGTCCTGCTGAAAAACATATGGCCTGCCACGGTCTAGAGCAATAATCCAGCGCTTCACTACCGTGTTCAACACATCGGTATAAGTAACTGCGTTGATTCTGGCACGTTGTAAAAAGAAATGTGGAAGCATGACGTCACCTTCATTCCTCACGATCCCTAAGACCATAACAGACTTAGGAAATTTAGTGTGCATGACAGTGGGAATTTCCTCTTGTCTTTAACACAGCCAAAGATTATTTATCGGTTGATTTTCTGGTCCTGTACGAAGTTTTTCTTGTCCGAAAAAAACCAGTGTGTTTCTGTCTGTTCCTGATGTTTCAGCATCTTTAAGAGGCTCTTTGCTTTGATTACTCTATTCTCTCTGGTTTTCTCGGACATGAACTGTCCTCTCCGCATTACATACGACTTGTAACAGAGGTCTTCATTAACCACACGTGGAATTGTGACCTCGCTGACCTGCAGATTTCAGCTGAGTATCCCTATGGACTTTCCACGGTCCTCTTCGATGGCAGCTTGAACAGAATTGATGAATTCAGGTGTCCTGGGAATGTCTGAGACCTGGCAAAGATGTTTCCTGTGCAAAACAGTTGTCACATTAGCATTGGCAACCCTCTGTTCCCTCTGAACTCTGAAAACGAATGATCGGGCGACTTTCAGAAATGCAGCTATTTCAGAAACAGAGTATCCTACAGCCAAGGAGACGCTAACAACGTGCTTTTTCCTTTCCTGAGTTAGAATAGATTCTGCCATGTTTATATGTAACAAAAATGGTTGTTTAAAGATGATATACAGGTCATTGTATCACTTATAACGTGTGTTCTCAAATAGCTGCCGCACCCTGTATATATGCAAAATTGAAAAGTGGTAAGTGTTTTTAAAATTTACTAATTTATCTTACTAATACGAGGGTTGTTATTTATATTTCTGGCCTAATAATGAAAAAACAAATATGTAGGATCGAAATTGGTTTTATTGTTTTTCAAAATATTCTCCATGATGATCAATACACTTTTGCATGTGTTTGAACCAATTTTCAAAGCACTTTTTCCGGTCCGATTGAGGTAACTCCAAAACATGCGTTTTGAATGCATCAACCGCTTCTTCGGGGGTCGAAAATCGTTGTCCACGTAATTTATTTTTGATGTGTGGGAATAAGAAGTCATTGGGTGCCAAATCAGGGCTGTACGGCGGATGACCCATCAGTTCGATCTTTCGCTCAGTCAGAAATGCATTTGTTTGAGTCGATGTGTGAGAGCTCGCATTGTCATGATGAAGAATGATTCGCCTGTTCTTCTGCTTTTTTCGAATTTCTCCGATGACTTCTGGCAAACAAATGGTCGTGTACCATTCAGAATTGACCGTCCTGCGTTGCTCTAACGTCACTGTTGCCCCATGACCGTTAATGCCGAAGAAACAGGCAATCATTTGTTTCGATGTGCTTCTTCCTCGAACAACTTTTGTTGGTTTTGCCTCGCCTTGGAAGACCCATACAGTTGATTGCTGTTTTGTTTCCGGCTCATATGCATAGATCCATGATTCGTCACCTGTGTAGATGTTATACACAGCCTTTGATGTACCTTGAACGTATTTTTCCAACATTTCCTTGCACCAATCGACACGAGCCTTTTTTTGAGCGTTTGTCAGATTATGCGGGATCCAACGCGAACAAATTTTTTTTACGCTCAAATGTTCATGCAATATTTTATTGATGCTAGTCATACTAATGTCCAAAGACGCCTCAATCTCACGGTATGTCACATGACGATCTTGCTTTATCAGTTCACGCACAGCATCGATCTTTTCTGGCACAACAACGGATTTTGGACGACCTGCACGGGATTCGTCCTGGATCGAACATCGACCACGATTAAATTCGTTATACCAATTTTTTACAGTGCTGTAGGATGGCGCTTTATCGCTGTATAAAGAATTAAGTTCATCGAAGCACTCTTGTCTTGACAATCCACGTCGAAAGTTATGAAAAATAATCGCACGAAAATTTTCAAGATTCAATTCCATTTTTTGAAAGAGAAGAACATTTCAATATACTGTCAACAACACAAATAAAGCTATAATGGTAAATCGTCTGCTGAATTTACGTTTAAAAATATCAAACTTTCGATTAAAATCGTCTGCGGTCGCCTAGCAACACTTACTGTTGCCAAGGCCAGAAATATAAATAGCAACCCTCGTAGATGTAAAGTTTGCAACCAAATGCATGTTCGTCACAATAAATCTATATTGGCATTTTAATGATTTTAATAAAAGCACAATATTAGTTTATTATACATTTTTTTTAAATCTTTAATTTTAATGTTTTAGCATTTTACTAGAAACATGATTAGAGTTATACACAAAAACTTAATTTTTTTTAGAATTTCTTTTAAGTTAGGGATAGTTATATATAAATACTAGCAGGTCTACCCAGCGTTGCCCAGGTTGAAGTAATGTTTATAGAATTTTGAAGTCGATGAAAGAACTGAACAAAAGTGTAGAATGGAAAGAAAAATGTATGAAATACTTCTCACAGGTGATTTGGTATGTTTCGTCCTTGGCAAAAAAAAAAAAAATCTCTCCAAAAAACACTATTTACGACAGATATCAAAGCTATACCCCTTATGTTTTTTAAGTGGGTTTTATTGAAAAACTTACCTGTATTTTTATTTTATTTAAAAAAAAATTTTTTTCCCCTGGATTCGACAAAATTAAGCCAAACCTGATTACTATGCATTAGCTTTTTACCTTGCAAATTACATGCAATTTGGAATATCATAAAAACAGGGTATACACTAGAAAAATAAAATACATGGGATTTCCCCCTTTAACAGAAAATTTACATGAATAATTACTTCCTCTCCCTCCCCCCTCCAAATCACAAGAAATAGTATGCAAATCAAACAAGTCAAAATAATTTTTTTAAAGAAATGCATGGAATAGTTAAAGTTCTTATTCAATGTGTGAAAATTTTTATACATTGAAAATTAGTATTTTACAACTTCAAAATAAAAACATTTTAAAAAATCGGTTTTCAAAAAAAAAAAACATCCGTCAATTTAACAGTTGTGAATTTTCTGAATCTGAAAACAGAATTTAAAAATATGGATTAATTAATGAGTTATAGGTAAGCAAAATTTCCCATAGTTCATTGGCTTGAGCTTTCGGCGACAGTAAATTTTCAGTTTCACTTTTAAGTGTTCAAATAGCTTCTGTCAGATGCAGAGTTAATTGGAATAATCAAAATTATTTCATGCTTATTGCAGTGTATCTGGGCATGCATCATTATGTGTATTTAAAAAATAACAAAAGCACTGTTTTCCATATTTTATAGTGATATCTGTTAATAAAACACACAAACCTTTAGAATTAAGAAGTGCTTCAAAGTTACCCAATTTTTCACCTCTTTTTTTTTTTTTTTAAACCCATGAAATTTTTAAGAAACTAAAGAAGAGAATAAGTAAGCTTCAAAATTATTAACCAAAAAGCAATTAAAAGATGGGTGAAAACTAGATTAGATTAGCTATAGGAAAAACATTATGGGGAAAAATTTCCATGTGAAGTTTGAGTGGAATTTTTCAAACATACCAATCTCACAATCCCCCCCCCCCCCCACACACACACACACTCTCAAATGTGAACTTTCAAAAATGAACAAATTGGGAATTTTAATTATGAAATAGTAGAAACCCTCAGCCCTACATCATTTAAATTGCAAAACTTTGATTTTTAAAGTAACAAATTAGAAAATATTTTTAATCCCGATCTTTCTTCAGGTTCTCATTGAACATATACAAAATTTAGATAGAGCATATGAATTTGCTGAAAGATGCAATGAGCCTGCTGTTTGGAGTTTGTTAGCTCAGGCACAGTTGCAGCAAGGTATGGTTAAAGAAGCTATCGATTCGTACATAAAGGCTGGAGATCCTTCCTCATACATGGATGTTGTTCAGACAGCACATAAAACAGGTATTTTATGTAGAATTTTTAATTTTATTTTTTGAATTATGCTAGATTCTTTTGGTTAAATAGTTATGTAAATCTTTTTTAATGTATATTTCATGTATAACTTTTGTTTTAATGGTTAGTGTTTTTTTTTTTTTTTTTTTTTTTTTAGTTTGTTGGAAAAGAATATTTTAATAGTGGTCTTTTAGAAATTTTACTAATGGAAAATGCAAAGTTTAAATAGAAACTGCTGTTATTTATTCAGAAATATTAAAAATAAGAAATGTTACCTACAAAACAAGGGCCAGTAATAAGTATCAGTTGAACACTCTGAAATACAAGGAGGTGATTGTTAAGTCTTCATCTCATGACTCTTCTGAATCAGTGTTCTAGCCCCAGTGGCAGAAACTCCGCGACATGGCAACATAATCGCGGACACAGAAAAAAAGCTTGCAGACAGTTTGCATTAATAAAAAAAAAATAGTCCGCAACTTTCGGACAGACATTTCCTGAAAATAGTCTGGTTTTTTTCTGGACCTCTTAAAACGTGTAAATACTTTGAAAACTGGAAGTCAAAAATTTTTAGGAATCCATACTTTCTTCTATTAAATATAGAAGAAAAAAAAAAAATACTAAGTAACTATGTATGTTACTTTAATGCAGATAATTTTAGATTAGTAACAATTAGTAATATGAAATGATTGGGCCTTTATAAACATCCATAACAGAATAAAAATTAATTGCTAAAATTAAAATAATTACATGGAAACTAAACAAGATGTAAAAAAAAAAAAAGCAACTCATTCAAAAATTTATGTTTAATCATAGCTAACTGCTGAAATACTTGTTCTTTCTTTCCCCCTTTTTATTTATTTTTTTAGTGTGTGTATGATTGGGTGGGTGAGGAGGGAGCAAATTGCTGAAGATAATCTGAACTGATAACTGAACTTTTGCCTATCGTTCAATTGAGACTAAAAAGAAAAACACTACAAAATGTTGGTTTTCTTCTTTCTCCCCCCCCCCCCTCCCCTTTCACTATCGGGGGGGAGGGGGGTTATATATTAAGATTACACATTGTCACAAAAGAATATAGCTGTTAGCTTGTTGTTTAATATTAGAAAGTTCGTTTTTTCAGCAGATTTTATTATTATTCTAAGAAAATAAATGTTCAAAATTTCCCCAAACAGCCAAACATTTCTTCCGAACCTCGTTCACACGTTCAGACATATTCTGCACCCCTTTAAACGTTTATTTTTATGACAACTTAAAGAAGTAAAGTAGGATTTTATACTACGCTTAATCATTTAAATTATGATAACGCATGCAAAGATATTCAATGTAAAACAAAAGTCCATGTGCATTCAGAAGAGGGTGGTGACACTTATGAATTATGACTGCAACCCCAGTGCTGATGTGTTTTTCTCCCTATTGAAAGAAAGATAGATTTGTGACCTTGAGACAATTGGAGAATAAGTTGAAATACTAAAAACGAAAGCTTTAGAGATGTCACATGCCTCATTAAAAATAATGAAATAACGGAAAGTTAAGTGTAAAAAAATGACTGGGTGTAAAAATATGGTTGTCAAAAAGAAATTTATAGTTGCAAAATATGACTAACGACCGTGAATTTCGAGCCCTGCACAGTACTGAACGTTACGGCCATGCTGTGGAGTTATAAAAGGTTGTTTTTATTATTACATTCATAATATATTATTTTATTGAAATTGCCATTCCAGGGGTCTGTTCACAAGAAAATCTGAGTCCGTTAAAGGACCCTTCACAAAATTTTCCCCCTTAAAAACAGACCTTTTGATATTTGTTTCATTTTGAAAACTGATCTTCCATAGAACGAAGAGGCTGCCTGAATAATATAGCATGCTTTGCTGTATTTCTCTGAAAAGCTAATATTCAGTTTCTAATTTGTAAAAGTTTTCTATGCATGTGTGAGTTTATCTTTATAGAAGGGAACTGTCATTTTTAAAGTGAAATCTCAATTCTAATTTTATTTTACGAAATTACATTTTTCACAATTTCACAAATAAGACCCTGTCTGAAAAATCTGGACAGACCCCTGCATTCTAATGAGTACTATATAAGAAATTTTTCGCAATTCTCATTAAGTTTAAAAAGTTCAGTTTTAGTAACTTTTTAATCACTGAATTTTCTTGTCTATATTCTTGCTTATTGCCATAATTAATGCATTATAATTCCAAACTTTATAACCAAACAAATATTTTAGAAAGATTAAACAGAATTTGTATTATAATTTGTGTTTTTTTTTTTTTTTTTTCCTTTATTTTAGAAAGCTGGGAAGATCTTGTACGCTATCTGCAGATGGCTCGAAAGAAAGCTAGAGAATCTTATGTTGAGTCAGAGTTAATATATGCTTATGCCAAAACAAATAGACTAGCAGATTTAGAAGAATTTATCTCAGGACCTAATCATGCTGATATTCAGAAGGTAAATTATTTTAATTTTTTTTTTTTTTTTTAAGGGAAAATTGCATCTATATAATATTACTGAAATCCCAGTAGCAGAAACAGAGCAGCTCGGCCGCAAGCACTGCAGATTGTTTAATATTCTGTAGAATAACATCTTTAAAAAAAATTCTAGGCTTAAAAACAGAAATATGATTTACATTATGTCTCTAAATTACACTACGTGTTGTATGTTCTTGATTTATTTGCTTTGTAGAGGCAAATTTTGCATATTTTATAAATTATTATTACTTTCGATAGCAGACTTTATATAGCATTTATAGATTGCAGACAAGTTTTGCCCCCACATGCACAAAATTTTTTTCCTAAAATACCAAAGCCAGAAATCGAACCCAGGCCTTTCGATTCCCAGCTTTGGTATTTTTCACATGGTTGGTATAAAAAATCAGCCTTCCACTCCAAAATTTTCTGAAATGAATTTTTATGATTGTTGAATAAATTTCTAAATTAAAATTTTTTTCCTAGTTAACTGCTACTATTATCAATAATTCATATTAATTTTACAATAAAGTTTAAATGGAGGTCGAAAATTTTCATGAATCCAATACTTTCTGTATATAGAAGAAAATAAAAACTAGTATGTAGTGGCCACCACATGACTTTCTTCTATCTTATACTATTAAGTGAGCAATATTTGTATGTATATTTCACTGTTCTCGAAAACGGTAGTTCGGACAGTCACGAGATTTAACACAAAGGTGCCCCCGAAGGATCATTGTGCACACTGAAGTCTGAATTTCGAATTTTTGTTTAGTTTTCTTTTAATTAATAAAAATATGAAAAGAATAAGCTAATCATAGCAAAAAATTAGCCATTTAAATTTTATCCATAATTTAATTGTTGCCAAAGGAAAAAAAAAAAAGTTATTTATTTACTTTTTTCAACAGGAAAATAAATACATTTATCTAAACATGAACAATAAAAAAAAAAAAAAAAAAAAAAAAAAAATTATGGATCTCACAAAAATTGACGTCATTTTTAATTTTAAATTTCTTTTACACATTGATAGTGCTAATATAGTTTACGATGCTAATATATGTTGTACTAAAATCAGTTTTATTTATAGATCCACCTGGGTGATTTTTAGGTTGATTTCTTTAGAAATCGACCTATCTGCGATTGTAATGAAATGCTCGCCCTCTGGTGGGCTAAGGTGAAATTACAATTAACATGAATAGCTTTCGGCTTTCATCGGGACGCCATTGCTTGCCGATGTTTAGTTTCACATATATTTATTGAATAAAAATGAATAAATCCAGTAAAAAGATAACACATACTGTTGTGTGCCAAATTTAAAATTTCAATTGCTTCGGCTAATGGAAATAAAGAATTAATCAGATGATTTGAAACTAATATTTGTTCAGCTTCAGTTGAAAGATCGAACTTTGAATAAACTGAAATATTTTTTTCGAAAAACAACCAATTTTCCAATGTAATGGCGGAGAAATTATAGCACGAACATTAAGTAGTAACACAAATAGAACAATAAATACATGTGGCTGTTATATTTTCTAACAAAAAAAGCTGAAAAAGCGCCATCTATCAATCATTACAAACGCGGATTGCAATCACTTCGTTTATCTATCTATACTAACATTATAAATGCAAAAGTTTGGATAGATGGATGTTTGTTACTCAATCACGCCACAACGGCTAAATGGATCTGGATGAAATTTGGTACCGAGGTAGAGAATAGTCTGGAATAGAACATAGGCCACTATTTATCGTAAATTTTATTAGATTTTTTAAAATTAATTAAAATATGAAAATAGCAAACTGGTAATTGACTTAATATAAGCCATTTAAATTTTTAATTGTTGCCAAAAAAGCTTAAGAGGTATTTTTTATTTTTATTTTTCAACATAAAATGAAATATGGTTTCACGCGAAAAATAAAAAAATTACTAAATGTTAAATTGGTCGATGAGAAAATGACGCTTTATAATTTTAAAATAAAATAGTAGTATTACAAATCGAACATATTTTTTCTGAATTTTATTTCACAGCATTTTTTTTTTTATTTTTTATGTAACTCAACTTCAGATTTTTTTTTTTTTTTTTTTAGTACGCATATGGAACACGATTGGCATAAAAGCTAATTCAGCATTATATTAAAGGTATATTCTTATTGATAATTCTGGACGTTTTTTTTAAAATTTTGATGCTGAAGTAGATTGGACATTTTTCACCAAGGAAAAGATAAAAAGAAATACGCAAGCGAAATGATGACGTCACTGGCCGTTCGTGGATGCAAGAAAAATATTTCCTATGTTAAATGCATATTGGATTTTTGTAAAAAATTAATTAAAAATTGAGGAAAATTATTTCCCGATTTTAATCCCCATATTTAGGTATAGATGTGTATTAGTTATCATGTCCATCCGTTAAATTAAGTTATTTTTGATGTAAAATTGACAAAATTTGAATTTTTATTTTCAAAAACTGTAGGAAAAAAAAAAAAAAAAAAAATGGCAAACTTCCATATTCGATTGAAAACACAAAAACTTCATTTCAAAAGATGATATTTACACAATAAATATCAAACTAATATACTAATTAAAAGGAAAATGATAAATATTCTATCATAATTTGAAGTCAAATTTGTTTTCAAATGTCTATATAAAGTATCTGATATAAGATACTAATATGTTGCAGCGGAATAGATTTCATATTGGTCATCCTTGGCAGAAAAAAAAATTATATATATATATCGCTAAATTATTTGGCGAACATAATTTAATTCCTTTCAAAAATCATGGTTATTTTAACAACTTATATTAAGAGAGTAATGAATAATATGAATCAATATTTCGTACAATGCATATTACGAAAATATACATCTGGCATGTATATTTTCGTATTATGTTTTTGATCACCAAATACAATAAGCGCCAAAAACGACAGTTTTAAAATTTAAAATTAAAATTTTGTCAATTTGACAGCAAAATAACTCAATCTAAAACATGCACATAACTAATCTATACTAATATTAACAATGCGAAAGTTTGGATGGAAGTTTGTTACTCAATCACGCCACAATGGCTAAACAGATCTGGATGAAATTTTGTACAGAGATAGATAATAGTCTGGAATAAGACATAGGCTACTATTTATACCGGAAAAATGTAAATTTTTAATTAATCTTCTATATAATATATATATTTCTACTATAATAAAAATTTAAAATTTATTTTAATTTTTAATTGTTTCCAAAGAATATTTCACGCGAATAATAATGAAAAAAAATATTAAATTTGCTTAAGCAAATGACAACATGACGTCATTATCAAAATTAAATAATAAGAAAATGAAAGCTAATTCAGATCTGTATTTAAGTAGATAGGACATTTTTCGCCAAGAACTCTATTTTTGTGACAGCAACCTTAAGCCAAGTAGTCCATAAAATATTTAAACAAATCTGTACATATATATGAAACCACTTCCAATAATTGTCACTTCGAAGATTTAACACATAGAAGTCAGTTTTTATTGTTGTGTTTTTGTTTTTAATTTTTGGTCAATAGTTTATAATTTGTTAGAAAAACTGATCTAATTTCGATTTATAGATTGGCGATCGGTGTTTTGATGATGGATTATATGAACCTGCTAAGCTGTTGTATAATAATGTGTCAAACTTTGCTCGATTGGCAATCACTCTTGTTCACCTTAAAGAATTCCAGGGAGCTGTTGACAGTGCCCGTAAAGCTAATTCCACAAGAACTTGGAAAGAAGTGAGTAAATACATTTTTTTTTTCTCCTTTGCACCTTTTTGAATTTCTTTCCAAAATCAGATTTTTAATTTTTTTAAATATTGAAGAGAATTGCTTACCAAATCTTCTTGCAATATTTCAGATCTGCCCTCTCTCCCCCTCATCCCCATTTCATTTGTATTCATTGTTTGTTTTAATGTTTTCTGTTTAGGTATGTTTCGCTTGTGTTGATAATGAAGAATTTAGACTAGCTCAAATGTGTGGATTGCATATTGTTGTGCATGCTGATGAATTGGAAGACTTAATAAACTACTACCAAGATAGAGGTTATTTTGAAGAACTTATCAGCCTGCTTGAGGCAGCTTTAGGTAATTTTTTTTTTTTTCTTAAATTTGACTGAAATAAACTCATTTATTTTATGAAACATTATAAGCAAAAAATATTAAAATAAACATGCGACAATTCTGTGGGCAGGTTCCAGAACCAATAAAGCTATATAGAAGTGCACAATATTTCTCACTTTTTTTTTTTTTTTAAGACTTAATAACTGAACTTGTTAAATTCATTTTTTCCTCAATGGTTTTTTTAAAAGGTGTCATCAAACAAAAATTATGCTAATTCTTGCTCAGATTACATATCTCTAATAACTGAAAATGTAGGATAGGTGTTGTACAATGCAGTCTTCTAATAGATTGCCATTATTTCTAATCCATTTCAAATTGTCATTAGATTAGATTAGAGAAAGACATTTCAGAAATATACTTACTTTAAGCAAATATGTTGTAAAATCCCAATTATAAGCCTCCCATTTTTCAAATAGAAATAAGTAAAAATAGGGAGGAGGCTTATTATCGATATTATTAGAAATTTTTCTAAAGTTGTGGTGGCACCATCTATCACCAGGGAATGAAACTAATCTAATGTTATCTAATCCAGGATTGAATGTAAGTTATAGAAATTAATTTTAAATTATAAAGTCAAAATCCAATTTTATTATTAATTTAAATTAAATTTTTCGTATGGTTAATATGAAAGACGAATAAAACAAGAAAAGAAAGACTGATTTTGCTATTGTTAAGGTAAATCCTCAAGTTTATCAAACATTAATTAATTTTGAGTATGTATAGTCGGGGGGGAAAAAAATTGCAGCACTGTAATTTCATTATTAATTGACGCAGAAAAATTTAAGACACCATTCAACAAGAAATTAAATACACTTTTTGAAAATGCTGTCTAATTTTGAATTAGGGGTTATTTACATATTGAAATGAGCGCCAACTTTGATTTTCCCAATAGCAAACCCAATTTTGACTTTAACTATTAGAATTTCTGCGAGTCTGGCAGTGCAGAAAAATATACTGTTTGTATACTTCATCTTTAGTATATATAGTTATAATAAAAAATGTGTTAGGGGGTTATCTGTAAATGTAGAAAAATAAAATTAAGATCCTATAAGAAATAGACAAAATTTTAATGTTTTACACTGGAAATCTTTTAGGATAAAAGGAATTACAAAAAATTAATACCATTGACCCTTTTTCACTTCCTTAATTATCCCAAATTCAGTTTCTTAGATTTGTATATACTTCAGTACTTTATTACACTTGCGATTTGTCTAGACTGTACTCGCTAAAAAAAATTCCAATATTTTTCAAGTAAAAGTGTGTATTATGGCTGTACTTAAAGCTTAAATTTTCTTTCGTAGGTGTAACATAATATACGAAATGAAATAATACATATATATATATACACACAACAACACATAAACTAAATCTTTTCGAATAAATTATTGTCAGGGTTCATGAAGTAAAGATTAAAATAAACATCACTAGTTGTCGATATGGAAAAATTATTGATTCTGGGAACAAACTCAGGGAATTTTTTTTCTGAAAATGAGTATGAACCTTTTTTTTTTTTTTTTTTTTTTTTAAATTATACCGATCAAGTTATTTTTTGTGAAGATATGAATAAAAGTTTGAAATATGAATTTAACATTAGTACCTTCAAACTGTGAACGCTTATAACTCTGTGAAAAAATAAGTAAACTATACAACCAATAGGACTTTTTAAAATTAACTTTTAAAATACATACTATATCGCCAAACAAAATATATGTTAGGTTTTATGCAAGATACATAAAGAAAAAAGAATAATTAAAAAGTTTTATTAAAAAAAGAACAATGTTTTAGTATTTAATGCCATAAAAACAGTTGTCTATAAAAAAGTGACTATTAAAAAATAAATAAAATAAATTTTTGAGCCTGCTTATAGTTGGGATTTTATGGTGAAAATATACACATATCAAAGATATAAAATATAATGGATAAAAAAGAGGTAAGAAATAAATTAATATTTTTATATTTTAAATTATTGTTTTTACATTCTACCATACTCTTTTTTTAGATAGCAGAAAGCATTAAAAGAAATTTCATATTAGATTATAAATTACTCTAAAAGTATAAAAAATAACAAATGGAAATTACAATAGCGATCATCATCATTTGAAATAAACAAATTTAATCATTTAAGTATTTTGATGTCTGGAAATAGTTTATAAATTATCCTAGAAATAAATTTAATGAACAATAGGCACCGGAAAGATTCAATTAAAGAATAAAAGATTTACGAGTCTAAATTACGGTTTGATTATTTGATGTAAAATATAAGTCAATAAATAATTATTTTATTAACTTGGCGAGTTGGCAAAATTAAGTGCCGACCAGCGTCCCAATGTCTGCAAAACGCTAAATTATAACCAATAAAAAAACGATGAAGAGGCAGGAAGAGGCGTTGGTTTTGAATAAAGTAACCAATTTAATAAAATGGGATGGGTTAAAATACGTCAATTTACACCAAAAATTAAGGGTTTAAAAGATGGAACATGCCAAAATTTAGTAATCTTTCTTGATTAGCTCTTGCCAGTAAAAGTTAATAACTCCGCGCTGCCGAATTTGAACGTTACGTGTGAGGTCGAGCACCGGCAAAGTCTGGTCGCTCGCGGGACTGATTTCAAGACCCCAGCAGTCTTCATTGCCTTAACACTCGAATCCTCAGCCCTGAAATGGATTTTAAATAAAGAAGTTTCCAGTTAGCCTGACTTGATTATTCACAAGATTGCCAATGCAAATTCAGGAGTATATAACATGACATGACATATAATTTTTTTTTTTTTTTAAGTTACTGTCACTGGCGTCATATTTTTTTGTCTGCGACAGCATCTTCTCTCGGAGGGCAGAGTCCTTCACGTCATGAGAGGTATCAATGTGTTCAGAGTACTGCAAGGAAGACATTTCAGCTGCTTAGAAATTTCTATCATTTTAATTAAAGAAGTTAACTAAAAACAACGGGTTTATGAAGGTACTCTATTTGCCACCATGAAAAAAGTTTCTCCCAGTGACGTTATTCTTCTGTCATGAAGTCATTTTACACAGGAAAATTAAAATATGATCCATGTTTTCAGGTAAGTTTTGTTTAACACTGCACCAGTACTGCGCTGTGGGTAATTGGCGACGGTCTGGGACACGCTCCTAAGGATGTTCCAGTCATCCCAGTTTTAATCCTCTACGGATGGGATGGTTACCCCACTTTGCTGATCTCCAGAGGTATAATTTTGATCGGAACATGGAGGATTTTGCGACTGCGACAGATTTTATGTGGACCAGCCACCATTAGTGTACACGACAGTCTTTGGCCGTCTCCAGTATCGAACTGGCAATCTTCCAGTCATGAGCTCAGCGCTTTACTGTGTGGTGACTGTGGTCTGGATCTGTTAGTAATAGATCCCTTTATTAATCCCATCATCCAGGATCCCTTTAAATCTTTATCTCTACATATACATAATAAAAGTAAAATAAATCTTTATTAATAGTAAAATACAAATAAAAAACGTATATCTTACCTTCTAGGAACGTATATCTTACCTTCTAGTCCTACAAATTTTTTTGTTTGTGTGCTGTTTTACTCCTTGGTATACCAAAGCTGTAATGCAAAATGGATCTAGATATTACAAATTTATTTCTATTTTAAAAAAAAAATTTCAAGCACAATTTTTGTAAAAATAAATAATGCGGTATTGAATATTATCTATTTCAGTTTGACATTAAGTAGGGGAGAGGAGGGCACATATGGACGTTTTTTGTTTTATTAAAAAATCTAACCTTTTTCATCTTTTTTTTTTTCATTTTTTTTTACTAACCATAATCTTACATCTAATCTCTTCAAATACATGTACTTAAATATTAGGAAATGTGACAAAATTATTTTTAAAAAAATATTTAAAAACATGCAAAATTTGTCCACATCTGCCCCTACAAGGGGTACATTTGGACATGCTTTGGGGCACATTTGGACAAGTAAATATAGCATTATCAACAGTTTAAAATAACAAAAACAAATGACTTGAATACATATATACTGGAAAAAGGACTTTTAAAGAAAATATATATATTCTAGTGATGTTCTATGATCTTCACGATTTGAGTCGCAGTTTTTTACCTAATCAAAAATAAATTTGCTTTAAATTATGGTGAACATTTTAATAACTAAAACAAATAAATTGAAAATAATCAAATACACATTAATATGGGGGAAAAAAAAAAAAAAAAAAAAAAACTTTATTCCTATTTCACTTTATAAGACTCTAAATTGACCATAAATCTTAAGTTTGCTGCTGCATGTTCAGTTCCTCCTATTATAATTGGAGGTGGAAGTTTAGTTACTATGTCTGTTTTCTCAGTGGTTGAC
This sequence comes from Salticus scenicus, assembly GCA_963930645.1. NCBI lineage: Eukaryota > Metazoa > Arthropoda > Arachnida > Araneae > Salticidae > Salticus > Salticus scenicus. Next base: position 74,589,408 of record OZ005653.1, on the reverse strand, counting down.
TCGTCTGTCTTATCTGGAAAATTGAAAACGTTTTGCTTTCCAACTTTCTTTCATAAGTGTTTGACTTCATACTTATGAGAATCTAAAGTTTTTTCGATTCGTCCAATCTAGTAAACTGTTTTTGACTTTGTATTGAATCTTACTAGAACAAAGTCATTTACACCAATTGAATCATCATCTAATAGCAGCTTCAATTCTTCAAGATCATCATCTGATTTAGATTCCACTCCATCATCTGATTCAGAATGTGATTGGATATTTGATTGATCATGTAGCCGTTCCATCATACCAATCTTAATTCTTTTTTTGATTCTTCTAAATCAAACTTTCTTTTTCTTCCAAATGCTTCTTTTCTTTTTTAGTTAACTCTAACTTTCTCCATTTTTGCTATAGTGAATTGTTCAATTCTTTCCTTTTCAGGAGTATCTGTGTAAATTCTAGGCTTTCCTTTTCGTGTAGATTGCTTATTTTTCTTGGTGGGGCTTTAGGAAAAGGTCTTATGACTTCTGGAGTTAAAACTTGAGTTGAAGGTCCAGGTTCAATTAATATTTCATAGTCCAAAGTAGATGAAATTGAAGGCTTAGGCTCATTAGAAGGAGAATATGAATGTTCAATTTCTGCATTTTCAGATATTTCGACAGGGTTTGGTCGATCGGTGACAAATGCTGGAAGAAAGGCTTCATCACTGAAAACTAGTCTGTTAACAGCCCATATTCCAGCATTCTTGAACGAACTGCTGATATTTCTTGGAGTGAAAGAATTAAGATTTAAGATATGCATTTGATGACAGTTCTGCTATTTCATATATAGTGATGGTCTTTCCTGGATTAGAAGCCGTCCAATCATTAAAAGCTATTTTTACTTTATCTTTGAAAGAATAAACGCCAACATCTAGTGGCTGCATGCGATGGGAACAGTGAGGGGGAAATGATAAAACAACAATTCAATTTTCTCTTGCATACATAATAGCTTCTATTGATGCGTGGGTATCATGGTTGTCCAGCAGTAAGAGTATTGGGTTAAATTAAACATTATATTTTTAGCCCACATCAGATTTTTTTTTATTATTTAGCTTTAGATTAAATCCTGATAAGTTGTGAATAAAACTACACTGTAAAAAAATAACTATTACCAGCTGCAAGAAACTCTCTGTGATTGGAGAAAATAATTATTTTCTCCAATCACAGCGAGTTTCTTGAAGCTGGTAATAGTTATTTTTTTGCAGTGTATACAATTACGCTTAACTATAATAGCAAAGATTAAAAGCTACAGTCTTTGTTATTTAAAAAATCATTTTAAGCACCTTATTGCTTTAATTTTGTGTTATAAATTCTAAATATAACACATTAGGGGCACATTTGGACAGTCCACATGTGCCCCCAAAACAATGTCCAAATGTGCCCCACAGTCACATGTTTAGAATTTTGTTACGCCTAGCTTAGCAGAAAATTTTTTTGACAAATATGATTAATAAATCATTATGTTCATCAAACAAGCTATCTAGTTTTATATAATTAATTTTCATGATGCAATATAAATATGTATAATTAAGATTGATACAAATAAAGCATAACTTTACTTTTAAGCTTCAAAACTGCTTGGTTGACATAACTGGAAAACTTTCACAGCCAATTGCTTTAAATTTTCCTGGGAAATGCATCATAGTGTTGCCAACAAAATATAATTATTTCATAATTTTCACATTTAAGTTAGGGAAATTTAAGTTGTCCATATGTGCCCCTGTCCAAATGTGCCCCCCTCTCCCCTATGGGGATTTTTATAATTTTCTTTTTCTTGTGTTATGCACTATTAATATTTCCAGCTATCAAAATACTTAAATGATTAATTTGTTTACTTTTTAATGATGATGATCACGATTGTAATTTCCGTTCGTTATTTTTTATACTTTTAGAGTAATTTTTATAATCTAATATGAAATTTCTTTTAATGCTTTCTGCTATCTAAAAATACCGTAGAATGTAAAAACAATAATTTAAAATATGAAAGTATTAATTTATTTCTTATCTCTTTTTATCCATTATATTTTTAATCTTTCATATATTAATTTAGTATGACGGGACTAATTTAAATATTGCAATCTTGTAACTTAAAAAAAAAAAAAGAAAAAAAAAAAAAAAAAAGATTAACCACCATGGCTTAGTCTTGCATCGGGTCAGGTAACCTGATTTGGTTTGTGTCAAGTCGACTACATTTTTTTTCTCTTGCTGGTCAGGTTGACTGATATAATTTTCTTGTGGGTCTGGTTTAGTTTTCAACGATTTGGATCGACTTGAGAACATCTTTTCAAAAAAATTTTATCTTAATAAAGCAGAAATTTGTTTACTCTGTACACCGAAGAAGAATATACGCTTATCCAAATTATCATAGTAAAATAAACATCCATATCTGACTAAAGCAATGGGAAAAAAAAAAAAAAAAGAGCAATTATTTAGAATATAAACTGTTGAAAACAGGCTACTTCTCCTATAGTAACCAGATATGATTCATTTATTTTGATTACTCACATCCTTTTAAAATAGATTGTGAATTTAAACTGATAATTAATATTTTTTCTCTTGCAGATGTTTTTAAGATGTTATAGGAATGTAGATTTAGATGAGTTTAGTGGACGTTTAGTTGGCGTCTGTGACATTGTTTTATTTTAATATTATTGTGTTTGTGATAAGCATTAAACAATAAAACTACAAACACTATGCTTGAAACCCATTTTTGTACACCTGAAGTTCACAATACACATACAGTTAAAAATTTATTATTAATCCATTTTTAATTTTTTTAATTTTTAGCTGAGTTATAACTTAGTATTTATATTTTTAATTCTTTTTAAAATGATTTACCACACACACACACAGCAGTGTGACAATGAAGATTTACTTTATTTTATAAATTAAAAATATTTTTCATGATTTTTAGATAAATTATTAATTTTTATTTAGATTCGGGTAAAAGAAATCTGATTTTGGGTATAAAGAAATCTGGTTCAGGTTGTCAAAATTCTCTTTAGTTAGAGTTCAAGTCGATTTAAAATTTGTCGGGTTGGTCGGGTAAAACCTGACCCGTGCAAGACTCTACTCTGGCTAATAACAAGCTCAACATTTCTCACATAATAACCATTGGCAAGGTTACCGTATCTGCGAACGCAGTTGTAACGGTTATTATGTGAGAAATGTTGAGCTGATTATCAGCCATGGTGGTTCAGTTGAAGATCATCTGCACATTAACCCATTAACCGCTGGTGTTGCATATAATTGCGTTTAACAGTTGACTAAAAACAATATTTTATGTTAAGTATTGTTTTTAAGTAAGAAAAGGATTGATGTTTATTTTATTACAAAAATATATATATATATCTGAAAAATAATTTTATATTTTAAAATAAATTTCAAACTTGGAGCACTAATCAAATCAAAACTTTTGAAAATCTTCATATTTGAATAAGTTTACATAATTTGTAAAAAAAAAAAAAAAAAAAAAAATTCATAATAATCATTTTTGAAATCATCTGTAGTTTTTGCTGTTTTATGCTCCCTCAAAATTTCCGTAGATATTTATTTGTATTCATTGTATACTCTTATTCCACTGAAGTTGTACAAATACAACACCGTGTATTTAGTAAGATAAGACTAATTTTAATAATCTTATTTTAAATTATTGTTATATATGATCAAAATGAGTATTACTGTTTGTATTTAGAAAAATCATTTCTAGTTTTGGCGATTAATGGGTTAAGCGGAGGAGCCTGGGTTCAATTCCTGGCTCTGGCATTTTGCATATAGTTGGTATTAAAAGAAATCAATCCAAATTATTTAAAAGAAATTTTCACAGTTGATGAGTTTATTGGCATATTGGAAGTATGACAAAGCAAAATCACTGTCTGAAAGAAATAGTCCTGTTGTACTAATATTTTAATTATTATAAAAGAAAAAATTAATATAGTACATAATGTGTGTGTTAATTTTACTTTTAATTTTACGAAATAGTGAATTATTTTATTATAGAATTTAATAAGTTTTCCTTTTTTTTTTTTTTTTTTTTTTTTTGTGAAATCTCCTGTTTTTTATCATGAATCTTCCTATTTTTGGTCTGTCTCAAGTTGTTAGCTATGGTTTAAATAAGTCAAACTCTACCTTTTTAACATTTGCAAGTTGTTTCTTCTTAGTGTGCTACCTTAAACATATGCTGCGTTCACATTGAAATGTTCCAAATATTTTCTTATCAACATAAAATTGCTGATTTATCTTTTTCCTTATTACCTTTTTTGTGTGTTTACTGTTAGGTCTCGAAAGAGCACACATGGGAATGTTTACTGAATTGGGAATTCTATATTCAAAGTATAAACCTTCAAAGATGAAAGAACACTTAGAACTTTTCTGGTCTAGAGTTAATATTCCGAAGGTAACATGTGTATTATTTAGCACACATTTTTTTTTCTCTCTTTCTCTTTATAGTGAATGAAAGCTGTTTTAAAAATTATTACTATTTTTTACTTTAAGGTGCTAAGAGCTGCTGAACAAGCTCATCTATGGGCAGAGTTAGTCTTTTTGTATGATAAATATGAAGAGTATGATAATGCAGTTGTAACAATGATGAATCATCCTACAGAAGCATGGAGAGAAGGTCACTTCAAAGAAATTATCACAAAAGTTGCAAATATCGAACTGTATTATAAAGCTATTCAGTTTTACATGGATTATAAGCCCATGTTATTAAATGATCTTCTCATTGTTCTTTCACCAAGAATGGATCATACAAGATCTGTCAACTATTTTACAAAGGTTAAAAGTGATTTCTTTATCCTAATTGAGAATTTCTTTTTTATGCTATGTAACTTAAAATTTTTGCTTGCCTCTTCCCCCCCCCCCCACACACGCACACCCCGGGAATAATAATAAACTTTTGTAAATTCTGCAATATCTTAAATTTTCTATTTATTTAATTCTTAATGAAAAATTTTGTATGAAATAAAACCAAAAAGAAGTAATATTTTACTTAAAAGGAGTCGCCATATTTTTCACTCATAAATATAAACATGAGAATGCTATGCTAATTTTGATGTCAGCACATATATAAAAGCAAGTTTTGCTGATCTTTGTATATTGTCGCAGAAGTAAGACTTTTTGATTACCAACATTTCACTTCTAAATAAACAGGGTGGACACTAGTCAGGGAAAGTCATGGAATAGTCAAGGAATTTAGACAAATTTTGTGGAAATAAGCCGTATTTGGAAACTCACTATTATAAACCTCTAAATTGTTCGGTAATTTTGTGAAATTTTTTTACAAAATAAACTTTTTCCTTCATGGAAAAGTCAGGTAATTTCGAAAAGTTCAAATGTTAGCCACCCTGATAAAGCTTAAATTGACCTACACTTGCTTCTTCCTCCCCTCCTCCCAAGCATCCTTTTCTTTTTTTCTTCCCACGAACAAATGTGTACCTCTGAAAGTAAGTGATATATTTATTTCAATAATGACAATTTCTTACATTGATGGAACATATTTTAAACTGCTTTACTTTATTTCCAAAGGTTAACCACCTTCCATTGGTCAAGCCTTATTTACGATCAGTGCAAAGTCTCAATAATAAAGCCATAAATGAAGCATTGAATGGGTTATTGATTGAAGAGGAGGATTTTCAAGGTCTACGTACATCTATTGATGCATTTGATAATTTTGACAATATTGCTCTAGCTCAGAGGCTTGAAAAACATGAACTTATTGAATTTCGCCGTATTGCAGCATACTTATACAAAGGTAATAATAGGTGGAAACAATCTGTAGAGCTGTGCAAAAAAGACAGGTTATTCAAAGTAAGTACCAATGCCCCCCCCCCCCCCCCCCCTATTTTTTTTTTTTTTCTTTCCCTTGTTGAATTCAGAAATTGCTTTTCTTTATTTTTATATTTTAGTTTTACATTGTATTTAATTATTTATCGATTTTAAATGTTAATTCTGATAAAGTAAGCTTCTCGGACAATCCTTTAAGTCTTGAAATAAATTTTTTCATTGGATTGGTTTATCTAATGTTTATGCATCTGTGGAATAACTTTTAAAGTATGGTTGATAGATTCATTATGAGTTATTTTCAAACGTGTGTTCTTTAAAGCTGTGCATTCAGATTCACCCTTTCTTCCCTCCATTATAATCCTATGGGATTTTTGTTGCTTTGTATTATAAGGATATGTCATTCAAAAATAAAATTTTTCATTCTGTTTGAATTCCAGAGAAACCTTAAAGGTTTCCCTGATAGTTGTGAGTACCCGTAGTGTAGCATTAATGCAACATAAAAGCTCCACAACCATCTTTTTGAATTCAGCTTTTTGAACACATTGCCTTTTTTATTTTAGAGAGCTATTTTTTATTTATTTTATAATTTCTTTTCTTGAAAACAAATGTTTAAATTCCTTTATTTTTAATTACTCTCGAAGATAAAGCATGTTCAAAGAGTGGAAATCAAAAAACAGAATGACATCCGTATAATGCAAAATAACAAATCTCATAGAATTAGATTAACAGGGGGGAAAAAAAAAAAAATCTGACTGTAGATTTTGATTTTTGCGAAAGGACAGCAAAAGGGCCCAATTTTTGCCTGTATGAGCCCCTGCTGTTGTGCAGTATTTATTAATTACAAGGTGACACTAGTCAGTGAATCATAGAAAAATCTGGGGATTTAAACGAGTCTGGAAAAGTCATGTAATAGAGGGAATTTCATGAAAGTCAATTTGGTAAAAATAAGCCATGTTTGAAAGCTTGTTACTGTGAATTGCTCAATTATTCACTAATTTTGTGAAATTTTTTGGGGAATAAACTAGAGTTGCACTGAATAGTGAATTTTACCGAATTTTACCAAAAATTTGACCAAATATTCGCCATTCATCCGCATAATTAAACTTCAATGTAAATTTTTTTTTTCACACCCAGAATTATATATCACAAATATTATCTAATTACACACTTATTCGTGATGAGAGAAGGGCTTTCACTCAATAACGAGTCCAGTCGTTTATTTTGACTCTTGCACAAATTGCAGTTCATTTCAAGTCATTCGGTCCAAGCATGCTGAACTACTCGTCAACGGCTGAGTACAGATGAAGCAGTTGCTTTTGAAATCACAGTGCTGTAAGACTCACAGGATAAGATATAAGTTTATTAAGCAAAGCAACACACAAAAAAGGTGCCTATTTTCGTGAGCTTTTGCTTAATTACCGCTTATTTCGGTGAGAATTCTGACTTCTCCTATGCTTTCTCATTGGACAGTCAAGCTGAACTCCGGGCATCCAGGGTTAATCTGCATTATTTTACCTTCAAAACTGAAAGATTGCATAAGATTAATCAATTTTTACTCTAAAAGTTGTTCTAAAATCAGACTCCCACGTTAAGAATGTGCTTTGCCGCGAATATTTGTTCTTATTTTAAAGCATAGAAATATTTTTTTAATTTAACTTCATAAATTGTTTTTTACATATAATTTTACATATCTTAATTATTCGTAACACTACTGATTTTAAAAAATTTAAAATTTTTATACAATTTTTTTCTTTTTTTCAACCAATTTTAATATTTGGACTCATTTTATGTTTAACTCCACGATTCGATCATCGAATAGGCAAAATACCAAATAGTAGCAGAATATTTGGTGCAACTTTAAAATAAACAGCTTGAGTCAGGGAAAATGGTGCAAGATAGTCATGGAAAAATCAGGGAATTTGGAAAAATTGTGATGTTAGCCACCCAGTAATTAGTACCACCTCCACCCCTGTGTGTTTACTTTTTTATTGCAGGTATATTAAATTTCCCTTTTTAAAAAAAAAAAATAGTGGTGTAGACCACTTTAAGCCTTATTATTATTAAATTTAATACGATTTAACATTTTCAAATACAGTGGGTTGCCAAATCAATGTGGACACCTAACTTTTTTTTACATTTTTGTGTGTTTTTTTTACCACTTATAATTCCTAAAAGTCGTTCTTATGTTGCTGGAATGCATTTTTATTAAATTTTATTATGTTACACATTATTTTGAGTGATTTAATTAAAAAATATTGAGTTTAGGGATATTTTTGTGGCAGTCACTTCAATATATGTTGTAGAGTGCTCTCAATGTATAATATTGAACGTATACTTTGAATTCTAAGAACTGAGATTTGGTGTGCATTCTGATGCATCTCTCTATGTAAATGGCTAAGAGTTTTTTCCTGTAAGTCTGTGGTTGGACGCAAGTTAATTGGCTGTTTCGTTTGTTTGTGTGTTGTCACCAGCTTTGCATACTTTAGTTAATTTTAAAAAAATCTAATTGTCCGAACGATAAGTTAATTAAACTGCCAGATTCAGAAAAAATGTCCCTTTCATTTAGTACCTTATTTCTAACGAAATTTTGATTAGATTTTTTTAAAATCAATTAAAATGTGGAAATAATAACCTGGTAAAAGCTTTAAATGTGGACATTTTAAAATTTTAATTGTTGCTAGAAAGAAGAAAAAAAATTACTTTTTTTTTTTTTTTTTTTTTTTTTTTTTTTTTTTAACATAAAATGAAATATCCTTTATATTACAAAACAGGAAATTGACAAGAAAATGATTATGACCAAGAGGCAACTGTTCAGAAAACTTATAAATGCCTGGCATCATATTCATTTAATTAAAGAAAGTGCAAAGTCCTGCATTAAAAACATGCCGTGACACTTTGAAGCACTAATATTAGCCAAAGAAAATGTCATTATGTTAATAAAACATTAAATGTCAAATATTAATGTTTTACATAATGTTACAAATTTTTCAGTTTCCATTATATATATATTTTTTATTATATAGTTATTAACATTAAATAAAGTAATAAAGCCACAATAACTTGATTTTCATGAGTGTCCACATTAATTTGGCAACCTGCTGTATACATATTCATATTAACAAAATAATTTAGCAAATACAGTGTTATTTAATGTGATAATGTATATTTAAAACTTTGAAATTAGGATGCAATGGAATATGCAGCTGAATCAAAAATGGCTGAAGTTGCAGAAGAGTTACTATCCTGGTTCTTAGATGAACAGAATCATGAGTGTTTTGCTGCATGTTTATTCCAGTGTTACGATCTTCTACATCCTGACGTTATTTTAGAGCTTTCGTGGAGACATAATATTTTAGATTTTGCTATGCCATATCTTATACAGGTTATGAGAGAATATATCACAAAGGTAACTTTTTTCCCTCTTCTTTTCCTTTTTATTGCTTTTTATTTCTTTGGCAAATACTCTAGGTAATTTAAAGTTTCATTCCATATACAAAGATCAGTTTAAAAAAAATAGTCCCCCTTTTTTTTTTTTTTTTTTTTTTAGTATTAATGTTTTAAAAAATTATTAGTATCATCAGGTTAGTGTAACTCAAATCTACAAAAAAGTCATTTAAAAAGTACAAAAAAAGCCAACCTCAAGGAAAGAGAAGGGATTAAAGTTGTCTAAAAAGGGTGCGATATCAAATTCCCAAGCTTGCATTTCTTCCCTTTTAACTAAATTTTCACATGTAAATCAAGTGCCTTATGATATGTTGATAGAAATCCTTCTTTCCTATACTAAATACATCATAGCGTGTTTCTCTTTTTTTTTTTTTTTTTTTTAATTTATGCATGATGTGCTTGGCGGCCAACTTCAGAAATTTCACGTTAATTTGAATTCTTTTATAAATCTCATCAATTATAGGATGGGGTGCACCAAACTTAACACTATTAAAACTTAAATTGATTCAACTTGTATGCATAACGGGAGCTTTTACAATGTTTTTCTCGCAATTTCTTTTTTTTTTTTTTTTTAAACAGACTTCAAAAAAAGAGGAAGGCTATCAATTCAAACCAGATTCTTCTTTTTTTTTTTTTTTTTTTTTTTTCTTTTTTTTTTGTTAGCTCATAACTTCTGAACAGATGATCCCATTTTGATAGTTTTTGTTTTATTGTAAAGGTCTTGGTCTGAAATAGGTCCCATTGTAAGATCTTTACGATCAAAAGAAAATACAGGGTGCCCAAAAAAGTCAGTCCAAACTCTTTTAACTGCTAAACAGCTGCAGCTATAGTCATAAAAATGGGTATGTAAGTATAGCAAAGTGGCCAAGCAATAAAAAGGTTAAACTGCTTGCAGCACCACAATAATAACTGAGTAGAAAATAACTGAGTTAGTGTTCCTATCTTGAAAACGGTTCTAGAGAAAAAAGTGAATTACAAAGTTGAAGAGTCACCAATTTAGTACAAAAAGATAGGAACGCTAGCATGAATGTCTAAACTATCTCTGAAACGGTTCAAGACAGGGGGGAAAAAGTGAATTATAAAATTGCAGAGCATCATCGATTTAGTACGAAAAGATAGTTTAGACATTGATGCTAAAAATACAGTGCTAAAAATGTGCATTTGTTTGTTCGCAATTTCTTATACTATGCACACTTGAGCTACATTGCACGTGTTGTAGCATAGCTGGTGAGACATACGCTATATAGTTCAAAATACGGTTACTTGATACTTTTTGTTTTGTTGTAAAGATCTTGGTCTGAAGTAGGTCCCATTGTAATATCTTTACAATCTAAAGAAAATAAAGCGCCATCTGGTGAAAAACAGCAGAATTAGTACTATCTCAAAAAGGATTAAAGATAGGAGAAAAGTTATTTACGAAGTTGTAGAGCATCATCAATTTACTATGAAAAGACAGTTTTTAGACATTATTGCTAAAAATAGAACGCTTGAAACATGCAGTTGTTTGTTCGCAATTTCCTACACTGTGCACACTTGAACTACATTGCACACTTTGCAGCGTAGTGGATGACACGTATACTCTGTGGTTCAAAGTATTGTTACTGTATGCGGTCATATCGATTAGCTCAAAGTCGTTTTCAACCAACTTCAGAAAGGAGGGTGTTCTTAATTCGAGCTATGTGTTGGTGGTGTTTGTAAGTTTATATTCTTTGACCACATTTCATGAAACAATGGAAGCATCTGTGCAAGTGCGAACTCAACGAGTCCAATGCTAAATTAGGGGTGACAGTCATCTAACTCAGAGAAAATGAGCAATAACACAGCGCGGAATTACTGGATAATTTTTTTTTTTCAAGTTTCAAACTGTCTCAAGCTGGCATCCCTCTAACATTTTGGATGCGTCCTCACTGCTAGTTTTAAGATATGTGGCTGCACTGTAACTTCGTAAGAGATGCCCTGATTAAGACTTCAAAAAGGAGAGGTTCTTAATTCAAAGGGTATGTTTTTCTGTTTTTGTTTGTTAGCTCATAACTTCTGAACGGATGATCCGATTTTGATACTTTTTGTTTTATTGTAAAGGTCTTGGTCTATTAAAACAGAACGCTTAAAATGTGCATTTGTTTGTTCAGTTTCCTATTTTGTGCACACTTGAACAACATTGCATATGCTGTAGCATAGCAGGTGACATTTATGCTATGTAAAATTCAAAGTAGGGTTATTGTAAGCAGTCACATCGATTAACACAGACGTTTTTAACCAACTTCATAAAGGAAGAGGTTCTCAATACAAACCATGTTTCTCGTTGTTGTTGTTGTTAAAATTTGTTGGCTTATAACTTCGGAAGAGATGATTTAATTTTAATACTTTTTTTGTTGTCGTAATGATCTTGGCCTGAAATAGGTTTCATTATGATTTCATTGAGATATAAACAAATTACAGGATACTCACAAAAGTCTATTCTCACTCTAACTGCTGAATGCATGCAGCTACACTGGTAAAAGCAGTATGTAAGTATCGATGTTGAAACTTCTGTCCGTCAGCTGCAATGCATATTTTGCTCTTTGTTTGAACTTTACGCTGTGCAATTTCCAGCACAGCACGTGACACGTAATCACTGTAAAGTTCAATATATATGCGTAGCAGAATTTTTGCTTACGAATAAAGTGTATCTGTTCTTTACATTTCTAAAGACTTTTTAATTTAACGTATGTTCAATAGATAGTTTTTTTTGCTCATATCCGATAGATAAAGGCAAGAAAAGTGATACAACTTAAAAATGCAGCATTTTGAGAAAAATAGACTTAAAATAACTGTACTAGAATAAAACTGGCATAACTGTCTCTCGAGTGGATAACTTTTTAGATGGAGATGTAACTTTTTTGTTCACATTGAATGCATTTCATGTATTTTTCAGTGACATAAACCATTTTTTGAGTAATGTCACTTTTCTTGGATGTTGTGATTTGTGAAACTGCCGTTGAACGTCTTCTGGTGTTCTGCTATATGAATAAGTGTTCACTGAAAAGAGAAAAATAAAATCTTTTTGTAAAAAAAAAATAGAACAGACTCTAAAAAGCAACTACTATTCAAACAACTAAAAAAGAAATAATAATAATAAATTGGTATGAAATGAAACTATGTTAATTCCACCTAAAAGTATAAAGTAATTTCCTTCGCCAAACAACCTATAACACTACAATTAATCATAACTTTTGAAGTCTGCTCAAAATTAAATAAAAATTGATACCTTTATTCATTACAAAAATCAAATCCTATTCAAAATACACATCTCGCATTGTCACCTGCAAAACACAACCGAAAACTACTTTGATTCAAGTAAAACAAATAAGATTTCGTAAGCAACAAAAGTTGGCAAAGATGTATCTGACATCCTTCGTGAAAGAAAAATTGCAAAATTATCTGGCAAACATATTTAATTTCTTTGGAATATCATGATTATTTTGATAAGGTATATAAAGAGAGTAATCAAGAATATGAAACAATACTTCGTACAATATATATTACGAAAATACACAACTTGCGTGTATTTTTGCATTACGTTTTGATCGCCAAATCCAAAAGCCACCAAGGATGATAGTTATCAAAGTTATACCAAATTTGCAAAAGAAACTCTAACTTCATAGAAACATAAATACCGCATTGTGAAGAATGTTCACTGTTGTATGTAGATGCTACTAATGGACCAATTGTAGACAGTGATAAAATAATAAAGGAAACATGAAAATGAATCATTCGAGAAATGATCCATTAGATCATTGGTAGCAATCATTTGTTGCTACAGATTTAAAAACAAACCTTTAAAAACTAATGAAATTTTATTTAATTTTGCTCCAACTTCAAAAGTTATGATTAATTGTAGTGTTATAGGTTGTTTGGCGAAGGAAATTATTTTATACTTTTAGGTTCAATTTACAGTTTCATTTCATACCAGTATTTTATTTTTTTTAGTTGTTTGTATAGTAGTTGCTTTTTGGAGTCGGTTCTATTTTTTTACAAAAAGATTTTATTCTTTATCTCAATATTTCAGCCTCTGTTTAATGAAATAACCATATTATTTTTACGAGATATCTATTCCAAGAAGCTACATTCAAATTGGGTAAATATAAGGAGGGGGGAGCTTCTATACTTCCCCCCCCCCCCCATGTTTTTATGTTAATGTAACAGAGTTGCCACGCTACCTGGAGGACTTTGGAATAGTCAGGGAATTTGAATATTTTAGCCAGAGTCTGGAAAGTCAGTGAATTTCATGATTCCTAAAAAATAAACAATTTTTCTGCCAACGTAGGGTCATTTTTCTTTTCTTTTCTTTTTTTTTTTTTTTTTTTTTTTATAAAGCTTTCACCATTTGTTTTAAAAACCCCACCCTTTTCTGTTCACGAAAGAAATTTCTTATCTCGCTTATAAGCAACAGATGCTATCACTATATCAGGGTTGCCAACTGCTCCGATTTCTGCGGAGTTTCTCCGAAAAAATGTAAAAACTCCGCAACTCTGCGAGTTATTTTTTATGCTCCGCAAATTCAGTCTTGACCACCTAGCTAAATATTTATTAAATACATAAGACTGAATAGCGGCAGACACTGGGGGAAAAAAAACTACTATCTTTTTTCTTTCTTTTTTTTCCTTTCACACATCTAGACAGAAATCGCAATCCAATCCTTATCAACTTTCGATTTTGCATTTCCAACAGTTGCCGCATAAAACATTATTCTTTGAATTTTATTTTTTATCTATGAAAGCGCTTCAACGCCTCTTGAAAATAAAAAAATAACAAAACTAACTTTTACAATCTAGTTGAAGAACCACACGCTTCATCGTAAATACTCATAAATAAATAGTAAAGGGAAAAAAAAAAAAAATTCTAGTGCTAGGCATTGCGTAATCGAAATATTGCTGACTCAGAACGGGAACAAGTATTTGTCTACATTAGCTGAGAGTGTGCTTAATTAAAACCGCAAGCTGAAAGGGGGGAAAGAAAGAAACCGAGTGCTATGATTATCTTTATGGCTATGATTATATGGTATTTTGATTTTCATTTAAACTATCAATTTTTCAGTAATCTTTTCTTAATAAGTCGCTAAAAAATAATACTTTCTAACGAAAAAAAATTGTTTATTTTAATTATTTATCGATAAAAATAATGGATTCAAAGCTACTGAACTTTAAGTATGATTGACAACGCAAGGAATCTAAGACCAGGAAGAAGTATCTTCCGTGGGAGACTTGCTAAAGTGTCTTAGGTCGTAATCACGCAAGTTTTGTAGAAAACAGTATAAAGTCGGACTTTAACGGAGGAATTGTCCTCTGTAATAGGAAACTTTCTTAAGTGTTTTAATATACAAGTTTCTGAGAAAATCACGGAAAATTTCGAACTTTATTGTACCAAGTATCTACCGTTGGAGAAAGAAAAAGAATATTTTCTGTGCTTTTTCTTAGGATAACTGAATACGCGATAACTTAGTTTTTATAGTGCGTGGGTGATTCTAAGAAATTTTCATATCTGAAAATGGAACTTTCACAAAAATAGTCGTATTTAAAATGGATTCGTCACAAAAATAGCACAAGAAAATTGCGTATTTTATAAATCAGCCGCAAAAAAATGACATTTCAGTAATCAAATAATAATTTAAAAAAAAAAAAAAGGCTGATTTATGACTAAATAATTACACATTTTTAGAAAAATAACATCTATTTTAGCAATTAGTTTACGATTACGTAATTTTAAAAATTAGCTGTAAAATAATTCCGTATTTCTATAAAAAGCCACAAAATTATAATGCAAATCATGTTTGAAAAAAGCAGAAATTCATCGATTAGCATCAAAATAAAGCATTTTTCAGCGATTAATTGCGATTAAACATAAATTTTGTTAATTAGCGGCGAAATGATTGCGTATTTCCGTCATCGGCTACAAAAATACCGCAATTTACTGAAATCAACTGAGAAAAAAAAAAAAAAATTTATTGGCTAGCAGCCAAATGATAGCATATAAAACGTAAATTTTTTATTATTAGTGGGTAAGTGATCCTGTATTTGCGAAATCTACTTCAAAATTATTCCCGATTTCCGAGATTCCACTATGAAAAAAAAAAAAATAAATAAAATTTCACTGATTAGTGGCAAAATAGTTGAGTATTTAAGATTCAGCTTTCAGAAGAACGTATTTTACATAGATTAGTAGCTAAATAATAGCGTGTTTTGGCAATCGGCTGCATAATAATCGCGTATTTTAGGATTTACCTTTAAAGAAGAGTGAATTTTATCAATTAGAGCAAAATTATAATATATATTAGCAATTATTTGCTATTAAACGTAGATTTTGTAAATTTGCAGCGAAATAATTACGAATTTCGGCAATCGGTCGTAAAAATATCGCGAATTCTGTCAAATACGGGAAGAATAGCATATTTATTTAATTAATGGTAAAAACGTAATCCTACCTCCCCCCCCCCCCCCCTCTACGAGAAATTCTCGATTTTTTAGGTATATTTAGCAATAATCTTAAGGGGGGAAAAGTTTCAGAAAAGTTGATGTCTGTCAGTTTGCACTGAAATTGAATTTAATGTTGTACAATTTCAATCCTTTTCCATCCTTAATAACAATGATTATTTTATTGTAGATTCAGTTTTATTACATTTGGATTTACTAATATCTAAACTATTAAAATTGTTCATTAATTTGACTTTTGTTACTCCAAAAATTTAAGATTTTGTTTAAAAAAATCCAAATTTTGTATCTGTTTGAAGTATAGCATTGAAATTATTTTCACATCAATTGTCTTGTTCTTGTAATTAAACAAGTTTCTTTTGAATAGGCAGGCACTAAATGTTTGATTATTACTGAATAATGAATATTCAGTATACCGAATAATAACTAAAAATTCGATGCATACCTACATTTTACCTTTTTTTTTTTTTTTTTTTTTAATTATTATTATTATTATTATTTTTTTTTTTTAACTTAATTTCATATAAATATTGTTAATTTATTTTTGTTAGTAGTTTCTTTCTTTTTCTTTTCTTTTCTTTTCTTTTTTTTTTTTTTTTTTTTTAATTTTTAAAATTGCTCCTCAAAGTAGCCGAAATGCTCCTCAAAATTTCTCTGAATACTCCTCAAATTGTTTTTGAAAAGTTGGCAACCCTGCTATATGCAACTTTTATCATATGTAACTTTTCTGTTTTCAAGTTGGACAATAATGATTTTGCCCTCAACACAACCAATGCTCAATAAACGGTTAAACTGGAATTTTCTTAATTTTTCTGGAAAACTTTGTAAAGTCATGGAATTTAATTCTCCTGTTTGAGTGGCAACCCTGATTTAAATTCTTCTATGCTTTTATTGCCGGCATTTATAGGATGGAAGTGCACTAAACTTAATACTTATATATACTTATAATCAGAAATCAAGTTGATTGAACTTGTGGACATAACAGGCACTTTTACGATATCTTCTCTCACAATTTTTGTTATCGGAATATTTCAATCTCTTTTGAATTGAATGGAATAGCCAAATTAATTTTATACAGGATATTTATTTTAAGAAGCTTCCTTCAAATTATGTGAATGTTTATTCATTATTTGTAAGATGGCCGCCAAAATTAATAAATGCATAAAAAAAAAAAAAAAAAAAATCAGAAACACGCTGTGATGTATTTAGTATAGGAAAGAAGGATTTCTATCAGCATTTCATAAGGCACTTGATTTACATATGAAAATTTAGTTAAAAGGGAATATTGCATAAGTATTAAAATGTAAGCTTGAGAATTTGATATCGCACCCTTTTTAGCCACAACTTTAATCCATTCTCTTTCTTTGAACTTGGCTTTTTGTGTACTTTTTAAATGCCTTTTTTGTAGATATCATTTTTTTTAAAAAGGTTTTTATATTTACTTGAATTAACCTGATACTTTTGAGATATATGTAAAATACACCCTAAATACAACATATCGTAAATACATATGTCATGATTTTCAACTCTGCTTTTGTGTGATGTTGATGAAAGGCACATTTATTCTTTCCATTAAGCTTTCCATAATTCTGGTTTCTAGATATTATCAATGAGTTTTCTATAAAGACTAGTATGTTGTTTCCATCACAAAACTTTCTTCTACATGTTCCAAAACAAATTAATGCAGTACACATTTTTTTCATTATGAGTGCAGACTACTTACTATCATCTCAGAGAGGTATTGTTACACAAAATGTCCAATGTAAGTAAATTTTCACCATTCAGATGATATTCTTTCTGTTCTATAAAGCATTTGCAGTATATGAGCACCACCTATCGGCCGATAGGCATCCAAATTGAATCAGCATAATGTCTCATGATGGCCTTTTCACATATCAAGTTTTGTTACATTATACGCAACAGAACCTGAGTATAACCTTTCCTTAAATTGCGAAAATCACTGTACAGCAGCACCACTTGTTGAGAGATTGGTAGAAAAGTTGATACACTAATTTATTTATTACAAGGTAAATATATGCAATTCTATGCATTAGTTCCTCAGATATAGCCTTCTCTGAAATTGTGGGAATCGCTGTATATCAGTGCCATGTTGAGCAATTGCATATAAACTTATATAAAATTCTGAGCAGTAATTCCTGAGATATAGTTAAAAAAAATTTTGTCACACAGAACACACGCACACACATGAATAGAAATTTTCTAAAAATGGTCATTATTTTCTGGAGCTCTTAAAATGTGTAAATCCATTAAAAACCGAAAGTCGAAAATTTTTACTAATCCAATACTTTTTTTTTTTGTATTGCATACAGAAGTTTGTTCATGCATAATCTCTCTCAGTATGCATATATATTTTATGGATTGTTCACAACGATGAAAGACATTTTACCATGTTTTTATTAACTCGCTTTCTTGTTTGTTTGTCCCATACAAATCTTGTACAATCGATTTTTATCAAACTTCTCAACTACCTAGACATTAGAGACTTTTAAAATAGCTCTGAACACGATGGCAATGCAATACCTCAAAGCCCTATTTTCGAATTTTTTTATTAGTTTTCTTTTAATTAATTAAAATATGAAAATAACCTAATAGCTTTAAAATTATCTATTTAAATATTAGCTATAATTTAATTCTTGCCAAAAAAATTTTTAAGAGTTCATTTTCTTTTGACATAAAAATAAATACATTTAATTAAACGTGAACATTAAAAAATTATAAAAAGTTAAATTATGCATCTCACAAAAATTGACGTCATTATCACTTTAAAAATTTTATGCGCATTGATAAAGTGTTAATATACATAGTTCTGTAGCTATGATTCAACAGAAAGTTTGAAAACATGGTACATAAAAAGCTTTTTTTAAGTTTGTTTCCACCCTATATCTTTGCTTATTTCCTCGTTTTTGAAAATTAATCTAGATTTTTTGCAAAAGAAGAAAAAAGTAGTATGCTGTGGTCACCTGTAAGACCTTCTTCTATATTAATCTTATACAAATTCATACAGTACAAATTATTATATATTAAAGTTTGTTTCCATGCTGAATGCAGACAATTGTTTATGTAAATTAGAAAGAAATATAACACTAAATACAAAAAGAATTTTCAAGCTTTTATTTTCATTAAAAATGAAAAAATTGATAACTTTGTTTTAATTATCAAAATTCAATTATTTGTTTTAAAGGTACTGGCGAGAGGTTTTAGAAAGGTATCCATAATGAAAATTTACAACCCCCCAAAGTGGAGAACGATGCTCCTACTTGCACATGCTTTTTTCCCTAGTTTACTACTACTATTATCAAAAATTCATATTAATTTTACAATCATGCATAAAGTATACCAATCATTATTCACATTTAAAATTTTATACTATACTGCCGTATTAAAAATTTAGAGAAAATGGGATGACAGCGCAACCTGTAAAGCGATTGATCCCCATATGTAATCAGCACAAGTTTACGTCAAGGTCTACTAAATACCAAGTTTGGTTAAATTTTGTTCATTGGTTTGTGAGATAAACCTTTCATACAGTTGCCACAAAATTTTGTCTCACACACACACAGACAGATATTTTCTAAAAATGGTCAAATCATGCTCTACAGCTCTCAAAACGTGTAAATCCATCAAAAACCCGAGGTCGAAAATTTTTATCCAATACTTTCTTTTATTGAATATAGAAGAAAGTAAAAAGAGTCAAATAGTGTTCAGGACATCCCAAAACGTGTAAATCCATCGAAAATGTGTTAAAAAAATTTCAGGAATTAAATACTTTCTTCTTATATATGTAGAAGGAAGTAAAAATCATTAGGCATCATAATTATCGATGCCAGATTGAAGGATATTAAAATTTGATACTACACTGCTATTTGTAAAAATTGCAACACCATGAAAGAATGTGAATATCAGAATATTTATTGAGCACATACATTATAGTAGGAAGAACAATTGATTAAAATTTCAGGAAATTTGGCGTAATATGTACTGAGAAAACAGTACATAAAGCAGCGACCTCTGTGAGCAATAGCAGTACTTATCTGCCTAGGCATTGAATCAAACAGCAATTGGATGACATGTACGGGTAGAGCACTTCGTAAAGCTTCAACACTATGCCACAATTCATCGATCGTAGTTACTGGTGAGTGGTGGGGGAGCTAGTCGCTTTTCAACGATTAAACAGTCATTTTCATTGGTGCGAGATCAGAACGTGCTGGCCAGAGCAACAGTCGAACACATTCGGCATCAATGAAGATCCAGACAATATGGACAACTTGCGGTCGTGCATTGTCCTGCTTAAATGTTGCGCTTCGAAGGCCTTGAATATAGGGCTGAGCAACAGACCTTAACTCAACAGAAATGTAACAGCTGGTATTCAGAGTGGCGGGAATGAAAACAAGAAGTGATAGAGGTGTGTATCCAATGGTACTGCATACCATCACTCAAAGTGCTAACATAGTATGCGGCTACCAAAATTTTGATTACCCTCAAAACTGCATCACTGATATGGATGCCTTTTAATGTATGATCAACAACAAACCTGGACGCAGGAATGACATGAAATCACCTTTCTGACAAATCACAATCCTGTTTACAGCACCAAGATTGCCTTATCCGTATTAAACGGCATCGTAAATAATGCACATTGCCTGCTGAGATTCGACATCGTCATGCTGTCCATCAGCTGCAGTGATGGTATGGGAGCTTATTGGATACACGTTTCTATTACTTCTTGTTTGCATTCCCGGCACTCTGAACAGCAACCATTAAATTTTTGGTGAGTTAAAGCCCGCCTCTGTCCTATATTCAAGGTCTGCATAGCGCAACATTTAAGCAGGATAATGCACAACCACAAGTTGTCTGTATTGTCCGGACCTTCCTTTATACAGAATGTGTTTATCTTGCTCTGGCCAGCACGTTCTCCTGATCTCGCACCAATGAAAATGACTGTTTAATCTTTAGAAAGCGAGTGGCCATCCACCACTCACCAGTAACTAAGATCAATGAATTGTGACATAGTGTTGAAGCTTTATGAAGTGCTGTACATGTCATCCAATCGCCTTTTGATTCAATGACTAATCAGATAAGTGCTGCTATTGCTCATAGAGGTTGCTGCTTTATGTACTGTTTTCTCAGTACATATTACTCCAAATTTCCTGAAATTTTAATCAATTGTACTTCCTACTATAATGTACATGCCCAATAAATATCATTCTGATATTCACGTTCTTTCATGGTGTTGCAATTTTTACAAACAGCAGTTTTATATAGTGTACTGACTTTCTTATTCTAAAGTAAAATTAAATGAAAATTATGTCCTGGTTTGAAAAATATTCAAAAATCAGCAATTAAAGCTACAGATTTGAAACTGTTATTCGAAAATGTATTCATTTCTGTTTTCAGTGATGTAAAATTTAAAATTGTGCAACATAATAAAAGCAAAGATTCTTTGGTTAAAAAAAATAGCTTATAAAAAAAGAAAAATCAGTTAAATTTGAAATTGATACTTTTCTATTAATCTGAGATAAAGCAGTTGCATATTTGGCGATTTATGTCTCTTTGGCAATATTTAACAATTTTTCAGCAATTAAGATATGAAATTTTGATTTTTAAAAGCTAAATTTTATAAGAGTTCTTAAATTAAGTAATTATGTATCTGAAAAATCAGTTTCAAAGAATTCTGCAAATTTTAAACTAACTCTCCAGCTTGTTTCTAAAAAAAATTCTTGACGATGAAAAATTAAGTTAAAAAAGTTGACAAAACATCTAATTGTATGCTAAATTGAAAATGCTCCCATTTTCTTGCTTGTTAACTTAGAAAGTTCGTTTTTATCTGAAATTAAAGCTCTTGTTGATATGAATATTTTACTTTTTGTTTCATTTTTCTGCGATATTTGGTTCTTCCAGTTTTTAAAACTTTACAGAAAAAAAGTTTGCTGATTTAACATGGAGAAGTTGGTTTCTGTATAATAAGCATCTAACGGTCTTGGGTTACTTTCTGGCGATTTTATTATTGGTGCGTTCTGCTTTGTGTTAGCAGTTGTTTGTTTTTTTAAGCTTAGCTTGGCAAAACGACAGTTTCTGCTTGATTCAGGAAAGTCTAGGAAATTTGAAAAAATCTAGTGTATGAGAGCGTCTCTTTCTGCAAGATATTCCTGTTAGGTTTCTGCGGAATTTTGCTTCAGCTACGAAACTTTACTCTTAAGGATGCTTTTGGGTTTGGGTGCAATATACCTCTTGTCGATGGGCCTGTCTTTCAGGTCCTGCTGAGGGCTGCCCTCCATTTCAAGTCATAAGTCATGTCTCTCCTCCAGAACCATCGAGTTAATTTCAATCAAACTGGAGACAGTTACGGCTAGGACTGGGCTTTATATCGATGTAAAATCAAATATCGATTTAACGCTAATATCGTTTATTCGATTTAAATATTTCATCTTCCGTGAAATATCGATGCAGAAACATAAAAAAAAAAAAGCGCGAACTTCTGATGCCAGGCAAAACCGATTCAGTAATGCTGGAATAATGCTAGATGGATAATCATTCAGTCGGATACCGGTTTAGTGTAAAGCATGCACAGCGTTAAACAGCTAAATCATCAAAATCTTTACTCAATCAAACCGCAAAGAAACAAGAGTAGCCGTTTTGATTTAGTGTTGCGCAAGCGTACTGGGAAGAGAATATCGGTTTAAGACCCGACCCAAGGAAGCATATTCTTTCGAATGGATTACGGTTTTAGCAACGCATGCGTAGTAACGAAATGAAAACTGAGAAATTGAGATCTATTCATTCATTCGAAATTTGTTTGATTACTGGAGATTTACTTTATCAATATTAATATTTTCTTCGGCTATTTTTATTATAGCTCCTGTTTCTCTAATTAAAAAATAACACTCCAGTTTCTGTTTATTAGATAAGTGAATAATTGACTATTCTTTATTAATATTTCCTGTAATTAATATTCTTTCATTAAATTTATTAATTTCAGTAAAGACTATGACATTGTCATATTGTCAAAAATAAGTTAATTCAAACAGCAGAGTCATCTTAGATTTGATCATTCTAACATTTAATTATCTGATTTCTATTTACTTCGAAATCAATTACTTAACAGTATATAGTATGGGTATTAAAAAATAATTTTGAATACGGTAAAAGTTTATGCTTTTTTCTTTTTTTTTTTGTCTTCAAATGTACTGAACTGTTTTTCCTTCTATTACTAATTTTCTTTCTTACACTAAGCCAATTATTAGTCTTTTTGTAATTTGCCTTGATGTAATTTAATCTAACATAAGTAAAAATTTTAAACTTCAATATAAAAAGAAAAATCTCGTAAATTTTGAAAGAAATTGTATTTTAGAAAATTTTAATTAAGATTTACATTTATTAGGCGATTCAAAGCACTATAGAAATTTAATATCTTGTGTGAAGCCATTTTGTAATTCGTTTGCATGTAAATGGAGAATGTAAATATTTTAATGCATTAAAAAGTAATAAGAAGTAATAAAATTCTGAATTTATCAATTTAGTTAAAAATTAAATAAATAAATTGGGGTGCTTCATATGTTCTAAAGGTTACTCACGAAATGGCACCTCACAAGTCAATGGGAAATATTTTTGTGATAAAAATAATTTCGAGGAAAAAATTTAATTTTGTCTACTAATATAATTTTTTTATGGTTCATTGTTCATTTTCGCGTTTTTGCGTTCCTCTGTAGGTATTCATAACAAGAAAGTTCTTGTAAAAATTTTTATATTCTGGTTTTAAATTTACACGTTTCGAGAAGTCAAAAACGTTTTGACCATTTTTAGAAATTATCCATCTGCTTGAGTGTGAAAAAAAAAATTTTACATACTTGCACCTTTTTAGCGCTTATTCGCATTTTGTACACATCAGTATACAAATAGCACTGTCGTCCCGTTTTAGAACATAAGGATATAATAATTACTTTCCAGTATATGATAAATTTTTCTATAAATGTACGAAATAACAGTAAGGAATATTGTGAAACTAAAAAACAATTATCTGTAATAGTAATAGTCAACTAGGATAAAATTCTTGAATGTTTGAGAAGATGACTTGAGAAGGATTTATTTAACAAAGCAGTATAAAGAGTAACTTTATATATATAGGCATTATTGCTAGCGCTCGAATACTTTTGCTGCCAACTGTATATGAAGTAAAATTATAAGCAATATCATAAAATGGTTCAACCTTTTTTTTAAGTTTTCTACTTCTTGCGATTGAATTTAAGTTGTGCCAAAATTTGGAGCTACCATACATCCACTTATAAGGGAAGTATGAATCAGTAAAATTCCTATTGAAATTAAACTAAGATTAAATTAGAGTGTGGTCGAAAACACAGGATAAAGGGCAAATTTTGTGCAACAACTCACCCATAGGCCAAGATAAATCCTTAGAAAATTTAATCCCTTTTATCAAAATGCTCGAAACTTAATTAGTGGGCAAAAAAGCATGGTACACTGCCAGGTTGTTTGATTTGAGACATGAAGGTTTTCAGTTCAATCCCTGTCTCGGTCTTTTTTTTTTTTAGTCCTTACGTGTAGGGACTAATCTCTACAGTTGGTTACGCGATATTAAATCGATATATCCTTATATCGGTATTTAAGATGAATGATATATCGATTTAAGAAATGTCAACATCGCCCAGCACTAGTACGGCTTATTACCAGGGTTTGAAGTACTATGGGTGTTTGACATTTCTAGCATATGCATAATGCATACTTGCCAACTTTTCCAGTTTTCCCGGAAGACTTCCGGTTTTTTAGCGTATCTTCCGGTCTTCCGGACAGATGATGAAATCTTCCGTTTTTAAAAAAGTCGCGGATATCGTTCGTTTTAAAAAGAAAACCCAAATGTTCTACGAAAACTCCTGATTCCCAATCTTTTTCCATCCATAACATAAATGTCAATATTCATTTCAAACTTGCTTTATGAGATTCTAGAACATGTAAAGAAATAGAATTGTTAAATATTTCTTGCTGATGTAATTATTTTTTGCCCCCCCCCCCCCCCATTTCATTTATCTCCAACTAGTGATTAGCAATCAAATGTTCTGCAGAAGTCTTTTGTTTCCTAATCTTTATTTTTGTTTTTTGGGGTCCATTTTTGTGAAAAATAAAAATATTTTTGTTTAAAAAAAAAAAAAATGTCGCTAGAAATCTTTCATTTTAGCAGATTCTCTATCTAATGTTTAATTTCAAGTTAATAGCATTTTATTAAACAAGTATAGGCATTCATTAAAAATTTTACAAAAGTATTACTCTTATTTAAAAAAAAAAGTGAAAGGGTTGTTTTTATAAATTTGAATTTTATGAAGGGGCCCATTTTAAGGATTTGAATTTTGTGAAGGGGCAGCAAAAATGTCCCAATTTTTGCCTGGATCGACTCCTGAAAAATCAAAATATTTTTTTATAACATGTTATTTCTTAAAAGTCATTCTACCTTGAATTGGGCATTTTCATAGAGAAACTGCGATGTGCACTTCAATATGATTGTGTGAGGCTTTTATTTACTAGTTATTGAAAAAGTAAGAAATAGTAATAACTCCAAATAACAGTATGATCAGATAGCTTTTGTATGTTATGAATATTTTATTCATCTGCATAACAAAAACAAGCTCTTTCCTTGATGAATTTCTCTTTTTAAAAGTGTTGTCATTCCAAAGTTATGTTTTACAAATAAATTGTTTCTGAAATAATTAAAATATGTATTTTCACAGTAAATGTTTGCATTTTGCAAGTTTTTTTTTGCACTTCAAATGCATAAGTTATTGAGAAATGCTGTAAGAAAAGCCTTACTTGCTAGTGCTCTATTATTGCATGCTCATCTCCTTTGATTCACTATTCTTTCCCTTTGACTTTAAACTTTTTTGATCATAGTATATGTATATATATATGTTTTTTTTTTTTTTGGTGTGTGTGTAAAGTGTAGGGTAGGTGCTCCAGTGATTATCATGCTCCAGTAATTGACATATATCCCGAATTAATAAAAATAATAAAATCATAACATTTTATGTCACACTGGAGCATAAGGTGCTAATAACTGGTAAAATGAATAACTAGCAGTGTGAAACACTGGAACATAGAGTACCAATGACTGATAAAATGAGAAAATGGCAGTGCCAATTACTGGAACATTGAGTAGGTGTCAAATAAAAATTCATAAAAAAAAAAAAAAAAGTTATCAAATGTATATATTTTTTATATGTGTGGTTCTGAATGTCTTTCATGCCATGCGTTCTAACTTATGATTTCTAAAAATATTTTGCGATGACTAGAACATTAAAAACATCAGATTGCTCTAAAAGTGTAAATCACTGGTGCACTTACCCTATATTATCAATAGTGTAAAGGCAGCATTTTTTTTAAAAGTAAAATTAGGCAGAAAAATCAAACTCCAGTGTATTTTATATTGTAAATTTTAATATAATTGTTTAAGGAAATTATATTAACCCTTTGAGTGCTATGGACGCACATATGCGTCCAGCGAAAGTCATTAATATAGACTATGGATGCAAATATGCGCTTAGCAGATGTTATCAGTATGGACTATGGATGCAAATACGCGCCCGGCAAAAATGATCAGTGTACTATGCAACACTCGCATAAAGCGCGTCCACGATAAGAATGAGACAACTTGATTCTCATTTATTTTCAACAAAATATTACTTACATGAATGCTACTTGCATGAAATTGACAAACAAACATTTTTAATCACTTTTGATACTTTAAATTGAAGAATATACACCTTTAAGTCCCATTTTGCGAAGATTGCTTCTAGCCGTCGTCATGGCGTTTTGTACAGTTTCTTTGGTTACTGATTTAAGGAGACTATGATAAACCCTCTTGAATCGTCAGCGCCAACTGCACACCATCCGTATGGACCGCATAGGCCGCGAGTATTCAGCACTCAAAGGGTTAAATTTATTTTAAGTGAATCTTTTATTTTTGTGAAAATATTTTAAGTGATTGGAGGGTGCTAAATCGACTTTTATTTCATAAATCAGTGTAATAAAATCTTCGAAATAAAAAGAATTTTTAGAGGAATTTATATCTCTATAGAAATAAAATCTGAATAGCATTATTTATGATAAACAGAAATTGAATCTACTTAAAATCTATTTTAATTTTCCTTAATGAATAAAGAATCAGGGTTGTCATGTTATCTGGAGAACCTGGAAAACCTGGAATAGTCAGGGAATTCGAAGATTGGCCATGAAAGTCAGGGAATTTGAATATTTTAGCCAGAATATGAGAAAAATCGGGGAATTTCACATGATGGTAGCTAAAGAAAAAACAATTTTTCCACCAACGTAAGATCATTTTTCTGTTTTTTTTTTTTTTTTTTTTTTTTTTTTTTTTTCCCCTTAGCTTCCATGATTTTTTTAAACATTGTCAGCCTTCCTTTGCACTCGTGAAAGAAATTTCTTATTCCGCTTATAAAAAAGTTTCAAAAATTTGAATTTTCTTTTAGGTTGACAAATTAGAAGAATTAGAAACACAGAGATTAGAAGAATTGGCGCAGAATGAAGCAAAGCCTATTGTTTATGGTAAATTTATCTTATACTTGGTTATATCTATTATGATTTCATAATTATGGCCTGAATTTAATAGAAGTACAATGAAATAAATGCAATACAGACCCCCCCCCCCCCCCCCCAAAAAAAGAAATAAATAAATAAATAAATAAAATAAAAATAAATGAAAAACTCCTTTAACCCTCTATTGAGCGCACCCTGCCTGAGAGGCCCGTAAGTACAAATTTATTGATTGTAGTACAAGTATTTTAACAATAAAGTATTTTAACCTGGCCTCTGAGGCAGGGTGCACCTGATGTGGATTAAGTAATTACGAATCATGGTGGAATTAAGTCATTAACACATCATGGATTTCTTGTAAATGAACTCATTGGTATTAACAAATTACCCTTTGAGTTCTATAAGCAGTTGTAGCCAAAATTAGCATCCTGAGCATGGATAATCTCTTCAAATCCTATAAAACAGTTGCAAAGACTGGATGCCAACGAATCCCAGAGGGACACAAGAGTAAAAAATTTGAGCTTAGAGGCTGTGAAGCAGGCTTTTAATCTATTAGTTTTTAAACTTGCGGCTAGAGGGTTAATTTCTCCTCTCCAATCCTATTTAAACAAAATTAACATACATAATGCCTAAAAGTGTGGTGAGGGTGATAATCTAATACTCAAAATGATGCCAGTTATATCATTTAAAGCATTATTTAAAATTAAAAAGCAGATTTCTGGAAATATGTAGTTTAAAAATTCCTTAAATATTTAATGACCTCCTCCTCTCCCCCCCCCCCCTTTTTTTTTTTTTTAATTCGATAACTGCAGAAAATAAATTTAAATTTTAATAATTTGTAATGTGTGTGTGTATTTAAAATATATATTGAATGGCATTAATAACAAACTTTTGTATTTTACTTGACTGTTATTTAAAATTAATCTTCTGACTTCCATTTTCATATGTATTCATTCATTAAGCTGTTTAACAATTTTTTAAAAGCTATAATTAAAAATTTTATAACTGAGAATTTTCATTTTTGCCTCTCCTCCTTTTGTTTTTATTAAGTGAAATAAATTATAATAGCCATAAAATTCAATCTTCAAATGTATAGTAATATATTTATTATATAAAAAAATAACTTTCATTTTAGAACATTACAAAATCCCTATAGTAAAGGCATTATGATTTTGCCCTTAGGTGATCAGAAGGTTAATTTATTAAATTGTCTTTCTCTAAAGATTTTTAATTTCACTTTGCAGCTCCTGAACCCCAGTTAATGCTTACTGCTGGACCAGGCATGATTGGTGCTGGCTACCAGCCCTATGCTTCGCCTATGCCTGGTTATCAAGGATATGGAATGTAAGAATAAGGTAGTCTTCAGTTCAGTTAGTGGAATAAAAAGCAGCCTGCAGGTACCGGGCCAGCACTCAAAGACTAGTGACTTTAAATGTTTATAACCTTGTTAAGTGTAAATGAATCTGATTGGACAAGGGTGGAAAATAACATAGATTATTATGGACTTGGATTGAAATGTTGCATTTTTCATCTTGTCAATAGATCATAATTTTCTTTCATTGGTGTAGATTTTGTCAAAAATTATTTTTTCTTATGTCTTTACAAAGCACTTTAAATTTTTAATATATTGAATAAGTTGTTGGTACTTGGTGATGGATTCCTTCAAACTTCAGTTGTACTTCGGTCAGTTGTTTTATTCCTTATGTTTTTACCAAAGGATAATTTCTTTATTAAACTATCTTACTGAATTATTATAATTTTTCAGTCTAAGGTAGAATAACTTAAATATTTAATCTTGTTAGATTTATATGTGCTTGTTGATATTTCTTTGTTACACCTGTTTTTGGTTTTGTACAAATATTGGCTTGTAAATTATTTGCCTTTATTTAGCTGGTGGATTATATTAAAAAGTGACGTTTCTTTTAAACATTTAAAAAAAAAAAAATTTCACCTCATTACAGAGTTTGAATTGCTCGTTGCATTGTAGAATCAAGTGTTATGTATTATGAGACGTTTCATCTTGGCCTCTGATATTATGCCTTTCATTGTGAGCTGTTCAGAATACTAAAAGCAATGTACACTTCACAGGAAGACTATTTCCTGTTATCTGTAGCTGATCTAGAAAAAAAAAATGCAGTGTTGTAAGAATTGGGTTTATGCATTCCGTCTGAAGTGTCTCACTGGAAAACAAAATAAAGAAAAATATGTATATGTCTTTAGATTTCATTTTAGATTTTATTGTTATTTAAAGAGTTAATACTTCCGTTTTGAATTATATTTAAAATAAAGTTATTTAAATTTAGTTTTTAATGTTAAATTTTATTTTTATTCTCCATAATTCATGTCATTCTTGTCATATGCATATATAATTAAAACAAATATTTTCTTGTATACAGTTGACTCATCCATCATGCATCTAAATAGTATTTTCCTGTTGTTTAAATTACATTTGCACTGAAGTTTATTTCTTGTATTATCTTAGTTATTATGGCAACATATTGTAAGCTAGAAGTTATGTTGCCATTGTAACTTAGTAATTTGGTTTTCAGTCTAAATAAACCCCTGTGTAAATGTAACTTATTCAGTATAGTATTTGTAGAATCCAATACACTAGTGTACACACAATTTATTGGTGTTCCTTTCAAAATTTATAGTACATTGTTATATATTTAAATTTTTTAATATACTTTTCTTTTCAATTATTAAACATGCATATTTTCAGTAGCTAAATAAAATTTTGTTTTGTATAATTTTCTATAACCTCAATTTGTTTTCAGTATATTTAAAGTTATCTCTGCCTTAATTTAACAGTTGAATTTTTCCTATTTACTGGAAATAGTACTTTACTAACTCTATTTTTCCAAAACCTCTCCCTACATACATATATGTATTAAAAAAAAAAAAAAAAATCATTTAGTATTCATTGTTATAATATATTTAATTCATATTAGTTATGATACATTAACAAGGAAAGGTCACAATATGGAAAATTCAGCCCAGGATGAAATTGAGCAGGATTGTAGTTATACTATGCAGGTAACATATTAAAGCAGTAGGACCCACTATCCACAGAATTTCGAGAAAAAAGTGTTTAAAGTTTCAGCAATCTTTAAATAAGTTATTTCACAAGCGAGGCAGCACCCCAGTGGCGTGAGCTTAAAGCACTAGTCTTCCACCCAGACGACCTGGATTTGAGGCTACCTACGGGACTTTTTTTTTTTCTTCTTTAATTTTTTTAGGTAATCTAATTTTTTTTTTTTTTTTTTTTTTTTTTTAAATAATCAAATTCAAAATTTTGAAAAATTTAATAAGATTATTTAATTTTCTTGAATATAACATAATTTTTTTCTATTTTTAATATTTATAACTTAAAAAATAAATTTTAGTTTTACAAAACACTAAGTAGCAAATATAAAGAAAAACAGACATAAAATTTAAATAATTAAAAAATAAGCAAGCTGTAAACAAAGTGTAAAATAGTTAGCAGGTGTACTTAAATCTTGGTTTCAGCTCCCTGATTTGGTTTTAATGTGTATAAATTATGTAAACGCTTTTAGCTTAATAATAGAGAGCAGGTGGAATTTTATTTTGTGCACAGAAGGATAAAAAAAAAAGCAAGTTGTCGTCAAAGAAGAAAATATGTTGATTAACATTTAAAATCTACATTTAAGGATAACATTTCTTTGCCTGTAATAATTTGTGCATTGTAATCCTATACTTTAATTTTTCAAGAAGCTGTATTGATTGGAGAAGTAATTATTGAATTTGGATGGTAATTATATATACAATTAAAATCATTTCTCTGTAATATTTTTATTTTTTGTAATTTTAAAAACAAAATTTAGTGTTTTAAATATGCCTAAAATAAAATATTTAGATAAATAATTAAAAATAGTTTCTTTAGTTTGACGGTATTTTATAGTTAAAACAAAACTAAAATTTATTTTATAAGTTTTTTAGAAATTTATTGTATTTTTAAGTTATAGATATTAAAAATAGAAAAAATTATTTATTTTATATTCAAGAAAATTAACTAATCTTTTATTAAAATTTTGAATTATACGATAAAGTAAAAATAAATAAAGTTTAGATTACATAAAAAAAATTAAAGAAGAAAAAAAAACTAGCCCCGTAGGTAGCCTCGAACCCATGTCGTCTGGGTGGAAGACTAGCGTTTTAAGCTCGCGCCACTGGGGTGCTGACTCGCCTGCAAAATAACTTGTATTTAAAGATTACTGAAACTTTAAATGGTTTTTCCTCGAAATTCTGTGGATGGTGGGTCCTACTGCTTTAATGTTGTTACCTTTTATAGTATACTACAATCCCATGCAATTTCGTCCCAATCTGAATTTTCTATGTCATGACCTCTCCTTGTAAGTTAAATGGTAAAAGTTGAGGCAGTATTTAAGTACCATTTTGTGGGGAGTAACCTTAATTTGAAGACTTGTCGGAATATTTGGTTTCCTGTGATTTGAAAACTTCCATGTCACCCATCTATAAAGTTATTTATTTCTTTATGTTAAAGCTGTTTTTGTTACCCAAATAATTTAAATGGAAGTACAAATTGGTATTTTTATATTTATTAAGTGTTGTTGAAATTAAAAATAAAACTTATTAGAACTTTGTGAATTTTACTTTTAAATGATCTAGGTTCTCTCTCTGAGCATATTGCATGTTTTTTTTTTTTTTTTTTTTTAACTTAACGTTGGAATTACAGCTTTGTAATTCATGGTGTGTACAGTCCATCAACTGTTAAAGTCCTTACATTTTTATGTTTTAGATGTCCTTAAAAAGTACTTTTGTGTTTGTAATGTTTAAAGCTATTTAATTTTTTAGCAGCAAAACTATTAACTCTCAAGGTCTTTTTTCTTTTGCCTTATTAGTTTTTCAATATTAATGGGGGGGGGAATTTCTACAATTTTTTTTCTTTTAAGTTCTTGCCCCCCCCCTCCTTCTTCCCCCTCAAAAGAAAAAAAAAAGTATTAAGATTTTGTGTAGTCCTTAAAGTATTTAAAAACTAGTTACTTTTTTTTTTTTTTTTTTTTTTTTTTTTATCATAAATGTTGTAAATTAATGTAAAAAAATATATATATATTTGTAAAACAATGATTTTACAGTATAAAGATTACAATATTACAAAAATACATTACGCAGACCTACAAAATTGAAGTTGACAAAAGTTTGATTTGATGATTTTAGCTGAACTTTGTTTTTCGATGTGCTGAAACCAAAAATGTAGCCCATTTATCTCTATCGCGTACAGTTTCTTGTCAATACAGGGTACGTACTGACACAATTTTTTACATATACCATCATAACAATAGGTTGGTTGGATGATTGGTATGGTTTTACGTCTCACTAGTGCTGCGCTATTACAATAGGTATCCATGATTAATTAATCATGAAAACATACTATAAAACTTAATATAATTATATTGGTGGAAGAGTAATGGAAGAAATTATATTGATAGGCACCCAGTATTGACAAAATCTATGTGATACAGAAAAACGGACTTCATTTTCGGTTTTAGCACACCAAAACACATAAAGATCAGTCAAAATTATAAAATCAAAATTTTACATGTCAACCTGTGTTATCAAGCTGTTGGAAACTGAATATTGAATTTATTACTAACTACATATTTTTATTTATTTATTTTTTATAATTTCATTGTGTCCTAATTCTAGCAGACTATATAAACTTTAGATGACTCCCTGCTTACACCACAAAATAATTAGTCTTTGTATGATATATATCTCTTTACATGCAATATAATCTAAAAGAATTTTACATTAAGGTTTGAAATGCCTTTTAAGTGCCGTGTGTATTCCGAAGTTATCTATATTTTATTGGCAATACCTTAATCATGTGTTTTTCTTACATTTCATTATAGCAGGGGGTCACAGCATTCCTAAATTTTTACATGCATTTTATTATATTGGCGCCACTATTTAAAAAAAAAAAAAAAAAAAAAATTAATGCTATACTATTTAAATATATATATATTGTTCAGAATTAGAGGTGACAATATGATAAAATGCATGCTGCAATCCCTGACTAAAGTGTAGTAGTTCAATATTACACTACATGTGTATAAAGTCAACTATATCAGCAGCCGCCAACCTCAGCCGACTCTATGGATCACTAAAATCACAATCCACTGACAACTAAATTTATCATTTAAAAATCTGCAAAACACTTAATGTTAAAAAAAGAATATATTTCTAGAAAATAAGAGAATGGCAATATTTATAAAATGAAATAAATCTATTTAAAACATTACGAATGTTTATTTTATCGTTAGAAAAAATGTCAATGCTTATTTTACCATGAGAACAATGCCTAAAGGTTGTTTGATTGTACTGACGAACTTCATTAATGTGAACCTCAAGGGAAATAAAAAATTTGTTCATGTTAACATTAAGTCACATTAAGTGTGTTTATGTTAACGAGGTTCAACTGTAACAAAACAATTAAAGGGAAAGATTGTGAACACCTTTTCATTGCTTCTGTGTGCTATAAGGAACTTGGACAAAATATTTAACATTGATGTCTTACTTTTTTCTATATATAAAATTACAATTACTAAATTTAGTAATGTGTATATTATATTGTTAGATTATTAAAGTATGAGAGAGAATATTTTTTATGAACTAAACACATGCCTTTCAAGAATATAAATCTGGTAATTTTTTAAACAAATCAAGCTAAGTATCGAACACAAATCAGAAATTCAAATTGATAACTAGGTCTGATACTTAAAATTTATGATCAAGGAGTGTGGTAGCGTTTCACCCCGCCAAGCTAAAACAAACATTAAGAAAAACAAATGAAATTTACAAAGTAGGAAAGTCAATGGTGAAACGCTACAAGTGTATATTATGTCAACATAGCATCTCGGACTTTTCGACTACCTGTATCTCAGCTCCCTGATCCCCAAGACCTATGATTTTTTGCACAGACCTTGAGCATACCCTTACGACAAAACATACAAATTTGCATGTCGTTCCGAATTAAGGGGCCTGAATTCTATAACTTTGAAAACCCGAAATTTGCCAGTTATATTATTCTTGTTATTGTTACGACAGCGATTTCTGCAGCTAATGAGCTGAAAATTTATATGGACATTCCTTCTGACCTGTACTAGTGCCTTTTGCAATTAAATTTTTTTTTTTTGGTCAATATACAGGTTAGTTATTTTCAATTTTGTGATATTTAACCCAAAAATTTCACAAATTTGTCAAGAGATGGTGCTCATTTTCAATGAATTTAATTTTGTCATTTGATAAGACATTAAATAGTAATAAATTCTGTTTTTATTTTTCTTTCTTTACTTTTTTTTTTTTTTTTTTTACAAAAAATGGATTAAAATAAACTAAGACACTTTTTTTCTTAAAATTTTTAGAAGAAACATGTTTATTAATAAAAAAAAAAAATTGATAAATTTGAATATCATAATAAATAAATGCTTAAAGGACGCGCTAAACAGACTTTTAACAAAAGTAATGTGGCGGATTAAATAAAAGAACGATTCGTTAACTTAATAAAATTACGGATGATGGAATTCCGAACATATACCTATTAAATTCGAGAAATATCATGGAAAAGTTCAAATTTGACATTTTTGTGTTTCAGAGTTTTTAGATCTGAATTCATTTTTTATAGTAAAGAGGTATTAATGTATGTGTATCGGTGTCATAGCAGTTAGTACTGCTTGTGAAATGTTAAGAAATTAGTCTATTTTTAAATGAGTCTAAGTTGAACTATTGCTATGTAAATTAGTAAATAAAGTTCAAAAGTTTCACTGACTAAGATGAATAACGTATATTGGCCAGGCTCTAATGATAATACTCGCTAATGACTCAACATGCGGTTATGAAAAAGTCAAAGAATAAATGTGCTTATCCAAATTCTTGTAGAGGCAACAGACAGAAAACGGACAGTATTTAGAACTCATACCGTAATTTATTTAATGATCTTCATGAAATGGCATTGGACTTGTATCTGGGCTTAATCCTCACCATTTTCTGGATTCGGTTGCTCTAATGACATCAAAGTATGGCAAATTATAATCCTCGTGAAATTTTTCGATAAACAGAAGATCGTTCTTATATGATGTCCGCTATGCTCTGTTGAAACTAAATGTTAATTTATTTTATAAAAATACAACGATTTTGAGTTAAAAAATTAATTAGATATTTTTAGAGGAGATCCATGTGGCGATTCTGAGAAAGAGAGCAGCCACCGACGATGTGAACCTCTCACTAGCTGGTTGTCAAGTCAAGTGATAAAAATTTTGAGCCACGTGGAAGCTACGAGCCTCCAAAAACATCACGGCACTGAACGGCCAATCAGGAGCAACCGCTCAGGAGAGGCGAATGTGTACAGAACCGGTAAAAAGTGGTGACCTGAAAAGAATTAAAGAGCGAATTTGACGCATTGCTGGAAAGCAAACATACGGGATTAATCGGGAATTTAATGAAACTTAAGAAAATTTTTGATTACGTGATAAATAAGATTGATTTTGCTAAAATTAATGAAAGAGGATTAAAACCAAATAAAGACGATGTCTTTCATCATGATACTCTCCCCGAAAAAGGTTTGAAAATAAAAACAATGCATAGGGTGGTAAATTGCAAGAGCAGTCAAGACGATGGATCAGATGACCACAGATCCGTCATTTACAATAATCTTTCCAATACTGTAATTTCCAATAATCAATATTCTGTTCTCAAACTCAATTCAAATTTTGCCATTTCTAAACCTTCTTTTCCTCAGTTAATTGCACCGGTTCAAAAAGCTTTCAAAAATTCTTGACTGACTGACCAACAGAAAGAAAATCTTTGTCATTTAATCCTTAATAATGCCAATTTCAACTCTAAAAATTTTAAATTAAATGTGAGCCCTGCAGAAAAAAATGCCTTGAAGGAATTAAAATTAATGAAAATATTACTGAAGCTGATAAAGGTGGTCAGATTGTTATTTTGGATAAAAAACAATATATCTAAAGTGTTACCGAACTAATTAATGTTGGCCCATATATTCCACTGCCCCGTGACCCCTCTCCTCAAGAATTAAATAAAATTAAATCTATAAAATCTTGCTCCTTGTTATTGGACTCGACTAAATCTCATCTTATCCCTTCTATTGCCAATTGTGCCAGATTTTATGCTTTATTGAAAGTTCACAAGCCCAATATTCCATTTTGTCCCATAGTCTCCAATATCGGTACTGCTTCTTTTATTTAGCTAAACTTCTCACCACAATTTTTGCTCCCCTTC
This sequence comes from Salticus scenicus, assembly GCA_963930645.1. NCBI lineage: Eukaryota > Metazoa > Arthropoda > Arachnida > Araneae > Salticidae > Salticus > Salticus scenicus. The sequence continues at coordinate 74,552,840 of OZ005653.1, read as the reverse complement.
TTGCTGCTAATAGTTACTGTTAAGAATTCAATAAAATTTGCAAAAAATATTCAAAACTGCCCTCACACTAATCTCACTATAGTTTCTTTTGATGTAAAATCTCTTTTCACTAATGTTCTAAGTGGTGGCGTCCTCTGCTGTCTCGAAAATAGATTAAAAGAGTTTCATTTCACATCTTTTGAAATATAAGAATTAATTTCTCTTACCAGCATTTGTTTATCACAAACCACTTTTTCTTTCCAAAATAAATTCTATCGTCAGTCGGAAGGTTTAGCCATAGGTTCCCCAATTCTCGCAGATATTTACATGCACTATTTCGAAAGCAAGCTTTTTAAGAAAATATCTTTTCCTTTATGGGCCTGTTACATTGACGACACCTTCATGCTTATCGACATATCTCATCACAATATTGACCATGTCTTAGAAACTTTAAATTCAATTGACAGTGCTATCCAGTTTACATATGAAATAGAAAATAATGGCTCCCTTTCAATTTCTTGATACCCTCGTGTCTCGCACTGTAAATGGATTTTCAACCACAGTCTATCTCAAAAATTTGGCAGTCTTCCTTCCTCCCCATGTGTGTTCATTTCACCCACCTAAACAAAAAATGGCTGCTTTCTATACTTTAGTAAACCATGCTCTAAATATTTATTCAAATCCTATTTTATTAAAATCTGAAATTAAATACCTGAAAGCCATTGCAATTGAGAGGTTATGACCCTTCCATTATAGACAAAGCTATCTAAAATTTACAACTCCCTCGTATTTCGTCTACTAAATCAGTGTCTTCTAATATTGGTATTGTTTTACCCTATTTTCCTAAATCCAGTCAAACCATAGCTAAAATTCTCAAACAATGATTTTAAAATAATATTTTCGCCTTCCAATAAACTCACCTTTTCTCAGTTAAAAGATCCCATTGATATGCATAATTCTCGGGCATCTATAGTATTTCTTGTCAGTGTGGTTTATCATATATTGGCCAAATTAAACGCAGTCTTAAATTTCGTCTAAAAGAACATATGAATTATGTCCGCAAACAAGAAACCAGTAAATCGGCTATTTCTAAACATTGCTGGGAGGAAAATCATAATTTTAAATTTAATTCAGCTAAAATAATTTTCAGACCTAAATCCATTCATGAACTCTATTTCTTTGAAGCTTTTCATATTTATAAAAATTTTAAAAACCTTGTAAATTGTGATTTCGCTGTTCCCTATTTGTCTGATTGTTGGAAATTTTACTTTCAGTTCACATTTTCTTAATTTTTCTGTTTACACAGCTAACGTTCCTAAATTCCTATTGGCCACACTCCCCACCTTTCCCATTATCCTATTGGTTGAACTAAATTTGGTCCCTATCCTATATATACGAGCACTTCTCCAGATTCAGAATTCTTTTTGCACTGAAGACGGTACGCTTAAGGCTACCAAAACAGTTGTATGCATTTCAAATATTTTTCTTTGACGTTCCTGACGTAGTAGTTTTTTCGGGTTTTAATATTCCAAGTCTCGTGTTATTAAAATAAGAAAGAGCATACATAATTCACATGATGTTGGCATCTAGGAAACTTCAAGAGATCAAACAAAGCAAATTTGGCAGGAAAAAATGACACAAGTCCTAAAATAGCAATTTTTGAATTTGTTATTGAAAAATGCATATGAAGTACCCCAACATGCATGAAAAGCATCACATCTCTATCCCACAATTTATTCAAGAAAGACGCATTTGCATCAGTTTTAATGGAAGTTGGTGGTATAGGTTGTTACTTTTAAATTGATTTTTGTCAAATACTGCATTTCTGGGTTAGTTATTATTTTATTAATTTTTTTTCTTTCGAGTGAGTGTGACAAGATACGGTATCGCATCATAACAGTGCCGGAAATAAACATCGCACGTCACTACATAGATGTGAAAACATCGCCGTTCAAAAAACATCGCCAAAGAATAAGTTTTATTTCTGCATACAATAAAAAGTGTGTTTTTTTTTCTGTTTATGTTTATCGTTTTGTGGACAAATGGATGCCAGCAAAAGTATAAAAAAATTACACGGTTTTGACCCCTCAATTGTGGATTTATTTTTCTGTTTGTTAAATAAAAAAAAAAACCCAGATGCAGAGTAGCAATAATAAGCTCCTTCTCATGTAGAAAATTTTGACACTGGACACGTGAGTACAAGAAAATTCATATATCTCTTTAAAATTACTTTTTGGTTGAAAATATAGACTTAGAAATAAATGAATGAGATTGAAAAGTATGTGCTCACATGCCAGGAGTCAGTAGGTGATGCTCTTGTACTGTTGTAAAAATTTCATAATGAAGAAAGTCTTGAAAAATACTACTACTTTTATTAAGATTCAGCTTGAATCATGCATTTTAACTAATAAATTTTTCTTAACTTTAAACATAACTTTCAAAAATAACAAAGTTAGAAAACAGTTGATTTTGGTTTGAGTCATTCACCTATTACGACTGTAAGCTGAAAAAGAAATTTCCAGAAACGAATCGTCCATTACGCAACCGGCAGCATCCAAAACATCAACGAAAAGCAAAAGCCAGCTGATGTGTAGTACACATCCCTTTTTAAATGAACCGCGATGCTGTCTAGAAGATTCGCTGGCAGTTAAAGAAACAGTTAGCTGTACTGCCATTAATTTCATATGCAAATTTATGCAATTAAAAAAAAAAAAAAAGGAAAAATAGGTGAATGATTTTTATATTTGTATTCAAGTGCTATTTAATTGATTAATATTTAAAAATTTTTAATAGAAACTAAATTAGATAATTACAATCGCAAGAAACTGAGTTGAATTAAAAATACTGTGAAAACAGTGCCGCTTGCTTGCTGGTAACAGTTAACGTTTGAGTTAACTAGAAGAATGTAAACAAAGCGGCATTTATACATATTTTAGTTATTTTACGTAAAAAGGAAGTAAATTAATTGTAGCACTTGAATACAGTTTGCTAAAAGTAAAGTTACTTAAACATAAAACCTCCGGAGGTAAGAAAAAAAAAAATAAGTGTTTGTAATGCTGACGGGAAAAACGAGAGAATGGCGAATTTAGCCGACAAAATGCCTCCCTTTCCCGACAGAGTTACAAAAAAAATTTATATAGTAAGAAAAAACGTACAATAAGTTCACTGATGACCCAGACATTTTTTAGGGTTTCAAGCAAAAAAAAATTACAATTTTCAAAAATATGTAGTTTTTCCTTTCTTCTCTTAAAGTCCATTTGAAAATATCGTAAGTCCCAAAAGACAGTCTATAAAATATATAGTTCATTAATTGTCCGTGATTTTTTTTTTCAATTACATTTCATGCTAGAAAAGACTTACTTTAAGAAAAGTGTCCTTGGGTAGAGCTTTTGTCATAATGTCCACAATATTTTCTTTTGATTGGATGTTTTTAACATCTATCTCACCATTTTCATACATATCTCGTACAAACATATATTTTAAATCAATATATCTATTTTTAATGTTTTCAGCTCTACATTTTGTAAATTGCACACTTGCAGTATTATCACACAAAAGTATGTCTTCGGATTTTTATAGAAGTAAACAGCTGAAGATCTTCAATTATGTTTTTAATAGTGGACGTAAGATATTTAATGTCCTTTGCTGATTCGGAAGAGGCAATAAATTCCAACTCCATCAGTAAAAGAGCAACGCAGGTTTGTTTAATTACCCGCCATGTCAGTGGCATACTATTGATGAATATTATATAGCCAGACCAGGAACGACGATCACTGGCCCAGCTGGCATCTGTGTATGCAGTAAGCTGAAGAGGTTGTTGGTTTGATGTTAGACTAAGTCCTAGATCTTTTGTGGATGCTAGATACTTTAGGATTTGCAATAGCCTTTTCCAATGGATAGATCCAGGATTTTCTACAACTTGTGGGAGTGAGACAACAGCATAGCTAATGTCAGGATGGCATCTTCCGGCGATGTAGAGGAGGCATCCAAGAAGACTTCTATATGGCACCTTCTGCATTTGAAGACGCTCAGCATCAGTCTGCATTTCCTGTAAAGAAGTTACTGTGCATGCGTTAAGAGGAAGAAAAGTATTAATATGATGAAAATTTTTAAACTTTTTGAGACAGGAATTTATATATTCTGGGCAATTAATTACACAATCTTTTCATCTGTGATATTGAAGTTTATTCCTAATAATTTCGTTACAGGACCAAGATTTTCTAGTTCATAAATTGATTCTAGTAGCTTTATTACTTCTTTTAGTTTCAGATTTAGCAAACACAGGAAGGTCATCAATGTAAACTAAAACTATTGCTCTATTTTTATAATTATAGACACAAGTCATAACTTTAATTTGATGGAATCTGTTTGTTATTAATTTATTGTGTAATTCCTCATACCAGCACTTTCCTGCTTGATGGAAACCATATAGATCTTTCTTTAATTTCAAAACGTGATTTTCTTTTCCCTCTGTTATATAATCGTAGGTTGGGCTATATAGATATCTTTATCAACACTGCCATAGAGATAGGCACATTTAACATCAATTAAACTATGTTTCCACTTCAATATACAGATAAAAAGGATCGTAAATAAATGGATTAGGACAAAATTGACAACTGGTGAGAATGATTCCTCATAATCTTGACCTTCAATCTGATTATTTCCCAAGGCAACGAGTCTAGCTTTAAACTTCTTGATCTTTATTTTTCAGGATGTAAACCCACTTTGTCCCCAGAATTTTAGTGGTTGGATTTGGTTTTGGTTCCCACACTTGCCTCTTGATCATCATCATGTCAATTTCAATGTCCATGACTTTCTTCCATTCCTTTGCTTCTGGTAGTTGCTTTGCCTCCCTAGGTGTACGGGGGATTATTATTTCAGCACAATTTGCCTCTTCTTCACTACTTATATCTTCAGTGTCTTTTCTTTTAAGTGAAAAATCCATTAGCTATTTGACAATATTTGGAAAAAACATCTAGTGAAGGATCATAATTTATATTGTGTTCTTTACAGTAGTTTTCAAGTTCTATATTACTTCTCAAAGTTTTTCCATCTGGAGCAAATACATATATATCTTCCTGTCCTTTAGTCTTTCCCTTTCTTCTAGTTTTTGTGTATCTTCTAAAGGTTAGACTGGTCAGATTTTAGTTCTGTTTCACGACTCGTACTCTGCTGGGGTTCTTGTTCTGAACTTTGACTGTCTGAACTTTGACTGCCTGAGCTTTGATCTTCTGTGTTTGTATCAGTTAATTCATCATCATTAAATTCTGAAGCAACCACATGTCCGTCTTTTTCTATTCCTAGTTTTTCTTCATTAAAAGCTACATGTTTGCTTTCTGTTATGGTGTCCTCCTCGGGTATCCAAATTCGGTAGCTCCTTGTTCGCATACCATATCCTATCATTATCCCTTTCTTCGCTCTAGGTTGAAATTTATTCCTTTTCTGTTGAGGGATGTGGACATAAGCAATGCAACCATATCTTTTAACATGTTTTAGAGTTGGTTTTCTTCCGTACCAACGTTTAAATGGAATGTCATTTATAGACCAATGCAAAATTAGATTTCTAATAAAGTTGATAGTTTGAACTGCTTCTAACCAGAGATTTTCAGGAATGTTGGAGGACTGTAGAAGAGTTCTCATGCTGTCAAAAAGTACTCTATTCAACCTTTCTGCAGAACCATTCATTTGAGGAGGATAGGTATTGGTTCTCTTATGTCTAATTCCTAGTTTTCCTAGCATTTTTTCTACAGGGTGGCAACAATACTCAAGTCTGTTATCACTCCTAATGGCTCTTATCTTTTTGCCAGTTTGTCGTTCTATAAACTCTATGAAACTTTTTAATTGCCGAAACGTCAGTGGAGGCCCTCTGTTGAGACTCCAAACGGTTTTGGGCTGTGTCTGTGGCGCGATAGCGGCCGCAAAAATAGCGCTATTGACTTGAAATTTGGTACACATGTTCATGAGCCCTGCGAAATCAGCTGTATAGTTTTTGGTATGTATTCCATTTGTAGTTCGTATACAGGGACACAACAAAGTTTTTCTTATCATTACGGCCTATGGGAGGAATTTGTATGTATCGCGATAGCGGCCCCAAAAATAGCGCTATTGACTTGAAATTTGGTACACATGTTCATGAGACCCACGAAATCAGTTGTATAGTTTTTGGTATGTATTCCACTTGTAGTTCGTATACAGGGATACGCCAAAGTTTTTCTTATCATTACGGCCTATGGGAGGAATTTGTATGTATCGCGATAGCGGCCACAAAAATAGGGCTATTGACTTGAAATTTGGTACACATGTTCATGAGCCCCCACGAAATCAGCTGTACAGTTTTTGGTATGTATTCCATTTGTAGTTCGTATACAGGGATACGCCAAAGTTTTTCTTATCATTACAGCCTAAGGGAGAAATTTGTATGTATTGCGATAGCGGCCACAAAAATCACGCTATTAACTTGAAATTTGGTACACATGTTCATGATCCCCACAAAATCAGCTGTATAGTTTTTGGTATGTATTCCATTTGTAGTTCATATACAGGGACACGCCAAAGTTTTTTTTATCATTACGGCCTAAGGGAGAAATTTGTATGTATTGCGATAGCGGCCAAAAAAATCACGCTATTGACTTGCAATTTGGTACACAGATGCATGAGCTCAATGGAATTAGCTGTATAATTTTAGGTGTGTATTCCATTTGTAGTTCGTGTACAGGGACACGCCAAAGATTTTCTATCATTACGGCCTATGGGAAGAATCTGTATGTACCGCGATAGCCACCGCAAAAATCAAGCTATTGACTTCCAATTTTTGCCGAAACGTCACTGGAGGCCCTCTGTTGAGACTCAAAAGGATTTTGTGTTCCGTTTGTCCGTCTGTGTGTCTATCTCTCGTGCGATAGCGGCCGCATATATCACGCTATTGACTTGAAATTTGGTACACATGTTCATGATCCCCACGAAATTAGCTGTATAGTTTTGGGTGTGCATTCCATTTGTAGTTTGTGTACAGGGACACGCCAAAGTTTTTTTTATCATTACGGCCTATGGGAAGAATTTGTATGTACCGCAATAACGGCCGCAAAAATTCTCAGATTGACACATATATTGAGGTTTGATATAGAAATAGCTATTTATTTTTTTAGGTCTATACTTTTTATGGATTGTATACAGGGACATGCCAAAATACTTCACATTATGGCGTATGAGGTGAATAGCGTTTAAACGCATTTTAACGTCTTTACTTTGCGATCAAGAGAATTAAACTAGCGTACGTGAGTAAGATGTTTAAACTTATGTTGTTTGAAGAAAATATGTGCTCTTAAGCATTCTAATTAATGTACAGGACCTTACAAAAGTGTTCTAACAATGTCACGTAGTCATCCAAACGATGTTAAATTTGGAACAATTATTAATTTTAAACGCAAAGTAAGCTGAATAGTTTTTACTGGCGTATAAAATGTTTATGGTTTGTTTACAGAGACGAGCAAAAGAATTTCATAGCATTAGAGCCTATGGACAAACTTTTATTTAAGCGAACACTTTAATGCGTTTATGCTGAATTGATCTTAATAAAATTAACATACATTATAAAGATGCTTAAAATTATGTTTACTCTTAAAAAAAGGTTATGTATAGACTAAATAGTTTATGGGACCACACAAAATAATTCAGAGTATGTACTGTAATCATCCAAATGATGTCAAATTAGTTTGAAAAATTAATGAGTTATGATTAATTAGGTTTATTCTTATTATTGGCGTTTATAATGACTGTGGCTACTTTTCTGGGATACATAAAATAATTTCGTACTATTACGGTCTATAGTCGATATTTATTAAAAGTTTATTTTAACATAGTTACACCCCATCAAATATAATGAAATTTTATTAGAATTTAAAAGCATGTTTTCCTGTTGATAATTGTGGGCATAGAATTGGAAATAAGTTTAAAGGTTACGCAAAGTATTTCCGATATGCTATGTAATTTTTTTTGTATGAAATTTGGTATTTATGAATTTCAGGGAAATAATACAAGACCGTCGTTTATTAAGAATACATATTATTGCGTACTTGGGGGTCCGTAAGTTGTCCGAGAATGAAAGGCAAAACTTGCAAAATTTCAGTGATGTATTCACAGAAAGTTCCAGAAAAATACAGGTCTATAAACCAAGTATCAGCTTCAATTCAACCAGTAAACACAGCTTAAACAACAGCCGTTAACAGCAAAACAACAGTACAAACTGTGTAAAAATAACACATAAAGAAAGTCTGATCTAAAGAGGCTCAAAGCAAAGCAAACATTTGACGAAACTGACACAGATCTGAGACTGACCGCCTTGGCGAAAAAATGCTCCTTTTATACTTTTCTTTTGAACACAAACTGCTCTGGAAAATTCTCGTATCTCATAATGAGATTAGAGATTCCATATTTGGTATATCCCTAATAAGGCTTTTCTCGCCAAGAAGGGAAACAATCTCCAAATTTGGCGCCAAATCCCTTTCTTCCCTTATTGGAGCTTTTTTAAGTGTTTTTAAGGGAAAATCAGGCTATTTTAATGCTAAAACGACTAGAAGTGCACAAAGTTAGCATTTTATTAACTTTACTAAACCTCTTTGAAAGAATTGATACAAAAATAAATGCAATTATTTACAATTCCGTAACACTTTATACTCAGGAATGTATCCGATTATGGTAACAAGTCGATCGAATCAATATATACGATTATATAATAAGGAATAAATAAAAATGACCCATTGAATGTCTGATGTAAATAGGACGTTGAGGCTCCTGATCTGCAGATCCACTAGTTTATTGCAGACTTCATCTTTAGTTCGCATAGCATAGCAAAAAGATTGCCGACTGTAATCATCTAGAAATGTGAGAATATATCTAAACCCATGCTTAGATGGAGTAGGGGCTGGTCCCCAAACATCTATATGGATAAGTTGGAGTATTTCTGTCAAACGAATATTATTTGACCTTGGGTATTCTGCACGTGTATTTTTACCATATATGCACGGTTTGCGCCTAGCTTCTTCCCCTTTTAACTTGACTAATTGCTCAACTAAACTTTCATTAAACGTTTTCTTTATTGTAGGAATGTTACAATGCCCCAAGCGTTCATGCCAAATCATAATATCATTTTTATCTACTGAATAGGCAAATTCTATAGTTTCATTTTTATTTTCCTGTCTAGATTTAATACTGTCTTTTTCTTTAACAATTTTCCTTTTAGTTTGTTTTGGGGACGTTTTGTTTTCTTTAATCATGAAAAACGGCAGTTTTTCGAGTGACGCAAGCGGAAGGACAAACGGACGGAAAGCTGCGAACTCGTATATACGCCTAGTCTGACATCAAAGAAATTTGTAAAAGCCGACACTTAATATCTCAGCAAATAAGCCATATTTTGTTCTGATTTTTTCAAAATAGTCTTTTATCTTCGGTCTTAATCTATCCTGAAAATTTTACATTTCTGCATGCAGTATGTTTTGAGATCTGAATCTCAATTTAAAGCGAAAAAGGGAAAATGTGTGGTGTAAGGATGTAATAAAAATATCTCTAAAACTGCACGAACGATTTTAATTTAATTAATATATGTTGTTAATGGGATCTTTCTGAATCTAGTAACGTTTTTGTTTTTTTTCAGGAAAACTCTTGTTTTTTATATAAATCGCTTTAAATATGGAACTATATTACTCCGCCAATTACATATGTTTCTTCGGGTGAAAACTCTGTTATTCGGTTCTTACTTGTAAGGTATGTGGGTTGGTTTGTTGACCGACTTGAATGCAGCCAATGAATTATTTAGAATTTTTTTTTAACGCAAAAGTACTTTATTACATGTTTAAAATATTTATTGTATATATACTAAGTCAAATTCACTTAAATATATTTTCTCTTCTGTTATGAAAAAAATAGTTTTGATTTCAAAATTTCATATTTAGTTAAAGAAATATTTAGATAATATTTTAAATAAGGAAGTATTTTGTAATTTTAGATATTCCATTTTATCATAATAATGAATTTAAAATTTTTTAAAGCGAAATTTTTTTTAATCATTCATGAAAATCGATTTTATAATAACTCAATGATTTGCGATTCCTATTCATGTATCCTTACGCTCCGGGAATGGAAAAAAACAGCAAATACAGTTTTGGCGCCATCTATCGTTTTTATTTAAAACATACTCTTTCGTAAATACATATATATATATATTTCTTTTTAAAAATTAAAAATCTCTTTTGAAAATACAGTTAGTGTTTATTCATTTATTTATTTTTCAGACTTTAAAATGATACATATTTTAAATATTAACATAATCAATTTTTTTTTATTATTATTATTCAAAGCAATGACTAGAGGATGAAACAGTGTTTGCACTGTTTATAATAAAAAACAGTGTTTTAATAAACAGTGTTTTAATAAAATTCATTTTTCATGAATTTCAGTAAAATTCATGAAAAATGTGTCAAATAGCAATTATTAAAAAACACGTCAAAATAAATAAATAACATCTTTACTTTAAAACCCATAATAATTTATTTTAAAAAAATTATTCTTTCTTTTCTTTTTTTAATTAATTAACTTGTGCATGAAAAATTCTATTTCATAATTTAAAATTACAGTAAACAAAAAATCCTCCTTTAATTTTAAATAACTATTTCTACCTGTTTCTAAACAAGTTTTTTTTTTTTTTTTTAATGAAAAAAAAAAGTTAAATCTGTATGTATATGATTTAAAAAAAAAACTACTAGATGGCGCCACTACATTTAATTTATTTTTCTTAAAAAAAAAAAAAAAAAAAAAACTTTTAATAGCTTCGATACATGTAGAAATAATTATTTAAAATTAAAGGAGCGTTTTTTGTTTATTGTAGTTGTAAATATATTTATGAAATAGTACTTTTACGCAGAAATTTCATTTTTTTTTAAACTTAACTTATATTTTCCATAAAATTTTTCTCCAGGTGATTTTATCTTATTTTTAAAATTATAGAAATGTAAAGCTTAATTTATATTTTGTCTATTTTTCCCCCCAAACGTTTTATATGAAAATATATAGGAAGTAATTTTTACCTGCACTTTTGATGAAAATTTAAATTGTGAATATTGGAGCAGTATACTTAGCCTCAAAAGGGGAAAGAAAATATATAAAATTCCATTTTTAATATTTACTTGATATATTTTTTTAATTGTTTAATTTGTAATTCTCTAAAAAGAAACTTGCAAAATGTAAATTACGTAATTCTAACTTAAATTTGAAAATTTTCACTTTTTTTTTTTTTTTAAGAGTTTGAGAATCCCAGTCAATAAATTTTTCTAGTGTGAAGCTTCTCTATTTTGTTTCCAAGAGGCAGGCTACTTGAAAATTTGTGAGTATGATAACGTTTGAAATACTGAATTAATTCACACTAAATTTGTAGTGTGGATTTATCTCAGAAATGTATTTGATATGTTCATTTGCCAACTTAATCCACCCTCTTGTTTCCCTGTGCCAACACACTGAAAATTTCAAATTTACATTAGAAAGGTTTTATGAACCGATTTGCTTAAAACTCCATATATAAATAGCCTTCATTTATAAATCCACTAAGTCCATTAATAAATTGTAGCAAAATGGTGACAACTTCAAACGAAAAGATAAATTAGTTTACCCTTCCTAGGAGCCAGAAGGACTTGTTTTAATTTTTTGATCAATAACCACTAAAAAGTAATGATATCAGTACAAAAAACCCCTAACGGCTTAAAAGTTTGTGACGCCGCTACTTTGTGGCTATAAGAATTTGAAATATGAGTCTTAAAAATAATGATATTAAATTTTAAGTGACGCTTTGCAATTAGTTAAAATATACATAGATTTTCTTATTTGATCATTCACTTTTATCTTTTATTTATATTTATAATGCAAACGTAATATTTTTAACTTCAAGATCAGACAGATATTTAAAATACACTCACTGATGCTTTTTCATTCGCATTTCAAATTCAAAATAACAGTTTTAAAAGGAATGATATAAAAATTCCAGTGGCGCCTCGGTGTTATTTTAAAAGATTTGTTTTTAGATTCCATTAAAATTACTTTTGTTTTGCTAATAAAATATATTTACACATTTAAACAGTGCTTTTAATTTTCAAATATACTGTCAAATAATTATACTTTCACTGAGTTAGCATTATAAAGTAAAATTATTTATTTCAATAAATTGATTTATCCTTTGCGTCACGCTATCCAAAACTGCAAGTAAAATTTGTGTAAATGTTTTCTTTACGTCACACTACCTCTTTGAGCAAATTTTCACTTAGTTGGACACTATGATACTATGTTTTGGATAGCGTGATGCAAAGGATAAATCAATTTATTGAAATAAATAATTGAAATAAATCGGGTCTTTATCACTTCTTATTAGTTGGTAAATATTAGGATTGGGTTTAATAGGAATGTTTACGTTAAATTTACTAGCGGTATTTTTTATTTTGTTTGATGTGCCTTGGTTATAGGGAATGGAAAAAGTGTATTTTGTGGAGGTTTCTTGGGCATCTGGAATATTGTTTAGTTGTTTTATTTGTTTTCTGTATAACTGGTTTACTAATGTTTTGCGGTAGCCTGCTTCAATTGTTAATTTATTAATGAAATTTAACTCTTTTTTTTAAAATTCGTATTCATCAGAACAAATCAGGATGGCGCGATTGATATAACTACGTATGGTATTGATTTTGTATCTGTAGGGTGTTTTGCTTTTATTACTAATGATTTCATTGCTTGCTGTGGGCTTCCGGTATACAGTGGTTTTGAAATTATTATTGTCTTTAATGATTTTAATGTCTAGGTAGTTAATTTCGCTATTGTTTTAGTGTTCTGCAGTGAATTTAATATTGTTGTCTAGTTGGTTTAAGATTTCGTTGCTATTATGATTATCTTTAATGACTGCAAACACGTCGTCCACGTAGGGGACCCAGAATTTAATTTTATTTCCTAGTTGTTTGGTAATTTGATTTTCTATGAGTCTTGACTTATATTCTGCTATGATGCCTGATATGGGGGATCCCACGGGAACGCCCATATTTTATTTATAGATAGTGTTATTGAAATGGAAGTAGCTTTCTTTTAGAATTAAATTACTGGTTGAAATTAGTGTATTTGCAATAGGTATTTCATATTTTTCTTTTATTGCGTTATTAATGATTTCCGATATTTCATTTATTTCTTTGGAGGGGTATAAATTTACGTCAAAGCTTACAAGATGATCATTTTGGTGTAAAGTAACTTCTTTTAATTGTTTGATAAAATCTTCCGTTGAGTATTAACTAGAATGGGAGGGGGGTAGTAGTTCGCTATATATTTTTCTAACGGATATGTGGGCCCTTCTTTTTTGTTTACTATTGGTCTAAATTTGGGAGGGTTTTTGTGGTCTTTGTAACGAAGTTTTTCGTTAGGGTCGGTTTGTAATTTGGTGGCGTTTCTCTCTGATGGTTTCGTGTATTTTATTTTCGTAATCGGTACGATTTAATATGGCTATTTTGCGTGTTTTATCGGTTAGTGTACAAGTTATATTTCTATTTTTCTTAAGTTGTTTTAGGGCTTTAAGGTCGGCGCGATTGATATTATTGTTCTTGCTATTTATGTTTTTACTAATTAGTTCATGTGCAACGTGACGAACGGTATTCACGAAGACGCATTATTGAAATTAGGCCCCAAATTCATCCTCGAACAACCTATAAATGTTAATGATTCCATAGCCAAATATCAGAAGTACAATAAGATTTTATTAATTCACATGTTTTAGCTTTGCTTTGTTCTAATTTAAATTTAGAAATGGGAGGTAATTTTTCTTTTTCAGTTTCACTCTCTTGAGGCCAATTTTTCTTATCTATCCAAACAATTAAACCTTCACTTTCTAGTTTAATTTTTATATTTCTAGACCAAGAATGATAATTATGTCTAGTTAATAAATGCTGTGGATTTGTTTGTAGCCATCATAAAATTTATCTATTTAATTTCCTTAAACTAGGGAAGGGCTCTGGGCCCATAACCCTCTTGTGTGTTTATTTTTCTGTTTGTTAAATAAAAAAAACCCAAATGCAGAGTAGCAGTAATAAGCTCCTTCCCATGTAGAAAATTTTCTGACACTGGACACGTGAGTACAAGAAAATTCATATATCTCTTTAAAATGACATTTTGAAAATACATTGACATTGAAAAATACATTGACATAATACATTTTGAAAATACATTGACATGAATTTTGACATTGAAAATAGACTTAGAAATAAATGAATGAGATTGAAAAGTATGTGCTCACATGCCAGGAGTCAGTAGGTGATGCTCTTGTACTGTCGAAAAAATTTCATAATGAAGAAAAAGTCTTGAAAAATACTACTACTTTTATTAAGATTCAACTTGAATCATGCATTTTAACTGATAAATTTTTCGTAACTTTAAACATAACTTTAAAAAATAATAGTTAGAAAACAGTTGATTTTGGTTTAATTGAGTCATTCACCTTTTACAACTGTAAGCCGAAAAAGAAATTTCCAGAAACTAATCGTCCATTATGCAACCGACAGCATCCAAAACATCAACGAAAAGCAAAAGCCAGCTGATGTGTAGTACACATCTCTTTTTAAATGAACCGCGATGCTGTCTAGAAGATTTGCTGGCAGTTAAAGAAACAGTTAGCTGCACTGCCATTAATTTCATATGCAAATTTATGCAATTACAGACATGCCAAGTCTCCTGCTTTTTGCTTGTTTTTCTATGCTCCTGCTTTTCTGATGTAATTTTTATTAATCCCTCTTAGCATAATTTATGGTTAAAATTTGTCTGATTGGGTAAAAAAATTTGAAAGAAAATTGAAGTTTATCTTGCCCTGCAATTTATCAAGTTCAGTTTGAATGTGAATTATTATATAATGCTTTGAAACTAATTTTTGCTAAGAATAAATTCTTAACTTTCATTTTTGCATAATGAAAAATGTCTTATTATCAAAAGATTTTTTTTTTTTCCTTTAATACCATATAACTATTGAAAACTTAAAGAATTCAAATTTCATTAGAATATAGCTGATACTTTCATTTCTTTATTACCTTTTCTTTTACAAAGATAATTAAGATTCTTATTGTTTTATATTAGGAGCAGAATGATCAAATCTGTCTATTTTGACTTAAATTTTAAATTACTGCATGTCTGAGTTTTTTTTTTTTTTTTTCTTTGATAGTTTATTTTACTGCAAGAAACATATATTATTCATTTAATTTTAATACTGATGCTTTGTAAATACCCCCTAAGCTTATAAAGCTTTACTTAAAATTAAATTTGTATTATTTTACTCATTTTTCTTACAAACTTTCTTGTTGAAAAAAGTCTCTTGATTTCTGTTAAAAAATCTCCTGCTTTTTTGTCATTAGAAGTTGGCATCTCTGAATTTAAAAAAAAAAAAAAAATAGGGGAATGATTTTTTATATTTGTATTCAAGTGCTATTTGATTAATAGTTAATAATTTTGAATAGAAACTAAATTAGATAATTGCGATCGCAAGAAAGAGTTGAATTAAAAATACTGTGAAAACAACGCCACTTGCTTGCTTGTAACGGTTAGCGTTTGAGTTAATTAGAAGAATGTAAACAAAGTGGCATTTTCACCTATTTTAGTTATTTTACATAAAAAGGAAATAAATTAATGTAGCACTTGAATACAGTTTGCTAGAAGTAAAGTTACTTAAACATAAAACCTCTGGAAGTAAGAAAAAAAATAAGTGTTTGTAATGCTGACGGGAAAAACGAGAGTGGCGAATTTAGCCAACATCAATGCATCTCGGAGCTTGATTTTCGATTGTTTAAATTAAAGTTATAAAAATATGACATTTGACTTTGTTATATGTTTTTTCCTGCAATGTTATGACGCAGTACCTTTTGCCAATTCTCTCTCGCAGACGATTTTCTTTCAATAACAGACATCTTGTCTGGAATAAAAGATAATTACATTTTATTCTTTAAGGTATTGGTGTAAAATTAAGAATGCCGTAAATAGCATAGAATTGTTCCCATTCTTTCAAGAATTTGTGAGTCTGGCTATCTCTGTGAATTGACCAAACACTGTAAAAATCAAGTTTCTAAGTTAAAAATTGCAGATATTACAATTTAAATATTTAATTTTGAAGTTTTTCCATAGCAATTCCTTCTAACCAGTCAATAAATCGAAATTTTACATTACTAAACTTAACCTGAACTTAAATATATATATATATATGTGGGATGGCACACTTTTGTAGGCGTTAAACAAAAACTAATACTTATTTACTAATTATAAATTTAATAAAAGATTAAATTGTAATTTACATATATACAGGAAAAACGTTGGTAATTCAGAATGTTACTTTGGTAATGTCCGTCGAAGTAGTACTGTTCGTGACATAAATCATTTACGTCTTCACTTTCTAAATACGTCGAAACATGAAACATGAAGTTTATAAACAAGCAAGCGATGCACCCGTCTAGTGTGCACGCTTCGTCGAAAACTCAAAAGAAAACAAGTCATCGAATACAGTCATTACTTCCGTCTGAACATCCCGTCGAAAACTGAATGTCGTTCCTTCAGCGGCCGCTCCCAGCCACGCCAAACAGGAAGTAACGCCATTCCACGTCATCAGTAGGCACTTCCCTCAATATTCCGCTACTGCGTCACATGATCAGCAAACAGAAACTAAACTGCCTTGGATTTCAGGAACGGCAAAGAGAAATCAAATAGCTAGGGTTCTGAGTCATGGGAAAGCCAAGTAAGGGGAGAGAAACAGGATGCCGATCTACCACATTCGGCCATCCTGCATCGGCTGGACCTCCAGGCGATCACACTGAAAAGATACAAACAAAAAAAAAACAAACAAAAGCAACACAAAATAAAAACAAAATATTTACAACTTATTTACAATTTTTTGAGAATTTTCATATCTGACACATTTTTTTTTAAGTTATTCCCCATTTGAGGAATTCAGTGTGGGTAGACGTGCAATAGGAGCCTTCATGGCATCCATTTCTAACTTTTTCATCAAGATTATCATTTTTAATTTTTACAGTCGTACAGTTACAAAAGTACATAAGTTTTTGGTGGTTGTTTACTCAACTTGCATTTCAATCTATTTTTCTTTCTGACTCTAGAAAGTTGTTTTTTATCATGTGTACTTAAATCTCTACTTTGGGGTTCAAAATTATTTTGGGACTCGAAGTTATCTTGGGACTCGAGTTCGAGAACCTCTAATTGATCATTTTCAGTTTTAATGTTTTTTAATGCTTCTGTAGCATCACGTTCGGTCAAAAAGTCTATAATGGCAGTCTTATATGTAGGGAAAACTTCTAATTTTATTTGTATAGCTTTGGGAAATAATATGGCTATTTCACCAATCGTGGTTGTCAATGGAAGTGATGGAATGAACAACTTTCCTAAATTGACACTGGCAGTCTCTTCTTTAGGCATATTCTGTCTTTTACACTCGATGGAATCTATCGTCGATGGCTTTTTTCTGGATTTCTTCCTTTTAAGGAGTTTGGAATTTTCGTCAACTTTTTCTTTTAATTTTTTCAACTCTTCGGCTAACTGTGAAATTTTTGTAAGTAGGGCTTGTTTCTTGTCTTTCTTCAAATAAGTGTTTTCTGGATTTGGCGACTTTTTTCGGGAAATATCCGCCTGGCTTCGTCCCTTTCGTCGCGGCTCCTCCTCTTCATCACTATCATCATCTATCTGGAAAATGTTCGTATGACTCTGTTTCTGTCGTCGAGGCTCCTCTTCTTCATCACTGTCATCATTTACACAAATATCATCCTTTAAAAGCATCTTATCGTCATCACTCTCGTCGTTTTCGTCTTTATCGTCATTTTCACTTATGGCTTTTTCGGAAGATTCTAATGGTTTTTTGACAGCATAACAAGGTTGGGGAGTTTTAATTTCACATTTTTCAACACTATTTACTGTTTCATTTATTTCTAGGGATTTTTCAAAATTTTTGTTCTTACAGTTCATAGGGGCATCAACAACAACATTCGTTTTAATTTCACTTTGATATTTATCTACAGGGAGTACTGTTACTAAATTTACCTCAAGAGAATTACACTTATTTTTCACAAAAATACCTTTTTCATTAATTGTTGTTTCACTTAACATTAATACATTCATACCGAGGATTATATCATAGGGAATTAAATCATCATGTACAACATAAACATCAGTCTTATTTTTAAAATCATCAACTTTAAGATCGGCGTCGAATGAGCCTAACGGCTTTATTGAACTTTTTCCGATCCCCCTCAAAGTGGTACTTATTAAATTCAATTTATTTACATTCAACCTATCAAAAGAACTTTTACGCAACAATGTTGCTTCACTTCCTATCAATAATTCCAATAAAATTTAAATCATTTACTTGTATAATTTTACTCATATTTTGATTTACATTAATACACAGTGCATCAACTTCTGGTTTTGAACCTGGACACTCCGAACTTTTATGCCCGTACTGCTTACACGTAAAACACTTTAGGCCTTTGGCCTTATGAGGGCAATCTCTAGATAAGTGGTTTTTTTCACCACAATTATAACAGAATTTATTTACATCATTTCTAGGACTAAATTTTTCATGTACGTTATAGGCTGCGTGCTTCGGTTTTACATTATAATCTACTTTATTAAATCTGAATTTATTTTTCTCATTATCTTTTTTATATATTTCATATAACTTAATTTTATCTTTAAATTCACGAATATTTTTAGCACCATAAAGAATTAGTTTGTTTTCACTTTTGTCATTTATTCCTTGGATCACGTAATGCATTAACGCGGCATCTTCAATGTGCCCGTTGTTCAGAATTCTAATAACTCTGAATTTTGACAATAGATGGCAGCACTATGCAATTTTATGACTCTTTAGAATATAAAACTTTGATTTAAATTCATTCTTTTTATTGATATTTTAATGTGTTTTAAACGCTAAATTAATTCTTTTTTCTTTTATTATTATTTATTTTATTTATGTTTTCAATTAATTGTTAGTTATACTTTAAATAATTTCTTTTCAATTTGCTGTGAAGCAGTTATGTTTCTGCAGACCTATTCTAGTTTGTTCTTTTTGTTGTGAATTTTTGGTTGCGTTTTCTTGCGGTAAGCTAGAAGAATTCATTCTAACGTATGAGCTGAAATAAAGTCAATAATTCATGTTTGTATTCAACTCGGTTTATTTATTCAAGCTTTTATTCATTGTTTCTTAAATATGATGTTATTAATTCAATTGAAAGGAAGGTGAGTCCTTCAAATTCATTTTAAACTGATTTATGATTTAATATAATTTAAACCAGCGATTTTTAAAAACCATACAGTCCACAATTCTATTCAAAAACCCTCCATATTTTTGGCCGTCTAGAGTCGGAGATATATTAAATTATGAAATCTTTTAGTAAAAATTAATATTTTTCAAATTTGAGAAAAAAAAAAAAAATGTTCTAATGGCTTCGAAAATTGAAAAACTAAAAGCAAAAAGAACTATTATTCGGTCGTCAGTGACTAAATTTGAAAACAAAGCGACAAAAGCTTTGGAAGCGGATCCTTTAGACATTCAAGAAATAAAAATTTTGAAAGGTCATTTGCATGAAAGGCAAACTCGATTAGAACAAATTAACAATGAAGTTGAGGAAGTTATTTCTGATTTAGATGAATTAAAAAAGGAAATTGAAGATAATGAAAAATGGACAGAGAAGCTTACTCGTATAAAATATGAGATAGAGTCAAGATTAGAACTTTCTTGTTTTCAGAACACTAAAGTTGTAACACAGGTTAATGAAAATTCTTATTCTGTTTCGAAGCAACCTATCAACCTTCCAAAATTCGAATTGCCTGTTTTCTCTGGTAATTTGGAAGACTGGTTAAGCTTTAAGCAAATATTCGTAACCACTATTCATGAGAACACTCAGCTTTCCGATTTGCAAAAATTGCAATATTTAAAAGCGTCTGTTATTGGATCGGCCAATAAGTTAATAAAAGGCTTTCCAATAACTGAAGCAAGTTATAAGGAAGCTTGGGCAACACTAATTTCTAGATTCGACAATAAAAAAAATCTAGCTTATGCCCAGTTAAACAAATTCTTTAATTCGAAATCTTTGAAACCAAATTGTCGGAAATCTATGCTAGATTTATTAGATAACTGTAATGAAGCAACACGTAACTTGAAATGTTTAGGATTTGAATTTAATTTATTTGTGGATTTAATTCTTGTTTATAATTTGCAAACAAAATTGGATGATAATTTAAAGAAGCAATGGGAATTATCTTTAGATAGTGATTCTTTTCCCACCTATGATGAATTTATTTTGTTTCTTGAAAAACAAGCGAGAAGCTTGCAAGATATTACTGATAGTACTTATTCTAAATCTGAAAGTAAACAAAAAGTATTATTTAAAAAATCTGTTTCTAATGCTGTAATATCTAATTCAGATATAAAATCCAATAATTCTATCTGTTCAGAATGCTCGGAATCTCATGCACTTTTGAAGTGTCCACGCTTTCTTAAAAAATCTGTTGAAGATAGATGGAATATTGTGAAGGGTAAAAAACTATGCATAAATTGTTTACGTGGTAATCATTTCGTTAATAAATGTTTGATTTCGACAAAATGTCGACAGTGTAATGCTAAGCACCATACACTTCTCCATTTCGAGAAAAATAAAGTTAATTCTTCACCTGTTATTGAAAATACTAATCTCAACATTGAAAGTCCATCCTTTGTCAACTCTAGTTGTTTCACCAGTACCCAAGAGAGTTGTCAAACTTTGTTATCGACAGCTATGGTTCTTGTAAAATCAAATACTGGAAGGTTTGTGCCATGTAGAGTCATGGTGGATTCAGGAAGTCAAAAATCATTAATTTCTAGCTCTTGTGCTAAAAAATTAGGTTTACCTATGAAAACCACAAATCATAGAATCTCGGGTGTAAATAATATTGTTGCAGAAACTGCTCTTTTTGAAGTTAATATTATTTTAAAGTCTTATTATAGTAATGAAATCTTTGATGTGAATGCTTTAATAGTAAATAATGTTACGGTAAATCTTCCTAATTTTGTTGTTCGAAAATCTTCATGGCCTCATTTGGAAGGTCTATCTTTAGCAGATCCTAAATTTTATGTTTCGAGTCCAGTTGAAATTTTGCTTGGTGCAGATTTATTTCCCTTAATAATTTTAGGGCAATCTATTCTGGGTCCTGAAGGTACTCCATGTGCTTTAAATTCCAAATTGGGATGGTTACTCTCGGGTGTCATACATGCAAACAATTTTCAGCATTCTAAAACTGTCCTTAGTTGCCATGCTACAGTTCAGTTAACTTATGATCTTCAGAAATTTTGGGAAATTGAGTCCCTTCCTGATGCAACACCAATTCACAGTTCTGAAGAAAAATACACTAAAACTGTTAGACGAATTCAGTCTGGAAGGTACATGGTGGATCTTCCCTTTAAAAAAGTTCCAAATTTAGGTGACTCACAATCAAATGCTTTAAAACGGTTTATTTGTTAGAATCCAAACTTAATAAAAATCATGAGCTTAAGGAGCAATACCATGCCTTTATGCAAGAATATATTGACTTACATCATATGGAACAGTCCCAAATTCTGAAATTGATTCTAAAGATTATTTTTACATGCCTCATCATGGGGTTTTGAAAGAAGATAGTACAACTACTAAATTGAGGGTGGTATTTGATGCCTCGGCTAAAGGAACATCAGGCCACTCTTTAAACGACTTTCTTGAAATAGGTCCAAAGTTGCAACCAGATTTGTTTAAACTTCTTCTTAAGTTTAGAACATATTCAATAGCCTTAACCGGAGATATCGCCAAAATGTACAGACAGATATTGGTAAACCCCAAACATGTTGACTTTCAGCAAATCTTTTGGCGATTCCAGCCACATGAATCTATTGCGAGTTTCAGACTATTGACTGTAACATATGGCACAGCCTGTGCCCCATTCCTGGCTATAAGGACATTGCACGAACTAGCCAAAGATTATAGTTCAGAATTTCCTATTGCTGCGCAGTCAATTTTCGAGAACTTTTATGTGGATGATTATCTTCGTGGGTCGCATTCAATTGATGCAGCAAAACAATTGGTCAAAGACCTAAATCACGTTTTAAATCAAGGAGGCTTTACACTTAGAAAATGGGCTTCCAATGTACCCGCAGTCATTGAAAATCTACCAGAAGATCTTAAATCCACTAGGCAAAATGTAAAATTTTCCGAAGATTCCTCCCAAAAACTCTTAGGCCTAGTTTGGAATTCGGCAGAAGACTTATTGAAAATTCATTTGAATGGCGTCAAATCGGTGCATACCAAGCGAGAATTGCTATCGATGATAGCTCAAATCTTTGATCCTTTTGGGATTCTAGCTCCAACCACGATCATGTTAAAAATCATGATGCAAGAGCTTTGGAAAGATAAGTGTGCTTGGGATGATCAAATCCCAGATTCAATTTTGAAAACTTGGCAAGAATTTGATTCTCAAATTGAACTCTTAAAGTCCATTGGCATACCAAGATATCTGAACTGTGAAACATCTCCAGAGAACCACATAGAGATCCATGGTTTTTGTGATGGATCTGGCAAGGCCTACGCTGCAGTGGTATACCTTCGGACACTATCTTCTCTAGGTGAGATTTCAGTTAACTTTGTCGCTGCAAAAACCAGAGTTAATCCTTTTAAACATGTCACGCTTCCGAGAATTGAGTTATGTGCTGCATTCTTGCTTGCACAATTAAGTTCCACAATATTAGAATCTTTAACCTTTAATGTAAATAAAATTTATTTGTGGTCCGATTCACAAATTGCTTTAAATTGGATTGAATCTCCTCCAACCAAAGGAAATCAGTTCGTAACAAATCGAGCAAACAAAATCAAATCACTTGTCCCACAAGCAGTGTGGACTTATGTTGAGAGTTCGTCAAATCCGGCAGACTGTGCCTCAAGAGGCATTCTACCGAAGAGTCTTTTGCATCACAAATTGTGGTGGCTTGGGCCTGAATGGCTTAGTGCTAGTGTCAAGTTACCATTATTCCTAGTCAAATCTTCAAATGTTAAGTCAAAAAATTCTGAAGAAAATTTAAGTCATGTTGCAACATCTAGTCATAAAACCTTTCCTGATTTTCTACTCAAATTCTCTTCTTTTTCAAAACTTTGCAGAATCCTTGCATTGTGTTTGAGATTCATTTATAACATTCGTAGTTGTAATCGTAATTCTAGACGTATTGGACTTGTCAGTACGCCTGAAGTTTCAAGTGCTATTACACATATTCTTAAATTGCTTCAGGAACAAGAGTTTTCGGTAGAACTGAATTTGCTCAGGAAAAATCAACCTTTACCAACCAACAACAAATATTTATCCTTAAATATATTTCTAGATTATCAAGGTTTAATCAGAGTTGGCGGACGGTTGTCCAGACATCAGTCACTTAATCAAGATCAGAAATATCCAGTGCTTTTATCGAGAAATCATTTCATTACAAAATTAATTGTTGAGCAATATCATAAAAAACATTTTCATGCTGGTGCACAATTGATTCTTTCCCTAATTAGACAAAAGTATTGGATACTAAATGGTCGCTCTTACATTCGTCGAATTCTCAATGAATGTATTTTGTGCAAACGTTTGAAGAAACAAACTTGCCAACAAATTATGGGTGAGTTGCCAGTCGAACGTATAACTCCAACTCGACCTTTTTCAAAGGTGGGACTAGATTTTGCTGGCCCACTCATCACTAAACCAAATGTGCCTCGATCTAAAGTTAAATTGAAGTCATATATTTGTGTTTTTGTCTGCATGTGCACAAAAGCGGTGCACCTAGAGGCTGTTTCAGATTTATCCTCATCAGCTTTCTTAGCATCCCTAAAACGATTTGTTTCTAGAAGAGGACTGCCATCAGACATATTCAGTGACAACGGAAAAAATTTCAGAGGAGTTGCTAACTATCTTAAGCAACTAATTCGAATCATTAGTTCTGAAAATGTTCAAAATTTTGCTACCAGCAACTTCATCAATTGGCATTTTATCCCACCATATTCCCCTCATTTCGGTGGACTATGGGAATCTGCTATTAAATTGACGAAAAGTCATCTAATTAAAGCTTGTAAGGCTACCATTCTAAATTTTGAAGAGCTTACTACTCTTTTATGTCAAATAGAAGCCTGCTTAAATTCCAGACCATTAACGCCACTTTCTTCAGATCCATCCGATGTTAGAGCCCTCACTCCCGGACATTTCCTGATAGGACTTCCACTCCTTGAGATTCCAGAAAGTGGAAATTCACCAAATCTCACTTTATCTTCTCGTTGGACTCTAATCCAGCGAATGAAGCAAGACTTCTGGAAGCGATGGTCTAGAGACTATCTACATCACCTGCAAAATCGACCTAAATGGTTCACTCCACGAACTGATCTTCAAGTTGGGGACTTGGTTGCTATTCATGATTCACAATCTATTCCTCTTCAGTGGAAGCTGGGTAGAATTATTCGTACCTATCCAGGACCTGATAATAGAGTTCGTGTAGTCAGCATTTTGGACTCAGAGTGGTGAAATTCAACGCCCTATTGCTAAAGTGACACTCCTTCTCCTGGTGGGGGAGAATGTTCAGAATTCTAATAACTCTGAATTTTGACAATAGATGGCAGCACTATGCAATTTTATGACTCTTTAGAATATAAAACTTTGATTTAAATTCATTCTTTTTATTGATATTTTAATGTGTTTTAAACGCTAAATTAATTCTTTTTTCTTTTATTATTATTTATTTTATTTATGTTTTCAATTAATTGTTAGTTATACTTTAAATAATTTCTTTTCAATTTGCTGTGAAGCAGTTATGTTTCTGCAGACCTATTCTAGTTTGTTCTTTTTGTTGTGAATTTTTGGTTGCGTTTTCTTGCGGTAAGCTAGAAGAATTCATTCTAACGTATGAGCTGAAATAAAGTCAATAATTCATGTTTGTATTCAACTCGGTTTATTTATTCAAGCTTTTATTCATTGTTTCTTAAATATGATGTTATTAATTCAATTGAAAGGAAGGTGAGTCCTTCAAATTCATTTTAAACTGATTTATGATTTAATATAATTTAAACCAGCGATTTTTAAAACCATACAGTCCACAATTCTATTCAAAAACCCTCCACCCGTTTTTTGCTAGTTCGCGCATTTTAAAGAAATACTCTATAACTGTTTCATTTGGCTTCATTTTCTTTTTACACAAAATTTCGTGTAAAGAGGCAGAATTTATTTCGATCTTGAATTCTTCGATAAGAGCATTTTTTAGTTTCTTATACGTTAATAATCCTTTTTCGGATTTTACAAATAACAGAGCATTTCCGCTCAAAGACCTTTTACAGAAAATTATTTTTTGTAATTCGTTTAGATTAAACATTTCAGCTAACTCTTCAAATTCGTTAAACCAATCGAT
This sequence comes from Salticus scenicus, assembly GCA_963930645.1. Taxonomy (NCBI): domain Eukaryota; kingdom Metazoa; phylum Arthropoda; class Arachnida; order Araneae; family Salticidae; genus Salticus; species Salticus scenicus. Next base: position 74,527,387 of record OZ005653.1, on the reverse strand, counting down.
GATATTGTCATGTGGCTCGCCGCCAAATTTTGACATAGAATTTTCAAAATCATTGAAAGAAATTGCACCAAGTGATCCATTATTCACATTATTACTATAATTTATACTTTTTTTACCCTTATTATGATCATCAATAACATTGTCACTATTATTATAACGCTTATTTTTGCTGATATGGCATTGCACAGAGGAGTCAGTTTTTTCAATATCATTATCGCCACTACTTTCGGATTCACTGTTCGATTCGTTTTCCGAATCTTCCTCTTCCGAATTATTTTCTGAACTTTGTTTCAGTAATTCCGTATCACACAAGCTTAACAATAGTCGATCTCTCAACTCGTTTTTATTCCCATCAAAAGGGACATTTAAAATATTACAAATAGTAATTAGTTCATTTAATGAAAAATTTTTATCAATTATTTTTTGCTTTTCAAGGTATTTTTCGTCGCCTATAGCGAAAGTGAATCCTTGAAACTTTCTTATTCTGCATCTGTTCTTACGATCGCCGATCTCATCGAATAAAAACCGATGCAGAATTTTAATTTTATTATAGTTCTCTATCTTCAGTGCATTGCCAATTTTAGGAATATCCCCTAGAGATACCATTTTATAAGAAGATAAAGTGTACGTACCTTTGTAGAGTCGAAACAGCTGTTGTTTTAAATTTTATTTAAAATTCCCATTTAGTCGATCCTCGAGAACCTTGAAGAACATCTTTTTCTTGTTCAGACCTTTATCCAGACGATCCGTAGCTATTCCGTAGCATCCACAGAACACACTTTACGTATTTTATTATCCACTATAAATTGCAGAATAGAAAAAGCACTCCGTACAGAAGCTTCAGTGTGATTCAACACCGTAGACACACAGTTCAATCACAGTCTTAAAATCAATTAAAAGTTCAGTCTATAAAAGTTTATATAAAGTTTGTTTTTTAAAGTTCGTGTTTCTCGAAAATTCACGTTAAAATCAAAATTCACTTTAGAATTAAAATTCGCGTTCTATCCAAACTTTAAATCAAAATTAAAATTCGCGTTCTATCCGTTCATGAAGTAGATTTTATTCTTTATCCAGTAGATTTTATTCTTTATCCAGTAGATTTTATTCTTTATCCAGTAGATTTTATTCTTGATCCCGTAGATTTTATTCTTGATCCCACTTCTGAACTTGTGGGATGGCACACTTTTGTAGGCGTTAAACAAAAACTAATACTTATTTACTAATTATAAATTTAATAAAAGATTAAATTGTAATTTACATATATACAGGAAAAACGTTGGTAATTCAGAATGTTACTTTGGTAATGTCCGTCGAAGTAGTACTGTTCGTGACATAAATCATTTACGTCTTCACTTTCTAAATACGTCGAAACATGAAACATGAAGTTTATAAACAAGCAAGCGATGCACCCGTCTAGTGTGCACGCTTCGTCGAAAACTCAAAAGAAAACAAGTCATCGAATACAGTCATTACTTCCGTCTGAACATCCCGTCGAAAACTGAATGTCGTTCCTTCAGCGGCCGCTCCCAGCCGCGCCAAACAGGAAGTAACGCCATTCCACGTCATCAGTAGGCACTTCCCTCAATATTCCGCTACTGCGTCACATGATCAGCAAACAGAAACTAAACTGCCTTGGATTTCAGGAACGGCAAAGAGAAATCAAATAGCTAGGGTTCTGAGTCATGGGAAAGCCAAGTAAGGGGAGAGAAACAGGATGCCGATCTACCACATTTATACTAATGATGATCTATTAAGCATAGTAGAAGCCAAGCAACAGATACAAGATCACTGAAACATAAATGACCAATAAGATTAAAAATTCTTTGAGAATTTCAGAAAAATGAAAAAGAAAAAAAAAATTATCAGGGGATGAAGTACACAAATTTAAAGAAACCAGATTTATTAATTAACATCATGCAAAACAAATGAATCATTAAAATAACACAACAAAACTTAAATCCATAAACATTATCATAATTTAAGAAAAAATGATTTAAGAAACTTAAGATAGGAAGGAAGAAGGCAGGCGGCAAGACTTGTGACTTGCCTGTGGGGTTAAACTTTCATGCCGGCAACACTCACCCAGCCTGCCACGACCAGAATAGGAGTCAAATGGATTTAATAAAGCAAAATTTCAAAGCAGATGAATAACAAAGAAACCACGAAGCAACAATGAAATTCACTGATTCAGGGTTCATACTCCTCAGGGAAAACCTGGAAAACAGGGAATACTCAGGGAATTTGGAATTTGTTAAAAAAAGTCAGGGAAAATAAAAATTTTTATTAAAACTCAGGGAAAATCAGTTATAAAACCTGGAAAAACATTTTTTTTTTCTCTCTCAAGTTATGTTTTTCTTGTTTAGCTTCGTATCAAAATTTAAATAATGAATTATTGTGAAAATACGCATATAAATATGATTTCTACCTGAATTTCTATTATGATCGGCAGTAATATGACATCATACAGTGGAAGTAGCTGTATTTTGTCTTGTCTAGAAGAGCGTTTTTTGTAATATGTCGCTAATATTTTCTTGAAAATTGTCTGGGAACTCAGGGAAAACTCAGGGAATTTTTTTCCCATATTTGAGTATGAACACTATAACACTATATATGAACAATGTATTTAATAGTATGATTTGAATTTTAAGAATAGTTGACAACTCAATAAAGAAGAAACTGAAATTTTAATGGAAAAAGAAAGTTTGCATGGTATGACAAAGTAAATGCAACAAGCCTTCTGCTATTTTTTTTTTTTTTTTAAGAGAAATGAAAACTCAGATTTATTTATTTTGTAATTTTTGTTTTTATGATTGTCAATTATAATTTGCAGTCATTTTTTTTTAAATTATTATTTAAAGCACTAGAGGGCTCTGCCCCCTGCTCGCTCTGCTCACCAACCCCCGAGGAAAGCTTCGCCTCCCCCCCCCCGACTCGCTTCGCTCATTAATCCCTGCAGAATTCAACACTACTATTCGCAACTTTGTCTTTTATTGAATTGGAATATTAATAATACCTGATACAAGAGAAAAGTTGAACAATATAGAAATCCACCATATTTGGTATCGCATTGAAATACACAATATTTAATATGTCGTTTATCATATGTTAAAAATGTTCGACAATTTAATAACACTTTGTCATTATTTTGAGAGAAAACATATGCTAGACAGCTGGACACACAAAATAAACAACTATAGCACTAATTATTTAGAACAGAGATAAATTCTTAACATCTAAACCATTTAGCGTTAGAGCTTTAGTATATGATCGACTTGCTAAATTTTTGTCACTGTTTGACGATGAATTTTTTGGGTGTTATTGCTTGATAAAAGAAATTATTAACTTATTTTTTCTAATGCCTATGTTTTTTTTTTTCTATTGAATTTTTTTAGTTAATTTAGGACAATATGTAATACTCTTTATTTCCAATGTACAGCAAGGTTTAAAATGGTGCTTCCAACAGTAAAGATGCAACTTTTTAAAGTGTATTTTTTCTAGAATATGATTTAGTCAGGTTGAAAATATCTTATGTGATTATTGCAATTATTTTAAATGTTTCATTACTAGTAGTAGTACGACAGGACAATTTCTTTCAGATATCGATTTTGCATTGTCGCCACTTATTGAATTGCATTATGAATTTGCCAAGATGCCTGTCAATATCTGATTTTACTATTTAATTTCTTAAACTATATTAAATACTAAGTTAAATCGAAAAAAAAAAAATTGCATTTTTCAAAACCTACTGATAAGTGAAAAATTCATTCTTGATTGTATTGTAAAAACGAATTGCCGGTTTGAAGCATTTGAGATAGACCATCACCAATCATAAATTGGATGGCTTTTGAATATTTGTTGACAATATTTTCTGAATAAGTATTGACGATAGCTCCTGAATACTTGTTGGCGATATCTACTTGAGCATGGAGAATGAAATATAATGATTACTGGATAATTTAATTTAATTTATAGAGACATCAATGGTACAGGAAAAACTACTTCAGCGATTTTCTTTCTAATAATGAACAGAACAAAAAACGGATAATATTTTACCTGGAGATATTTTGTACATTTAGACCAAATAAAAAATGTTCTTTTTTTCCCTCTTGAATTAAGTTAAAAAATATTAAAAATTGAAAAAAATCGTGCTTAAAAAATATGGTACAGTTTAAACTCTTGGCGAAATTTTAAATTTGGCACCGAAGTAGCGTAGACGTTTCTCGCGAAAATCTTGACATGCATTATTGTGATAGATAATTTCAGTCATCATCAAAATAAATGAAAACTTTAAAATCAGCCAGTGAGGTCCTGTATTAGGTGTAACTAAAATATTTTAGCAATGCAGTTACTACATTCCATTCCTTTATATGGAAAAATAGACAAAAAAATGTCCTGTTGTATTAAATTAAATTCTGTTTTCTGCACAGTTTTACATCAATGCTTAAAAAACAAAATAGGTTGTGAATTTTATTATCATTATTATTATTATTGCACTATTTTATAATTTTTCTGTATATTTAAGGCATGGCTATTGTGGTTGCGTAAATGAATTCCTTGGTGAAAAACGTACAAGTTTCTAAATTTTAAAAATCGCTAAATTGGTCATAGTAAAGATCTATCCTTTCAAATATGTTTTGAGTTAAAAAACTAAATCTTTATATAAACTAATATAAATTTTTCTCATAAATTTCATTTTAAAAATTTCTGCGCTTAACCTCTAACTCTATACCAATAGTTGTTTAACATAATCATGGTATTCATTACTAAATCTTTTTTGCCTAACGTTAAAATAAAAACTATAATATAAACTAAACTAATTGTATAAACTTAACTAATAATATAACCTAAAATAAAAACTTATTTCCGTTTCACTTTATTAAATTTTTACTTAATATTTTTTAAATATTGGTTATTTATAAATGTTTTGCTATTCTAAATAATTTTTTCCTTCTCTTGAGCATCTCAAAAATGCCAATTATTCAATTATTTTATTTACATCATTGATCACATTTTAATTTTCTTGAGGAAAGTGACATCAGAGACACAGAAAAAAATGTCATAAGAGAAACTTTTTCTCTGGTGGCAAATAGATTACCTTTATAAATCCGACGTTTTTAGCTAATAACTTTGTTAATAAAAATGATAGAAATTTCTAAGTAGCTGAAATGCCTTCCTTGAAGCAGTCTGAATACACTGATATGTCTCATGACGCAGAGAACCCTGCCCTCCGCCAGAAGTTGCTGTTGCAGACAAAAAAAATTGACACCAGCAACAGTTACTTTTTTTTAATATATAGAGATAATGTCTTACAATTAACTGTAATTGACTACTTATTTTTGAATTTTATGTATTTATTACTTTTATCTCCATACATAGGAAGAAAGTATAGGATTTATAAAAACTTTAGATTTCTGATTTTCGATGAATTTACATATTTTGAGATGTCAAGAACAAGATTTGGCTAAATGTAGAAAATAAGTGTCTCTATATTTTAGCTAAACATTGTGGATACTATATCACCCAAAACAATTATCAGAATTTAACCAAATTTAATATTTGGTTGGAAGTTAAATTGGCGCTGATTGTTTTTTCAGCTATATCAAGTAGCCATGGTGACGAAAAGCTATAGCTCAACTTTTATAGTGTACAAAGCTTAGTGAATGAATTGCATATTGTGTAAGACTGTTGATTTAATTTGGGAGCATATCGACTGACAGGTGGCGCTAATATGCTATAATCTAATCCCGTTTCAAGGAACGCATATTAAAATGCTATATCTCAACATCTATAGTGAATAAATGCACAACACTTGATATTGAGATGAATATTATGAAAAACTATGCTGATTCAATTTGGCTGCATAATGAACGATAGATAATATGGCTGTGCTGTAATATTTCTTGTTTACGAGAAAACTAAATTCTGCTTCTATGATATATAAATGTGTCGAACTTAGTGTATTAAATACATATTATGAAAAAATAGGCTTATTGGATTTTGGTATATATCGGCAGGAAGGTGGCGCTACTATCAATTTCTGCGATTTCTCAGTTGCCTATATATCTCGGCATCTATTGGTGAAAATTGTACCAAACTGTTTATGTAAAATGTTAATTCTGAGAAACTATGTTGATTAAATCTTTATGCATGTTAAACGTAATTGACGCTTTTATATAAAATGATACAGAATAAGTTTTGAGATTGCTATACTTATTTTCTTACATTTATATATATTGTTCGTAGAAATTCTCGTATTCTAGTTTTTGATAATTTTACACATTTTGAAATGTTCTGAAAATGATTCGCCCATTCTCAGATATCTGTCTGTAGTGTTTGTAATATGATAGCAAACTTTGTATTTCCAGAATTAAAGCACGGAATTTTAACAAAGCTTGGTATTTGGTTGGACCGTGACATAATTGTTGCTGATTGGCTTTGAGATATATCGCTTTATAGGTAGAGCTGTTTGGCTGCCATTTTCTTCATTTAAAGGAAGGCTATATCTCATCTTCTATGGTATACAAACGCAACAAACTTAGTATATGAGATAAATATTACGAAAAACTATATTGATTCAATTTCTGGGCATATCGGCCGTCAGGAGGCGATGCTGTGCAGCAATTTAATTCCGTTTATGAGAAGGTAATATTTCGGTTTGTATAATATTTAAATGCACTAATTTTCATATGGGAGGCAAATTATATGAAAAACTACGTTGATTCAGATTAAGTGCTTATCGATGCTACATTTCAATTTAATTTCGTTTACAGAAAGGCTATATCACAGTTTCTATATTATATAAATGCACAAAATTGGTATGTGATAAATTATTCAAATTTGCTGATTCATTTTGAGTATATATCGCCCGACATGTGATGCTAACTTTTAATTTCTGCAAATTTCCAAATGGTTGTAACTCAGCAACTGTTTGTAAAAATTGCACCAAATTTTATGGACAAAATGTTAATAGAGAAAAAAGTAACAGCAGCGCCACCTTTCGGCCGAAATGCACCTAAATTCAATCAGCGTAATTTTTTGTTGTAATATATATCTTCTTTGACCTTTTATATAACATAAAATATAATTTAATAGAAAATAATGTAGCATATCAGTGCCATCTGACGACCGATGTGCACCCAAATTCAACCAGTTTTGCATATACATCTCACATACCAAGTTTGATACAATTTATATATCATAGAAGTTTAGATACTTTCTCGTAAAAGGTTTGTTACAACATAGAAGCGCAACTTATCGGCCAATATGTATTCAAATTTAATTTGTATAATTTTACACAACATCCATACCACATACTTAAATAAATTAAAAAACCTTTTACTACCTCGTTGTTGGCCGTTAAATCTTTCGGTCGGGATCCCGACTCTCATCAGACGGCTTCTCTGTGAGTGATTCTGATTCTTCTGTCGGTTTCTGCCTCTTCAAAATATTGCGCCACCTTCTATTTGGAGTTACTGCGCTACTGTCATTACAAACGTTTTTATTGGTTGTTATTTCGATCGACTCGCGGAACATGGCGTAGTTGTATTCTTCATAATTAGCTATTTTAGTGGCTTGTTCGAAATTTATATCTATGTTTTCTTGATAAAAAGTTTTGGCTAACGCTGTATTTTGATTTCCAGTTTTAATGTCTCTCATATGTTCTTTTATTCTTGTTTTAATTTTTCTTTTTGTTACTCCGATATACGAGCCGGTTTGTTTGTTTTGATCAGTGTAAGGTATTTTATATATTCCTGAGGTTTCAAGGGGGGGGGAATAGGATCTTTTTCGTTTCTGATAAGTTGAAGTATATTTTTATTAAGTTTTATAGGGATGTTAACTTTGCTACTTTGCATTTATTGGCTGCGCGTTTAATTTTGTTTGAGGCACCGCAATCGTATGGTATGGAGGTCGTGAATTTTAAAGGGGGGGTTTTGAAAACTAGGTATGTTATCAATGTGTTTTATTTTTAATGATTTTGTTTACAATTCTTTCTGGGTATCCTGCTTGTTTTGTGAACGTTTTAATTAGGTTTAATTCATTATTTAAGTCTTCTGGGTTATTGCAAATTAGAAAAGCGCGATTTATATATGATTTTATGGCGTTAATTTTATATCTGTAAGGTGTTTTGCATTTGTAATTAATAATTTCGTTACTATTTGTTGGTTTCCTATAGACGGTCGTTTTAATTTCTTGATTGGTGCGTATGATTTTGACATCTAAGTAATTGATCTGTCTATTGTTTTCCTCTTCACATGTGAACTGTATGTTTGGATCAAAATTATTAATTTCGTTAAGAGTTTCATTAACATTTAAATTTTTGTCGATAACAGCAAATACGTCATCGACGTACCTATAACAGAAGGAGATTTTATTTTTTAATTTATTAAGGATTTCATTTTCCAGTTTTCTTAGTTTAAATTCGGCTGCAAAACCGGAGAGGGGTATCCCATTGGGACGCCTTTCATCTGTTGGTAAATTTTGTTGTTAAATTTGAAATAATTTTCCCTCAATAAAAAGTTTGTAGTAGTGGTTAAAGTCCGGGCTATTTCAGGATTAGGATACTTTTCTTTAATCGTTTCATTAATAATTTGGCTAGTTTTCAAAACCCCCCTTTAAAATTCACGACCTCCATACCATACGATCGCGGTGCCTCAAACAAAATTAAACGCGCAGCCAATAAATGCAAAGTTAACATCCCTATAAAACCTAATAAAAATATATTTCAACTTATCAGAAACGAAAAAGATCCTATTCCCCCCCTTGAAACCTCAGGAATTTATAAAATACCTTACACTGATCAAAACAAACAAACCGGCTCGTATATCGGAGTAACAAAAAGAAAAATTAAAACTGGAAATCAAAATACAGCGTTAGCCAAAACTTTTTATCAAGAAAACATAGATATAAATTTCGAACAAGCCACTAAAATTGCTAATTACGAAGAATACAACTACGCCATGTTCCGCGAGTCGATCGAAATAACAACCAATAAAAACGTTTGTAATGACAGTAGCGCAGTAACTCCAAATAGAAGGTGGCGCCATATTTTGAAGAGGCAGAAACCGACAGAAGAATCAGAATCACTCACAGAGAAGCCGTCTGATGAGAGTCGGGATCCCGACCGAAAGATTTAACGGCCAACAACGAGGTAGTAAAAGGTTTTTTAATTTATTTAAGTAGTAATTTCACTTCGTTTTTTAATTAATATAATCCATACCACATGTGAAATTTAATGCATTTTTATGCTATATAAGCTGAAATGTACATTTTTTTAAGTAAGAAAATCATAACTTAACAGCTCCACCTTTTGGGCGATATACCCTAAAAGCTAATCAACATCAGCGTAAGACAAGGGTTTTACTAAATATCAAGTTTACTTAAATTTCGTCCACTTGTTTGTGTGATACAGCGCCTATAAAATTTTGGTAACATACACACAGACACACATGCATTTTTTAAAATGGTCAAAACATGTTCAAGATATCTAAAAATGTATAAATCCATTGAAAAATGAACATCGAAAATTTTCACAAATCCAATATTTTCTTTTCTAACGTACGGAAGAAACTAATGAAAAATGTGTTCGAAATAGTTTTGGCATGACATTAAATCATCACACATTAATTTTCAACCTTTAGATCTATGTTGGGAAAAAAGGAGAGAGAGTTTAGAAAATATCTATTCCAATGTCAAGTCAAATCAGTATAAAAATGTTTGCTTCGCTATGTTTTTGCATGCGATGTTATTGCCATGGCGACGTTTTGACGTTCGATGTTTTGATGTAGACCCACAAGATACTGTTAAAGAAATTTTATATGTTTATTAAGAAGCCTAACAGTTAACAATTTTTTTTGACTGTGATTTCAGCATTACACCACTAATTATGTATAGTAATATTTCCTAATATTTTTCTATATTTATATAAACCACTGTTTCTGAATAGTAGTTTTTTATAATTTTTTTCATAATTAAAAAAAAATAAAATATTATTAAATGTAAATGGTATTAGTCAAAAAGTTTGCAAATAATTGGGCGATTGACACCTGAATATAGGAGTAAATTAGCCAGCCGAATATTCGGTATTCGGCCAGAACTGTTATTAGGTGCATCCCTAGATATGTCACAGGCAGACAGAATTTTTGCTTCTAGTAAAATAGATCCTGAATATGTTTCCATATTGTATTGTCTGACTATGGCCTCATGTCTAAAATTTTAGTAATATCGGTTTTACCGAGTTCCATTAAAAAGTAATTGCTAGATTTTCGCCTCTTGAACCTGCTCCTGGTAATATAAATTCATGAAAAAAATCTGCATATTATATTGCAATCGACTATGAAATTGGAATACTTTGAGCAAAATATGTTCGGTGGATGACAGGTTAAAAATTGACGTCAACATTTCACTTAGACAGACGGAAAAATGATCAACAAATTTTAAATAAAAATGTGGAGAAAAAAACATTTGATTAAATCGTTTTTTTTTTTTTTTTTTTTTGAAGAATTGAAAGAAATATTTAAGTTCTTTAGAAATGGAAATAATCTGGTGTGTTACTCATACGACTTGCTTTTACCCTAAAATTTAATACTATAAATACAGATTGGAGATTAAAGGGTAAGATAACTAGTACCGTTATGTTAACCTGAATTTTAAAAAAAATTCAAATAAAGCTTAGTAACAGCTTATTTGACAAATAATTGTATCCAAGGGTGCTACTGCCCCCCCCCCCCCTGCTGAACTTCCCATTTCATTATTGTACTTACATTCATATAGAATTCAAATCTATTATTAAATTCAAAAGTTTTAAATTAAATTTAAAATTATTCAGACAACTTTCACATGCAATTTTTCTTGAAACTTATCAATCTTGAATAAACTCTTCTAATAACAAACGTATTAACTTCAAAATACATTTGGATTGTCCAATTTTTTTTGTTTTTAGTTTACTCTAACAGACACAGACAATAAACAAATGTTAAAAACTTGACTTTGGTATTCAGGAAGACTCAAAACATGTAAATATACAAAAAAAACAAGCGATGAATATTTAGCTTAAAAAATACATTATTTACCATATGGCTTTGGCTATGAAGAATTAATTTCAATTACTAAACAGCTTTTCTGGACATAGTAAAACATTATAGTAAAGCACTTCCACTAACAATAAAATAGAATGTTATTGTTTAAATATTAGCAGCCTTGTATATCTTCTGAAAGTTATGTACACACCTGGGAGCACCGCTGAATGGTGTCCTGAGAAGGTAAATTGGCCCTTATAGCCGCCAAACCGTGGAACTGCCAGGACCTGAGGCAGTCAGGCCTGAAATTGACTAACCCAAAAAGTTGGTTCAAAGGAATGGCGAAGGCTTTGTAATTCTGATTGCAATCCATATCTGGTTTAGCACTTGATGTTGTGCGGCAGGTTGTTTGCTGTCGTAGTGGTTAAGGCTCCTCATTTCTGTGACCACATATCGTGGATCATATTGGCTCCTCACAGCCTGGGTCGGTTGGTGATGCGGCGCTTGCATTGGAGTTCAATGTATCACATGGTGCACATAAATATAATCCTATATTAATAACACAGGGCTCAATCTGGCATACACTTCCATCAATTTTTAAGTATTGTCGCACTATACAGAGTTGCCAAGTATTACGATTTGTCTGTAATTATGGATTTACGGTAGGGATGGACCGGATACGGATATCCGGCAGTCCCCTTTCCCAGTACACATGAAAATTTCAGTTTTTTAAGAGCACACAGTAGTTAAAAACAGGTGTTTGCATTTGGTTTTTATGCAACTGGATTCCATTCACATACATGAAAATGTCAGTACCATTGGAATAATAAGCCATAATAGGGTTTTTTTTTTTTTATATATATATCAATTCTTATGCTTATGTCACTTTTGATAGTTAGGTTAGCAGAATATAATGTGCAATGTTGTCTGAACTATGTGCTTTGTCTGCCTTGCTATGCCTATAATTAACAAAACTTACTTAAATAATCTTGTGTGTCACCCACACGACTTTCTCTTACGCTGAATTTTAATATTATAAATACAGATTAGAGATTAGGGGGTAAGAAAACGAGTACTGTTGTGTAAACCTATGTTAAAACAATTCAAATTAGGCTTCGGAACAGATTTATTTGACAAATAATATGTGAGGGGGCCCCTCCTTCAAACCCCCGTTTCGTTATTATACAATACATTTATATAGATTTCAAGTCTGTTATTAAGTTCAAAAGTTCATTTCAAATTATTCAGACAACTTTCACACGCAACATTTCTTAAAACTTATCAATTTATATCAGTTTTTTCTACTAACAAACATATTAACTTCAAAATACAACATTTTAAAAAAATTACTTGCTTATTAAAAATTGTTGTTACTTGTTTATTAAAATTTGTTGTTGTTTAAAAATTACTTGTTTATTAAAAATTATTTACCTAAATTACTTGTTTTTAATTTAAGTGACACAGGCAAAGATCAAGTGTTAAAACTTGACTTTGGTATTTAGGAAGCCTCAAAACATTTAAATATAAAAAAAAACCAAGCAGTGAATATTTAGCTGAAAAAAATACATTATTAACCATATGGCCATGTAGAATTAATTTCAATTCCTAGGCAGCCTTCCTGGACATGGTAACAATAACAATAAAAAACTAGTATGTTGTGGCCACCACATGACTTTCTTCTATATTTTCTTATAAAAATTCACTCAGTAAAAATAATTTATTAAAATTATTATTTAAAAATATTATCTTCCATGATAATGCAGACGATTTCTATATTAGAGAAGCACAGTACAACACTAAATAACCAAAATAAGTCAATTTTATTGTCAATACTACATTTTAAAAAAATCAATAGCTTTATTTTAAATTATCGCAGATCGAAGGTTCAACCATTCGTTTTAAAGTATTGGCGAGCTCTTTTGAAAGATACCCATCATGAAATTTACTCCCCCTCAGGGGGGAGGCGAAGCTCCTACACATACAAAAAAAAATTTCCCAGTTCACTATCTCTATTATAAATAATTCTTGTAAATTTCATAATGATTATTAAAAAATAATTCTCTTTATGCTCATTTATACAAAATTTTGTCCTATATCACCATGTTAGAAATTTAGAAAAAGCGAGATGGCAACGTAACCTGTCAGACAATTTTCACCAAAAGTCGATAGGCACTAATTTATGTCAAGGTGCAACTACAAACCAATTTGTATGAAATTCTGTGCAGTAGTTCTTGAGATACAGTTGCCACAAAATTTTGTCACACACACACACAGACAGACAGACATTTTCTAAAAATGGTCAAACCGTGTTCTACAGCTCTCAAAACGTGTAAATCTATCAAAAACGGTCGAAAACTTTTACGAATTCAATACTTTCTTCTATTGTATATAGAAGAAAGTAAAAATATTGGCAGCCCTGTATATCTTCTGAAGATTATATAAATGCTGCATCAGGGCCCGAAATTTCAACTTCGATTACACTCGCTGAAAAAAAAAGTTACTCGCCACAAAATATGAATAACTTACTCTATTTTTTACGTATAAGGTGACTAGAATTTTTTATTGAAAAATAGAGGAGAAATTACGCAATGTCTTTTATTTTACAAGACTAGGGGGCTCTGCCCCCTGCTCGCTCCTCTCACCAACCCCCAAGGAAGGCTTTCCCTCACCCCGACTTGCTTCTCTCATTAACCCTTGCTGGATTCTACCCGACTATTCTCAACTTTGCCTTTCATTGAATTGGAATATTAATAATACATAATACAAGAGAAAAGTTTAACAATATTATAGAAATCCACCATATTTGGTATCACATTGAAATACACAATATTTAATATTATATCGTTTCTAGTATGTGAAAAATCTGTCTTAACGTTCGACAGTTTAATAACAATTTGCCATTATTTTGAGAGAAAACATTTGGTAGAAAGCTAGACACACAAAATAAACAACGATAGCACTAACTGTTTAGAACAGAAAGAAATTCTTAACATCTAAATGATTTAGCGTTACAGCTTTAGTATACGATCCACTTGTTAAATTTTTGTCACTGTTTGACGATGAATTTTTTGGGTATTATTGCTTGATGAAAGAAATTATGAACTTATTTTTTCTACTGCCTATATTTTTTACTATTGAATTTTTTTAGTTAATTTAGGGCAATATGTAACACTCTGCATTCATTTCCAATGTACAGCAAGGTTTAAAATGGTGCTTAGAACAAACAGTAAAGATGCAACATTTAACGTGCATTTTTCCTAGAATATGATTTAGTCGGATCCATTGAAAATAAATATCCTATGTGATTATTGCAATTATTTTAAACATTTCATTAGTAGTAGTACGACAGGACAATTTTTTTCAGATAGCGATTTTGCATTGTCGCCATGAATTTTCCAAGATGCCCGTCAATATCTGATTTTACCACTTCTTAAACTATATTAAATAGTAAGTTAAATCGAGAAAAAAAAAATCACATTTTTCGAAACCTACTGATAAGTGAAAAATTCATCCTTGATTATATTCTAATAGCGAATTGCCGGTTTGGGTATTCGAGATAGACCATCACCATTCATAAATTGGATGGCTTTTGAATATTTGTTGACAATTTGAATAAATATTCATGATGGCTCCTGAATACTTGTTGGCGATATCTTCTGAATAATTATTATTGTTGGCGATATCTACTGGCATATATTGATCATGACATCTTAATAGTTGTTGGCGATATCTCCCGAACTTGTGTTAATGATGGCTTCTGAATATTTGTTGGCTACATCTTCTGGATATGTACTGATTACACCTTGATTATAAATATATTATATAATATTGAATTTAGAAAATAAAAAATGCGTGCGGAGAATGAAATATAATGATATTGGATAATTTAATTTATAGAGACTTCAATGGTACAGGAAAAAATACTTTAGTCATTTTCTTTCTAATAATACGGATAATATATTACCTGGAGATATTTTGTACATTTAGACCAAATAAAAAATGTTTCTTTTTTTCTCACTTGAATTAAGTTAAAAAAATATTTAAAATAAAATTGAAAAAAAAAAATTGTGCTAAAGCAATGGTACAGTTTAACCTCTTGGCGAAATTTTAAATTTGGCACCCAAGTAGCTTAGACTTTTCTCGCAAAAATCTTGATATGCATAACTGAGATAGATAATTTAAGTCATCGTCAAAATAAATGAAAAATTTAAAATATGCCAGTGAGGTCCTGTATTATGTGTAACTAAAATATTTTAGCAATGCAGTTACTTCATTCCATTACATGGAAAAATAGACAAAAAAAAAAAAAAAGTCCTGTTGTATTAAATTAAATTCTGTTTTCTGCAAAGTTTTACATCAATGCTTAAAAAACAAAAATAGGTTGCGAATTTTATTATTATTATTATTATTATTGCTCTATTTTATAATTTTTTTTGTACTTGCGTATTAACGCCAAAGCAGCAGAAGTTGCGCTAATGCGCCAATAAAGAGCAATCTTATTGTTCGCACACAAGAGACATAGGGGAACAGCGAGACATCTTTTGGAATCTTATTTATCAGAGTTCATATGGCGACAGCATCAGGTGAAAGATAATAGAGACAGTTTTGAATCTATGCTAAACTCTATATCGGCCCATTTTCCACCGAATCAGATTGACTACTTTGCTTAAAATAAAGTGTTTTGAATTTTGAAAGTGCTTTGATTTAAAATAAAGTGTTTTATTTTATGATTTGTCGCAAAAATGTTAGGTGTAGATTGACGGCGCTTAATCTGTAGCCGCGGTGGCGTTAATACGTAAGTATCTTTGGAACAACTTCAGTATAACGCCACAACGATATTTGGCGATTTTTTGTTGGCGATTATGGCTAAATCATAAATCTAAAAATCATAATCGAAATCATAAAACAGAAAATCATGAATCCAAAATAAACAACATATAGGCTGCCATATTATATCGCAAACAGTCCAGAACCACATCGTTATCGTTCAAAACGGCGCCAAGAAAAATCGCCAAATTCAGCTGTGGGGTTATACTGAATTTATACCAATTTCTGGGCTTAACCTCTAATTCTATACCAATCGTTGTTTAACATAATAATTATATTCATTACTAAATCTTTTTCGCCTAACGTTAAAATAAAAACTAAACTAATAGTATAAACTTAACTAATAATATAAACTAAATTAAAAATATAAACTAATTTTCATTTCATTTTTATTAAATTTTTACTCAATATTTTTTAAATATCGATTATTTTCATGTTTTGCTATTCTAAATAATTTTTTTCTTCTCTCGAGCATCTCAAAGATGCCAATTTTTCAATTTTTCTTATTTACACCATTGATCTCATTTTAATTTTCCTGAGGAAAGTGACGTCAGAAACACAGAAAAAAACGCCATAAGAGAAACTTTTCACTCCGGTGGCAAAAAGAGGGTGTCGTGCTCCAAGCTCACGTCTCTAAAGCTCACAATAGAGGAATAGTGTTTGAAGCTCACATACACCAATATCTCGTGTTCTAAGCGCACAAATATATTCACCCCTTTCCCCAGCGCATCAAACTAAGAGACTAATCCCTTTTTCCAAAGAGCAGAGGGGGGAGGTCGAGGAAGATGGTTTTTGAAGCACAATTCAGTTGATGAGTTATTTTTTGAACTAAGGCAGGAACTAGGAATTAAATTATTAAATACAATTATTTTCTGCTTATTTACATAAATTTAATAAAAATACTTTCGGGGGTGGATAAAAAATATATATCAGGAATAATGTCCCGAAATGTTTGTTCGTGTATTTATTTAACGTAGTTTTATTTAATAAGTCAATCTTAAGTACTATATATGTTTTATATAGAATTCACAGATTATATATAAGACTACACATAATTTGTGGAATGTCTTTGTTATCAAAGTTAATTGTAAGTATTTTTTAACTAGAAATCGGAACTTACAATACGAAGGTACAGTCTGAAAAAAATAAATAAAATAAAATAATAATAACACCCCCACCTAAATTATCAACATATTGATAAATCGATTTCTGGTAAAATATTAGTAAGTTATAATTCAAAAGTTATGATTGGAGTATAAATTTGGCAGTCAATGTTAATGAAAACATACATTGTTATTCAATTTTAGTCTAAAATAGTGTGAGTGCCACACCAATTAGTAAAATTGTGTATATTTTAATGTAAAATTTTATTTTAGATTATTTAAATAATATAATTTTAATTATTTTTTTGTTCTGTAATCATGACAAAAGATATCTTTTAATATTACAAAGTATATTGAAATAGTTTTTCTATTAAAAGCCCAAAAAATGATATTGAATAATCTAAATTAATTATAAAAAAAATATTTTTGATAATTAAATTAGTTTTTAGTTATGATATATTAATAATTATTTTTTTATATAATCATTGATTAAAATAACTTTTTATATTAATAATAATTTCGTGATGGTAGTTTAGGTGTTAAAGCCGACTGAGAACATGAGTGTCGACAACCATGACCTCGAATTGAACCCGGCACTTCCTGTCTACCAGTCTGGAGAACAGAACTTCTCGACTTATTAATTAAAAGTTCAAATAATTTTATTCAGCGATTTCAACTAACTTAATTTTAATATTAAAAGTATTTTAAAATAAATTTTTCTATTGAAAGCAGAAAAAATTGTATTAAGCAATCTAAGCTAATTTGATTATTATTATTATTTATAATACGTTTAGTTTTTAGATAATTAATTAATGAATTTAGTCTTTCTATTAGAATATTTTAAATAAAATAATTTTAATTAGATCCTTAACTATCTTTTTTTTTTTTTTTTTTCCATAATTATTCACAGAAAACAAAATCTTTTAATATTAAAAGTGTTTTTAGATAATTTTTCTTTTGAAAGCAGAAAAAATTGTACTAAGGAATCATAGCTAATATAATTATTAAAATTTATATTTTTGATAATTCATTTAGCTATTAGATAATTAATTTACTCTTTCTTTTAAAGTTTTTTTAAGTAAAATAATTTTAGTTACTTACTTTTTATAATCAATTATAGAAAAAAACATTTTTATGTTTAGCATTTTGAATTAGGTTTTTCCTTTTAAAGCCCAAACAACAGTATTAAGCAATTTCAATTAATTTAATTATTTTAAATTTATATTCTTAATAATTGAATTATGTTTAATTAGAATGTAATCTTAAACGATTTTTTAATTAATATTATTTTTGTATATAATCATTTACACATAAAAAAAAAAGACTTTTTGAATTAAAAATATTTTGGTGGTTGTGGTTTAAGCATTAAATCCCATTGACAACATGCAGGTCCTAAGCCTGGCTGAAATGCCTTTCATGAGAGTTCTTTCTAAGAAGCCCTGTCCTGTATATATGCGATTTTCAGAGAAAACCATGGAAAATTCCGAATTTCTAGGTTGACAAGCGGGAACCCGGCAATTCTAATTTATCAAGGCCCACGAGCGGTCGAGCGGTTCTGTGCTCAAAGCTGGTAGACCTGAGATGCCCGGTTCGATCCCAGGTCCATGATCGTCGGCTTAGTCGTTCGGAGTTTTCCGTGGTTTTCTCAGAAACTTGCGTAAATATGGGCTAGGACCCCTTAGAAAGTCCGCCATGGAAGGCACTCCCCCTCGGGCCTAGGACCCTAGGGTAGACAATCGGCCCTATTCTCAGACATCAACACTAACACCAATCTATCAGCTCTGAGAGTAGAACTGCTCGGCTACTTTTAATTAAAAGTCCAAAAAATAGTCAATTAATTGTAAAATAATTGACACACCAGTTTCAATTAATTGTAAAATATTATATTTTTAATAAATAAATTGTTATTTTTTAATTAGAATGTTTTATTGGATGATTTTTTTTAACTAGCTTTTATTTAACAGGGGCGCAGCCCCGCCTCACCGCTCGAAGAGCGGTGTTGAGCTATACAAGGACCGAAGTCCAAGTAGGGCTGTCCCGAAGAACTAGCTTTTATTATTATTATTATTATTATTATTATCGTTCATAGAAAATAAAACATTTAATAATATAAAAAAAAAAAAAAAAAAAAAAAAAAAATTAGTAAAGATTTTTCTATTAAAAGCCGAAACAATAATACTAAACAATCTCAATTAATTTAATTTAGTTATAAAAAAAAATAGTTAAATTAGGTTTCTAGATTTTTTATTTTTATTTTTCATTGTTTTTTTTTTAATCTTTAATTAAAATATTTAGAAATAGATTTTTAAATTAAAAGCTCAAATAGTTCTATTGAACAAATTAATTTTATTATTAAACATTTTGATTTTTAATAAAGGCAATCATTTTTAATTATATTTTTATATTAAATAACTCTTTAATTTTTTCTCTATAATCTCCCATAGAAAAAAATATTTTTTTTTTCAGGGATAAGATTTGCAGAAATATAAAAAAGCTGAAACTGTACGCAAAGGCAAGACAACTAGAATTTCAATAACAAAATCCATTATATTAGAGTAATAAATATCTATTTTAATCTTCAATGTATAAAGAAAAAGTATTTGTTCTTTCTGGTGTGTATACACCAGAAATATAAAAAATGCTGAAAAAACTAAAAAGCTGAAATGCTAAATGTACAAAAAAGCTTAAATCAGCTGAAAAGCTGAAAAATCTCATTCCTGTGTATTAAAAGTATTTTAATACAGATTTTTCAATTAAAAGCATTCATATATATTTATCTATTTATAAGACAAGCAATAACAATGATTTAATCTTAGCAGAAATGTAAATCATTTTAAAAATATTGGAGAAATGGAAGTATGTAGCTAAGCTTGTAACGTTAAGCAATGGTGTTTTATCTCACTTTTTGTCTACATTCTAAAGCACGTGCGGAATCATCTGTCAACGTTTATCGCAGTGACGTCACATGCGCCTGCTCTATTTGAGATACGAGTTACGTGCGCTATGGCCACGGTCTAATCTAATCCCACCTGTCAAGTTGATAAGTCGGGGGGAAAGGGGTAAATATATTTGCGAGGTTGGGACACGAGATACTAATCTATGTGAGCTTCAGCTACGATTCCCCTACTGTGAGCTTGAAGCATGTGAGCTTCGAGCACGGCGCCAAAAAGAGTACCTTTATAAACCCGACGTTTTTAGTTATAACTTCGTTAATTAAAATGATAGAAATTTCTAAGCAGCTGAAATGCCTTCTTTGAAGCAGTCGGAATGCACCGTTACCTCTCATGATGCAGAGCACTTTGCCCTCCGCGAGAAGATGCTGTCGCAGACAAAAAAAATTTACGCCAGCGACAGTTACTTTTTTTTAATATATAGAGAAAATAGAAGACATTCAATTTTGAAAAAGAGGTCATTTTATAGGACATAAAATTGAATGAAAAAGATTATAAAAACCGATTCAAAAACTACTTTACACAAGTGGTGGAAACATTTTTATCTCAAATGATGAATTTGGATCAGAACACCTTAATTTAAATTAATAATATACGGATACGAAGGGGAAAATCCTTAATTTTTATAGCTATTAAAATTATAATCATAAAAGAAAGAATAAAATTGGCAAATGAAAAAATAAAATTAATATTCGGCAGATGAAAAGAGTAAAGTTCTCACAAGTATAACCTAAATTAGTCTTAGTAGTTAATAAGTTTTTAAAGTAGGCATATAAAGGAGATTTTTTTCACATGTCTACATTTTATTCATTGAAGGAAACAGTCGCTTTGTGGGAGCCTTTTAGCCAGGAGGACATAAAATAAATTCAACTAGCTTTTGCATATTTTTGTGAGGTGATGGTAGTGTTACCGTTAAGGCCAATTGCCTACACTAGGACTCTAGGCGTGAGTAGGAGAGTCCTCCGTTGGATCATTATAAGAGGTCCTAGCCCATATTTACACTAATTTCGGAGATAATCACGGAAAACTCCTAATGGCTAAGCCAACAAACACGACCGTGTATTGAACCCAGTGCCTCACGTATACCAGCTTCGAGGATAGAACCTCTCTGTCACTGGTGAGCCTATTTTTATGAGCAATATTATTTATGAAAAAGTGAGAACACACGTCAACCCATCGCATATCAACCAGGGAACCACCTTCTTAGGATTTCATGACAATTTCAATAGTGATTCAGTGTTCTGGATCAAAGAACTGTACAAATATAGAGAATACTTTTATTTCTTTTTGATTCGAAGAATTTGAATAGACATAAACCATAATATACTTTGGCAAGTTTGTTAGAAAGATGTTCTTTTGCGAACCTAACGCAGAAAAAAGTTAGTGTTCACTGTTCGATACAGACAACAGCCGATTGAGCTTCTGAGTTTTGCGAAATTTTGTAAATTAAGGACTAAATCCTTTTCATTTGAAAAAAAGGACAGAGAATGAAAAACATAAAAAAGGACTTTCTAGTCCTATGTTTTTTCGTTTAAGAGGGTAGAGCGTTGAAAAAGACTGTCCTCTTAAAAAGAAGACCAAGAGGATGTCTGGTCATCTTACCTAAGATTAGATGATTAAATTAACGATAATTAACTTAAAACGATGATTTTTTTTTTTTTTTTTTTTTTTTTTTTTTTTTGTAGCACCGTATACTGTAAGAATTCTGTCTACATTTAGACAGAAATTTTACTCGCTACAGTAAAATTTCCACTCGCCAATGGCGAGCTGGAGAGCGGAAATTTCGCGCCCTGTGCTACATGGTGCACATAAATATAATCCGATATTAATAACAGACGGCACAATCTGAAATACAATTCGATCTATTTTCAAGTATTGTAGCACTATAATCTAGTTCTTTTGTGTAGCTCTGTAAATGAACAGTGAATGATTTCCATACCATATTCAGTATGAAACATGTTTTTACGCATATAAAAATATATATTCGTTTCATTTGGTTTAGTGCAGTTTATAGTTGTTAAACTCTACTTACCTACAATTTTCCATATTTGAATTCTCTTGGGTGTCCCTCTACACGAATCATTTGCTTGATCTCCACGACAAGTTTAGTGTAGCATCCCTATATGATACACATTTAGAATACCAAGTTTGAACTTTTTGCTATTATTTTTTCTTGAGATATGCTAATAACAGACACACAGACCAACCGCTAAAAATATTATTTTTGGATTCAGGGTACCTCAAATCGAGTAAACATTGCAAAAACTCTATTTCAAAAATTTGACCCTAAAGCAATACTTCTCTACCATTTGCATGGGTAAGAGAAAGTAAAACTAGTATGTTGTGGCCACCACAAGACTTTCTTCTCTCTTCTATTTTCCTATATGAATTCACTCAGTTCATATAAATTACAAAAATTATTATTTATTAAAATTATCTACCATGATGAATGTAGGCGATTTTCATCTTAGAGAAAACTAACAGTAAATATCCAAAGAAACACAGTTTAACTAACATCTTAAAAAATCTCATGTATAAGTTTCGTACAGTTAAATGTCATAGAAGTTGAAATATAGCATTCCCGTTCTCAGGAAAAACTGCACTATAGCAGCGCAACCTATTGGTAGATATACATCCAGATTGAATCGGCATAATGGCTTTCTTACATATCAAGTACACAAGTATTGTTTGATTATACATATTAGAACCTGAAATATAATCTTCCCTTAAGCTGAGAAAATCGCTGTATAGAAACGCCACCTGTTGAGCAATTAGTACCAAAAGTTGATTTGCAATAACTTATATTAAGGTTCATTCACATATAAATTTTTATACAATTTTGTGCAGTAGTTCCTGAGATATAAACCTTCCTTAAACTCTGAAAATCACTGCACAGCAGCACCACCTGTTGAGTAGTTGACCCTAAAAATTGGTAAGCACTAACATATATCAAGATACATCTACATATACATTTATATGCAGTAGTTCCTAAGATATAGCCTTTTCTTAAACTGTGAAAATCGCTACATAGCAGAGGCACCTGTTGTGTGGTTGCCACCAGAAGTTTATAGGCACTAACTTATATCATGTTGTATCTAGATATGAATTTATATGTATTTTTGTGCAGTAGTTCCTGAGATATAGATTTACTTTAAATTGTAGAAATCACTGCATAGTAGCCCCACCTATTGAGCTGTTAACACCAAAAGTTGATGGGCACTCTAATTTATATCAAGTTGCATCTATATATGACATTATATGCAATTTTGTGCAGTAGTTCTGAAGTATAGCCTTCCCTCAAATTGTGGCTATATGCAGCACCACATATTGATCGGATGACACCTGTTGGTAGGCACTAATTTAGGTCAAGGTGCATTTACAAATAAAATTATATCTAATTATGTGCAATAGTTCCTGAGATAAAATCGGCACAAAATGTTTGTCATGCACACAAAGGCAGACATTTTCCAAAAATGGTCAAATCGTGTTCTGGACCTCTCAAAACGTATAAATTCACCAAAAACCGAATATTTACGTATCTAATACTTTCTTCTATTGAATACAGAAGGAAGTACTTTCTTCTATTAAATACAGAAGAAAGTAAATAAGAAAAGTTATGCAAAATAAAACTGCTGAAAAGTCATTTTTTTTATTTTTTTTTCTTTCTTCTGTATTCAATAGAAGAAGGTATTGGATTCCTAAAAATTTTCAACTTCCGGTTTTAGACGGATTTACACGTTTTGAGAGATCTAAAACACGATTTTACCATTTTTACTTTCCGAACACTATAGTGAGGAAAGTATTGTAATCATGTCAAAAATCCGAATTCGAGATTTTGATGTTTCTATACGTTTCGAGGTCCAGCGAGTCCGTTTTCACTATTTTTACGATGATGTATGTATGTGTGTGTGTATGTATGTGTGTATGTATGTGTGTATGTCTGTGAGTGAACACGCTAGCGTCTAAACGCTTTGTTCGAATAAGCTGAAAGTTGGTACGTATATTGTAAGTCACCATAGTACGAACCCTATAGATTTTGGTGAATGTAGCACTTATAGTTTTTTTACAGGGACACAAAGAATAATTCTTTATCATTATGGCCAAGGGACCAAAATCTTAAAAGTGCGATAGCATCTAAACGCCTTATTCAATTGAGCAAAAACTTTATACACATATTATAGGTCACAGATACTCAATCTGTATAGATTTTGGAGAATCTAGCACTTATAGTTTTTTTACAGGGACACAAAGAAAAATTCTTTGCCAAATTTTTAAAAGTGTGATAGCGTCTAAACGCCTTATTAATCTCAGCAAAGAATTTGTACACATGTTATGGGTCACATTTGAACCAACTGTATAGATTTTGGTGAATCTAGCACTTACAGTTTTTTTACAGGGACACAAAGAAAAATTCTTTATCTTTATGGCCTATGAGACCAGCGATAGCATCTAAACGCCTTATTCAATTCAGCTGAAAATTTGTATGAATATTATAAATCACTGTTGCACTAACTATAAGCATTTTGGTGAATCTAGCATTTATAGATTTTTACAGGGACACAACGAAAAATTCTTTATCTTTATGATCTAAGGGCTCAAAGTTCAGTAGTGTTAAATAAAACCTCGTGTGATATATGGAGAAAAATACTCAAACACTCTGTTATGGTTTTCTCTTTTTTGTTTGTTTAGCAACACCTCTTTCTTTATTTTATCTACAAAACTGTTAGTTACTCAATGTTCGGAAAGTCGAGTGGAGTCACTCCAGATTTTTAGAAAATGTCTGTCTGTGTGTGTGTGTGATAAAAATTTTGTGGCAACTGTATCTCCTAAGCTACTGCTCAGAATTGCATATAAATTTATATGTAGATGCACCTTGACCTAAACTAGTGCCTATCAACTTTTGGTGTCAAACGCTCAACAGGTGGCGCTGCTATACAGCGGTTTTCGCAATTTATGGGGAGGCTATATATCATGTTCTATTGTGTACAATCAAACAAAATTTGATATATTATAAGGTCATTATAAGCCATTATGCTGATTCAATTTGAATGCTTATCGGCCGAAAAGTGGCGCTGCTAGACAGCGATTTCCGCAATTTAAGGGAAGACCATACCTCATGAACTAAC
The DNA here is from genome assembly GCA_963930645.1 of Salticus scenicus. Classification (NCBI taxonomy): domain Eukaryota; kingdom Metazoa; phylum Arthropoda; class Arachnida; order Araneae; family Salticidae; genus Salticus; species Salticus scenicus. The sequence goes on along the minus strand of OZ005653.1, from coordinate 74,502,365 downwards.
TGCACAGAATTGCATATAAATTTATAGGTAAATGCACCTTGACATAAATTAGTACCTGTCAACTTTTAGTTTCAACTGCTCAACAGGTGGCGCTACTACACAGGGATTTTTGGAATTTAAGGATTGTATTTTCATGCACCTACAATTGTATACAATCTATAAATGTCAATATTCATTTTCAACTTGCTGTATAAGATTCTAGAAACTATAAAGAAATAGAATTATACAATATTTCTTGCTGATATAATTATTTTTTTACTCCCCCCGCCCCTCCTCTTTTCTTATCTCCAACTAGCCATCATCAATTAAAAACTGCAGAAGCCTTTAGTTTCCCAATTTTTCTCCATCAGCAACATAAATGTCAATATTCATTTTAAACTTGCTTTGTTAGATTCTAGAACCTATAAAGAAGTAGAATTGTTTCATTTCATTTATCTATTTATATTTTGACTGCCCCCTCCCACTTTCCAACTAGTGATCTAGGATTGCTTCTAGAACAATTTTTAGTATTTTATGCCATAAAAAGTTATCTGTGAAAAGTTATCTGACTATTAAATGATAATAATAAATAAAATAAAATAATTTTTTGTAAAAAAACATGGGGGGAAAAGAGTTGCAACTCATGGGGGGGGGGGGGGGGGGAACATACACAAAAGACAAAACACAAAAAAAAAAAAACTGGAGAGTGCATATGAACATACACTAAAAAAAAAAAATTTCAGTTGAGCATAAGGAAAATAAACAGACAAGGGGAGATAAAAATACGAAAACTATTACCTCAGTGGATGAAGTAAAACAGTAGCAGAAAGCAAGGGAATATACCAATGGGAGGGTCCTAATTGACAAAATGGGAAGGAGTATGACATACCAATCCGCACTGACTCTTAGGCTAAAAAGAAAGTCATATATTAATACAACAGGTAATTATTCAGAGATATAAATTGAAAGTTCTTGTATGTTGATTACAGCTAATAAAAGGTGAAGGGAAAAAAAAAATTTAAATAAGAAAAAAAAATAAGAAAAATGTCTAAAACACAAGAGTATCTGACACAGATGCAGAATGTCCAACAATGTCCATAATTGTCGAAAGTTTTTATTTTCTGCCAGCAGAAAAGAAACCGAAACCACAGTCACAGACAAGTCATGTAAGAACTTGGAAGATGGAAAGTGTCATGACAAATTTTATAAATACAAGTTCTTGGATGACGTCAGTTAGGAACTATCTGGGTCTGAGTAGATACGGATCTCGTGTGGGTTTGTAAATACGCTGTTTTCTGGAACGTGGAATTTCAGGTGCATTTGGAGGTGAGGTTGCATTTTCTTGCATAGCTGGAGAGATATCTTCTGTGACCTGTACAGGAGGTAGAAGGTTCTGATGAGATAAGTCTGATACTTGCGGCCTGTTGTCATCTTGAAGAGCTGGGTCACCTTTATCAGGGCTTGGAGACTGGAATTGTTTTCTGTGGGTGACAAGGATTAATTTATTTATGTGAATCTTTCGTCCTGAGGAGCTAGGCTTGTCAACACTTTGAATGAGGTAAATTACTGGAGATAACCTTTTTATTATTCTGTATGGAGATGGGTTGACAATTTTCTTGAATTTTGTGTTGTGCTGTACGAAAACAATGTCATTTGGTTTAAAGTTGCGAAGCTTACTTTTGAGATGTTGTCGATCATTTTGAATTTTTTGAAAAGATATTAAATTTTTGTAAATACTGTCGTACAATTTGTTGAGATTTTGCATCAGTTGGAAGTAATCGTGATGGACATCTAATTGGTCTTGCAATCGGGGTGGTTGAAATGAGTCAAAGACTGTTGTCATATTCCTGCCAAAATGGATTAGATTCGGTGAGTGCCTGATGGTGTTGTGAAATGTGTTGTTGTATATGTTTTCATGGATCTTGACCGCATATTCAAACTTATAGCCATCTTGAAGTAGGGCTCTGATTGTAGCTTTAATGGAAGTGTTGATGCGTTCGGACACTGAATTGGCCTGAGGGTTAGCAACTGTAGTATGCTCGAGTTTGATGCCTAACATTTTGGAAAACTCTTCAAAGACATCAGCTATAAATTGAGAGCCATTATCCGTAAGGATGAGTTCTGGACGACCGAAAGTTATGATATAGTCAAAGATGGCGTGGACTGTATTCATTGCAGTAATCTTTTTGATGATGTATAATTTGAGGTGTTTGGAAAAGTGGTCGATAGCAGTCAGAATGTGTTGGCCATTCTCAAAAGGACCTACAAAGTCGAGGCTAATGAACTGACCAGGTCTCGTTGGAATTCTTGTATTCTGAAAAGGCGCTGTCGGTATGCGTTGATGCTTGGACGTGATGCAGGTGGTACACGATTTTACGAAGTTGACAACATCGCTGTATAACCCTTTCCAATAGTAGGTTTTGCTAACATTCCTAAACGTTTTGTCAATGCCAAGGTGAGAAAGATATTTAATTCGTAGGCATTTTCCTTTAAGAGAATCAGGTAGGACAATCTTGAAGCGGTTAGGGTCATTTGAGTCGTGCCTGGATGGGTTATATAACAGCAGTTCAGTTTCTGGGCAAATGATGAAATTTTTAAATTTTGAAAGTCTATTGTTTTTAATGTCCTTTATTATGTTGCATAAGTTTTTATCGTCTTGTTGTTCGTGAAGGATAGTCTGAATGGAGATTTGATTACGAGGATCTTTAGTGGGAGCATAAGCCTTGACCTCACTAGGTATAGAATTCACATCCCTAGTGGGCTCTTGAACTGCATTTATGGTTTCCGTTGGAAAGTTGGAGTTGCTGCATTCTTCGTTAAGTGTGACAGGAAGTACTTGGTTGGAATTGAGGATTTTAGGATCTGATGTAATATCACTCGAATTTACAGGGGTACGGGATAAGAAGTCTGCAAGTATGTTTTCCCGACCAGGGATATGTTGAAAAGTATAAGAGTATTCGCTGATGTCAAGTAACCATCTCGTGATGATGTCAGCAGGTGATTTTGCTTTTTTGTATTTACTGAGAGACTTGCAATCAGAGAGGAGAACAAAATGCCTGGCGTACAGAAGATCTCTGAATGCAGCCATCCCTTTTGCAATAGCCATCAATTCAAGTTGAAGAGGCGGATATTTTGTCTGTGCACCACGTATGGCCTTGGAAAAATATGCAACTGGCAGCAAGTCGCTGCCATGTTTCTGAAGCACAACCGCACTGATGGCAAATTTTGAAGCGTCTGTGTTTAAATAAAATAACTTATTGAAATCAGGTTGCTGAAGAAAAGGTTGTTGAAAAAAGATTTGTTGTAACTGTTGAAAGGCTTGCTCTTGCGACTGACCCCAATGAAACGTTGACTTAGGAGAAGTTAAGGTGACCAGCGGTTCAGCTACCGATGCAAAGGAAGGGATAATGTGTCGATAAAAGCCACATAGGCCAAGGAATTTCTTGACATGCCTCTTGGAAGTTGGAGTTGGAAATGCGTGGATTTTTCTAATGTTAGACTTTATAGGATACACTCTGTTACATTCAATGTGAAAGCCAAGGAAATCTACAGACTCCTTGTGGAACTGGCACTTGGATAAATTTAGGATGAGGTTGTATTTACAAAAAACTTTAAAAATTCAGCTAATTTCTCTATTGCTTCCTGAAAGGAGTTGCTACACAAAATAATGTCGTCTTGATAAGCGAATATACCCGGGAGGTTTGTTTCTTGAATAATGTCATCAATCATAGCCTGGAAGATGCTTGCAGCCGTCTTCAAACCAAAGGGAAGGCGTTTGCAGCGAAAGGTACCCCACTGAGTGGTGAAAGAAATTTTGTCTTAGTATTTTTCCGGCAAATTGATCTGGTGATAGGCACTTGGCATGTCGAGTGTGGTAAAAAATTTAAAGCCGGCTATATTGTTAAGAAGGGTTTGGATCTTAGGAAGAGGATAAGAGGAGTGCTCAATCACTGTGTTGAGTAATCTCAAATCTAGTGCCATTCGATATTGGGGAATACCAGAGCCGTTATCCTTTTTTTTGACCAAGATCATGGGGCAAGCCCATGATGCGGCATTTTTTTCGATTACACCTGCTTCAATAAGTTCATTAATTTGTTTTCTGGCCTCTTCTTGCAGTGCGTGGAGTACAGGGAAAGGCAAAGCTTTAATGGGATAGTCATTTGAGAATTTAATTTCAGGTTTACTTTTATCAGAGTGACCCATAGAGACTAGTGAAGTGGAGAAGGATTGAAAGTTACGTTCTAGTAGCTTCTTTAGTTTAACTCTGTTTGCCTGGTCAAGATGACTAAGATCAATTTTTGCCTGTTGAAATTCTATTTTTCTGAGATTGATAGTGTCCGGGGTGGGTTGAATTAGGTTGATAAAAGTTTCAATTGAAGGAGGAGGAATGGATACATCACTCGATTCACAAGAAGGGTTGGCAATGGGTTTGATGTCGTCAGCTACATGGAGAGCCCCAATGCAAAAATTTCTGTTGAAATGAACTGGAGAGTTTGATACATTTTCCACACATACATAAAAATGAACAGTGGTTGGCAATTGATAATGTCTATGTACAGAATGCTCAACTGTGAGTAATGGGTCCCTCTCACACACAGTACAATTAAAAGAAAATACTGCGTGATGGATGACAACATCTCCGTTCACGGCAGAAGGAAGAAATAGCAAGTCCCTATGCATCAACTGGTGCGGCAGACAGGTCTGTACTCTAAGGTAACATGTGTCGTTGGGCACAATAATGGCTTTGTTGGTAAGTTTAGCCTTGGGAAGTAACTCGTGAGGTTCTTGTACTGTGGGAATCTTAGGAACAAAGGGTGGAACATCAACCAATTTATTAAAGTCAACCTGTTGTCTCTGTATGTCGTACTGAAATCTGGTTTGCTCACAGACCTGTGTCTTGTGTTTCTCTTCTGTAAGGGTACACATGGAATTTGAACAAATGTTATTTTGGTAAGTGCAGTTTGTAAACTTAATGTATTCATCTTTTATTTTGCAACTTTCCAGCTCTGGGAATACTAAAATGTTGAACTTCCTAATGAAATCGTAGCCTAAAATGCCTGTAAAAACAGATGAAGTGCGAATGGATGAGAGATATACAGGATGGCGGAAGTATGCTTTCCCAATTTTGAAGGAGACGTCAATGCACCCGTGAAATTGCACCTCTGAATTAATGGTAGTCATTTTGACTGACCTGGCAAGATTTTTGTACCTAATTAGGCTTTTGTGAGTGTCGAAAAATTGCTTTGAAAGGACAGAGATACTACTTCCAGTATCTAATAAAAAGGGAGTATCAGCTTCATGAAATTGGACGTTAATTATGGGTATGTTGGGAAGTTGTACATTAACACTGGCAATAATTTCTTCTGGAGGTTCATGGGAGGACGAGGTCTGCACTCCAGCACACAGACGCTCGCTTAGGCGTTTGGGAGATTATTGCTGCAAGAAGTGTTAGCTCTAATAAGTGGAGCAACGACACAATCCCTGGCTGTATGACCAACAGACAAGCAAAGCTGACATTGAGTGCAGGAGTCCTTGTTGCGAGAAGTAGAGGAAGTAGTAGAAACAGGATGTTGATTCTTTTTATTAAATTTATGGCGATTAAACCTTGGGCGGTGGGAATTCTGTTGTCCAGACTTGTGGTATTTAATGTTACGGAAGTTTCTGTATTTATTAGGTGATTTATTCTTGTAATTTATAGATTTAGGAACATGTTTCTTCTGTGGTCTGTATGTTTGGTTGGGCGACTCACGGCCAGATTTAATACTAAGGGATGCTACAGATTCCTGTAAGGTGTGTATCTGTTCTGTTAATGAGTCGAATTTTTCGGTTGATGCAGAAGTGGAGCCGGAGGATAAAACTAAGTCACTGATCTCGCACTGTTGTGCTAAAGTCGCTTTTTGAACCGCCATGTTGTAACATTGAATTCCACTTTGCATGATGTTCAGTCGGTACGAAGAGGGAATTACCTTTAAAAATTTTACAAACTTTATGGCATTTAGGGCTTCTTGGTCGTGAATGTTGGCGTATACTCTGTTAACTAGGATGTCAAGTCTGTGAGATAAATTTGTGATGGATTCCCCTTTATTCATTACAAAATTCTCAAGCTCAAGGACGTACGTCGCCTGAGACTGGGGTTTAAAAAAAGAGCGTAATTTATCAAAAAGTGCCTGTGAGGTGTTTAATTTATTGATTTCTTGTATTTGCGACACATACTTTAAGGCTGCACCCTGGAGTTTTGACTTAGTATATGCAAGTATGTAGCGATCGCCCCAATTTTGAACTGCAGCTATTTCCGAAATTTGCGACAAGAAAAACTCAAGTTCGTCTGGATTGCCATCAAATGGCTGAATCTGTATGAGAGGTTGGGAAGGGGTGGCAGCATACCTCTGACTATTATTATCACCAGAAGGCGTTAAGGTAGGTATAGAGATTGTGCTATCAGAAGACTCCCGAGTCCGCTTAGGTCTACCTTTAGGTGGCATGTTGAAGGAAGAGGAAGTAACAAAAAAAAGGTTTATATTGCAACTATTTAAACAGTACTTGGTTCAATGTAATACTAATAAAGATATATTCATATGCATATCCTGATAGGATTGTTAAATATTCTGGTATTTCAAGAGCATGTTTCTATAAAGTGTTCAATATCTTCTGAGAAAATTCAATTCTTGGTTTTAAATATGCAAAATTACCATATTTCAAAAAAAAAAAAAAAAAAAGGTTTATGAATTGGTTATCTATGGTGAATATGGGCGATGGATAATACTCAGCAATATTATATAGGAATGGTGATACATGACATCTGCATTGGCCTCATCTTTATTTTTAATGTAAATATATGCCACAAGTAATTTAATTATATCTTTTGTAAATATGGAAAGGAAATAGAATCGGCAATAGAGCTACTTATATAGAAAAACTTGGATTACACAAGGTATGTACTTTATATACACTATGAGCCAATCTCTCACAAATAAAAGTTGCCATTTAGTATCTATCTATATATGTACCTTTTTTTTTTTTTTTTTAATTATTATTATTGTTATTATGATTGCTATGGCAAATAACCAAGTTATCGGCAATAAATATCTACATAGAAGAAAAAATGTGTTCTACTAGACCCATGTTTTATATAAATAATAGGTATGACCACTATATTTCATAACAAAAGATTGCCGTTTATTTTTTATTTTTTTATCAGAATTATGACAAACAAACCACAGGCAATATATTTATGCGTATATAAGAAAAATTATATTACACTAGGCATATGCTTGCTGTAAGTATGAGCAGCATTTAACTACAAAAAAAAAATTGCCGTTATTTTTATTTATATATATTTCTTTTTTTTTTATTACTGTTATTAATGAATGCATAATTTATTATGTGGCCGAAAGAAAATTATGAAAGCTGCATATAAAATGAGTCCGCCGATGTGGAGAGGAAACGGCACCATGTATGAAGGTGCAATGTACCTTCTTGCCGTGAAATCGTGGTTTAAGCAAAGTGGATGAGTATATTTTTGCTCTTAAGAATTCATGACCTCCTTAGAAATTTGTTATAAGGAAGGATTCCTTTTTATTCTGACCCAGGAACTTGGATGTCCACTGATGGAGGACTCATTTAGTAATACAGTTACCGTGGCGTGGAATGCCACGTGTGTTCAATGGCTGGCATGCACATTTTAAGTTATCTGACGATAATAATAAAAAAAGGAACGTACTCACATTATCTCGGCTGTAAGAATGATGTGTTACGTTGTAAGGCACAGTGAGGAGGCTGGCTGGTAGAAACAGATTCTTTATTGGAGGCTAAAACGGACATTCGCAGACCACCTGCCGGGCTCCTAAGACGGGAAGCATTCGGGAACCGGAATACTAAAAAAACGTAGTCAGCAATTTCGTACTTTTCTTTAATTGTGACTTAGACCATTCATTCAATTAATAGAAGTGCCAGGTAGGGTGATGTATCTGGATTGCCGTCACGGGCAGACACCGAGGATCGAAGCCGTCGGCACTAAACGCCGACTCCAAAACTACCGTGACCGGAGCTGTATATCGATCGCACCGCGTGTGAGAGGGAACCACTACTGACTTTCCTCACCGCGCGCGCTCGCCAGCAAGCCTGGAGAAAAGGGGTGTTGCCGCAAAGCCACCAATCGGAGGCAAGCGCTGACGAAAGAGCGTGACGACAGCGCGCGTACGTCACGAGCGCCACGCATCGTAGCGGGAGGGGGAAAGAGGTCCTCAAAAGAAGGAACAGTAGGGGAAAATGAAGTGCCGTTGGGAAGCCAAAATACGGCGCGTAATGGGAAGGATTAAATTATTGAGTAAATTAGAATAAATGGACGGATATTAAATTGGTTTTGCCAAATAACGAAAAAGAGCGATGTCATGCAATATGACAAATCTCTTTTTTTTTTCTTTTGTGTGTGTGTGTGTGTAGCCTGTAAATGAACAGTGAATGATTTCTGTACCCTATTCTGCAGGAAACATGTTTTTAAGTATATAAAAAATATATATTCATTTAATTTGGTTTGGTGTAGTTTATAGATGTTAAACTCTGCATACCTGCAATTTCCCCCATAGACGGTAATGCATTTAAATTCTTTTGGGTGTCACTGTATATGAACCATTTGCTTGATCTCACCAACTAGGGGGGCTCTGCCAACCTACTCGCTCCGCTCACCAACCCTCAACTTGCTTCGCTTATTAATCGCTGCTGGGCTCTTTCTGCCTATTCATTGCTTTGCCCTTCACTGAATAGGAATATCAATAGTGCAAGACAAAATCAGAACAATATTATGGAAATTCCTATATTCAATGTCAAATTGAAATGCATATCATTTAATATCATATTTTTTAATGAAATATACTAAAAGTCAATAATTTGTTAGAATAGAAAAATATTCGTAATATCTAGGTCATTTTGCATTACAGCTTTAACATATAATCTTCTTGGCGACTTTTAAATTTTTGTCACCGTATTGGTGATGAATTTTTTGGTACAATTGCATGTAAAAAAAAAATCTACGACCTAAATGTCCTGACTTTTTTGAGCACCAGAGTTTTGCAGTTATTCATTATAGATAAGCATTTAATTTGGTGATGTTTTTTATATTTACATTTGTATTATAACAAGTTTTTTAAAAAGTAACTGAATGTAGGCTTGAAAATTTGATATCCAAAACAATATTACTTATGATTTATTTTTTGAAATTATCATCCTTGTAAGCGCTCATAGCAGTATTTCCCAGGAATGCCAAACAAAAATTTATTTTTAACTTTTTGTTGAGAAAAAGTTTCTAATACCTAAATATTTTGAAAGAAACAGGGGAGAAAAAAAGTAAAATAATGTTTGTATAATTGACGGCATTGCTTTTTGTCTTTAAATTATATTTATCTTTTTTTATTTAAAAACATATTTAAAAATACTTCAGATATATTTTGGCATTAAAAAAAAAAAAAAAATGTATTAAGCATAGGTAATAGCAAAAATGTTTTTACTGTCAGTTGCAGAAATACACAAATATTTTGCCACTAATAGACAGAATTTGCACTTCATTATTATTTTATTTATTCAATTAATCAATTCCTACTATTAGTTCACACTCTCCCTATATATATCTTGTACAAATCTTGCAATCGATTTTTAACAATGACTTATGACTTAACGAGGAGGGCAGCCCTCAGCAGGACACTGAGAGCTAGGGCACATTGACCAGAGGTCTATTGTACCCAGACCCAAACACATCCTTATGAGAAAAGCCTCGTAGTTGAAGCAAAGCTCAGCAGACACCTAACAGGAATATCCTGCAGCTCCCAAGGCTCAATAAGATGCCGACCAAGATGCTCAAACCTGTAAGCAGAAAAGGCCTCACAGTCACACAAAATGTGCCGAGCAGTCTCCTCTTCCAGACAGCAACCACGACAAATAGGATCAGAACAGACACCCATAATGTTCAGATGTCTCTTAAGGGTACAGTGACCAGTAAGAAGGCCAATAACCTTCCTCAAACCATTCCTGTTAAGCTTTAAAAGCTCCTTATGATGAAGACCAGGATAGTCACGATTAAGCTCTTTTGCTTGCCTTTGACCATCATAATTACGCCATAGCCTATAGTACTCCTTACCAAAGAGCTTGGAGATAGAAGCCCTAAAAGTAGTGGGAGAAATACCTAGAACAGGCTCAGGGCCACAAAAGAGTGTGCTGGAACCAGATCTAGCCAACTCATCAGCCAACTCATTACCAGGTATACCCATATGACCAGGTACCCAGTAAAGACTAACTTTATTATAGGAAGAAAGCTCACAAAGTGTCTTGTAGCACTCCCATACGAGAATAGAGGTGAACTTACACCTCTCCAGTGAAAGGAGAGCCGCTTGACTGTCAGAACAGATACGGATGGTTAAATTATGATAACCCCTGTCTAAGCACACCTTACAGCATAAGATGATACAAAGATTTCAGCCTGGAAAACTGTGGCAAACTTTCCAAGAGGAAAAGAAAGCCGAGTTCCATCCCCAGAACAGTAAACACCTGCCCCAGAATGCGAACCAAGCTTAGAGCCATCAGTATACCAAACCAAACAGTTGTCATCAAGCCAACTAGGAGACAACAGCCAATCCTCCCTAGAAGGGAAAAAGATCTTAAAAGGCTTATGAAAGGCAAATTTCATAACCATGTAGTCACTAGGCATGATGAAAGAAGGAAGATCAGCAACAAATGAAATGAGGGAACCCCAAGACAGATGTCTAGAATAATCCTTCCACAAGCCCAGACACATGAAACGCTTCATACAGGTTAAAGCCTCAGCTTCAATACGCAAATAAAGCGGAAGAAGCCCAAGCAAACACTCAAGGGCAGCAGTTGGAGTAGTCCTAATGCAGCCTGAAAGAGCAACACAGACCATCCTTTGCAACCTAGTAAAGTTAGTTCTAACAGTAGTCAGTCTAGACCGAGACCACCAGACAATACAGCCATAGGTGATGATAGGACAGATAATCATTGAGTAGATCCAATGGACAGCCCTGGGACATAAACCCCAGGTTCTTCCAATGGAACTCTTGCATGCCCAAAAGACCTTTGTGGCCTTACGTAAGCAATACTCAATATGCTTACTCCAGTTCAACTTAGTGTCAAAAAATACACCCAAGAACTTGACCTCACACGAAGGCAACAGCCTATTACCCAGGAAGTAGACATCACCAAGATTTAGATATCTTCTCCTAGAAAAAGGAATAAGGTTTACCTTGGAAGGATTAATAGATAAGCCCGAATCAGAGCACCAATGTGCAACATGCTGAAGAGCACCATTCATAACATCAGAGACAGAGTTACCAAACTTGCCCCTGACAACAATAGCCACATCATCAGCATAACCAACACATGGAATACCAAGGTTGGCAAAATGGACTAACAAAGAGTCAACAACAATGCACCACAGAATAGGAGAGAGCACTCCCTCTTGTGGACAACCAGAGCTAGCATGAACCTTCATGCAAGTACCCATAAAAGAGGCACAAACATACCTAGAGGATAGCAAATTAGCAATCCATCTGGTAATAATAGGATTAGTACCCCTTAAGTCAAGAGCACGAATGCTAGTGTCAAATGAGTCCTTATCAAACGCCCCTTCAATATCAAGAAAAGCAACAAGGGCAATTTCTTTATCATTAATGCACTTTTCCAAGAGAAAGGAAAGTTCATACAATGCAGTATTAGCAGATCTTCCAGGTTGATAGGCATGCTGTGAGGAAGACAGTGGCCTATCAACAATAACAGAATCCCTAAGGTATCTGTCAATAAGCTTCTCCATTCCTTTCAACAAAAAAGAAGAGAGGCTAATAGGTCTAAAGGACTTGGCATCAAAGTAGTTATCCTTTCCAGGCTTAGGAATGAAAACCACCCTAGCATTCCCCTAAGACTGAGGTATATACCCATAAGCAATGCAAGAACGAAAAATTCTGCAAAGAAAAGGAGCAAGAAAATTAAGACCCTTAATAAGAAGCACAGGAATGATGTCATCCATACCGGGCGACTTAAAGGGTTCAAAAGACTTAATAGCCCAGATGACCTTGTCATGGGTAACCACCATTTTAGCAACTTCTCAACTGTCCTTACTGCAAGTATGTGAAGAGACAGAGCTATGCCTATCACAATCAGTAGTACCAGAGCCGGGAAAATGAACACGCAGCTGCTCAGATAGCGTCTCTTCACTCGACTCACTGTATCTACCAATAGGAAGACGAATAGCATTCAAACTAGAACTATAATCTCTAGTCAAAATTTTTGCTACCTTAGCAGTAGCAGAAATACCATTAATACCATCACAGAACAACTGCCAAGAATGTCGCTTAGCAGTTCTAATGGCCTTATTGTAGGTAGTGAGGGCATCCCGATAGGCTTGCCACGCACCAGACTTCCTAGCTCTATTAAAGAGCTTCCTACATTTCTTACGTAAAGAACTAAGCTCAGAAGACCACCAAGGAACACGCCTTGGGGAGCTAGTAACCGTAAGCTTACAGCTACTATGATAAGAATTGAGAATGATCTGTTGCAACTGGTCAACAGTCAACTCGATATCATCAGTAGAATTAAACTTACCAGAAAAGGTGGAAAGGCCTTTTCCGAGAAGCTTTTCAAAAGAACCCCAGTCAGTAGGTCTCGGGTTCCTCCTAGCAACCTTTACATAGTAAGAAAATTCTTACTCGACCCGTCCGAAGACATCCGAGTACAACCTTTACATAGTAAAGGCCTTTAACAGAAAAAGTGATCAGTTGATGATCAGAAGCTGTAACTGCATCAGACACCTTCCAATCAGAGATGTACTCTAAGCATAAAGAGTTACACAGAGTCAGGTCAATAACCTCCCTTCTATTAACCGTAACAAAAGTAGGTCCATTGCCTCTGTTAAGGATACACAAGTTATAAAATAAAATATGATCCATCAGCACATCTCCCCGCTTGTTGCAATCACTACTTCCCCACAAAGTGTGGTGAGCATTTGCATCACAGCCAAAGATGAGCCTAAAGCGTGAACGACAATAACTAAGAATAGACTTAGCCAAGTCAGACAGTGGTTCTATCTCCTCATAAGGAAGATAGGCAGAGACAAAGACAAAATCAATATTTGCAGCTCTGTCATTGAGTTTGACTTTAACCGCAACCATATCCTTATTCAGGAAGTTGACAAGATGAAAGGCATTAAGTTCAGACCTAGCAATAATGCAAGCTCTGGGTGTATCGCAAAAGGTGTCATAAAAAATATTGAAACCTTTAACGCTAAGGCCGATGATTTTACCATCACGGGTCCAAGGCTCTTGAATAAGAACAATGTCAAAATCTCCATCAACCAGCCTCTTGGAGAGAAGAGCCGAAGCAGCCTTGCTATGATGGAGATTCAACTGACCAACTCTAATCTCATCCATAACAGAGAAACAGAGAAGCAACAGCCAGGTGGAAATTACCCATCATGGCCTGACTCAGGCGAAGAGTCCTTCTGCAACAGTTCCAAAGCCTTATCAAACCCACACAAAGACTGCGGCGAGCCAGCTAGCAAAGTGCCCTCTGACCCAGAGTCCAGTACAAGATCAGATAAGTCAAGAGCATCACTAAAGGTACTCACCTGAGAAGCCGAAGGGGACGGCACCTCAAAAGCAGATGACACCTGAGAAACAGGAGGCTCAAAGGAAGCCAGGGGCTCAGCAGACTCTGAGGAATCCAAAACAGAAGGATCCACAGAAGTAGATACCACCTACTTAGGTTCCCGTTTGTTGGGATCGTGTAGAATCTTAAAGAATCCACGATCAAGACCAGTCAGAGCAGAGAAACCAGACCTGCGCATCACCTCAACATCCCCAGAATCAACCTCGAGAATCCATCTAGCAGAGTTATATCCTGCAGAACACTGCAAGACACGCCACTCCATAGCTTTCAACTCAGGGTTGTAACGCTGAAGACGTCTCAGAAACATACTAGAGTCAGAGAACTTGTCTCTAGTCCTAAAAGCGACTTTAACAGGCTTGGGCAACTCATCAGCATCCAAGACTCTGAGTACTAAGTCACCCAATATTCTATTGCCAAAGTTGCTCTTGATCCATTCCATCGTAGCAGCATTACTACACTGGAGATTCAGAGCTCCCTTAACCAAGTTATTGGCAAGAATTTCAGGCAGACTGTCTCCAATAGGAATAGAGTCAATCAGCTTCAAAATCTCACGCTGAATACAATCATAATCATCCAAAGACAGCCTGTCAGAAGGGAAATCCCTCTTAACAATGGCTACCCTGGTCGATGACTGAACAGCATGAGCATAAGAGCAAGGTTGGTCATTCTCCCCAGATCGGATGTCCTTTTTAACTAACTTCCTGACTAGCTAGAAATTTGAAACTTTCAGGATAGCTTAGAAAACGGTGACAATTTTTTTTTACTACTTTTAGCCAATTGTTTCGGGTTCCTACTGCCTTCGGCAGCGTTACTAGTACAAAGATTGCAATCGATTTTTAACTAACTTCCCGACTAGCTCAGCATTCGAAACTTTCAGGATAGCTCAGAACACGGTGACAATACTTTTTTTTAATACTTTTAGTCAATTGTTTCAGGTCCCTACTGCCTTCGGCAGCGATTATATGAATCAACAGAAAATTTATTTAACTAACTTCCCGACTAGCTAGACATTTGAAACTTTCAGAATAGTTCAGAACATGGTGAAAATGCATTTTTTAAATACTTTTAGCAAACTGTTTCGGGTCCCTGCTGCCTTCGGCAGCATTACCAGTATTGTGTTATCACACAATCGATTTTTAACTAAGTTCCTGACTAGCTAGACATTTGAAACTTTCAGAATAGTTTAGAACACGGTGAAAATACATCTTTTTAATACTGTTAGACAACTCTTTCGAGTCTATGCTGCCGTTGTCAGCATTACCAGTACAAATCTTGCAATCGATTTTTAACTAACTTCCCGACTAGAAAGCATTTGAAACTCCCAGAAAAGCTCAGAACACGGTGATAATGCATTTTTAAAATATTTTTAGCCAACTGTCTGGAGTCCCTGCTGCCTTCAGCAGCCTTTATATGATTCAACAGAAAATTTATTTAACTAACTTCCCGACTAGCTACACATTTAAAACTTTCAAAATAGTTCAGAATACGGTGAAAATGCATTTTTTATATATTTTTAACCAACTGTTTTGGGTTCCTGCTGCTTTCGGCAGCATTACCAGTACAAATCTTGCAATCGATTTTTAACTAACTTCCCGACTAGCTAGATATTTAAAACTTTCAGGACAGCTCAGAACATGGTAAAAATACCTTTTTTTAATACTTTTAGTCAACTGTTTCAGGTACCTACTGCTTTCGGCAGCGTTTATATGATTTAACAGAAAATTTATTTAACTAACTTCCCGACTAGCTAAACATTTGAAACTTTCAGAATACGGTAAAAATGCATTTTAAAAATACTTTTAACCAACTGTTTCGGGTCCCTGCTGCCTTCGACAGCGTTATCAGTAGAAAGCTTGCAATAGAGTTTTAACTAACTTCCCGGCTAGCTAGCCATTTGAAACTTTTATAATAGCTTGAAACACGATAACAAAGAATTTTTTTAATACTTTTAGCCAATTCTTCCAGGTTCCCGCTGCCTTCGGTAGCGTTTATATTATTCAATAGAAAATTTAAAAACATGGTATATAAAAAGTTCTTTTTACTTTGTAATTATTCTTATTATATCACTGAACTGAGTCCACGAGCGTAAATATTCTCCATTTATAAATTATATTTTACTTTTTATTTGATTTTGCATGCATGCTTTTTATTTCTATTTATTAACTAAAATAAAGTTTTTCTTTGGTGACCTAAGTAGGAATTGACTTTTTTTTTTATATACAGTAAAACCTCTCTAAGTTGGACACCTACGGTTCCAAGAAAAAGTGTCCAACTTATAGGGGTGCTTACTTTTCTTGATTTAATTAAACTGTATCTATGCATGCTTTTTAACTTTTAATCACGTCTACACATAATATAATTAAGTATTCACGACTTATATACAAAAAATAATTAATTTGCCTATATAAAATTTAAATTATGTTGTGGCCATTATAATAATTTCTTCTATAATTTTTTATATAATAGCGCTACCTACCAGTTAACATGCAAGAAAATTTAATCAATATAGCTTCTCACAATAAAGATTTTGCACATGCATTTTGGTACAATTTTTTCCAATAGATGATGAGATAGTCATGTGGAAAATCAGAGAATGTGAGTAAAAGTAGCACCACCTGTATGCTGATCTACATCCAAATTAAGCTGATATTCATTTTCATAACGGCCATCTCACATATGAAGTTTGGTGAATTTATTCACTCTAGAAACTGAGATATAGTTTTCCGGTGAATGGGGAAAACTGAAGCATAGCAGCAACACCTGTCAGCTGATATGCATTCAAATTGAATCAGCATCGTTTTTCACAACAGATCTCTTTTATATTAAGTTGAGTGCATCTATACACTCAAGTTATACTTGGTAATAAAAATAAAAGGGGTAAATGAAGAGGAACTCTACCAACCAAAATGTATTTTCTAAAAGCCAATTTTTAAGCAGTCTAAGTCAAAACATGCCTGTAAGCTCTCTGTGGAATATTAAAAAAAAAAAAAAAAAAAAAAAAAAAAAAAAATGCAAGGATAATTCATGCAAATTAATAAAAAGAAATATTCTTGCATTATGCACTAAATTACAGTAATTTGTGATTGTTTCAACTGAAGAAAAGAAGTATTTTTTATAAGATAAGACAGAGGTAAATATATTGTGACAAGAAACATTTTTTTTTAAAGATATTTACAGTTTTTTCTACAAGGGATAAGTAAAATTTCTAAAATAAGAGTGAGAAAATGGAAGATTTATTTCTTTTTTTTTCTGTCTCATCGGGTAAAAGTGTCCAACTTAGGACAGTAGTTCACTGTCCAACTTCCAAGTTAAAGGGGTGTCCAACTTATAGAGGTTGGAGATAATGTTAATCCTATGGATACATTCCGTTCCGAGAAAAAGCGTCCAACTTAGAGGGGTGTCCAACTTGAGAGGTTTCACTGTATTACTTGTTATTACTTTTTTCCAGTACTAATTTCTGAAATGCATGATCACTTCACTCTTAACTTAATTTATAATAAATGGGGAGTACATTTTCAGATCTACATTGTACCTATTCCAAGATCTTTTGCTATGAAATTTTCAATATTAGAATGTGCACCAACCAGTTAATAAAGCTCATAAAATAAAAAAAATTCTAATATTGTGATTATTTATCAAGTTTTTTGTTATGTAAAGTAGTTCAGTTTTAAGTATTCGGTATTAATCTAAGCATTAACTTAAAATTTCATTACTTATTTTCATTAAAAATCTCAATTTTCAACACACTGAACAGTTTATTTATTACTAGCAGGCTACGCCCGCTTTGCTGGCCACTATATTTAAATGAATCTCCAAAAGAATTGGATCATTATTTATTTTTCACATCACATTATAAATAAAAACTAAAATAATTATATTGGAATCGCTTTAGACCTCGCATCGGGTACTCGCTGACTACGGCAGCTCTTTCTCTGGCCGCACTGTATCGGGAGCAGGTTCCCACTGCCTGCAGAAATCTCTTTCCTATGTATTTCAATATGGGTATTTATTGACGATAGGTGGGTCTGCCATTATTTAAGAACTATGATTTTAAAGATAACTGTATCTCAGCGTCTATTAAATATTTTAGTTTTTGAACCAAGTATTTTACTGCTCATGCTATTTACACTGTATTATAATTTGATTCCGACCAATATAATGAAATAAAATAAAAAGTAGATTTTCTTTTAGATGGAATTAAATATATAAAAAACAAATAAATTCCAATCAGTTTAATCCTTTCTACTATATACTACCATTATTTCCTGACAAATACTATAAATTAGAAAAAAAAAAAAAAAAAAACTTTTAAAGAAATTAAATTAACAAATGAAAAATAATTGTTGTTATACTACAAAAATTATACATAAACATAACTGTTATAAATACGTTTTTAAATTTTAAATTTAATATATTTAATTTTTTCTACAGCATTACCATTTTATTTTCAATAAATATAATAAGTTAAAAAGAGAAAAAAGATTCGCCCTCAAATAAATGTATTAAATAAAAAATAAATTGCATAATATAGCCGTTGCTAAGATACGCAGACGATTACAATCGAAGAATAAATTCATGAAAAATGAAACATAAAAGCCAATGTTTAAAATCGAAAAAACATTAATTTAAAAAATTCAAATTCGAAATTTGAAAAAATATCGATGAGGTGCACATCTGCAGGGTCCCAGGTACCTATATGCCAAATTTGGAAGTTCTGCGATCAGTAGTGTGTAGTATTGTTCATGTTTAAATAAATGTATTTATTTTCCTATTGAAAAAAAAAATAAACTCGTTTTTTTTTTTTTTTTTTTTTGGCAACAATTAAATTATGGATTAAATTTAAATGGCTAATTTTTTCCTATTATTAGCTTATTATTTTCATATTTTTATTAATTAAAAGAAAACTAAACAGAAATTCGAAATTCTGACTTCGATGTGCACAATGATCCTTCGGGGGGCACCTTTGTGTTAAATCTCGTGACTGTCCGAGCTACCGTTTTCGAGAACAGTGAAATATACAAATATTGCTCACTTAATAGTATAAGATATTTTTTACATAATTTGCTAATACATTTTTAATTTCTTTTTTCAAAGTATACTTATTTTGCATTACAGAATTGAAAGAAAAAATGTTGGTTGTACGGCTTTTTAATTTTTATTCTACTTTTAAACTTGGTCAGTATTTTTTTTTAATTTAGTCAGTATTTCGTCAGTGTTTTTCCAATTTTGGTCAGTAAAATCGGTACTTTTAAACCTCTGGACCACTTTAATCCTGCATGATGAATTTTCTTTTCTTGATTTATTTGGAAGAAACTCTTTAGGAATCTCTTTTCTTTTTATTAACAGTTCCAACATAAGCCAAACCTTTCTTTTTCAGTTCTGATAAAAGTTCCATGGAAGAGAACCAGTTATCTGCTGTAATGTTCTTATTCATGTTGAAAATTTGTTTACTTAAACATAAAACAGCTTGTCTGGGTTTGCTGAATAACTTGACTTTCGTCCATGCCAACATTATAGGAATCTTTTCCACAGTATAAGTAAGCATTATATATATATATATATATATATATATAGCTATTACGAGCATCAGTTAGACACATGATTTTAAGCCCATATTTTGCAGGCTTTTAAGGCATTTACATTTTGAACCGGCATTTGCCACTGAAGCATTTTGTCTACAAAAACACAGGAGCCGATAGTATAAGCTTTCTGTGAATTTTCAATAAATGAATTTAATAATTTGCAATAAACTAAACCATGAAGTATAAATTAAATTAAAACATACAACTCTTTATTCTTCATGTTGATTGCCCCAGCTTTTTCACCGGCGAAACAGTGTTCGAAGTTTGATGAAACTTCGTTTCGTCAAACTTCAAACACCGTTTTGCCGGTGAAAAAGCTGAGGCACCCCATGCGAAGATAGTCCGGCAATCAAATGAAGAATAAAGGTTGTATGTTTTAATTTAATTTATGAATTTAATAATTCGGCAATAAGGGCTGCAGGATGCAGTATTTTGTGGATTTGTCTGTCATCGGGATTATCAAATCGCAAATTTAGAATCAATAATTTAAATCTCTTGATTGACATAACTGCACGGAATATGTATCAACCAGTTCCATCTGTAGCAAAAAAACATTCAATATCTTCAATAGTTAGATTTGAAGATAGATGTGTATATAAGCAAACCTAAAAGCACCCTTGTTCCGTGATGGTTGAATTAGAAATTTTAGCTTTACTGGTATCAGAAAAATTTCTACTTTTTCCTATTTTCACATTTGTCCATTTCATTATACTCTCCAACATTTCATTTGTGAAAAGGAGATCCCATATCTCTTTTGGAGTCACTTTTCTTCATAAGTTTCCATAGGAGCTATGTCCTGGAAGACGAATTATATTATATGTGCACGAGTTTGCACATTCTTTTGCGGCTCAAGAGAGATGACCACTTGAATAGTTTTTTCCAGTAATATTTAATTGAAGTTTCAGTCTGTTTCTATATTCTCATTGTCAGATTCAGGAATTTCAGAATCTGTGGAATGCGAACTTTCTTGATTATATTCTTCCGAATACTCTTCAACGTCACTAAAATCACTTCCTATTTCTTCTAAAATCCTTTGTAACTCATATGCATAATGCGGATCAGAAGGCTGAATAATGTTTCGCGGGCCCAATCTCAAAGCCAAACTTCCATGTTTCTTCCCTTTGCTCGAAATTGTAACGCACTGAGGGACGTGAGGTCTTTCAGACCGACTGTAAAAAAATAAAAGAATTTCAAAAGGAAGCAGGTGCAAAAGTTTCTAGCCAATGAGAAATCAAGGTCAGTGTCACAAGAAAATAAACTACTGGACGAATCCATCCAATCAAGCTAAAAATAGAATAGGGGTGATAGAAAAGAATTTTGACGTCATATATTTTTTTTCTTTTAAGTCAGTAGACACCTTGTTCAATTATTCTGAGCCCAAAGACCGTCCGGCTACTTCCTAATCCCCAGTAGCACACTCCCTTGACCCATAGAGATACATACATTGCATGCTAGAGGCGATAGGGGACGTCCCCTGTCGCCTTTAGCATGCAATGTATGTATCTCTATGGGTCAAGGGAGTGTGCTACTGGGGATTAGGAAGTAGCCGGACGGGGTCCGAGTCAGCTAATAAACATTCTTCTCCATCCAATCAACCAACTAACCGTTTTGTATGTTTGTAAGGAAGGCAGGTTATTGTTTGTAGCTTTGAATCTAACTTTATTCTTTATGAATTGGTTGGAAAGTGTCGACATGTTTCATGCTTTATGCAATGTTTAACTTTAATATAAGTTACGTGTATATCTTACATGACTTTGGAGACTACCGCAGTTGACATTACTCTAAAAGTGATCTATTTGATTGAGAATGGTATAGGTTGGAAAGTGCTGACATGTTTCATGCTTTATGCCCTGTTGAACTTGTTGTGTGTTAATGTGTTACGAGTTATACCTTACATGACTTTGACACTCTTTTAAAATGATCTATTTTTATTATAAGAGTATGGGTTGGAAAGTGCTGTCATGTTTCATGCTTTGTGCATGTTTAATACATCTCCAATACCATTATATATGGTATTGGTGATGTATTATGCGTGTTTAACCCTTTTTTTTTCTATAATTATTTAATATATCTTTTTTTTGTGAATGAAAACGGATAGGTTTTAGTATGATATTTTTTATCAAACAGTTTTAAAAATTGGAGGCTATATTACATTATATGTGATATATTGGCCCTTTTATGAGTTATACATAGTTTATTATAAGATTTATTAAACGATTTTATATGTTGATATAATAATTTAATATTTGTATATATATATGTGACGAATTCCCTTACTTGAATCACATAATAGCTATGAAGGAAAGAGGCTGGCACTCAGTAATAACTCCAAAATTGCAGCACATGTTTTTATTTATCCATCTGGAACATATAAGGTACAGTCCATGATTGTGAGTTGAGCAAATGGATGCAGTGCAGTGCAGCCGAATGCGATCACGTGACCCCTCTCGGGCCGTTATTTGACGTAAGTTTACTAAGCAAGAGCACACCAGAAGAGAAGAGCTCCTCTGCCCGTGTTTTCACTTAAATACTGGCATTTTAGGCGGGAAATCACACCACTCCTTCCTATGCTTATTGGATATTAACTTAATGATTGACAGATTAGCTGAGGTCCAGATAACTGGGATTAATTACTATGCAGCTCCAAACCACAAAAAGCTGCAGATTGCACTGATTCATCACTTTCTTGTCTTAAAGTTGGTTCTCTTTTATGACTTTTGCGTTATGCTCACGCATTGTACTAAAACTTACTTTACAGGGGAAACTTTAGAATTAATTTTAAGTTAAGACTTTCTAATGGGATTTTCTTTAAATTATTGCTCACTATTAATTTAAAATAATAAAATAATAATTTAAAAACTTACCTCTCTTTATCCTTTCATATCCCCCCCCTCCAAGACAACGTTCCCCTGGGCTTGCCTGCAAGTCCATGGGAACTCATTCCGAGGTGGCAGATAGTCCAGGAAAAGATGGTCTGTCTTATTGTGTAGAAGGAGAAGTGCATATATTTTCCCTTTAATTATTAATTTAGTCCCGTTTATCGATTTTTTTTTTTCTTTCTGTAGAACTGCACGTTCCACGTGCTCAACCCTATACATACAATAGTGTCCTAGAAATATAAAATAAAACATAATGTAGCACTCTTATACAATATTATCTTAAAGCAGAAATTTCTTGTTCCCAACTAGTTGGTGACGCCTATAGTTTTATAATAGTTTTGTGTTCATATATAATGAACTATTATAACAAGGTCCTGTAAATAAGTTTTGTAACTGATCAGTAGGCAAAATAGTTCATTTCTTTGGCGAAGAAGTCCTTTGGATTTGCACAGAGTCTTTAAAATTACATAAAAATATAATGACGTTGAACAAGATATTACACATCTGCAAGGAATCTATTTTTTAAAAGAAATATACGGAATTTGCAGTTTTCTCTACTGTCCATATATTTGAAAAAATGACACTATAAATACATTTTATCATTTCAGATCATTGACACTTTTTCCTGGTTAATGTAAAATACATTTTCAAACAATTATATAAAAATACTTACTAAAGATACAAACAATAATAATATTAATAATAGCAAAAATTTTTTACAAATTATTTACACCTAAAACCAAGTTAATTACTTTGTTTGAGTAATTATTTGTTTTCAAAGTATTACAGACTGCTATAAACTTCAAGTTTGGCAATCCACAAAAATTATATGGTGGGTACATTAACCCTTGAAACTCTGAGAATGTCAAGCCTTTCCAAAAGTAATTTGGGATAAAGGTGGAAACTGGCTAGCTTCTACAGAGAGGGAAAACACATCAGTTTTCCCGTGTTCTCCGAACACATCACAATGGTGAAGATCAGGAGACCATGAGAAAACATACTGCTTATAGAAAGGGGGCTTAGGAGTGTTGGATCCTCATTTCACGAAACCATCTACATGATATTTAAGAAAAAAAAAATTAAATAAATCAAAAAGGTATATTTGTAAAAAAGAAAAGTTAAGGGCATGCTAGTGCCACTGAGTCAAAGAAAGGAAGATATGTCTCCCGACATCCCTCCGATTTCTTTAACTCAGCTAGGATCCTCATCCAACGTGTATGGGGAAATAGGAAAGCAAAAATAAAAAAAAACTTGGGACTGGAAGCTGATATCTAACTAATTTATTCATGACTTAATTTGAAATTTTTAGGATTATTATAGTATCTTAACTTAGATGAATGGACAATTTCTGAATTTCTCTTAAAATGAAGGCTGGGTTTGTCTATCTCAAAATTAACGTTAGATAATTGTCTTAAGATTTTATATGGGCCTGAATAAGGTGAACTCAATTTACGCGTGTTTGGATATTGAAATTCCTCATAAATCACTTCATCTCCAACTTTAAATTCCACTGGGAGAAATCGAGCATCGTATCTGACTTTGTTTTTATTATGATATTGTATTGTTTTTTCTTTTGCTATTTTTCTAGCTTCATCAACTGAAGGGTAGTAATTATTATTTGCCAATAAGGGGTCATATGGTAATTCTCCTAATAATAAATATTTAGGTGGAAACTGAGTTACTGAATGAGGTGTTGAGTTATACTGATTTAAAACTTCTTCAAGTAATTTAGTCCAGGGAATTTTGTTTGAAGAAGAATTAACTTTACACTTTAAACGCGTAACAATAGTCTGATTGAGCCGCTCGACTTTCCCGTTGCACTCGGGATGATGGCTACTTGTTAATAGGTGTTTAACATAATAATTTCGAAGAAATTTTTTAAAACGGGATGAAGTGAATGCTGCATTTCTGTCCGTTAACAATTTTTTAGGCACTTGAATTTGAAATAATTGTTTTAAAAAGTTTGTATAAGTTTCAGTGGTAACGCTTTTTGATGGAAATCCCCACACATAACGGGTTGCATGGTCCACGACCAAATGCAAATACTTTTTTGTAGAATTATAATAATTAAGTCCACCAACAGTGTCCAAAGACAAACATTCAAAAGGTTTATCTGTTGGTGGTACTTCTTGTAACGAGCCAAATCTTTTTTGTTTACATTTTTTGTTTAATTGACAAATATGACAATGTTTCACAAAACTTTCAATATCTTTATTAATATTAGGCCAATAATACTGGGGTGTAATTAAATTTACCATTTTATAAATTCCAGGATGTCCAAATTGAGTGTGGGTTTTCTCTAGTAGGGATAATCTTAATGACATAGGGACTATTATCTTATACAAACCTTTCTTTTTAATTACATTTACATCATCAATTTCAATAATTTTCTTACCATTAATAATTATATTTTCTTTTTTCTGATTGTCTTTAATTTCATTTAAGTCAAGGATGTGTACATGGTGTGACACATTTTCTAAAACAGACAATCGGGATAACATATCAGCTTCAATATTAGTTGAACCTTTTTGATATTGAATTTGGTAGTCAAACATACTAAGTTTAAGGGACCAGCGGAATAATCTCCCTCTTAAATTTTTAACATTTTTTAGCCAAGTGAGAGCCGCATGATCTGTATGTATGACAAATTTTTGACCGTGCAAATAATGATAAAATTTATCTAAAGCATCAATGATTGCTAAACATTCTAATTCAGTAATGGCATAATTTTTTTCATAATTACGTAAGTTTCTAGAATGATATGCTACTGGATGTAAATTGCCATTCTCATCTGCCTGCTTAACAACACACCCCACACCATGACTCGAGGCATCAACAAATAAATGACAGGGACTTTTGGGATCATAGAGTCTTAAAATGGGTTTACTTATTAGAGCATTTTTTAATTTTTGGAAGGAATTTTCGCATTTTTGGTCCCAAACATAGGGGACATTTTTCTTTAGCAAATTATTTAATGGAGCTCTAGTTTTTGCATATTGTGGAATAAATCTAGCATAAACATTTACGGATCCCAAAACTCTCTGTAATTCCTTGACATTTTTTGGCGGTTTCAAATTTTTTATGACTTCAATATTGGGATTATCAGGCGTAATAAGTCCATTAGTAATTTCATATCCTAGAAAATTAATTTTTGTTTTGACAAAATTACATTTTGATAATTTTAATTTTAAGTTTTCTTTAATACAGATTTCAAAAAGTTGCTCTAAGTGCTTGAAATGTTCTTCTTCTGACTGTGAAAATACAATAATATCATCAAAATAATTACATGCAAAATCTATTTTGTATTTATTTAAGATTCTTCTAATTGTTCGATTGAAGATAGCGGGGGCATTCTTGAGGCCAAAGGGCAGGTATTTCCATTCATATAATCCAAAAGTTGTAGCAAAGGCCAATTTTTCAGTATCTCTTGGGTGGATAGGAATGTGCCAATATCCACTTGCCAAGTCGAGGGTGGAAAAGAATTTTGCTTTAGCTAATTTATCTAATAAAGTATCTATTCGGGGAAGTGGTTCAGCATCGGTTTTTGTTATCGAATTAAGTTTACGGAAGTCAACACATAAACGACTCTTTTTTCCTTCTTCCTTCTTATACACCAGGGTTACAGGTGCCGAATAAGGGGAACAACTTTCTTTTATTATACCTGCCTGTAATAAATTTTGAATTTGGGTTTTAATTTCTTCTTCTTCCTTAGGGGAAGTTCTATATGCTCTGAGTGAAATAGGTAAATCAGAATTTAAATAAATTCTCTGGGGTTCCATACGAATTCTTCCAACGTCATATTTTGATTTAGCAAAAATTTTGACATATTTTGATAATAAAGTAGGAAGTTTTCCTTCTCTAGCAGACTGAGGACGAGGAGTTACGTGATTTTCTTCAGTGGCAGGAGTGTACTCTATCTTCTCTACCCTATTATTTGATTGAACATTAACATTTTCACTTCTAATTGTATTTTCACTTTCAGGAATTAAATGTAAGGTTTGAGAGCAACTTGGTACATTTTTTAACAATGGTAGAATATTGTTATTTTGTGTTACACATTTTTTAGCACAATCAAAAGTTAATTCAAATAGTCCACAATGATCTAAGCTAAGGAGAGCATATGGTAAGTTATTATTCAAAATAAACATATCAATATTTTTTGTAATATTACCTATTTGTAATAACAGGGAACATTTTTTGGTAATCTTCAACATCCCTTGTGTTTGTATAACATTTATTGGCGAGATATTTTTTGTGGGAAGTCCATATTTCTGAACAAAATGTTGAGGAAGAATACTTAAACTGCTGCCTGTGTCGAAAATTAAAGGAATAGGGTTATAGTACGAATTTGGTTTTTTAACACTTTGACTTGTTTGCTGATTCTTTCTTTGGGTACCCTTCTTTTGAATTATGCGACCGGTCACGGCAAACTGTCAATATGTGTTATTTACACCTTCTGTCGTACTGTTTCCTACTGTGGACTCTTCTGTGGTATGAGTCGGTTGTTCCTGCTTGAAAGGGCATTCTCTATGCCAATGAAACGCGTTAGGGATGTTAATTTTAGTACAATATTTACATGGAAAAGGAGGTAAAGGTCCTTGAAAATGTAGTCGTGCATTTGCGTTTGACTGCTGGGGTCTAGGCCCTCGTAAATTGGGTCGGTTATCATGAGTCCCAGTGGGTTGATTTTGATTAGTGTATCCCATATGGGGTCTATTTACATTAGGAAATCGATAACTCCAAGGTTGTGGACGGGGATTGTATTGCACAGGGGCCCTATTGAAGACTTGAGAGTAGTTATATTTTGGATACTGATCCGACTTAGGTGGGAGGGGTTCAGCTGATTTTTCCGATAGTTGCAATTTATCTAAGCGATGAACCAAATCCCTCCATTCATTTAGGCTTTTCGGGGAATTAACCACCACAAGTTGTTTTAACGTTAAAGGCAATCCGTCGGTTAACCCGTCCAACAGGAATTTAGGTTCTAAACCTAAAGCTCGTCCCACTTGAAGTTTCTTGTGGTAGTAATCTATAACATTGTCACCCTGTTTGAATACAATACTTGAAAAATCATTTAAAGAGGTCTCTCCAGGTGTAGTAAATTGCTCATTAAAAATTTCTACTACTTCTTCCCAGTGCATCATATTTAAGCTATTATTAACATAAACTGTTAGGGCTCTCCCTTTTAAAAACCTTTGTATGTTCCTAACCTTCCAAATTGCGTCTTTTCCATTCTCCTGACACCACGCGTCAAAATATGGTAACCACGCCGTCCATAACATTCCATTTTCAGGGCAAAATTCAATAAGCACATTTTCCTCTTTTAACGGTGTGTTTGTAGAAGAGGAAGAGTTATTTAATTCACTTAATTTACCCTGCTCCGTCTCTGACATGGCACCTAAATTATCTCCACCTGTATTCTCAGGGACCACTGGATCTTCGGGTGGGTCCTTGGCCATCTTAACTTCTATTTTTTAACTTCAAATTTAGAAAATTCAAAATTTTTTTTTTTTTTTCAAAGAAATTCAACCTTTATGAAATATATTCAAGTTTCAAATAAAAATAAAAATTTAGAAAATAATACAACTTTGTGAAAATATCAATTTTTAAATTAATTATGCAGAACATTAAGAACAAAAACTAATTTAGATAACCCTTAAATATAATAATATTCAAATTTCAAATAAAAATTCAAAAAATAACAACTTTGAGAAAATATCAGTTTTTAAAAATAATTATGCAGACATTAAAAACCACCACTAATTTCGATAACTCTTAAACATAATAATATGCAAATTTCAAATAAAAATAAAGCTTCAGAAAATAATACACTTTAACTTTGAAAATATCAAAAAAAAATTTTTTTTTTTTTAAATACTTATGCAGAAAATGAACAATCAAAAATAATTTATATACTTCTAAATATAATAAATATTCATTATTAAATATGGGAGAACTGCAAAAATACTCATTTTTAATATAGTAATTAACACACATTAAGTTCCTTTTTATCTTAAAATAAATAAATCATTTGCTCACTTACTTTCCAGTGCCGGAATAAAAAAGGAAAATAAATAAAAAAAATTGCTACTTCCACTTTCTGTCTGCAGTTGTTTATATTCTGTTATCTTTGTTTAATTCTCCATCCAGTGAATGAGACCATTGACCTTGATTTCCCACACTATTGAAGAAACATCTGCTCTTGACCTTGATTCCACACTCTTGATAATAACAGAACACATTATGAATGCAGAGAGATCCACACAATTTGACCCACTTTATTTGAGAGGAGATTAATTCTCTTTTGAATGAAAGATTGCAGAAAAAGCTGTTTTTGACTGAATGAATTTCTTCTTTATTTTTTTTTCTTCATTAGGTATTAAAGATTAGGAATGATATTTTTCTTTTGAAAAAGGCTGCCTTTATTCATATAGCTTTAATTTATTATTTTCTTTCCTTCTGCAGATTTAGTTTATTGTTTTTCTTTCTATTGAAAAGGTTTGCTTTTATTGATATAGATTTAGTTTAATGTTTCCTCGAGAGGGGTCAAGATCAAACATAATTAATTTTTTTGCAGCCATAACTTGAGTACATTATTTACTTTGTAGCAGGTGTTCATGCCTGTCGACTTATTTTAATGTGACGAATTCCCTTACTTGAATCACATAATAGCTATGAAGGAAAGAGGCTGGCACTCAGTAATAACTCCAAAATTGCAGCACATGTTTTTATTTATCCATCTGGAACATATAAGGTACAGTCCATGATTGTGAGTTGAGCAAATGGATGCAGTGCAGTGCAGCCGAATGCGATCACGTGACCCCTCTCGGGCCGTTATTTGACGTAAGTTTACTAAGCAAGAGCACACCAGAAGAGAAGAGCTCCTCTGCCCGTGTTTTCACTTAAATACTGGCATTTTAGGCGGGAAATCACACCACTCCTTCCTATGCTTATTGGATATTAACTTAATGATTGACAGATTAGCTGAGGTCCAGATAACTGGGATTAATTACTATGCAGCTCCAAACCACAAAAAGCTGCAGATTGCACTTATTCATCACTTTCTTGTCTTAAAGTTGGTTCTCTTTTATGACTTTTGCGTTATGCTCACGCATTGTACTAAAACTTACTTTACAGGGGAAACTTTAGAATTAATTTTAAGTTAAGACTTTCTAATGGGATTTTCTTTAAATTATTGCTCACTATTAATTTAAAATAATAAAATAATTTAAAAACTTACCTCTCTTTATCCTTTCACATATTTAACATAGTGGTTGATAAAGAATGGCATTGGTTATGCTTTATGCATGTTTTTTTTTTTTACCTTTTTAAAGATGTTTTTTATACTGTTATTTGTATGCAAAGATAGTTTTCAGTTTTTGTTATAGCATTTTTAGAGAAAAGTAGCTTTTTATACACATTCGTATATATATATTTATTAAAGTAATTTACTTGGCGTGAGATAAGGTAAATGTACAGTTAGATACATTTTATTCAGCAAAGTTATGTTAAATGATTTAGGTTTAATGGGTTAATGGCTAATGCTTCAGTGTCATTTTACTGAATTTATGGATTATACAATATATGTATTACCGAATTTCTACCCGATATATGTTAGTTAATGTTAAAAAGGTTTCATTTAGAAACACAAGTTACATTCTAAATTATAAGACAGTGTTTTTACTCGAAAGAGTGATATATAAAGCTTTATATTATAATGTATATAATGGAAGAAAATATGAGAGATTAAACGTATAAGCTATGTTGAAGTATGTAGCAAAAGGAACTTAGATAATTTAACATATTCTGTGCAGAAAGTTTAACTATGCTTTGGTAGATAGATAGATACATTTTTGTAAGTAAAAATTATTTGAATAACATTCTTTTTGCAAAAAAAGGGATGTTTGAACATTTTCATACAAATTTATCTTTTCATATTTGTTTTTCCACTTGTTGATACGCAGTATATATGTATATATAAAGACTTAGAGTAAAAATTTAAATAATTCTATTATTGGTATAACAAGTCAATTTTACATTTTGTTGTATGGCTGGTTAGAGATAGATTTTATTAAGCGTTATATGTAGAATGTTACATTAAAATTACAAGTGTAATACAATATTAATAAGTTATATTATAACTAAATTTATTAAGTTTTATGTATTTATATACGTGTTAAATATATATATGAAGACTTAGAGTAAAAACTAAAAGAATTATATTATTGGTATAAGAAGTTAATATTTTATTTCGATGTATGGCTGGTTAAAGCTTGTTTTTATTAAGTGTTATATATGAAAAAAGCTATATTAAAATCACAAGTCTAATAAACATATACATACGTGTTAAATATTAAAAGATAGTGTTATATATATGGTATATACGATATGTGTTAAATAAAAATATTTTAAGCTACGAGAGTGATGGAGAGTTGTTGTTTGGCATGTACCTACCTGCAATGACGTAATGTGTAGATGTTTTTAGTTTATATATATGGTATAGAGGGCGCTGATGTATAACATATTGCGCAATATATGTAACTGTATAATGGGGGGCTATAATAATAAAGAAATAAGAATAAGTTTGAGCCATACATCTAAATACAGATGGATATTAAAGTGTATAAAGCAACAAAATGGCGTCGAATGTTAAGCCTAAGAAACAAAATGGCGGTCTACGTTGTGTACTCGGCCTCCTCCCCTACTGTCCCCTTAGCTCCCCTTGGGGGGGGAGCTAAGGTGATGGTAGGTGGGGTGGGCTGTATACTAGCTTTATATTTTATATTTTATTTAATTTATATTAATTTAATTTAATTTAATTTAATTTTAAATTTTAATTATATATAGCTTTCTATTTTATCCTACCTTCCTTCTCTTTATGAGCTGAATTGGACTTATTCTTATTTCTTTATGAATATAGCCCTTCCTCTCCCCCTCTCTTGCCTACCCGCCTATGATAGATATAACAAGGGTGGGTGTGTCTTATAGAAAGGATAGATAGATTGATTAATTGAGAGAGTAGATTGCATGCTAGAGGCGATAGGGGACGTCCCCTATCGCCTCTAGCTACTCATGAGCCCAAAGACCTTAACAATAAAGAAACTTTCATTTTTTCCTCTAAAAATCTGTAAGTACAACACTCACCAAAACTTATACAGTTCGTGTGATGGTGACATACACTCCTGCTCAAAAGTTTAGCAAGATTTGCAATGATCAGGTTTCCCCCCCCCCCAATTTAAAAACTTCATCTGTGTATGAAACAGGGTTGTTGATTTTTTTGATTTAAATCGGATTTTTTTTATTTAAATCAAGATTTATTTGATTTTAATGATTTTTATTATGTAATCATACATTATTGTACAGTCACCCAAAAAAAAAACGCCACCCCCCCACCTAATTTCGCCGTAAATTATCGTAGAAACATTTGACTGGTACCGATCGATTTGTAATAACGTCTAGTTTATAACGGTATAGTTAAATTTTGCCTAAGGGGTCGTCTACATATTAAAACTGGCATTAACTTCATTTTCTTCAATGGCAACCCCTATTTTTGACTTCATATTCAGATTTCTGAGATCAAAGCGGTCCGAAAAACATACCTATTTATTTACCTTAAATCAATTTTAAATAGAGTTACACGTGAAAATGTATTAGGGGTCCGTCTATACATTTAGAAAATATAAATCACGATCTACCACCCAGTATACATTATTCATTAAGTTTCACACCGGAAAAAAATTTCAGAAATGTTAATTATAAAATAAAAAAAATGACTAATTCACAGAACTTTCTGATTTAGTTTATGAATTAAAAGATTTTTATTGGTTTCTATTGATTAAACATCAAATAGTTCACTTCATACGAGGAAAATTAAATAGCTTGAATAGATATTAAAATATCTATCAAAAAAAAAAAAAAGATGAATGGTTTTAAATTTGTTTGAAAATTCAAAATTATTTTAACTCAAGCTGCCGTATAATTGTCTGAAACGGCGGCACTCAACCTGGTTCCCACGGCCGTTTCACAGTGACAATGGGAGTTTGTTCTGATACTGCAGTACTTTCATTTTCTTTAATTGACTTTTTTAAAATATTAAAACAGATTTTTTTATTTTTATTTATTTATTTTTTTAATTAATTATTATTATTTTTTTTTCATTTTTTTATTAAAAACTTTTACATAAATCTCCACGATATTCTTTTGCTTTTATATTTTATAATGTGTAACAAATTAATATGCAAAATAATAAATCCTACTACTTAATGGGATGTTCTAAAATTCTACACTTTAACACAGATACCGAAGTGGACGGTGGGTGTAGAAAGGCTGATACCCTTAATCTAAATCTTCACTTGAAAAGGTCAAAATGTTACATAACTCTTTTTTTTTTTAAGGAAAAAAGAAGAAGATAAGGAGGAGAAGGAAAGATCAAAACGAATATAAAGCATATTAAACGTTAATACCCTTTAAACACTGGAAAAAGGCGGGGTTTTGTATTGTGTGTCATTTGGGAGCTGTAGAGTGCCAGAAAATTACTTTATGTAATAAAACTTTTCATTTAAAGGGTATTTAAAGCAGCATTATATTTAATACATAGACTGTTCAGAAAAAAAGTACCATTCATCTGGTTCATGAAAAATAAAGAACATTTTCTGGCATTGCTCTATGTATATACATTCTTGTCAACATATCCCGGAAGATTACTGGTCCCGCCCCTTTCCGTACATTTTTTTCACATCAGTCTTTTTAGAGCCGTGTCAGCCATCGGTGGCTGACACTGATCTTTCCATTTAGGCTAAGTCAGCCGGCAGTGTAAAATATGATATAAAACTACAGAACTTACATAGTTTTAAGTAATTACTGACAATTTATTTAAAATTTACTTCATGTTTTTTTTTTTTTTTTTTTTTTTAGGATTTTTATAGGATTATATCGTTAAGGCCTAATGGGGTTTATTGAAACTCGATAAACATAACACGCTTCTAAGCAGCACGTGTGGCCTGAATGGGATTTCCATAAGAATTCGCGTGGCGCTCAATGCGTTAATCGTAAATGTATTTGAAGTTAATTACTCTAAAAAATAAATTGTGTACACACAGGGGCGGGAACTAACAATGTTACTGGTTAGGTTGGCAAGTATGCATATATATTTTGCTTGATTTATAAAAATTTATAACACATTTTCTTCTTTTTTTTTTGTATTTTGTGTTTATATCTCTCATTAAAAATACATACAATATTCATATATAAACATTTCCATACAGTAATGTATATAAACATATTGATTAAAGAAGATTTGTTGATATTATATAATTATTCTTCTATCTGTATAGTATATTAACACAAATATATTTTGTAAATTTCGCAGCATCGAAAAATAGCAACATAGCTTTCATATCAAGGCTTAATGTAAATAGGACGTAAGCGTACTGTAGCTAGTGTTGAAATTTGAAAAAAAAAGAAAAAAAAAAAAAAAAGAATAACAGTGGGCTAAAAATACGCCGGAATAAATTAAAATGTTGTTTATTCTGGTTTTAGTCAGGTGATATCACTCGTGCTAAATAGCTGGATCCGCCCTCTCTTAAGCTCAGGTTCAGCTCATCATAAAAATATTGTTTTTAATATCTGCCGCACCAAAATGTTCAAAACACAAATGCCAATTTTCATATATTTTGAAATCTTCCCGTTTCAACTTTAAAAGCATTTAGATTAATTTATTTTATTTTGAATTTTTAAATTTAGACGTTTAAAGTCTTTTAAATGAAATTTCAGGATTCTGTAAGATCAATATCTATATATTTGAAAGTAATAAGACAATTCCTTTGTTTTAAATTTTTATTCCATAATAACTGTGATTTTGATTTCGTGATTAGGAAATTGAAAATAAATACTATTGAGCTATGTTCCAATAATAGATCTTATAAACTTAAAAAAAAAAAAAAAAATAATAATAATAAAGCAATTTTTCACTATTTGATTCTGTATTAAAAAACTTTTAATAGAAATTTGATATTTTATTATGTTACATTATGGGATAAATTTTAAATAACACAAAGCTTACAAACGGTACAGTAACCAAATGCAAATATGTCACAACAAAATTTAAACAGAAAATTTATGGTAAAAAATCTTTTTAAAATTATTAAATATTCATAATAATAATAATAAAACGATTGTCGAATGCATAATTGCTGTTTCATGCAATCAGTTTCGCTGTACCGTGTTTTCTAAAACATGATATTTAACTAGAGGTGTACGTACTCTTGAATATTGAAATGCGAAAAAAAGTGTAACAGGGTTAAAATAGAATTTTAGCAGCGAAAAACTAGAAAAAGATATTTAATACTTATGAAGAAAGACTTAACATATTAGGATCGGATATTATATTCTTCTCTTGTACCGTAAGCCACGCCTTTTCACAAATTTTCTAAAACTTTATAATATAAAGCAAAATAATTTTGCATATTTGTAATTAAATCATTTAAGTTTTGTCTTCAATAATCGATGTAGTAAATACCATTGTGATTTATGCATACCAGCGTCACATATAGAGTCAAATAGGAATATGCAAATTTGTCATTTTTTTTAAATAGTGTTTCAGCGAATCAGAGGCGGGGCTTCTTTTCTTTTGAAATTCTTTCACAATCCCTCGCCTACATTGTGATAACTTTACAAAAATATGCCAATTTGTATAATAAACATCGAAATATTGCTTAGGAAACAATAAAAATAACATAAAGGTAAATTAAAATAGTTTTCCGTCAAATTATATACAAACATTTCCTTATAGAGGATACAGATTATAACAAGTGACGGCCCCCTAACAGGAATAAAAAGTGAAATATCACTGTAACTCAAAAAATAATGTTAGGAACGAGCTGTAAATTTGGAAACCCATGTTTTTGATGATGCCCGTTCTATTCGTGCAAAAATTAACATAGGTCATAATTCATAATTTTTTCAAATATGAATTTATTAATAATTTTCATAATTCAAAAAATGTTTTTTTAGCAAAAATTTGCATGGAATATGTTTGGGTCACTTCATTCTAACGAATAAAAAAAACAGAATTTAAATATCATAATTATTTCGGAAGATATGATTTAATGTTTGTCAAATTCATTTAACATTAGCACCCCCAAACTTTGACAGCTTAGAACTATATGAAAAATCGAGCGAAATATATAAACTATACCATTTTCCGTGATGATTTGATCCAAAGAATTCAAATAAATTATAAAAAATGGGGGTTACCATTGAAAAAAATGAAGTTGATGTCAGTTTTAATATGTAGACGACCCCCTAAGTAAAATCTAACTATAACATTATAAACTAGACGTTATTACAAACTGATTGGTACCAGTCGCATGTTTCTACGATAATTTACGGCAAAATTAGGTGGGGGGGTGGCGTTTTTTTTTTGGGTGACTGTACAACATTTGTATTTTATTATGTGTATATGTGTGTGTGTGTATATATATATATATATATATACATATATGCAGAATATACACACTATTAATTATTTTACTTAAATTATAAAAATAGT
Organism: Salticus scenicus; assembly: GCA_963930645.1. Classification (NCBI taxonomy): domain Eukaryota; kingdom Metazoa; phylum Arthropoda; class Arachnida; order Araneae; family Salticidae; genus Salticus; species Salticus scenicus. Next base: position 74,466,711 of record OZ005653.1, on the reverse strand, counting down.
ATTCTATTCCCATAGAAAAAATCTATGTAGGCATTTATTACCAATATTTTTATTCGACATGGTATCTTCGTAATAAGTGTAATTTTATGGCAATCATAAATGCGGTAGTATGAGCCACTCAACTTGTAACTTTGACTTGTAGCTACAATAATGTATTGAAATAAAGTAAAATCTTACCCATACAGTATTGAACACGTAAAATAACTTTGGAAAAGGATAATTCAATAGGAAAAATGACATAAAACTGAAGCAATGGATTAAGAAAAAGAAATTTTTACTCATAGTTTCTAATCAAAATAAAAAGAATAGGGAATTAAAGGGAGAAAAAAATATTATATCCTAAAAAATTCTTACTTAAGTTTAACAAATATCATTTGAATCAAGAAAATATTTTCACACTTTACCCATTAACAGAATTCACATTTTCATTACCGTCTTAATACTTTCACTTATTCTTTTATCTTTATTATATTTCAGGGGTCTGTTCAGAGGCAAACCTGTGTCCATTAAAGGACCTTTCACAAAATTTTATATCTTAAAAAAGGACCCTTCACAAAATTATTTATCCCAAAACAGGACCCTTCACAAAATTTTTTTCATAAAACAGGACCACTCACAAAAATTTTTAGCCTAAAAAAGATCCCTTCACAAAATTTTTCTCCTTAGACCTTTGATAAATCTCTCATTTTCAAAATTAATCTTCAGCGGAACGAACATAAACTACCTGAATAATTGGACGTTTTTTGTTGTATTTCTCCCGAAAAGCTGATACTCAATTTCTAATTTGTAGAGGACTTCTGTGCTTATGTGTGAGTTTAGTTCTATAAAACTGAACTGTGATTGTCAAAAATTAAATCCTAATTGTAATTTTATTTTGCAAAATTACATTTTCCACAATTTCACAAAAAGAAAACCCTAGTCAAAAGTTTGTGAAGAACATTATTTTCACACTAAATTTAGATTTACGAAATTACGTGTAGAAATTTTCACAATTTCACAAAAACAGGACCCTGTGTGAAAAGTCTGGACAGACCCTTGTATTTAGAGGGTACAATTCATTAAACAAGCAGTGAGAGCAGCCTCGAATTATAGTTAACTGGTTGTATGTTGTTAAATTAAAAGGTTATGATGTTTTTAAAACTTTTTGGAGCCTTCAGGGCTTTTTAAACACTACAATGTAAAATATGCTATTATTTTTAAAATATCATAGGAGACATTGTTAAATGACATAAAGTGGTATGAGAGCTAAATAAACAAGGAAATATTTTCTTTTTGAAATATCACCAACAAGGTGGGCAAAGGCGAACTGGAATATATGTATAACATCAATTAATGAATTGTATACTAATTAAATATTTACAATTCATACACCAGTGCTTGTATAAATAATTAAAATATATAATAATATGTATAAAAATAATTTAAAAAAAAGTTAAGGTATAATTTATTTTTGTGTTTATTAATGTTGCTTAGTAGAGATGAATCTAAAGTTAAGAAATGAGAAATATTAGTTCGTCTAATGAAATATTTTGTTATATTTTACGAACTTTTTTTTAAAATTTACATAAGAAATAATTAAAAATCTCATTTTTTAAAGTTGGATAAACAATTTCATTCCATTAAAGCCAATAACTTTCGTATTTAAAAAAAAGTGATTGAAATCAGTGATTTTTTTTCAAAAAAATCAATTGATTTAAATCAATTGATTTAAATCACTACAACCCTGGTATGAAATGCTTTCAAACACTGGGTATTTAAAGAACTGGGTCTTCCTCATGTTTTTCAGTGAAGATTGGTTTAAGACAACATTTAGGGGGCCGGTAACAAATTGTGCAAAATCAATATTGTTTAAAATCACCCTGTATCGTTAAGTTACTTTAGGATATGTTAATATAGACACAGTTCAATTTGTGTGACGATAGCATATTAAATAATGGAGATATAGGCATTTATTTTTAAATAAAAAATAAAATAAAAAAATCAGAATTTTTTAATTTATAATATACAGATTTTTTAACGAAAATTATTCCCAATTTCAGATAAGTCTTAAAAAACACTTTTAAAACAATATGCTGCAATTAGAATACAAATATTTTAAATATCTCATGAAATATGAACATTTTTATGAAAAACGTTTTCAATGTGCGAAAGATAGAAAAAATTTTATTACATAGTTTAAAAGCTAGATATATTGGGCAACTTTTGTCAAAAGTGCATTTGAATAGAATAAAAATCAAGCAAATTATCTGAAAAAGAACAAGCTAGATTTTATTTTCCAAAAGTTGAAGATCAAATTATTTCAACCACTTTGCAAAAGTTCTTTTTTGTGGGAAAAACCAGTTATCTCACAAATCTTAGTAAATAAACAAAAATATGTTAGTTACAACCTTATAAGGGTTTTTTCACAAAAAAGTACTTGGTTGAAATAATTAGATCTTCAAATTAATTAGGCATAGGCAGCATCTGTAAAACCCCTTAAGAAATTTCAACTCTTGGAAAATAACTGAAATCTAACTTGTTCTTTTGCTGACAATTTGCGTAATTTTTACTATTCAAATGCACTTTTGACAAAAGTTGCCCAATATATCTAGTTTTCAACCGGTGCAATAAAACTTTTTTACCTTTCGCACATGCGCAGTGAAAACGTTTTTCATAAATAAGCTCATATTTCATGAGATATTTAAGGTATTTGTATTCCAATTGCAATATATTGTTTCAAAGGTGTTTTTTTTTTTTTTTTTTTTAATCAGAAAGTGGGAATAATTTTCGTTTAAAACTCTGTATATTATAAATAAAAAACATGCTGTTTTTTGAGTTTTAAATTAAATGCTTATATCTCAGTTATTTCACATGCTCTCATCACACACATTTATTCACAAATTATACTGTGTCTATATTAGCATATGGGTCGTTTATTGTAAAAGTGAATTATCTCCTTGGACATCGATTTTGAAATTACGAGCTTTTTCTTAAATTTATGCGTAGGAAAAAAAGTAGATGTTCAGTAAGTGTTATTGATTTTTGTGTTTAATACAAATCATAAGAATTTACAAACTATATATTAAAAATAATTTGAAATAACTTCTAAATATTCATTATAAAAATGAAGTTTCTAAGTTTTATTTTTCTGAGAAAAACATGTAATGCCATTTATGGGATTTTAATGCAATTATTGGGTTTTTCTTCTTTTTTATAATGAAAGATGTGACAAAATGTGATACAAATAAGCAAAAAAAAAAAAATATATATATATGTTTAAAAAATATGGAGTTACACCACTTTAGGATACGAACGGCTCATTGTAAAAGTTACAGATCATCTCGTTCACGTAACGATACAGGGTTGATCACAAACATGATTGATTTTGCTCAATTTCATTTGTCACCAGCCTCGTAAATGTTGTCTTAAACCAATATTCACTGAAAAACATGAGGAAGACCCAGTTTTTCAAATACCCAATGTTTGAAAATATTTCATTGAGAGAAGTTTTTTAATTGGGAAAAAAAAACAGATCATTTGCATATCTTGCTAAACTTTTGAGCAGGATTGTATAACATGTACATAAATTTTCAGCTAAATTGAATGAGGTGCTTAGCCGTTATAGCACTTTAAATAATTTTGAGTCCTTCAGCCACTATGATAAAGATTTTTTTTTTCTATCCCTGTAAAATCTATAAATGCTAGATTCTCCAAAATTCGTACAGTTCATGTGACAGTGATCTACAACATGTATATAAATTTTTAGCTCAATCGGGAAGAGGCTTTCACACTTCAAAAAATTTGAGCCCATAGGGCATAATGGTAAAAAAAATTTTGTTGTGTTGCGATAAAGTGCTAGATTCATCAAAATCTACACAGTTTGTATGACAGTGACTTATAACATGTATATACATTTTTAGCTCAATCAAACAAAGCATTTAAATGCTATCACACTTCAAAAAAATTGTTCCCATAGGTAGGGATATGGGTTTTCCGGAAAATTTCAAAGTCGCTAAATTACAAAGGTTTTATAAAATAAAACTGATACATTAAAAACTGCAAGTAAACAAAGCTATTTAAAGAAAAATAGGAATAATTATTCGATTCAAAAAGAAATTAATAAAACATAGAAATTATGATTTAATGGTTTTTAAGCATATATAAAGTTAGAAAGTTATAATTTTTAATGACTGTTTTGTGTACATAGTGATTGAATGAGCTATATAAATATGGCGTCTGTGTACGTTCTGTAACTCTGAGATCCTCCACATATCATTGCCAATAGCTGAATCCCATCAGCATATATAGTTAGGATCCCGGAAAAAAGGGTAATGGAAATATTGGTAACGGAAGAATGGGTAATTTGCGAATTGCTACTTATGAATCATATACTAAATTGTACCCAAATTATGCTATAGAGTTAAGCTATGTTAAGAAGACATTTCATCTTTGTTACTGATTATTTATTTCACCGTTGGTTAAAAATTTATTCTTTTAAGAGGGCTGAATATTAAAATCTTTCACAGGATCCTTTTCAGTCTTAAAAATAAAATAAAATAAGATTTTATTTATTCCTTTATTCACATATTTACTAATTATGAGATTTTAATTATTTTTTAAAAGAAATCACAATGTTAAAATAATAATTATAATAAAAATTAAAAAAAGGAAGAAAAAAAGAAATGAAAGAAAATGTTGGAAACAGAGCAGTGTAGAATAAAGACTATTTTTATTTTTCGGGCAGAGATAAATAGAAAAGCTTTATTTGAGTTAAGCAATGGCAGGTGTTTAATAGGAATTCCTTTTCTTAGAAGCGTTCGCTAGTTTATAAATCTGCATGTGTGCAAAATCCTGTTTTAAGAAATACTAGGGGTTTATTCGTCTTCAGGTTTCGTGGAAAATGGTCAAGGAACAGTTGAAGGAATACCTGTAGTTGTATTGTAAATTGCTCGTAGTGTCTTGAATGTAACTTTTTACTTTATGAAATTTTAGACATGGTTGGTAATTTTTCAAATGGGGTTATATTACTTCTGTTATTTATGTTTCTTAAGAAATGACAAGTAAATAAACAAGCAAATAAATACTATGATTTTATATATTTTATGATTATTATTTTCTAGTAATCGATTATGCCCAACACTGATTTTTCATATTTTAATTAATTAAAAGAAAACTAACAAAAATTCGAAAATCGGGCTTCGAAGTATTGAGTTGTCATTGGGTTCTGAGCTATTCTGAAAGTTTCAAATGTCTAGCTAGTAGGGAAGTTAGTTAAAAATCGATTGCAAGATTTGTACCAGACAAACAAACAAGAATTGAAGTTAATAAAAACATGGTAAAATAGAAACTTTTGTCATAACTTGACTAAAAAACACAATAATTAAAAGGATAATCAAAATAGGTACTAATATATATATATATATATATTACAAAAAATTATGCCAGAATGAATAAATAAAAAAATTAATTAAAAAGACATCACCAACATGGCAGAAATTTAAAAATCACCAAAGGGATCCTATACTAAAGGTGTCCTGCCTGGGGAAATATGAAAACTGGGTTGTCAAACATGAATTTTATTTTGAAACTTTTCTTTGGTTGATTTGGTTTAACTGTCATTAAGATTTCATCCTACAAAAGCTAATAATAATTTGGCTTCTGATGGATTAAAATTTAAATTAGGTGATGAAATTAGTATAAGATTTATAAGTTTCAAATTGTCGGTGTTTATTGTTTTTTAAAAGTTAACTTTTATCAATTGAAAACTTCTTTGTTTTGAAAAAATGAAGGTAGATGTATAAAATCAAAGGAAGTTTTATTTTATTTATTTATTTTTTTAATCTAATTTTAAACTGGATCTCTTATATTTCATTTCTGTACTATATTACAGAAAAAAATAATTTAAAAAGAATAATCTTAAAAATATTGATATTTTATACGAGTACAAAATGCATAGAATCATTTATTATTAAAAATGTAATGAGCAAATTAACTAGCTAAAGTATTAAATGCATTCTTATTTATTCGGGCCCTGAGTAGCATATTCTATTTCTAAGGGCAAATAAATTGTAATTAAATTATAGAATGTAAATTTTGCATATTGAAATTTCATGAACTTCATTCCCCCTTCCCCAGCAACCAAAAAAATAATTGATTACAGCAGTGGATTTTAAACTGGTTAAGAGCAATGCGGATTATTAAAACAGGGATGTTTAAAACTTTATGCCGTGTAAAGATTTATGATGCACATGATCCGTCAAATTTTGACGGGTATTAACTAGTAGAAAATAAATTTTGAAACAGATTATAAATACCGAAGCAGTATCTGCCCTTAACCACAAAAGGGGAAAGAAAAATAAATAATTTTCCATTTTAAACATTTACTTGAATTTTTTAATTTGCAATTGTAATTCCTTAAAAGAAATTTGCAAAATGTAAACTATGTAATTTCTCACTTAAATTTGAAAGATCCCACTTAAATTTTTTTGTTAGAGTAGGAGAATCCCACTCAATATTTTTTTCTAGTGCAAACTCTGCATATGTAACAATAAAAAAAAAAAAAAAAAAAAAAGGCTAGGGCAAACCTTGTATATCATTAGATTCAACAAAATGTAACAAGAAAAATTTTCTCCAAGTAACTCTTTGAATAAATTGATTTTTAACCCACTGTGACTTTTTATCAATTGTGTTATATGACAGTGTTTTTGTCTCGAATTCTCTTTCGAATTAATATAACTTAAATTGCATTCTTTATCATCAATTTTGTGCGGCTTAGAAGTTTCTGTTTTTCGTTAACTAATGAGAAGCATGCCTTTTTACTGATCTCTGTAAAATGCAAAAATTCATCTACTTAACATTTGTTTTTGAAAAATCAAGTTTTTTTTTTTTTTTTTTAAGCATACTTGCTTACAAAATTTATGGGGCATATATTTTCATTTGCAAATAAATACTTTTTTTGCAATTAACACACATTGATTTGGGTTACTTTTATTTTCCATGTTCTGCTTTTTTTCAACGAAAACAAAAATCCTGAATTCACACTTGAAAAAGCTTCACATTTAAGTATATTTAACACACTATCTGTGTGGTAATATAAATGTACTTGAATGAGATGTTTACTCCAGTGTGAATGCAGGATTTCATATTCGTTAAAAAGGAAAAAGAACTTTCATCCCGGATTTTTGTACCACAAAAACTCAAATGCTAACTTATCATATTTCTGAATATTGTGGAAAGTTGCATGTACATTAAAAATTTTTCCAAAATCCACAGTTTGGGTTGGGAACTGCTGCTCCAGGGGTGCAGAATATGTCTGAACGCCCGAACGAGGTTCGGGGGAAATTTAAACTGACTGGGGAAATTTTGAATATTTTTTTAAGAGAAAATAAAAATGTAAATCAAAAATAACAATTTGCTACTTTGAAGTGCTTATACACTGACAGCAATATTTTTATGTTACACTGTATACTTATTCTCTTAGAGATTTATTACATAGAACAAATGACTTTGTATAGCAAAGTAGATTTTTGCATTATTGAGGGAAATTTATACTGTGTTTGGGGGAAATTTCCGAGGTTTGAACATTTTCTGCACCCCTGTGCTGCTCTAATGCATAAATGAATTCTGCCACTAAATTAAGTCAGTTTTCTTATGTATTTAAGTTATTTGACTAATATGAACCATTTTGAATTCATGTACTAATAATTAGAAACACAAAATTGATTTTAAATTTTACATAAATTTTCAAAATTACAATGTGAAAAAATAATGTAATAAAGATAAGTCATTGGAAAATTTAACTCAGTTTTATTTTGATTACAAATAGAACACTGCAATAGTTATAACATTATATACAATAAAAGATAATATTTTTAATAATTATTCCAATGCTTCATCACCTTCTTGAATTTCTTTCAAACTTATAACTTCTAATTGTCCTTTACCTTTGGTTTCATTTGTAACTATTTCATCTACTTTTCGAAAATTCCCAGGATCAATTAAAATAACCTGCCACAGAAAAAATAATTTTTTTTTTAGTATGAAATAATTGCTTAAAAAGAAAAGTTAACACATTTCACTAAGTTACAACTGATTTACAAAATACAAAGTAAGGATTTTTGAATTTTGATGCAGGCAAAAACAATATAAATGAACGCTGGAACAGTTTTGTATTTTCCTTCAAAATTTTAGATAATGTGATACAAGAAAAATCAATTTAATCAAGATGGATTTAATTTCCATTTACTGAATACAATCAAAGAATTATTAGAATTCTTCTTTGACAAGAAATATGCACAGGTATTTTCAGAATTCTATTTTTTTTTTTTTTTTTTTTTACAAAAAAAAAAAAAAAAAAAAAAAAAAATCAATAATTATATTAATGTTCATTTCATAAAGTATTGTTTAGCATTTTACAAACAAAAGAAAAAGTGCATGTGAAAGAAGTACATTTAAAAAAATTTGATTGTATTACTCAGAATCTGAAATAAATAAAATTACTTTAGCCACCATCACAATTTAAAAGATGAGATGTCTCCAAGCCTATGAAAATTTCTTTTATTTGTTTTGCCTAATACTGATTTACTTAAAAATCCTAATAAAACTTTTTGGGGTAATTTATCACAATAATAGTATTTATTTTTCTATCCTTTTTTTTTTTTTCCCTCCCTAATTTCTGAAGATTTGAACATTAATTTATGACAATTAAATATTTAAAAGAAAAGCACTGATAGCTATCAAATTTAAAATGAATGGAAATTATTAAGCTGCAGTGCTGTATTTATTTTAGTGCAACAGAAAAAACAAATTATATATTGAAAAAATATCTTCCTTAAACACAAGAAAATTTTCCAATATATATTTCTAAAATCCTTATTGTTTTAAATGATATTTTAAGAGTTTTATGTTTCTATAAATGCATTAAAATACATGATTTAATGCATTTTATATTTAATAATGATTTAATAATGAATTATTAAGAATTGAATTATTATTAAGAATTGAATTATTAATTTTAGATTTAATAATGAATATTTATTATATTTAAGGAGTATATAAATTATTTTTGATTGTTCATTTTCTGCATAAGTATTTAAAAAAAAAAAAAAAAAATTTTTTTTTGATATTTTCAAAGTTAAAGTGTATTATTTTCTGAAGCTTTATTTTTATTTGAAATTTGCATATTATTATGTTTAAGAGTTATCGAAATTAGTGGTGGTTTTTAATGTCTGCATAATTATTTTTAAAAACTGATATTTTCTCAAAGTTGTTATTTTTTGAATTTTTATTTGAAATTTGAATATTATTATATAATTAATAATAATAAACAGAGATGAGATTTTTCAGCCTTTGTAGGTTGTGATTTTCTTTCTGTAACAAGGTACAAGAAACAAAGTGTGTACTTTGTAAATCAAAATAGGTACTTTCAGATATGAAATTTTGTTATATCGCACCTAATTAAATAAGTTTTCACATAGCTATGTTAATAAAACATTTTTTTTTTTTTTTTTTTTTAAGTATAAAAATAAAGCAATCAAACCCTTTATTTCTGTAATACAGGCTTTTGCCACCTGAATTCTTATATTTTGTTTTAATATTTATCTTTTTCATAAATTTTTTTTTTTTTTTTACACTTTTGTCGATCTTATCGTTGAATAAAGAACTGTTATATCAAAATGCATTAAATTTTATTATAGCTAAAATCTTTTACATTTAAACTTCTGGAAATATTCCATAATTGTAATATTGAGTTTTCATTAAAATAATGCTAATGGTAATAATAGGATTACTGTTAGAGCTGTACCGAATACTCGTTATATACTCGGTACTCGGCCAAATATGGTCTAAGTATTCGGCCAATACCGAGTAGTTGTAAGAATTTCATCATTTTTATGTATTATTGAAAGAAATGTATTTGTAAGAGTTGTTTATTATAACGAAACTAAAAAAATATGAAAATATAAACATAGTCATTAAACTTTTGCTGCAAACAACTTTCTGCAGTTAAAACGGGCAAGTAGATTGCCACTAAACTCGATATAGAGACGATTCATGATTTGAGCTTATCCATTTTAGTTACAAGAATTTAAGTATAACCATCTTGTATGTGTGTAATATGCAATTATTTTTTTTTTTTTCATAAAAACTTAGTACATAAAATTGTATCTATAAAACAGACAAAAATAAAATGTTTTAGAAAAAAGAACCCCTTATATAATACTAATATAGTAGATAAAACTTTAGTTACATATTTGGGCAAATAAAAGTAAGACACTTTTAAAACTGTAAAAAAAAAAAAAGATTGATTTTTAATTTAAAAAATAATAATTATGAAAAAGGTAAATACACTAAAATGTTATTAAAAATATATTATCAAATTTGTTGTTCTGCAAATTATGGCCCAAAACCACCTGTCTTTTTACTCTTCTAGAATTTGAAGATTAATGAAGTCTATCATGTTTGAAATGATGATAAAATATTTATTTTAATGTTCTCATTTCCTATGTAAATTTCATGCAACTTAAATTAAGCCTGAGTGTATAAGGAACTTTTATATTCTCTAGGAATTATCTGAGAAAAACTATATAATAAAGAATGAAGTTTTCAGTTATTATGGTTTTAATAATCCACTAAGCTGGAAGTATCAAATATAACAATGAACCTAATTCTGTATACACACTACAAAAGTTCTGAAATGTTTCATGTAAACATGCTGTTTGCCATTTAACTTAATTTTGTGTTCAAAAAGCCTTTTTTAAATTTCAAGATGTGCAAAATTTTTCATATATACGTCAATTTCAATTATTCTTTCTTACAACTACTCGGTACTCGGTTACTCGGCCAAAGTGCTACTCGGTGCAGCACTAATTACTGTAAGTTGACAATTTTTTTTTTTTGTAAAATTATTCACAAAAATGTCCTTGAATGGAGAGCTTTTTGCATGAAATTTTAAAATCAAAAGTAATAAATTGTTAAAAAAAAAAAACCTGCCTAAATATATTCTAATGCCTTTTTTATTTGATAATTCAAAATCAGCACATCTTGCTTTTGGATTTAGTACATAGATAAGAAAATGGGCTGTAATTAATTACTGTAATATAACAAATACCCAGTTTTTTAAAGACCACTTTATTCAGTTTTTAATATAATAATTAAAAAAAAAAAAAAAAAAGAGCATTTTTTTACAATTATACAATTTTCATCTTATATAAAATAAGTGTGCTTTCCTTTATTATTTACTAGCCGCCTTCGGCGACCAGCTGGTTTGCGATCCCTGAAAAATATTACTTTACGAAACTCCCACTCAGTGGCGCCTTTTCCCCGTTTCAGGTCTAATAACAGCTCATCGATATATCGTGAAAATAGCTTATTGAAAGCGCAGTAAATTCCCGTGCAGTAGCGCCTTCGGCGCCCTCATCCCTTTTCAATATCTGAAACAGCCTGTTCGCTCACCATGTTATGATCTTTCAAATTTCTGACTTTAGCTAAGTCCCGCTCGGTGGCGCTGTATAACATTTTTTAAAAAGATTTGTGTCTGACTTATCTGTGGTTTTCTCCAAAACTTGCTTAATTCCGGGCTATATATCGTTAAAAATTATTAGTACGAAATGTGAGCGAAAATCTGAATTTGAAACTCTGTAAAATATAAAACAATAAAAATTTTCTGGTTTTTCCCATAGTTTTCTCCGAAAGTTTCGTACAGAATTTGAACGGCTTATATCATTTTAATAGCCTGCAATAAAAATACTTTAAAATATCTTTTGAATGATGTATTATGTATTACAATAATGAATATCTATGATATATTTTAGACTCAAAATGGCTAATCTATCAAGGGCGATTAACGATTTCTACTGAAATCCATCTAAAATTTAAGAATTCCAAAACTGCTTTTTTACAACCGAATTCATAAAAAAAAAAGGGGGAAAAAAATCAATATTATTCTGTTAAAAGTAAGTCATTAACAGATGAAATTGGTGAATGGTGTCATTAACAGATGAAATAAAAATGAATTTAAATAAATATAATATGTCTATTTATTTTATTTTTAAAGCTATACTTGAGTCATAAATGACAGGCAATTTCGAAGTTCTGCTTTTGATCGATTTTAAATTGAAAAAATTCAAAAACTGCTTTTTTTATTTCCAGTATACTTTGTCACGTGGGTGAAAAACTTTTTCCCGACCTCTAGCACCTGGCACTGAAGAATCTTATTCTCTCTTCTCTGTCAAGGTCAGTTGCAAGAGTTTCAGAAGCGTCGATTCAGAATTTCATCGTAAACTGCCGCGATACTGAAAATTAAAAAAATTATAACTCATTCAGTTTTTGAAATTTTCTCTCAATCTTTTGGGTATTCAATTGTTGAAGCGAGATCTATATACAAAAAAAAAAAAAAAGAAATGATTTATCTCTAAACGCTTTTGAGTTATAAAATGTTTTGTGAAAAAATCGATGTTTCGTAAAATCTAAAAATATGGATCGCTAATCCGTATTTTGTAAAAATGTTTATATTGTTCGAAAGAGGATTAAATGTCCTTTCCAAATATACCAGTTGTTAAGAAATGGAACAATTACTTGGTCGTACAGGGCGTTTCAAAAAAGACAATCGAGAAAGAGAAATTTTCGACCCTTTTAAAGCTTTTTTTTTTAAATATAAAAAATCCGTATTTTTTAAAAAAAATTGTACCGTAAGAATCGGTAATAAATGCTCTTTCTCATGGCGCAGGTGTATTTTCGATATTTCCAATAGATCGGAAGCGATTGCTTTAGAAAAACCTGTGAAATTTTTCTCTCTCTGCTTTCTCTTTTGAGGAACACGCTGAAGGGCGAAAATTACGATCCGCTTGCTTTTTAATTAGGCATTGGTTGACGTTTTAATTAATATCTCTGGAACTAATTAAAATTTTTAAATTCTGTTTTCACTATTAACTCGGGAAGGCTTCTGAGCACCCGTATGTCAAATTTTATACTTCTGCCTTCAGTAGGGGCTGAACGTATAGATGCACAGACAGACAGACAGACAAACATCTTCTTTTATTATTATAGATTTTATTTTACTGCATTTAGTGTTACATCCTTTCATTTTTTTAAGATTATTATAGACATTTTTAATTTGCAAGTTCTAGATCTTTTTTTCTTTGTACAGCTGTATTCTTTATACAGCCAGTCACACATAAAATGCATAACTAAAACCATCTCTGATGCAAAATTACAATTGAAATAAATAGAATTCAAAGTCATTTACGAATAAATATTTTAGATATTTCAGTTAAAGAAGGGACAATATAATAAAAATTAAAATTTTTTTGGAAAGGAAAAAAAATACAGGGTTGCCAACTTTTTAAAAACAGTTTGAGGAGTATTCAGAGAAATTTTGAGGAGCATTTTGGCTACTTTGAGGAGCAATTTTAAAAATACATAAAACAGAAAAGAAAAGAAAAGAAATAAACTACTCACAAAAATAAATTAACAATAATCATATGAAATTTAGAAATATTTATTGATAATCAAATATATTTAACAAAACAGTGAAGAAAGATAAGAATGGGAAATGATTAAGTCTGAATATAAGCTTAAAACCCAAAAGTAATTTGTTTTTTGCATAATGGCATATTTTCCATACATAAATAAAGGCAATATATGAAAGTAGATTATTCAGTTACATTAAAAAAAAGGAAAGAAAGAAAGAGAAGCACAAAGGGAAAAAAAAATTAATTTCCAACAATTTTCATGAATGTCAAAATAATTATACTATCACATAAAAATCTAAAAACGAAATCATATAAATGTGTAAATGATCTCATCTGTAAGTCAACTCCCTCTAATCTGCATAGCTTGGGACCATATGTTTTGTAAACTTTAGAATTTTGCAGATTATTAGTCATAATTTGTTTATTTAATTTTTTTCCCCAGATACAAATGGAGATATAATAAATAATAATAAATCATTAATGCTTTAAGTGAATGATAAAATAAAAGCATAATTATTTCAAATAAATCTTAAATAAAGCGTTGTCAATCGGCCTTAAAGTTCAGTAGCTTTGAATCCATTATTTTTATCCATAAATCATTAAAATAAACAATTTTTTAACGATAACTGAAACATTGATACAGTTTAAATGAAAATCAAAACACCACATAATCATAGCATTTGGTTTCTTTCTTCTCCCCTTTCAGCTTGTGGTTTTAATTAAACACACTCTTAGCTACTGTAAACAAATACTTGTTTCTGTTCTGAGTCAGCAATATTTCGATCACTAGAATGTTTTCTTTCTTTCATTCTTTTTTTTTTTTTTTTTTGTTTACTATTTATTTATGAGTATTGTAGGATGAAGTGTGTGGTTCTTCAGCTAAATTGTAAAAGTTAGTTTTATTTTTTTTATTTTCAAGATACGTTGAAGCGCTTTCATAGATAAAAAATAAAATTCAAAGAATAATGTTTTATGCCGCAACTGTTGGAAATGCAAAATCAAAAGTTGATAAGAATTGGACAACGGTTTCTGCCTAGATGTGTGCAAGGAAAAAGAAAAAAATAAAGAAAGAGAGAAAAAAGTTTTTTTTTTTTTTTTTTTTTTTTTTTTTTTTTTTTTTTCAGTGTCTGCCACTATTCAATTTTATGTATTTAATAAAAAATATTTAATTAGGTGGTCAAGACTGAATTTGCGGAGCATAAACATTACTTCGCGGAACTACGGAGTTTTTAAATTTTTTCGGAGAAACTCCGCAAAAATCGGAGCAGTTGGCAACCCTGAAAATAAAATAAAATTATAAATAAGTAAATGGCCGTACTTAGAAATATGCTTGCATAATATTTTATATAATGATGAAATAGAAACTACCGTTTATCGCAAACCGAATAATAGTGACGAAGTAATTATTAATAAATGTAAAACACCATACAGGTATAAAATTAATACAATCCAAACATATATTAATCGCACAATCCGAATTTGTTCAAATGAAAAACTAATTAACAAAGAACTTGAAAAAATCACGACAATAGCAAAATAAGACAGGTTATCAATGGAAATTAATTTATCATTTATACAAAAAACGCATTAAAAAATTAAACTGTATCGAAAATACTCAAAAAATAAAACCGAAGTTCACCACCGCGATCCCATATGACAAAGGTGTAGCAAATAAAATTAAAAATGAAGCATCCAAAATAAATAATATCCCTATTAAGCCGAATCCGAATATATTTCAAAGAGTTAGAAATGACAAAGATCAAATTGACCAAATGGAAACTGCAAGCATTTATCAAATAACATATAAAACCGATGACAATAACAAAGGGTATTACATAGGCATGACTAAAATAAAAATAAAAACTTGCATTAAAGAACATAAAACCGATATTAAATTCAATAGAACCACCACCGCATTAACAAAGATTTTTCAAAACGATAATGTTAAAATTGATTTTAATGATATTAAAAAATAGCGAATTATGAAAATCATCACTATGCCATGAATCCTCAAGCCATGGAAATTATGAGCTATGAGCGCAGTTGCCACAAAAACGAAATACCTGACATAGACAAGTGGAGACACCTATTCAAGAAAGAGGAGAGAGTGAATCTTTAGTGTTGGCAAGTCAAGCAAGCACACACCGACAGCAGAGTTTGCACTCAGGATGGCACGGGCCCGTGCCAAAAATATTATGCAAGCATATTTCCAAGTACGGCCATTTACTTATTTATAATTTAATTAGTATAGGAAATATTTAACTTATATATATATATATATTTAATTAGTTTTTACGGGAAATAAACAGTTGGTTTACACAGTAATGAATAATTAATTAAAAATTAGGCAGAATTTTAAGTAAATTTATTTAAGAAAATTTTCGAATATAAATTAAATACAATGTAAATTCTCTCTTTTTTTTTTTTTTTTGGGTGTGTGTGTGTGTGTGTGTAAATTTCAGTCCCCCCCCCCCTTCCCTACGTAGTTACTTGTTATTATGCCTACTGAACACTTTTACCAAAATACCAGCTATCATCAGTGAAAACTAGTTCGCCAACAATGAAAATTCTGATCATAGCAAATTTCCATTTAGTGGTGCTTGCAGTGCCTTAAATGCAATGTGTCACTTTGAGCAATTTTGATCATGGAAAATACTACTAAGCTGTCAGCTTCTCATAAAAACCCTGATTGCAAGTGCTTGTGGCAACTTCTTTTAGCAGATGCCACCAGACCGCTTATATTCCATGATCAAACTGATCATGAAAACTCATGCTTGCTGGTGCCCACAACTCTGTATTCAACAAACACTTACTACTTGAAATAAAAATATGATTAAGTAACATGAAGTAAATGTGAGCAAATGCATTTTTTTTTTTTTTTTTTTAATAAGACTAATTTAAAAAAAAAAGTTTCTTTAGTTCATTTTTCACAAAATTGAAAAAATAAAAATAAAACCTAACACAATGTTTTTTTTTATGTTATTTACTTAAGAAATCCCTACAAGCAATTTTATTAATAGTAGAGATTTACAATTTTTTGCAAATCTATAGAGCTTAAAATGTACATAACAAAATTATAATTTAAAGGTATATTATATAATTATAATCTTACCATTTGTAAATTACCACCATCAGTATTCTGTGATTCAACTGAAGCAGCCAATTCTTTCAGTTTATTTCTATAATTTTTGCCTTCAGGAATAGAAACTCTCAGTTTCATTTGAGAACGAGCGATAGGCATAAACTCTTGCAATTTTTTGATAACTACTAATGCCTGTTAAAGAAGAAATTATATATATATATATATATATAATAAAGATGATCTATTAAGCATAGTAGAAGTCAAGCAACAGATACAAGATCACTGAAACACCAATGACCAATAAGATTAAAAAAAAAAAAAAAAAAAAAAAAAAAAAAAATCATCAGTGGATGAAATACACTAATGTAAAGAAAGCAGATCTATTAATTAACAGCCTGCAAAACAAACGAATCAATAAAGTAAAACAACAAATCTTAACTTTAAACCATAAACTTATCAAAATTAATGAAAAAACAACCCAAGAAACACAAGATAGGAAGAAGGAGGCAGGCGGCAAGACTTGTGACTTGCCTGTGGGGTTACACTAGTTTTACGCCGGCAACACTCCCCCAGCCTGCCACAACCAGAACAGGAACCATAAGGATTTAAAAATGCAAAATTTCTAAGCAGATGAACAACATTGAAACCACGAAGCCACAATGAAATTCACCGATTGATCACATTGTGTTTAACAGTATAATTAGAACATTAAATATAGTTGACAACTCAAAAAGGAAAAATCTGAAATTTTATTGGAAAATGAAAGTTTGCATAGTAATACAAAGCAAATGCAACAAGCCTTCTATTTTTTTTTTTTTTTTTTTTTGTATTTAATTTCACAAACCCACCCAACCATCCAGCCTTACAACACCACCCCACCTCCGTAATCAAACATCTGCCCACCCAACCGCCACCTTTTTTATTGTCTTTTATTATTTTATGATTTTTTTGTTGATATACACAAGAGTGTACACAGTTTTTTTTTTTTTTTTTTTTTTTTTTTTTACTGACAGAGACATGGTTAAGGATATAAAATAGAAAATACAAAGTTTTTAGGAAAACCCATTTTAGCAGTGGCTGTGATCAGTTTATTAATATTCTTGTTTTTAAACTTTGCAGAGCATAAATTATTAATTCGAAATAAATGATTAATGATGATGTTTCTGAATACCGAAAGATGCAGACATGAATTAAAATGTGTAAATAAGTTGACATTAAAACAAAAATCTTGCCGTTTGTCATAGATATCTGTGTAAAGTTTATTACCATCTATGATTATTTTGAGATCTAAAAAGTTAATTGATTGATTAGTCAGAGTGTTTTGAGTTAGCTTTAAATTAGGTGGATAATTGAAGGAAAAGCCATTTTGTGAGTTCTTGTTGAGATAAAATACAATAATATCATCGATGTAACGATAAAATCGAACATCATCATTGCAAATTTGCTTTTCATAATAATAAAGATAGAGATCTGCCAAAATACTGGAGCTACAACCTCCTTGTGGGATGCCTAATTGTTGCAAATAGATAGCGTTGTTGTGGAAGATATAATTATTATGGATAACAAAGTTAAGAAGAGTTTTAAATTTTTCTGCTTTAAAATTGTAAGGAAGATTAATTTGAGCTTTATATTCTTGAAAAAGACTGTAAATGATATTACTCAGATCTGATAACTCAATATTATTGAAAAGATCTTGAAAGTCAAAAGTCATAATGTTGTCTATTGAATCGAGCGATTTTATGTATTGAATTAATTGAAAGCTATTTTTAAGACAGTGTAAATTATCAACTTTGCAAGTACATTTGTAAATTTGTTTTAGAATATCCAGTAGAGCTTTATTAGCATTGTTGTTATAAGTGTTACACCCAACAGTGACAGTGCGAAATTTAATTGGAGATTTGTGAAACTTAGGTATGAGAACTATATAAGGATAATTAAAGTTATTGAAGGGAAGTTGAAGTAGTTTATAGTAATTATGTATTTTTCGGTTATTAATAATAAGGTTATTATTAGTTAAACTGAAGATGTTACTATTATTGATTGAAGAGTTTAAAATAGAGAGATAGTAGGATTTACAAATAATGGCATAATTATTAGGTGATTTGTCAACATAAGTGATCACAAAGTCTTCCTGTAGTGATTTGATTGAGTTAAAAAGTACAGATTTTTTAAATAACACCAGATTTGAAGAATTGATAAATAATGCATTTTTGATTTTTTGTAACACTAAAACTTTCCATTGAGTGAAGTAGGCAATAGGTTTATTATGAGTAATAGATATTTTATAAATAAATAAATCTAGGTCATAAGAAAACTGTTGAAGGATTTGTGGAATGCTAGTTTTAACTGGAAGTCTAAATTTGGTGCCAAATTTCATGAATTTTTTTAATTGATAATTATCAATAATATTGAGATTACCCGTGATAATGTGTCCATGGTCTCTGTCAATAAATTTTGAGAAAGAAGGATTATTGCATTTACAGGTTACAGTGTTAGTAAAAGAGGTAGACTTAGATACAGAATTATAATTGAATATCTTTCTGCCAAGAGGAAGAGGATATTTGAAGGTACGAGATAGATTTAAATCTTTAATCGGAAACAAACATTCTTTGTCATTAATGATAGATGTAATGTTAATGCTGTTCAATATTTGATTTGTAAAATTCACAATTAATTGAGTATTTGTTTTAAATTTGTTGGGCTTTTTATTAAGTTTTAAATTAAATTGTTTGATTTTGTACATTATAATATCATAAAAAATGTCTGAAAAATGTTATACATATATATATAAATAAAGAAAAAAGTTTTTATCAAATACTTTTTGGAAATTTTTATTAAAATACAAATGCTTTATAAGTATACATGTGTTATTTAATAAAAATGTAATTTATAAATAAATATTTCTGTTATTTCACATTTTTGATTTATTTCCATTATATTACATAAATCACTACATACAATATGATTAATTTATTCATCAAATAACTTTTTCAAAAAGTGCATAGCATTTATTGCTATTGATACACAAATAAGATATTAGATAATGCAAACTAATATATTGCTCACGAAAATTCTCAGAATGACATCATTTATTTCAAATTATATTGTTTTACACATGTATTTTCTAACACTTGATGACTACAGTTACTGTGAAAGTGAAACAGACTACTTCTTTGATTATAACAAAGTTTTGTTAGCAATACGTTTTTAAAATTATACAATTTTACTTCAACAAATGAATACATTTCTTTTTATGGATAAAGTTTATATATATATAATATGAGAAATAGAGCAGTATAGTGTATACCGAAAATAGTTATGAAATTGCATACTTATCGTAATTTTCAGCATATAATCTGTACGTCAGATAAGTCAGTTTTGCACCAGAAAATTTAATTGACAAATAAAGCTATATTTGTATGAGATGTTTCATCAAAAATATATAGATTCATACTTGCCAACCAATTTTAATATAAAAAGGGAAGATTTTTGTTGAAAAACCAGAAGAATTCATAAAAAAAGGGATTTTTTTTTTTTTCTTTCACGTGAAACAATACAGTTTTACAGTTTTAATATTTTGAAGCAAGCTATAAAAACATTTTACTATAGATTGATTATACTAAAAATATAAAAGTTTTAAATGGAGTTATTCCTCTTCAACATATAAATATCTACAAAAAAGAATCTGTAAGAAATTTATTTAACAATAGACAAAAAACTTAGTTAAGTTAAAGTATAGCTAATTTTTTAAACAAATATAGAATAAGATTTTTGTTTATGTACATTAATCGTACATAAAAAAAAAAAAAAAAAAAAGCAGTAGCTATCAGTTTCAAACGTGCATAAAACCAACTGAGTATCAATTTTCTTAAATTGATTTGGGAAAAATTTTCCTACCTGAAAAAAATTATTCTTCATTTTTTTCCCCATGTTTACACATTTGGTATAAATATGACATACAAATATTTAATTTAACTGAGGAAAAATAAACAGATTCATTAAATTCAGCAATAAAGATCTAAAAATAATTACATATGTGAGAAATATTGAGCACTTCCATTGCTTTATTGTTTTTAGAATTAATCATTGATTACAATCTGGGGAAGTTGGAAGGGGGGGGGGAACAAAAATAATTACAGAGTAAGAAATATTAAACTCTTTCAGCTCTACTTCTAGAATTGAATGAAAGAAGTTTAAAATTAATATCATTTATGTTGCAGATGGATAAAGATTAGGAAACAAAAGATTTCTGTAGAACATATGATTGCTGGTCACTAGTTGGAGATAAATAAAGGGGGTGGAGGGGCAAAAAGTAATTACATCAGCAGGAAATATTTATTTCTTTTTATATCAATTCTATTTCTTTACATGTTCTAGAATATCATAAAGCAAGTCTGAAATGAATATTGACATTTATGTTATGGATGGAGAAAGATTGGGAATCAGGAGTTTTCATAGAACATTTGGGGTTTCATTTTAAAACGAACGATATCCGCGTCTTTTTTAAAAACAGAAGATTTCATCATCTGTCCGGAAGACACGTTAAAAAACCGGAAGTCTTCCGGGAAAACCAGAAAAGTTGGCAAGTATGTAGACTTATCTGTTAAATAAAATTTCTGGTGGAGGACTGACATATCTTACCTATGGATTATATACTGAAAATTACGGTTTAATAATACCAGGGATAGCTTAGGAAATACTTTAATTTTTTCAAGACAAGCGTATTATATACAATTCTACCACATTGGTTTTTTCCTCTTGTGTAACATAAATATGCCTCGGAACATTTTAAAAAGATTTTCAACATTTTGATTTTTGTTCTAATATACAATATAAGAATAGATTAATTTAAAAAATGCATCACATAAAATAAATTTTCTGATTGATTATTAATTAATTAAACTGGAACACAAATACATTTATTCTCAAATTTTGAGTTAAACTTCACTTTTTCACTTTGAATGTCTAATACATAATTACAATACAACCCCGTGAACTACTCACATTACTTTTTCCAGCTGATTATAAATGTATGGCGTAAGTCTAACAATAAAAATTATCATGTGCTATATACCTCAAATGAATGCAATTTGAATGATGTTTATATGTGTTTCATGTTTAGGAAACTTCAATTTATTTATCCATAGATACCATCTGAGATTTGAAAATCTCTAGATAGATACTTGAAAATATTTTTTTTTTTCAAACTTAAATGATGAAATTTGCACTTTTGCAACCAACTGGCGAAATAAGGCATTAATTATCTGTTAATTAAAACAAATTATGTTTAATTACCGAAAATGTTTAAGTAAATAGGTAATTCTTTCCACCAACAAATGCTAAAATAGGCAATTATTTCACTGTTAATCAAATAAAATTCATCCTTTCTTCAAAGCAGTTCCAAAAGACTTGACTATTTTGTTAAATATCAACAAAATTCCTGGAGCCTATTTATGAAATGCGGGATTTTTTAAAATTTATTGTCAACTGCAGAAATAAACAAATATTTTGCAATTGATAGACAGAATCTATGCTTTAGTCAAAGTTTAGTTTAAAACATATGGCTTTTTTACTGAACTTCAACAAAATGGGTGGTACAAAAAACTGGTGGGTTTTTAATACAGGGGTTAATACAGGTCGAGTTTACTACCTTTTATGGGTACTTCACAAAAATCAACCTGGCAAAAAAGGTACCTTCACAAAAATCAATCTGGCAAAAAAGGTACCTTCACAAAAATCAATCTGGCAAAATAGGTACCTTCACAAAAATCATTCAGCTAAAATCGGTACCTTCACAAAAATCTTAGTCATCCCAGCAAAATCTGGCATCTTAAATGAGCACATTTTCAAAGAAGAGTAACTTATTTGTGCATTTCTGTTGATGCGATTCACAAAGCAAGAATCATACACAATGTTGGTTTTAATCTACACACAAGTGTTTTCTTCGGACGAGAAATGGTGTAGCATAAGTAAACAAAACGATCCTCGCATGTATCTGTACAGACACGCTTTGGAGTTGTGGCCATAGTGTACTGTTTGCTGATTCGTCAGGTGGTTTGACGCTTTGATGACTGTATGGTGATGTGTCTATCCTCCCTTGTACAATTCATGTGTAGTGCAGTGATAATAGCAGAAATAAAACCAACTCCTACTTACATTCTCTCTACTGAACTGTTTACTTCAGAGAGAAATTATTTTTGATTTCTGTTCTGCTATAAGCCTCACACTAACTGTTAAGCGTTATTTTTATTATTTTTCTTAGTTTGAACTCCCCCCCCCCCCCCCCCCACACACACACAGAAAAAGAGTGCACTGCATTTTTTCACAAAAATAAAATATAGTTAAGATTTTTCACAAAAATAGGTATTAATTTTGAAATCCTGGATTGGCCCCTGTAATAGTTTTAAGTTTCCACATAGTGAGTGGATTTCTTTTCATGTTTACTGGAGAATAACAATTACCACTATTTTTTGAATAATGGAACTGTGAAATCATGCATAATTACAAGATTAAAAGTCTAGTTTTCAAAATATTCAGAAAAGTTGGCACATACGAAATCAGCTTTTTAATAAAATGAAACCAATCTAATTCAAAAACAATTTTACCTGTTGTTTGGAGTTTTGGCCTGGTTTAAGAGACACGTGAGCTTCTTTCATAGATTTTTCAATTATGCTCACTGGATAAGGCCTTTTGGTATCTGGGTTGATACATTTATCTGCAACTATATTAGCAACATCTTTGAACATTGATTCTAACTGTACATGTCTCTCTTTTTCAGAAATTTGAAGCTCACCTTTTGAGAGTATCTAAAATTAATTCAAATTTTTAAAAAGTACTGTTAGTGATACCAAAAAGCAAGAAAATATAATTCTTATATAATATACATATATATATATATATTCATCTGTATAGTAAAACTCAAGAGAAATATAAATCTGAAATCTTCAAAGCTTCTTTGGTATAGATAGTTACTGGAAGTATTGTATTAACAGTTTAAAAGTTTAGTTTTATAAGCATTTCTGATTAAGTATATACTATATTAGAGTCCTGCATGGGTCAGGTTTTACCCGACCCCGACAAAAAAATTTAAAGTATGTTATAGTAAAAAAATTTTCATCAACCCAAAAACCGACCTGAACCCGCAGTAAAGACATTCTTGTATTTATTATTGGTAACATTCTTGTATTTATTATTTTGCAATTCATACGGACTAGTGCTTAAAACAAACCACTATTACATCAATGTTTAACAAAATTAATCAGTGATTAAATATTATTTCCAGACTTTCAAAAATATTTTATTTCGTATTTTTTAAATTTTGTTTACATTTTATAGGAACAGGTACCTATTATTTGAATATGCTTAAATTATTTACCATTTTATATATGAATATGATAGATTACTTTTATTAATACTGAAGAAACAATTTTAGTGTAAAATTTATTAGAAATCGTCTTTCCGTTTTGATGTCTATTTATGAATTAATAATAACTGACTTTGTATCTGCAAAAGAAATCTGTAAACAAAGGCAATGATCCCTAATTTGCAAATTCCTATAATCTGCACAACCTCTGGACAAAACTTTTGAGAGTTGGAGGGAGTTGACTGTTGTAAAACAAATGAAAAGTTTTTTAGTAGTTCAATACTGCACTTTATTTTTCAACTTAAAATGGATAAATACAAACTATGGATTTTTTTTTTTAATCCTAGAGAACGTGCAGGAGAGTTTAAAAGTAGGTATCATACTTATTGATTCAGTTCACCGGGTACCAGCTTTGAGTTTATACATAAAAATGTATCCTTAAAAAAAAAACTTCAAATATTATGGCGAAAAATTCCGTAATTATTATCACTTGTACTGTTTGAACGTATAATAATATTATGAGATAGTATCTACGCAAAAAGTTCTAAAAATATTAGCATTGAAAAGTAAAAACCCATCACCTGTTTGTTGTATTTAGTATTTGTCATCAAATAATATGTTTTTCTTAAATTCTTTTAATATAAATTGGATTATAGTTCAGATTTGACATTATATTTATGCTTTGAGTTTAATATAGTTCATAAATTTAAATTTTGAACATCTGTTTTGCCTTCTGGTTGATTTCTTCCGGTTTTTTCCAGTTTCTTCCACTGTCCTGGAAGAAACTGGTTTCTTCCAGAAGAAACCCAACCCTGTTTAAAACATACAACCTTATTAATTTTTTGTGTCAAGTTGGCAAGTTGACATGAAGAATTAATAAGGTTGTATGTTTTAAAATGTTTTAAATTTAGTTACATTTATTTCTATTTTCCTATATAGTCCCTATACATATTCAATTTAGTATAACTCGATCAGTTTTAAAGATACAGATATGCGATTTTTTGTAATGATGTTATTACAATGAAAATAAAAAAAATTTAATTTGCCAAATTTGTTAAGAGGAACTTCAAAAAGGGTAACTTTTTTAAAATTAACAGAAAGAAATTTTTAGTTAATGTAGATTTAATTGAAATACTTTTTTGTAATTTACTTTAAAAAAAAAATCAAATACCAAATCTTAAAAAAAAAAAAAAAAAAAAAAAAAAGGAAAAAATATAAAGTTTAAATATATTGACATATTTTTGATTAATATTCTTTTTTATATAATGTATGTTTATATGTTGTCATTACCAGTTCTCTTTGTTTTGCTTGTTTTCTTTTTTTTTTGTTGTTGACTGATTTTAACTTTCTTCTATACCCTAAATCTGGAACTTTTGGTTTACAAAATGTACGGAATTGTTTATCATCTAATATGTATTTAAAAAAATAAACAAATAGGCTCAAAAATACAATAAAATCAATTCAAAAAGTCCGACAATAATTCCCGCTCTCCTAATCTAAAGTTCTATTGAATAATTAAAAAGAAAAAAAAACCCTTTTGATTAAACATTTAAAAGAAGAAAATATTAATATAGGTATATATTATATGTAGATTGACACTCAAAAGTAATAAGTAAAAATCTTTGAATAAACACAATAAAATACAAAAAACACACAACAACTGTTTCGGGTCAAAATAAAACATGATACATTGTCAAGTGAACAAAGTAGGCATGAGTGCTGGAAAATAAAGCATCAATGTGTTGAAGTTCTTCTCACAAGAACTTTCTGTCTAGATCCAGGCCTTCTTCAGAACTGTTTGCTGGATGACTGTGACTATATCTTTCAATTTATTTCTCCAATCATAATTAATGGAACTACCTAACACTGATTTTCACTGGCTCATCATAACATGTATTTTTATTGGCTAACTACTTCTATTGCTACATGTTTAATTGCATAGATATGATAACACTACTATAACTATGCCATTAAACATATGAAACAATGAAAATAACAGGCAATCACTGATTTTCACTAGCTCTACATCATAACATGTATTTTTATTGGCTAACTACTTCTATTGCTACATGTTTAATTGCATAGACATGATAACATTAAGACTATAACTATGCCATTAAATGTGAAACAATAAAAATAACAGGCAATCACTGATTTTCACTGGCTCTACATCATAACATGTATTTTTATTGGCTAACTACTTCTATTGCTACATGTTTAATTGCATAGATATGATAATATTACTATAACTATGCCATTAAACGTGAAACAATGAAAATAACAGGCGATAAAAATACAGGTAATAATGTAGAGACAATGAAAATAAATACAAGATGTTGCTAGTTACTATCATTGGAGTAACAAGTTAGAGGTAGCCACATTCGTCCAGCAAACAGTTCTGAAGAAGGTCTGGATCCATACAGAATGTGCTATTGAAAAAAACTTCAAAGGTACCTTTTTCTATATAAATAAAGCAAAGAGTTTGTGGGCGGAACACATCCGGGCGGACCACTCCTATTTTTGATTAGTCAGAGATTTAACTACTTTGGTGATGAAAGTCGGCTATATTTTTTTTTTAGTAAAAACTGATGAATTTTTTTAAAAGATACTGCATAGATGTTATACTTTTTTAAAAGAGCTCCAAAAACTGTTCATTGTTTGTGGACACTATATACATCAAGTTGTTAAATTTAAAGATATTACATTGCAAAGTTTCACAACGCAATATCATTCGATTGCTTTCAATTTAAAATAAGAGTCTAATATTAAAACAAAAAACAGTCTAATATTAAAGAATAATGAATAACTTTTTAAAAATTATCAATTTTGAAGTTCTAAGAGCTCCAATTTTTAAATTACAGCATGCTTATTTACCATACATAATCCATTAAATTTGAAAACAATTGTTGATTCATTCTTGAGAATCATTCACATAAGACCATACAGCATTGTTTCAAAATGAGTGCAAAATGGAATAAATATTTTAATTTAATTTAATTTGTAATATGTTATTTTGACTTTAAAAGGAATTTTTAATTATGTTACAAAGTGCAAAATGTGATATAAAAAATAAATAGTGATTCAATTCTTTTGAAAATTCATTTAAATTTAGTGACCAGCAAAACGGGCGTAGCCTGCTAGTTTTAAATATAGTTAAACATAAACATTGCAATATTTTCATGATAAACATTAAGTGTCATCTATTATATTCTTTAATTTTCTCTTTATTCCCTCAAATTAAATTAGAAATAGCTAAGCAGGATCTTTTCACAATTTCAATTTTCTTTCAAAGTAATATTTTTCTAAATGAGATAACTGTGAAATTTTATGCAATGCAAATGTTTCTTCGGTTGCTCTTCAAATGAATAAATCCATGAAGTATAAAACAGTAGTCATGATTAACTAAATCCTAAGTGAGAAATTGGTTCTACTGACTACGCGAGAATTTCTGGTGAAGGTAAGAAAAATGTACATGCAATAACACCAAAGCTATCTTTGATATAGATTTTGATTGGGTTCCCATTGTAGTTGTGCACGTTGGCCAGGACTTCTGTAATGCACATAACAATAGAAATTCTTGCCAATGTGTGCATGGTATTGGAGTCCAATAAAAATCTAGATCAAAGATGGTACTATGTGTCTAAGAATAAATAAGCTAGCAGAGATGACTGGGAAGACTTTAAATAAAGAATTATCAAGGTATTTAATTTTCAATTACAGCAAAAATAAATGTTTATAATATTATAAGTATACTTTGAAATGTATACAAACCTCTTCACAAATTTCAGTTTGATTATCTTTTCCAAAACATTTAACTAAATCATCTTTTTTAGCAACTTGCCCTTTGGATACATTTGTGAAAACAACATGAGTTTGAAGAACTTCATCAATATCTTTTTCACTGAAAAGAGGGGAAAAAAAGCAACTTGTTTTAAACCCTTTTTTTTTTTTTTTTTTTAAAGCTATAAAGTTAAAGCTGAGATAAAAGAAAAGAAAAAAAAAGAAGGGGGTACTATTCTAATGGAGGGTCTGCTGATTTTGGCAATGAACAAAGCGGGGAAATTTTATTTTCGCTTGTCCCTTCACGATTTTCCTGGAAATTGCCAAGATGGTACCATTTCGCGTCGTATTCAGAAATGTAACCCTCCACATCGACAGTGAGCATTTTAGCAATCTAACTAAACAAGAAAACACGTTGGAAAAAAAAAAAAATTATCAGAAGCAATACATAGAAAACAAAGAAAATTATAAAATAAAATTTAAAAAAAATTTACTGAATAGTTACAGAATTATAACCAAACCAATCACAAATAAAAATAAACTCCACACATAAAATCTCACAATACAAATGTTCAAAATTCCCAACCGCAGGAATAATACACACGTCTGTACACTTTGCATACATTGAAAAAATAAAAAAATCACTGAATACCTATGCCAAACATAATCAGCAGGTGAAACTACAATTAAGTCGCCTAGTGGACATAATGCATAATGATTGTTGATTAATTATAACTAGACTAATGCATAAAGAATTGACCTGCATCAAAAACATTTTACTCAAACGAAACTGAGTTTTAGCATGCATAATATTAAGAAAAGCTAACTCACCTCTCTCCTGCATTTCCTCTGATCGCTTGAAAAAACATTTAGGAGATACAAGTCAATAAAGATGAAATCCGATTACTTTCTAATGTTGATTTTAATCAACGATTTTCTTTCAGAATTTTATAAATGAAAACAGAATCTTTCACAAACTTTAGCACAGGTTTAAACATTCAGAATACGTATAAAGGCATTTTTTTATGCCTTGAATGAGTTATAAAGAATAAACAGAAGAATACTTATTGTTTTAATAATATAACAATTAATGGATTACTTGGCTGTACGAATGCAGCCTGAATATTAGAATGTCAATTCAAGAATAAAGTTTTACTGAGAATAGTTCATGATTGCACATGGTTTTAGAATCGACTACAAATTAAATAAAAGCTTGATTTGATTTAACGAATAATGATTAACGAATAACATTAGAATTAGAATTATCAGGTATGCTTTCATTAGATTATGAGTACCTGAACCGTTTTTTACTTGACTCCCGAAAACGAACATGTTTCCGAGAGAGCCAAAATAATAATAACAATAATAAAAAAAGGTTCTCTTTCATCCCGTGACCGTCTGGTTTCCTGTACTGGCGCCCGCACTCCGATTGCTTCAACATACTGCGCGGGCGGGGAAGGCACCGGGGCAGGAGTCGACATACTTGGAACAGGGATGACAAGTTGCTTGACATATTGGCTTGGTTTGGCTGTTGGTTGAGGCTCTGCATATGTTGTTTAGTCCACCTTCTCCAAAATGTCTTTTTCGCCTGTATAAGAAAATTACACCTAGAAGAGAGACTTAAAAACATGAAAGTTAGTGAGGTTTCTGGCAATTTTAATGGTAGTATAGACTTCATTGCCAAACGAAGATAAATCAAGTATTCTCTCATGACTGGTTTAACAGTGGATCGCCCGTGAGAGATCCGAAAGTTTTTTGGAATAAGAACCAGATTAAATAAGACTAAATTAGAACCAGCATGAGCACTTAAGTAGTGATAATGTGTGGTGGATAAGGATGTAAAGTGGTGGGATTCCGGTAACAAAATTTGCTGGTTTTCTTGGAGATTGAGAGCGAGTGGAGGTTTAGAGCTTCCTACAAAGGTATTGTCAAAGGATTGTTCCTGAACTGCAACTGAATGTAGAGGGTACATGGGTGGTATTTTATGGATGTGGAGGTCTTTAGTAGGGGAATCTTGATTATCAAAAGTTTTCTGAAGTGCGAGATTTTCCTTATTTAACATCGTATTTCCATTTTTTAGGGTATTTTCAACTTTATAGCTCAGGAGGTGTTTTCGAATATCAATAAAACGATTTGGACTCAAAGTCGCAGAAATCGGTACTCTTTTAACAGGGCTTGAAAAAGGTGAATGAGAATTCGCAGGAAAGTCAATGATTGAAGTATTTTCAGACAGATTTTTCTCTATAAAAACATTAGACTCATAAGCAGATAATTTTTGACAGTTAATTGGAATATCAGATGATTTAAGAGTAGAGACTGGTTCTAGGGACAGAGTTTTATCACATTTTTCACCTTGTATTGATAGAGAATTATGATTAACATTGTCGACACCTTTTTTGGCACCGTAAAGGGTTAAATCAGACATGCGAGCATTTTGCACTAAACCCACAAGTGAGGGACAGGAATGATGCATAGAATTGGTAGGTGGGATAGGAGGAGCTGCTCGGATACAGAAGTTAACAATGGGTGCATAAGCTGTTCCGTAGGTGACAGTATTCAATTCGTAAAAAGATAATTGGTCATTGGGAGATTCTTTCCAAACAATTCTTTGGTAGATTCTATGTTTCCTTTCAATTAAGATTTGCCGATACATTTTAGCTATGTTTGCACTGAACGCTACAGGGTTGGCTCGAAATTTTACTAAATTGTCAAAAATATTTGACTGTAGTTTAGGACCAATATATAAAATGTCATTTAAAGATTTGTTATTTGTTGTTTTAAACGAGGCGTCAAATACTACACGTAATTTTGTTGTTTCAGAGTTTTCACTTACCACAGCATGATGCGGTAAATAATGTGGCGTTTCACTAAATTTGTTTTGATTTAATTTTGTCATATGACCCAAAGATTCGTTCATGAAATTCGAATACTCCCTCTTTAATTGTGGGTTCCTTTTAATTTTATTTTCAGTGGAAAGAAATCTTGAAATAGCACCTGACTTACTGTCACCTAGTGCCTTATCTGGCTTAAACGGTAGATGAACTGCATATTTTCCCTGCGTATTCCTTTTTGTTTTTGTGAAATAAATATTTTCCATAGGATCATTTTCTAAATTTTTTGTATCTACATTTTGTGTAGATTCTCTATCAAAAAATTGTTTCAATGTATTATTTAAGTCATCATCAACAGTGAGGTGACATAAATTTAAGTTTGTAAAATGAAGACTTTCGACTTTTCCTGAAAGGAGGTAACCCAATTTAGTGGGAAATGCTGTAGGAGTTCCAGCTGGCCCTTGAATTGGACTGCCATTGCAGATTGAGGCGACTAATTCTGCCCCAAGAAGAATATCGATGGGACCACTAGCAAAATAATTGGGATCAGCTAGTTGCAATCCTTTTATGTGTGGCCACTCATGTTGCGGTAGTTGGAAATTAGGGAGAGGTGAGGTAACCCTATTAACTATAAAAGCGCTGACTGAAAATGACTCCGACGAAAAATGCGGAGTGAAGCTAACTTCTGTTTCGTTTAGAGCAGTCTCTGCTAAAACGCAATTAATCCCTATTATACTATGCGACGTGCTCCGTAAGGGCAAATTTAGTCGTTTAGCACATTCCTTAGTAATTAATGAATTTTGACTAGCATTATCTATCAAGGCTTTACAATGCATAATTTTTCCTTTATTCGATTTAACCTTAATTAGTGCTGTAGATAACAAAACATTACTAGAATAAAACTGAGCACTATTAGAGACTGATATATCTGGCGATACATGATTCGCCCTTTCAGAATTTATATTTCTACCATAAACATGTAATAGCGTATGGTGTTTTTCTGCACAATTTTTACAATTAATGTTTATCCTACAATTCTCCAGCCTATGATTTTGGCGTAAGCAATTTTGACATAACTTATTTAATTCAACAAATTTCCATCTTTCTTTAACCGGTTTTGAATTAAATGTCGGACATTTAAATAGCGCGTGACGCTCATTACAAAGAATGCACGTATTTTCCTTTTTCACAATTGTACTCAATACGTTTGATTTCTTCGAATTAGTGAATTTTACGTCTTGTTTACATTTTATCTCTTCAACACCGCGCGCTTCGCGCTCAACGAATTTCCTAAAAAGATCAAGATCCGGCAATTTATCACTATCCAACATTAATTCCCATCTCTGTTTTAACGATTCATCCAATTTCCCCATCATGAATTTTATTATAATTAAGTCGCTTAACGCATTAGAATCTAAACCCAAAGTTTTTAAGTTTCTGACGGCTTCGTTACAAGTATCTAATAACTCAAGTAAAGTTTTAGCATTGTTTGCTTTTACAATTTTCATAGAAAATATTTTGTTAATTTGACTCAATGCTAATTGTCTCTTATTTTCATATCTTTCATTTAATATTTCCCAACATTGATCTAAGTTTTCCTCTTTTAGAGCGAATCCTCGAATTAATTTAGCTGCGTTTCCGCGCACTGAAGAATGTAAATATTGCAATTTTTCAATTTTGGATAATTGATTATTTTGTAGAATTGTCGAATTAAAAATTTCTTTAAAAGAAATCCAATTTTCGGTTTCACCAAAAAATTTTGGAAGATCAAATTTAGGTAATTTAATAAGAGACGATTTTCCATTTTTCTCATCTTTATTTTCCGCGTGAGTATCTGAATCGCACGCGTTTACTTCTGTTTTGTCCTCTAACTCCACCAGTAAATCAAAAACCACTCCTTTATATCTCAAATACATATCCATATAATCCTCATTCTCTTTAGCGGATAAATTTTTAAATATTTCCGCGATTTCATGATCATACGATTGAACTTTGGTTTTTAATAATTTAACCTTAGATTGTTCATCTTTACTACACCCCTTTACTCTATCTCTAAAACTATCGATTTCCTTACATAAATTTTCAAATAATAAAACTTGCTTAGATAATTTCGGCATTTTATAATATATAAGTTTAAATACACATAACCATAGGCCTTCGAATTACAGAACAAACATTCAAGAACAAAAATAAATCATTTTAAGAATAAATGATTACGAATAAGAATAAGAATAAGAATATCAAATACATATTAAATATATATAGTTTTTTTTTTTTTCTTATATATATATATAAATCATCGATAGCCTCATGGCTCTAAGACGGACCAAAAACATGTTGATTAATTATAACTAGACTAATGCATAAAGAATTGACCTGCATCAAAAACATTTTACTCAAACGAAACTGAGTTTTAGCATGCATAATATTAAGAAAAGCTAACTCACCTCTCTCCTGCATTTCCTCTGATCGCTTGAAAAAACATTTAGGAGATACAAGTCAATAAAGATGAAATCCGATTACTTTCTAATGTTGATTTTAATCAACGATTTTCTTTCAGAATTTTATAAATGAAAACAGAATCTTTCACAAACTTTAGCACAGGTTTAAACATTCAGAATACGTATAAAGGCATTTTTTTATGCCTTGAATGAGTTATAAAGAATAAACAGAAGAATACTTATTGTTTTAATAATATAACAATTAATGGATTACTTGGCTGTACGAATGCAGCCTGAATATTAGAATGTCAATTCAAGAATAAAGTTTTACTGAGAATAGTTCATGATTGCACATGGTTTTAGAATCGACTACAAATTAAATAAAAGCTTGATTTGATTTAACGAATAATGATTAACGAATAACATTAGAATTAGAATTATCAGGTATGCTTTCATTAGATTATGAGTACCTGAACCGTTTTTTACTTGATTTGATTTAACGAATAATGATTAACGAATAACATTAGAATTAGAATTATCAGGTATGCTTTCATTAGATTATGAGTACCTGAACCGTTTTTTACTTGACTCCCGAAAACGAACATGTTTCCGAGAGAGCCAAAATAATAATAACAATAATAAAAAAAGGTTCTCTTTCATCCCGTGACCGTCTGGTTTCCTGTACTGGCGCCCGCACTCCGATTGCTTCAACAATGATTATAGGTCATTACTTTACTTAAATACATATTTTCTACAGTCTAGCAAGAAAATGCAAATGTAATTTAATTATAAAAACTGGTTTACAAATGTATTTCAAAATTAACTTTCTAATTTTAATTGCATTTCAAGCAAAACTGACTATTTATAAATTAATAAAAATTCTTTTAACACTTGGTCCTACACAGAATAAATAACCATAACAAATTTATTAGGAAAAAAAAAAATGTTTACTTCTACTTTCTACAATAATTAATGTGAATAAACAGAATGATTTTTAAGAAAATCATATACAAAATACTACGAACATGCAAAATACTTCTTTAAAATTAAATAATTAATCATAACTTTAAAGAAAAAACACAAAACAAAAATAAATTATGGATATGCGTGTAAGGAAATTCAATTAAAAATAAGAAAAAACCTAACAAAAAACCTCTCAAAAAAACGAAACCTTACTTTAGCTTTAGCTTTATAGATGTAACTTGGTGGAGTACTTTTCCTTCAGCCCCCCCCCCCCCCCTTCCTCATCTTCAGCACCAGTTACACTGGGCTGTGTTGATTCTATGAAAATTTCTATTAAAATAGATTTTAAATACATAGAAAAAATTGCTAATTATAATAACCATAACTATGCTCTTTTCCGCAAAACCATTGAAATTATTGACCATGCTAGTGCATGCAACCTGGACCAATCAACAGCAGAAAATATTGCACAAAATATGCAAATGAATATTCCTCATGACATTTTACGAGAAATACCTCTGAAAAAACAAACAATTTGTACTGAAAAATAAATTTTTAAATATGCTGTTTTTGACTTATTTTACCCCATGGGTTGGGGTAAAATAAGTCATCCTTTAAAACTGTTTTAAATTTTA
Source organism: Salticus scenicus (assembly GCA_963930645.1). Taxonomy (NCBI): domain Eukaryota; kingdom Metazoa; phylum Arthropoda; class Arachnida; order Araneae; family Salticidae; genus Salticus; species Salticus scenicus. Next base: position 74,432,168 of record OZ005653.1, on the reverse strand, counting down.
ATACAATTTACTTCATGCAAATAAAATTATAAATACACATTCCTTTTTTTGATAAAAACTTGATTTTGTGTTCTCTTGAGAAAAAAAATGTCTCTATGGTCCATCATTAGTTCGGGAAGAACATTTGGAATGTACGATGCATCTACATCAGAAATATCTTTCTCTAGAAAATCAAATAGGAGCGTCCATTTAAACTTTTTTTTATCCCCTCAAAATTTTCAGCAGAATATTCATGATTGTGTGAAAGAATGATGCCATGAAATATTTTCTTTGATCTTTCCCCAGGAAATTCTACTTTAACATATTTTTCAACTTTTACGAATTGATTAGTATTAATGCTGTCCAAATTTTCTTCTTGAGAAAGACTTGCTTTTTTTTTTTTTTTTTGTTTGTTTGTTTCTTTTACAGTTGCTGATTCTATGATTTTAGCATCTCTTGATTTTTTTGTCATACAATCAATTGAAAAATAAAATGGTTGTTAAAATTACTCCTGTTTTATGTTGCATATGGGATCTTTTTCTGTGTGCATTTTTCAAAGCTTCTTTAGAAGACAATGTTTGATTGGGTGATAAAGTGTTTCAATAGCAGATTTTATGTACTTAAAAGGAGAATATATAAATCTTATCCTGTTCCATGACTGTTGAAGTCACACTAAAACTAATTTGTCAAATTGGTGATTGATATCTAGATTCATCCACTCTTGCATTTGAAGTTGATGCTAAACTGCAGTTTCACTCAGACAGTTCCAGGAGAATGTTGTGTCCTGCCTGCCTTTGTATGAAAAATTGGCACCCTTCTTAAATAAGCTCAAATTAAACAACTTTTTAAATTTCACCTACAAACTGAATGTTTTGATTCAGTTTTAATATGTATTGCTTTTTTTTTTTTCTCTCTTAACATTACATTATTTTATATCTATGTCTATGTGTATGAAATAGCTTTAGAACAATATATAGCTTAATTTTAAACTAATACATTAAAAGAATACATATGGAGTTATGTTATATAAAACACAAAAAAAAGTAATTAGTTAACTTAATGTTTGCTAAGCCTAACATGATTCAACACCTGACCTATTTTACCCCACATGTGTTTTTTACTCCAAATATTTATTTTTTTTTTTTTCACAAAAGTTTAGGAAATTCATCTTAAGAATGTGCTTTTTGGAATATGATAAGAAAATACTGTAAAATTTGCTTTTGAATTAGTTAAAAACCAAAGTTTTCCTTAGCAACACATTCGAGTTACTAATATGAAACACACAAATATCAAATAATTACTGGCTGTAACTAAAAAGTATCAGTTACAGTTAATTTTGCATACAAAATGAAGACTAATATAAATAGTATATAAAACCAGCAAAATTGGAATTTAAAAAATTGTTAGATGTATTTTTTAATTTTTTTTTTTTTTTTTTTTTGAAACTGACCTATTTTACCCCCTGACCCTACTTTTACTATTTATAATTATTTATATTGTGTTGTATCAAACATTGCTATAAAATATTTAATTGAATGGGATGAATTACATGAATACAACTGTTTATACTATATTGCTTTGTAGTAAAATTGTATTCGTGTATTGTTGCCCGAGATCACCACTAGGACTGGGTGATACATCGACTTAATGCATGCAATTTGAAACCAATAACGGAATCTTTCAGTTAGCGATATATCACAACCACCACGATTATCAGGAACTCAGCTGTGAATGTATTGCGAGCGGCCATATCCAACTTTTCATTCCGTGCCGTGATAGCCGGTAATCGTTGATACGAAGGAGAGGAGATGATACTCGCATGACGCATGCGTGATATTTGACATTGGCTTTTCATCCCGTGCCGTGATAGCCGGTAATCGTTGATACGAAGGAGAGGGGATGATACTCTCATAACGCATGCGTGATATTTGACATTGGGTTTATCTGAAATCGCGGCTCACTGCTACGATATGAATATTCGTTATCGGTATCGCCTGTAATAATCTTTATTAGGAATCTTTATCTCTTGCTTTATTAGGAACCGATTATCAGCTGAGCAATAAGGCATGCGTGATATTCATCTGTTCTCTTTACTTGCTGCTACGATATAAATATTTGTAATCGCTATCGCAATGTTAATCCAAAACGGTTACTACCTATAAATATAATTGACAATTGTTGGTGTCATTAGTTCTATTCAGAAATAACTGAATAATTTCATAATTTATTTATATCCATATTTGAAAAAAAAAAAAAAACTTCTGTTTTTTTTTTTTTTTAAGTTTTTTCTTCAATTTATACTGAATTTGTTTTTAAGATTTTAACAGTTATTTAATTTCTTTCAAATATTTTATTATTTCTGATCAATTTAGTGAAAATTTGGTGTTATTTATTTTTATAGTTTTATTTCGTTAAACAAACCGAAGCAATTTCTTTACTCAGGGTCCTTATTATTTTCTACGGAGAATCTAATTTCAAAGGCGGAAGCAAGGAAGCGCTAATAACCTTTATTTTAGAAGTCTTATTATTCTATAGTATAATAAAATAATTTATATTATTTTTATTTAATCGTTCACTTATTTATTAGTTTTGTGTGTGTGTAAGTTTAGTTTTAATGTTTTTATTAATTTTTTTTCTTTACAAAAGACGAAAATATATTGGGTTCATGAGAATTTTAGATTACCAGTTTTCTATGAATATTTACTCATTTTCAAGTGTCGTAACACTGGATTCGACCATTTTTAGAAAACGTTTGTCGTGCGTCAGCACAATTTTGTAAATACTGTATCTCATTAACCAAAGGACAGAATTCAACAAAACTTTATACTCTGTTAAGCCTTCACTTAAACTGCTATTGATTAGATTTTTGAATATACCGCCCAAATGCATTATTCTACAATTCCGCCATATAAGAAAAGGCTATATATCACAGTTTCTATAGTGTATCAATGCACGAAACATGATATGAATGAGAGTTGGGACAAAAAGCTATGTTTATTCAATTAGTGTGCGTTTTGGCTGAGAAATGATTATGCTATGGTGCAATGTAACCCTGTTTACAGGAAAGCAATGTATCAACTTCTATGATATATAAATCACCAAACTTAGAATGTAAAATGGATATTTTCAAAAGCTATGCTATGATAATTTGATAGTTTGCAGCAGTCGCCAAGAAAGAAAACATGTAAATCTCTAATTGGTGGTCCTTACATAGAATTACATCTATTCATTTAAATTGTTTTTTATTTTCGAGTTATTTGTTTTATATCGCAAGTAAAATTTATTTCTCTCAATACATTGTTGCATTTTTTTTCCTGTTGAGTCATCCTTCTTCAGCCCTCCAAACCAAGAATAAAAAATTATTTTCTTTATTCTTGTAGCTATGACGTAAGTTTGTAAGTTTCAGCGTTATCTTGGGGAAACTTGTGCATTTTTTTATTAAGAAGATTTTGCAAAAGTTTACTGAGTTAATTATGTATTTTGGGAAAAAAAATTAATAGTAAAATTAATAGCTGAATGTGTTTAAATGATATAATACTGCTACTTAAAAACGCAGTAATATACGAATGAAGTCTCTGCATATGTGTTTCCATTATCCGTTTTTCTATATTAGTGTTGATATGGTGTTACATTAATAAGAAATTTTATATATAATAAAGGAAGTTAGTGTATTCTGTATATTTTATAATATAACGGGTCTGCTTCATTCAATTCAAGCCTTTTTTTATATCCAGACTTGCCATTTAAATTAACATTATGAAAGGGATTCGAAAATATTTAAGTCCAATATCGTGATACATCGCGGTACCACGATTTTGCCTTGACAATGTATCATGATATTGAAATAGCGACATCGCTCACTCCTAATCACCACTGATGTTATCACTCGATCCGAGGACCTTCGCATCAGAAGTCAAGCATGCTACCACAGCACCATTTGTTCTTATTATGATGTGTGTTCTGTTGGCTTTTATAGAAATAACTAAAACTATTAGAGGGTCATATGTTGCCCCCATGGAGGTTGTTGCAGCAAATTTCTACTGTACCCTATGTTTTTGACCATGTTCTTTAATTTAAGCTTGGTTTAGTTTCAATAGCAATTTTACTGATTCATACTTCCCTTGTCAGTGCTTAGGAACTTTAATATTCTCTAAGAATTATCTGAGGATGATAATTTCACATCTGAGAAAGATTTTAAGAATAAAATCAGTTATGCTTTTAGTAATCCATTACACTGAAAGTATCAAATACAGCAATGAACCTAATTATGTATATACTCTACAAATGTTCTGCATGAAAACATGCTATTTGCCATTTAACTAAATTTTTTGTTCAAGAGGCTTTTTTCTAATTTCAAGGTGTACAAAATTCTTCATATTTGCATCAATTATTTTTCTTACAACTACTTGGTATTCGGCCAAAGTGCTACTCGGTGCAGCACTAGTAATTTTACCTAGATGAAGGTTTATTTTTCTAAAATATTTTTGCTAATTTATAGATACAATCTTATGTACCTACTAAGTTTCTATAAGTTATTACATATATTACATACATACAGGATGGTTACAATTAAATTTCTACTATAAACAGCGGACAAGTGCATCTCAATAATGCATAAAATTAATGACATTTTTACAGCTACTCGGTATTGGTAGCGCAAACTTACTGTTTCTTTTCTACATACAACATTGTGACCCAAAAAATGTCTTTTCAAATATGACTCCAGGAATATATATCTTTCACAACAATGTTTTGAAGAAAAAGAAATTAAATATATTCTTACATAAGTTGAAAGTATGTTTTTCTTCAGAGATAGATCGAAATTAACAATTTTATACAATGCAGATCTAAAAACCTCCCAATAAGAAATGTCTTTTAATTGTTTGAAAAGTTATTTGAAATTTTAGAAAAAAAAAAAAAAAAAAGAGCATTAATGCGCTTTTGTTGGATTCTGTCATAATTTGATACATTAAAATTTCAGAGAAATAAAAATCAGACACTGTAATTCCTCTGTTTGTTAGAAACGAAAAGGCGCAAAATTAAATAAACCAAACGCTGTAGACACAGTAAATAATAATGAATTAGTGCAAACATACTCACACTTTATTTCTCCATGACATAACTTTATTTTTATAACATGCAATTTCAAATCTTTTCCCTCCTTTTTTCATGCGGACGACAGCAACATTAGTCAGCCTGATTTGATTAGTAGGCGTAAAAATTGACATGTTAAAAAATCTGAAATTATATTAATTAATATCTAATAATTCGAAACTGTGTACAAGAAAAACCTTTTCGTAAATTTCCCAGAAATTACAAAACAAACAATAACTCGACCACCATGTTATTATTTTTCTAAGAGTGTTGCCAACAAACCCAGATAAAATGAGATGTTGGATGACCACCGAACGCATTCAACTTGAGCATGGCTGCCTGCGATGTAATAGTAGATTGCCTACAGGGAGAGAGGCGACAATCCACGATTGTATGAAATGCTCGCTCTCTGGTGGACTAAGGTGAAATTACAATTAACATGCATAGGGTGCTACAGCGAGATAAATAAAGTAGAGTGATAAATGGTAACCCTTGAGAAGGTCCAAGTCCAAGGTGAGTCATGTGACATGCTCTCCTTGCACCTGCGTATTCAGTGGTTCCCGTGGTAACAGCTTATTTTCAGTAAATTTTATGGCAACGGTTTGCAGATTGTTCTTGGCAAAACCACGGATTAGGAGATTCTACAGGATATATTACTAACGTTACGGGAAGGTAGTAATTTTCATCTTTCATATAGAGGGCGACCAATCTCGAGAATCCACCAATCAGCGCGTTTTTACATTTCTGGCTGTTCGTTCGTTGGATGACTGAAGCCTAAGGGGCGGGCTTTCCCTTTCTTCCGATAAGTTTCAAAGATACTACACCAGGCGGCGATCGGATCGCTTACTCTTGTCAGCTGAATTAATGCGGAAAGGAAAGCTTCTATTTTCGCGCTCGCTGCCCTATCTAGTGTTCTATTCTGGTCTCCTAATCCGTGGGCAAAACTCATAACCGCCAATGTTTTTGCCATGAAGACAGGCGATTAAACTTAGAACAGTAACAGGGGAACTTTTTTCCTCTGATTGGTTCTTCAAATTACGTAGAACTGACGCAAATTTCGTCATTTCACGCATGCGTCTTGGATTTTGATCAACGAATCCCTATCGCGATCGCGCTGCGATGTGTAAAATGTAAACATAAACATCGTCAGTAAGATAATGTAATTTATCCTAGTCTATTCTATTCTCAAAAAGACATCTCCAACCACAAGTTAGTCTATCGTTAGAAGTAATCTAATCCAAGTCTGATGTTAAAAATAAACAAACAAAAAATAACACAAATATATTTAAGATTTCGTTTTGATTATTTATTCTTGATAATATGCTACTGTAAAACTTCTCAAATACATGCTTCAAAATACTATCTATTTTTGTCACGGGAAGCTTCGTTTATTTTCTTATATTTGTGTATGTTTATCTTAAATTTAATACCCTAAACCTTGATTATGCTGTGGTTCTAGAAATTACCTGAGTATTTAGTTTAGTACAGCATAGATGTTATAAAATTAAATATTGGAGACAAAATACGTTCATAGACGTTGGCGATTTTTTTTTAATATATATATATATTTTTGTTTTTTGTCTTAGTGAATGGCTTAATTGGAATAAGTGTATGATTGTTATAATAGTAAGCATAACTTATCTGAGTAACAAGTGCATTATTAAAGTAAAACTAAGTGCAGTATGTCTTAGTTTTTCATATCAAGTTTGTACAGAATCGGAAACTTTTTATTTATTTTTACTTTTTTTTTAGGAAGAAGTGCAAGATAAAAGATAAAGTTTATTTAAATTGATATATTAAACATCTACTACCCAGTTTTTTTTTCTTTTTTTGTGTGTGTGCTTTTGCATTTTGCTGGTGCAAATCTAGCCAAGCAAAACTTTATTGGCGACAGTGATGCACTAATGGATTATAATTTAGTTTGTAACCTAGGTTTATTTATTTTTTAATTTAAAGTTAATTTACATCCGTAATTATGGATATGATAAAATAAATGTTGTATTTATTTATTTTTGGCCAACTAAAATAATTTTATTGAACTTCGAAGTTGAAAGCAAACCAATTTAATCGAATTATCTGTCAATAGGCCGACTGGAATATTTTTATTGAACTTCGAAGCTGACAGTAAAAACACTTTAATCGGGTCATCTGTGAATAACAGGCCGACTAAAATACTTTATTGAATTTCGTCGAGTTATCTGCCAACAGGACGACTGGAGTACTTTTATTGAACTTCGAAGCCAAAAGCAAAACAAATTTCATCGAGTTTCTAACCTGGAATAGACTAGAAAATTCGACTTGTACAAAGTTTAAAAAAATGAACTTGAAATAAAAGCTAATTAGAAGACGATTAATCGGATTATCTGTTGAAAAGTTGACAGGAAGGTTCGTCGTGAATGTTAGAGCTATATTGTAAAAGAGATTCATCTGGCGGTCAAATACTTTTTTATCGATATGCTTCCCGCTTGAAAAATTTCCTTAGAAATAAAAGCCGACTGAAAAAAAAAACAAAACAAAAAAAACTTCTATCTGTACATCTGCCTCTAGGCCGACTAGATTATCTATCTTCAACATTGGGGGGGCAGCCTGCCCCCTTGCCCCCCCGCTCGCTACGCCCCTGATAATGGGATTCTCGCAATCCCACTCTCTAATGTGAACCTTGTTTTGCCTGCATTACTTGGTTACCACAGAAAAATTTATAGGTAGCATAAGATTGGTCAGTTTTAGATATCAAAAATTATTGTTCCCAAAAAATTTGCTCTTCTAATTTTCTTTAAACTTGCTGCATAAATTATCTTTTGTATGCCTTAAGACATATGTATTATTTTTCTATCACAGAAAAATTGTTAGGCAAGTGATTGATTACAAGGCTGGAAAATTGGTACAGAATTCATACCACAAGTAAATGAAACAGAATTTTCTTCTTATTAAACCAATTATTTAATAGGTAGAGAAATATTTTAAATGATTAGCTGCTATGAGTTCTGCATTAATTTTATAGGTTTGGTGGTGTCATTTATGTCTTCTGACCATATTACTTCCAAAATATTTTATAATAGTCAGGGGTGGTCCGACGGAATTTTGACACCCGTGCAAGTATCCATATCAGCCCCCTCCCCCTCAATCTCGAAAAAAGGTGGCTGCAATTTAGTGGTCATAAATTATGCAGATATATTATACTTTCTTCTCAAAAATCTCGTGTATTCATAGGAAAAAAAAAAAAAAACTAAAAGCAGTCTTTGGGAACTGCTGATAGAAGTGAAAACTAAGTAACTTGTGAATTGTATCGTCAAGCTATTAGATCATTATTTTTGGTTTGTAAAGAAGTGTTTATGATCTGTATTATATGATTCGGCACAATATTTGTAGCTACCCATATTAAATGAACTAAGCCTTATATTAAGTAAAAATTTATTGATTACTTATGAAATTATTTTAATTAGTAGTTGAGATACAAAAGAAAACCAATTCAGGAGACAAAACGTGTAAATCAGGTGAAATCTCGAATTCCACTTTCGATAATATAAAAGAACTTTAAAATATCTTTCGAATGATGTATTAAAAATAATTTAATCATAATTAGAATTTGAAATACTGAAATTTTAAAATATTACAGCGGCATTAAATTTATGTAATCTACTGTTCGATTCCAAATCAACAAAGCTTTCTAATGATGTATTACATATGAAATTATTTTAATTAGTAGCTGAGATACAAAAGAAAACCGATTCAGGACACCTCAAAACGTGTAAATCGGGTGAAATCGAATTCCTCTTTCGATAATATAAAAGAACTTTAAAATATCTTTCGAATGATGTATTAAAAATAATTTAATCATAATTAGAATTTGAAAATTTAAAATATTACAGCGCCATCTGACGGTATAAATTTATGTAATCTACTGTTCGATTCCAAATCAACAAAGCTTTCTAATGATGTATTACATATGAAATTATTTTAATTAGTAGCTGAGATAGAAAAGAAAACCAATTCAGGACACCTCCAAACGTGTAAATCAGGTGAAATCGAATTCCACTTTCGATAATATAAAATAACTTTAAAATATCTTTCGAATGTTGTATTAAAAATAATTTAATCATAATTATAATTTAAAATATGGAAATTTTAAAATATTACAGTGCCATCTGGTGGTATAAATTTCTGTAATCTACTGTTCGATTCCAAATCAACAAAACTTTCTAATGATGTATTACTATGAAATTATTTTAATTAGTAGCTGAGATACAAAAGAAAACCAATTCAGGACACCTCCAAACGTGTAAATCAGGTGAAATCGAATTCCACTTTCGATAATATAAAATAACTTTAAAATATCTTTCGAATGTTGTATTAAAAATAATTTAATCATAATTATAATTTAAAATATTGAAATTTTAAAATATTACAGTGCCATCTGGTGGTATAAATTTCTGTAATCTACTGTTCGATTCCAAATCAACAAAACTTTCTAATGATGTATTACTATGAAATTATTTTAATTAGTAGCTGAGATACAAAAGAAAACTGATTCAGGAGACCTCAAAACGTGTAAATCAGCTGAAATCTCGAATTCCACTTTCGATAATATAAATTGGTAAAAAAATATGTTTATTCTCATGGAAAGCCTTAGCTGACGATGACAGGAGTTTCATGATTTTTGTTCACCAAAAGTGCTCAACGTGCCTAAAGAAGTTTTCACTTCAAAAATATATATTTATTTTTATAGAATATGATAAGACAGCTTTTCAATCTCTAGTGTTTACCTAGTAAAATTATTTAAGAAATGCATTTTAAAGTTTCGAGTTTTATTTGTAAAAACAGCATAAATCAGCTGAAAGCTGCCATCTTGAGATATTTTTTCTTAAAGTACTTGTGACTTTATAGAAAAGTGAAAAAAAAATTTCTTTTTATTCTTTATGAGTAAACGTACCAACCAAAAACTTATGTATACAAATAAGAAGGTTAAAGTTGTTAAAAAATCGGGTGATATGAAATTTCCAATCCTAAATTCAGATATTTTCAACATTTTCTATTAAACTAGACAGCCTTCACCCCCCTTAGCAGTCATTATTTCCAAATGAACCTATTTTCAAACTTGCTGCTTACGTATTATCCTGGCAAGCCATATATGCCAACTTGAAAACAGGGGCGTGTAATTGATGGAGAGCACTTTGAAAATGCTCTCTCTTCTATGAAGATTCAGCACGACAATGAAAGACACAGAAAAATTATGCTAGTCCTAGTCTGCACCCCTGCAACTGATGATAGTCACCTCGGGGTGAGTGTGAGATACTCGGAAGAAATCATAAAACTGTCAAAGAGAAAATTGTTTCGAAGACAGGAATATAAGGAATTGGGGGTGGGAGGTGGATAGTGGGTGTTTCGGTTTCATCTTCTCTTTGCAGTGGAATTGTAAATAAAAAAGTAAAAATTGTAAATGAAAAAATCCCGAGAAAATTTTCGTCCTTTTAGCACCCTTTCATTTGTGCATCGAGCGAGAGCCCCGTGCGACCGCACACCCCTTGGACCGCCCCTGATAATAGTCGATACTGGAAGGTGGAAGTCATGTGGTTGTTAGAAACAAGATTAAAAAATAAATTGTGCAAGTCGTATTATAAAACATAGTATGAAGCAATGCTGAAGTTACTTCAGATTGAATATCAGGTAGAATATTAGATCAGTTTAGTTGGCGCTAGAGTCCTGCTCGGGTCGGGTAACCCGACAGATGAATTTTAAATCAACCCGACCCGAAAAAAAAAAATTCATCAACTCAAAACCCGACAAAAAATTTTCATCAACCCGAACCTGCAACAGAGAATTTTTTCGACTCGAAACATAAATCAACATTACTTATTCATCTAAAAGTCATGCAAAACAAGGTAAAATGATATAACATGATATAAAATAAAGTACATTTTCATTGTCACACGGTTGGTAAAAAAAAAAAAAAAAAAAAAAAAACTAGTATGATGTGGCCACCACAAGACATTCTTCTATATTTTTCTGTCAAATTCACTAAGTGCGAATAATTTATTAAAAAGTTTAACGTGATGAATGCATATGCAAATAATTTTCATCTTAGGGAAATCTAACACTAAATATCCAAAGAGAGACAGTTTTATCGTCTGTAAATAACTAGAACAATGCGTTTCTATAATGGTTATCTCCCATATCATGGTTTGTACAGTTATATGGCATAGAAGTTGAGATATAGCCATTCTGTTATCGATAAAATTTGCAGTATAGCAGCGCCACCTATTGGCCGACAAGCATTCAAACTGAGTCAGCATAATGTCTCATAATCGCCTTCTCACATATTAAGTTTTGTTTGATGATACACAATAGAACCTGAGATATAGCTTTCCTTGTAATTGGGGAAATCGCTGAGTAACAGCGCCACCTGTTGAGCAGTTTACACCAAAAGTTGACAGGCGCTAATATATACTAAAGGGCACCTACATACAAATTTATATGCAATTCTGTGCAGTAGTTCTTGAGATATAGACTTTCCGTAACTGTGGAAATTTCTGTGTAGCAGTGCTACCTGTTGGTTGATAGGCATTCAATTTCAATCAGCATAATATTGCATATTAGTCTTCTCACATATCAGGCTTTGTTGGATTATACGCAATGAAACCTGACATATAGTCTAGACCTCTCAAAATTTGTAAAACCGTCGAAAATTTTTACTAATCCAATACTTTCTTCGATTGAATTTAGAAAAAAATAAAATGTAATTACTTATTGTATGGAGTTAAAAAAAAAAAAAAAAAAAAAAAAAAAAAAAATGTTTAATAATAATGTTTGAACATTTATGTGAGTTGTGAACTTCAAGATTGCAAAAATATGCTTCATTTTCAGTGCTAGTAGTTCGTTGTTTAAGGCTTATATTCTGAAAAAAAAAAAAAAAAAAAAAAAATCTATATATATATCTTTATTTATTGCTTTTGTTTCGACGTGAATGTTTATTATAATTTGGGTAGCAGGGATATATGATTTGCAACTAACACGATTTGACCCTTTTTAGAAAATGTCTGTGTGTGTGTGACAAAATTTTGTGGGAACTGTATCTCAGGAACTACTGCACAGAATTTCATACAAATTGGTATGTAAATGCACCTTGACATAAATTAGTGCCTATCAACTTTTGGTGAAAAATTGTCTTACAGGTTGTGTTGCCATCCTGCTTTTTCTAAATTTTTAACATGGTGATGTAGGACAAAATTTTGTATAAATGTGCATAAAGAGAATTATTATTTAATAATCATTATGAAATTGACAAGAATTATTTATAATAGAGATAGTCGACTGGGAAAATATTTTTGTATGTGTCCCCTCGCCACCCCCCTGGGGGGGGAAGTCCCCCCTCGAGGGGAGTAAATTTTCAAGATGGGCATCTTTCAAAAGGTCTCATCAATACCTTTAAAACAAATGGTTGAACTATAAATCCATGATAATTTAAAACAAAGTTATCGATTTTTTTTACTTTTAACAAAAAAGAAAAAAACTTAGAAAAAGAAATCGTATTTTTTTTTTTTTTAAATATTGAGGACTTTTTTTTTATATTTAGTGTTATACTACTTCTCTAATATGGAAATAGTCTGCATTATCGTGGAAGATAATTTTTTTAAATAATAATTTTAATAAGTTATTTTTACTGTGCGAATTTGTATAGGAAAATATAGAAGAAAGTCATGTGGTGGCCACAACATACTAGTTTTATATAGGAATTTTCGCTAGTGTTCGGACACTTTTGTTACCGACTGTACATGTATTTCATTGAAATGATAAAAGCTATTTGTTTTTGCTGATATGTTTTACCGGTTAAAAAAAGTAGGCTATCAACAAAAATTAATTTTGCTAAAAATAAAAATTTGCCAGTTTGATTTCTTACTCATCAAAAGCCCTCGTCTTTGGTTTTCACTTCACATTAAGTGAAATTTTATGATATTTCATCATAAGATTTTTTAATTTGAGAACACATTCTTTCTGTGTGTGAACTTCAGCGAATAGGGAAAAAATATATCAATTCAAAATTATACTTGAACTTTGTATTTAAGTATTTATAAATTGTGAAACAAACAAAAACATATTTAGGTAGAGTCAGCGAGAACTGTTTATTTGATTTAATATGGTTTAGTTAGCTATAAGCTGCATTACTGATAATTTACTACGAGCGTTTTATAGTCAATCTTCTTAGTATATTTTATTAAAAATTCGTGACAATTCAGAATTTCCGAAGAGCATACTTTTTTTTTTTTTTTTTTTTTGCCATTATTCATAAGCAGCATTTTTTGTAATATGTTTAAGCAATTAAAAAAAAAAAAAGCATACATTTCTACATAAAAATAGTGGTGGAAAATATACAGGTGGTGGCAACCCTGCATATTTGGAAATAAAAGTATGAGCAATGACAAACAAATTAAACTGATGAACATATTTCAACTGCATTGGGAAGTTAAAAAAATAAACTTTCACTCAATACACCATAAAAGTATATAAACATAAAAAAATGTGTGTTAAGTTTTATTTGTATAAGGGAAAAAAGAGAAATTTTTGGAGGGGGCGACACACCCCCTGAATATTTTCAGTGGTGGTGCATGCTTCAGTGCCAATGCATGTTAACGTAAATATTGTGACAATGTAATGAAAGTATTTAGCCATTGTCTTGTGTACATGCATAAAACTGATCCATACCTATTAAAAAAATTATGTAGCTGTAAGTATATAACATACAGATTCTTTTATTATATTAAGACATTTTGTTGTTAAATTTGATTATACAGGGTTCATAATCAAATATGAGAAAAAATTTCCCTGAGTTTTCCAGACAATTTTAAAGAAAATATTAGCAATATATTACAAGAAATACTCCTCTAGAGAAGTGAAAATACTTCTAATTCCATTGTATGATGTCATATTACTGCCGATCATGACAAATTTACATGGAAATCATTGCTCACATGCGTATTTTCACAATACTTAATTATTTGATTCAATATGAAGGCTAAACAAGGAAATTATATTATGAGAAAAAGGAAATTGACGTTTTTCCAGGTGTTATGATCAATTTTCCCTGATGATGTATGAATCCTGTTAAAAATATTTGTATTTATCTAAGAGAAAAAAAAAAAAAAAAAAAAAAAAAAACTTCTTTATTTAATGAATAAATTTTTAAAATATATAACATTGCATGACTCTATAGGCCTATTTAAAGCTATCAATTAACCTTGCTGTGGTAAATGTGATCATAAAAAAATATAACTATAAAACAATTGATTTGATACAATAATAATAAGTAGTAATAAGTGCCCGAATTGCATTTTATGTTTAATGAAAATTTTATAACCAGTACCAGTGAAATCTCAATAAAAGATATTTTAATAAATATCATCCATTAAAATGTTTGAAAATGTGTTAAATAAAGAGAGTCTAAAACTTAATTTTTATCTCTTAATCAAAACGCCAATAATATGTACTATGTATGGAATACACACTATCAAAAGAAAAGGTTATTTAAGTATATATATATAATTTGAATAATTTAATTCCTTTCTCTCTTAATTCCTCTTTTAATTCCCCATCTCCATGAATCTCTTAATCCTGAAAATCGCTTTTCACAAACTAAATTCATGGCAGTTTTTCATAATATGCGTTTTAAGAGTTCATAGGAAAAATGAAAAATTTTTCAGAACTAGGTAAGGAACATATTTTTATCATGACTGACATATCTCCATTTCTTTCTATCCTCACTTGCAATATTAAATTTCCATGTGTTTGTTGCACGGAGACGGAGGTTTGTTGTTATTTTCAGGTAGGTAGGTAGGTAGGTAGGGGGGATACTGAGATTTGTGCTATGTCCCAAGGGACAGCTTCATCTCGAAAAATCCAAATACGCAAACCAAAACAATGTTAAGTTAGGACGAGAAAGCTAGACGAGAGAAGAGGATCAGATGCGCTAGCGACCCTTTCGAACCGAAGGCAGCCAAGATAACGTCGCCATACGACGGGTTAGGGCCCAGATGAAGAGCATTGAACAAATTGTGGCGAGGGGTAGAGAGCTTGAAGCAATGGAGTAAGATGTGTTCGGGAGTTTCCAAATCGTAGCAGAAGTTACAGAGAGGGGAGAAGGTGAGGTTCATCCTATGGAGGCGTTGATTGGTTAGAATAGATTTTGACCTCCAACGAGCCATCAGAACATCCATTTTGCGAGACGGGACCCAGCTGGGGAAGGACCTGTCAGGAAGGAGGAAGGGGAGAGAGATCGCGTAGTCGCAGCTTATCCAAGAATATTCTTGCTCAACCTTCCAGGTCTTCCGGACCTGAGATCGGAGATCTTCTGGGGCTATACGAAGGAAAGGGGCGCATAGATATGGCCCATTTTTGGCACGGGAGTCTGCAAGTTCGTTGGGAGGAATACCACAATGACCTGGGCACCAGACAAAGGTGATATGATAGCCGCGAGCGTTAAGCTTCTGGATTTGGGAGATCAGCAGTAGGATCACCTTTGGCGAAAGAATAGACCAGTCCTCAAGGGCACGAAGCACCGACAGACTATCAGACAGGATGACAATGTTCGGATGAGAAAATGGAAGAGTAGAGAGAGCAAGATATACCGCCAGAGCCTCGGCAGTAAACACCGAGTTATCGTGAGGAACCAAGGTTGCAAAAGAAGTGTTACTGACAGGATCTACAGCAGCGATGGCGGTTTTAGCACCGTCTTTCGAAGCGTCGGTGGCTACGAAAGAGCAGGGGGGGAGAGAGGAAAACCATTGATGCCAGGCGTGAACTTTAGTAAGAGCCGGGAAGTCCGGACACTGAAAATCGAGATCGTTCGAAATCACCCGAAACTGGGCACAGCATGGGGGGGGAGGCCAGCAGAGACGGATAATGTACGAGAGGGGACAGCCCACCTGGGATTGTATCTCTTGTAACGGTACCCACCACTTCCACAACGGAGCAGGCTGGGCAAGAGCAGCATGAGCAACTTCACTAAGGCGCAGACCAGGAGGGGAGGCGAGGAGGCGGAGAAGAAACATCTTTGTGAGGAGGAGGAGGCGACTGGACACACTAGGTACCCCGGCTTCCCGACGGAGAACGGGGATAGGGGTGCATTTAGGAAGACCGGTAGCCAATCTGAGGGCAGCGTTGTAACTGACCTCAAGGGTATTCAAAGCCGAAACAGGAGAGTCGTAGAACAGAGGAGCACCATATTCTAGAATGCTTCGGATGATGGAATTGACAATCTTTAGCATGTGAGAACTATTAATACCACGGGAGCGGCCCGTGATAGCCTTTAAGTAGTTCAGCCGGCGCTGGGCTTTGCACTTGATAGCAGTGAAGTGAGGGGTGAAACACAGAGTGCGAGAGAACCAGACACCTAAGATTTTTATCGGGGAACCCCAAGGTATCTCCACGCCCCGAAGGGTGAACGGAGCCCCCTGGTCCCTGCAGCGTGAAAAGTTGATTGCCGAACACTTGGCAGGGGCAATACACAGCGCATTCGAGGAACACCAGCAGGTAACGCGCAAAAGGGTATCCTGGAGTTTTCTCCGAGCCTGGGTAGCATCCGGACCCGTGACATAGATAAAGAGATCGTCCGCGTAGACGATCATGCGAACCCCGTCTTCCAGCGTCTCCACAATATCCAGCATATAAAAAATAAAAAGAAGCGGGGAAAGAACGCTGCCCTGAGGAACGCCCTGGTTGCAAGGAGCAGTGTCAGAAATAGCAGCCTTCCAGCGAACTTGAATAACCCGAGAGTTCAGGAACGAAGCTAGCCAATGGCCCATGGTGCCTCTAATTCCAAGAGATGCAAGTTTGTAGATGAGTGTGTCGATATGGACAGAGTCATAGGCCGCTTTGATGTCAAGACAGATTGCGGCGACGTACCATTTACGAGAGCGGGCCGAGACAATATCGTTTATAAACGTGCATAAAGCTAGGGTGCAGTCCCTAGTAGGTATGAATCCAAAATGATCTTGGTGGAACAAGTGCCGCTGCCCGCCCCAAGCAAGGAGTCTGCGGAGGATTATGCGTTCCAATAACTTGCACCCCGCCGAAGTGAGGGCTATCGGGCGGTAGGAGTCGACTCGATGGGCAGGTTTGCCAGGCTTCCGGATGGGAACGATGGTGGCAAGCTTCCAGGAGTTAGGGATTTCCCCCGAACCAAAAGAAAGGTTAAAGGTGTTCAGCAGGGCTTCGAGGTGTTTCTCAGAAAGCTTCTGAAAGAGCTTAATGGAGATGCCGTCAGCGCCTGGAGTAGTGGGACGCGAACGTTTTAGAGCGTGGCGAAGTTCATCCAGGGAAAGGGGGGCGTCCAGAATCGGATCCCCATCACCAAGATCAACCGGAATAGGGTGGGAAAGGTTGGGTTTAGAGAAATATTCTAGGAAGGCATGAGCTTGGGTTTGGATAGACGCGATGGGAACAGGATCTTTGATAATGTTGTCGCCAGAGGGGAGGTCACGTCTAGCAAGGCGTTTCAGGATTTTGAAGATTCTCCCACTTTCGCAACTGCCTTGGCAGAGGGAATCCCAGAAGCTGCGAGCAGCTTGTTTGACATACCTTCGAAGTTTGGCCGCATACTTCTTGTAGAGAATCCAATCTTCCCTGGAGCAATGCAACCGGGCAAGGCGGAGGTGTTTCCGCTTCGAACGCAGGAGTGACCGGCAGGTAGAGTCCCACCAAGGACAGCCCGAGCGACTAGGCGAACTCAGGTAAGAGGAAGTGGAATCCATAGCCTCTTTGCAAGTGTGCTCAAAGACCTGATAAGAAGAAGTCGGAAGATTATCTATCTTGTTCAGAGCAGCAGAGGCTCTAGTCCAGCTGTAAACGCGACGAGTGGCCGTTGGAAGGCCCACAGGGGAGTAGGCCAAGAGAATGATGGGGTGGTGGTCCGAATCGAACAAGTCAGGGTGGACGTAAAATCTAATTCTAGACTGGATAGAGGGAGACAGCATGGTGAGGTCTAAAAGGGAGGAGGAACCGAAAGAGCCAGAGCGAGTGGGGTGATCGAAGTTCAGAATACAAACATCTTGGGCGCTAGCCCAGTCAAGCAGAAGTTGGACCCGCCTAGGGACGGGGGGGGAGCGGGAAAGGATGTTGATATTGAAATCACCGACTATAATAACGGGGAGGTTCTCCGAGGATAGGATTTCAGTAAGCCAATCCGACGGGAAGTTGCCTGAAGGGGAGTAGCAGTTCAGTACAAGTGTCCAGCAGTTATTCAAGAAAACTTTGACCCCAAGAACTTCGAAGTCCTGGACAGAGCAAGGAGGGAGAATAGCCAGGTAGGAAGCCATTGAGGCGTGAACAGCAGTGAGGAGACCACCACCGCGAGTATCAACTCTATCAGCCCTGTACACCGTCATGTCAGGGATGACAAAAGTATCCTGGGGAGACAAGAATGTTTCCTGAAGGCAAAGCAGCCGGGCATGGAGCTCAGGGGTAGAGCGGAGCCAATGACCATTAGCCCTAAGGCTGCGGCAGTTCCATTGTACAAGAAAATTGCTAAAACCCATAACAAACAGAAACAAATAAAGAGGGAAACAACAGAAAAGGGGACTTACCCGTGAGAGCACCGTAAGCCATGGCACGCTATCCCACCGGGGGAGACTTGTCTGTCGAAACACCAGGGCGAGGCGGGTCTTGCGACGAGGTATCCATAGAAGTGGAGGGATCATGTGCAAGGCGAGACAAGGAAGAATCCATGATGGTTGAATCTTGGGGCTGCAAGCGCAACTTCTTCGACTTTTTCCGGAGGACTTCAGTAAACACATCCGCCAGGGCAGTCTCTGATGTCTTTTTTGGTTGTACCGCCTGCATAATTTCAGAGAGAGGCTGAAAGATAGCTTCAGCCAGCACTTGCAGTGATTGCTGGAACTCAGCAACGAGGGTTTGGACCATGTTGGTAAAGTGTTCAGTAATGCCCTGTAGGGCCGTGTGGAGATCGGCTTTAGACACAGCGTCTTGTGGGCTGCTAGCCGCCACCGTCGCAAACGACCTATTTGAAGTTTTCCTTGATTCCTTGAAAATGCGCCTCGCTTCCGACATTGTGAGGTGGTTCTCAGTTCTAAATTTTTGGATTTCAGCTTCCTTTTTGTACTCCGGGCATGCTTTGTCAGATGCTGTGTGAGATCCCTTGCAGTTAATGCATTTAGGGGATGCAGCCGTACACTCCTCCGAATGATGTTCAGCACATCGAGCACAGAGCTTTTGGCTCCGACATGATTTTGTCGAGTGTCCGAACCTGTGACAATTGTGGCAGGCACGAGGCCGGTCATAGAAGGGGGTGACAGTGTGGCGAACATACCACAACTTCACGCTTGCCGGAAGGTTAGTGCCAATTAGCGTAACCAGGACGGTTTGGGTGGGTGTTTCTTCACCCTGTGATTTCTTCATAAAGCGGCGGACCTCCAAGGCCGCTAGCCCTTGGGCCGCAAGCTCATCGGCGATGTCAGCACAGGACACACTTGTCTCGATATTGTGCAGCAAGAATCTTGACGAAATGGTATCGGTAATTACATATGGGTCCACAGCGACCCCCAATAGCGAATTGATACTAAGCAATTTTTGGGCAGCAGCAACTGATTTAGTTGTTATCAGCAGTTTACCCTGCCTGGTTAGTTTTAGGTCCTCAATGACTCTGTTATCCACAACAATATTGGTAATTTCATCTTTTAAAGTTTTAGGATGGGCATGTGGTATTGAGCCATTTTTAGCAGCGATGATTATAACAATAGAGTCATACCCGTCGTTAAGGGCAATACTAAGCGAATCTGCCAACCCACCGGCGTTGGAAAAGTGATTCAATGAACATGGCGGCCTATCAAGGGAACCGCCTCCGGACATGTGGCCAAGTGATAACAAGCGAGAAGAAAATCCCCGCGACAGAAAATAATGACAAACTCACACTCCTAAGCGTGATAGAAAAGGAAAAAGCAACAAACTTACCAACTTTCGACTCGAAAGCCGGGACAAAATTCAAACAACACTCACCGCGAAGGAAAACCAGCAACGCGGCAGTAGCCGAGAAAGTAAACACACTAACGAGTAGAGTTGAGCAGACCAGGAGCGACCAGACCCAACCTACCTACCCCAACCAATCACCCATCCTGTTATTTTCATATCAGCGTCCTTTGTATGAAGAATGCTGATTGGCTGAAAAAAGGGCGCGACGTTTTCGGAGTCTTGATGCGGAAGACGCTTGCTTAAGTGTCTAGGCGCATGCGTGAAGTGACGTACTACCAGCTTATCTAAAGAACCAATCAGAGGGGAAAAGTTCCCTTGTTACTGTTCTAAGTTTAATCGCCTGTGCCATGAAGGTAGAAAGCACGGAGTAAGAAATAACTGGAGGGGAAACTCCAATGGCCGAAACCTTGAAAAACTGCAATATACTTTTAGGTAATATAGAGGCGCTACTCGTCGGTAGATGTCCGATTATCTTCGCTCCGTAATGCTTTTCAGTTGCAAAAATGCTCATTTAATAACTTTCTTTAACAAAAATAATGATTTCTGAGAAAGTCAACGAAAAATCAATTCGATTACACAGAGTTTTCTTAACAACATATATTTTTTACAAGAAGTATGTGATACTTGTTATTTTAAAAAAGCCAGTTTTGTATATGCTGTCATCAAAAGGAAAATTAATTAAAAGAGACATTTAATTTTAAATAATTTATAAAGAATTCTTAAAAAGTATTTTGTTATCATTTTTATTATATATAATTAATTTTTTTTTCTTTTATCCCAATGAAATATGAAATTAATTCCTTAAAAAAAAAAAAAAAATCTACGTTAAAGTAATAAATATTTTTGATTGTCAAATGCAATTTTACTATAGGTAAACTGTTTGAAAAAGTAAATTTTAGACCTCATTCGTGGTGTGATGTTGGGATTATCAGGCCAATTGACAGCACTTGGGTTTTAGACCTGAGTAGAATGCCCTCAGTGTGTCTCCTTATGGGATCCTAGCCAGTAGCTATGCAAGTTGCGGAGAAAATCACGGAAAACTCCGATCGGCTAGGTCCGCAAGTGCAACTTGGAATTAAACTCGGCATTTTCCGTCTATCAGCTTGAAAAGAACACTATATTAAAGAAAAAACACTCTGTTTACGGTAGGTGCCCTATTGTCTTCGTTCTGTAATGCTTTCACTTGCAAAAATGTCCATATAAAAATGTTTTTTAACAAAAAAAAAAAAAAAAAAAAAAAATGATTTTTGAGAAATTTACGAAAAATGAATTTGACTATACTGCGTTTACTTAACAAGATATATTTTTTTACAAGAAGTATGCGAGGCTTGTTATTTTAAAAAAGCCAATTTTGTGTAAGCTGTCGTCAAAATGAAAATTAATCAAAGGGATATTCAGTTTCAAATAACTTATATAAGCAATTTTTTTTTTTTTTAAATATATTTTATAATTTTTATTTTATTATCATTATTATTATTATTTAATCCCAATGAAATACGAAATGCATTCTATTAAAAAAAGTCTACATAAAAGCAATGGATATCTTTAATTTAAGATGGAATGCAATTTTAGAGTCTTAGACCTGAGTAAATACCCTGCCCTCCATAGTAGTTTTTTTTTTTCTTTTTAAGTATATTTACATTTTATTCCTGCAAGCTTCGG
The DNA here is from genome assembly GCA_963930645.1 of Salticus scenicus. NCBI lineage: Eukaryota > Metazoa > Arthropoda > Arachnida > Araneae > Salticidae > Salticus > Salticus scenicus. The sequence goes on along the minus strand of OZ005653.1, from coordinate 74,410,460 downwards.
AGAAAACCACAGAAAACACCTTGCGATAGGTTGGTGAACGCGACTTGGTATCAAACCCAGCACTTCCCGTCAAACAACTTTGAGAACATAGCCATTCGGTCAATCGTGGGGCAGGTAAAAAACAAAATTCTTTAAAGATATATGTTTAGACGAAATAATATGTTGGTATTAAGGCAATTAATTACACGAGGCTTTTGTGACTCAGTTATGTGTCCTCAACACATAACCCAAGAAGTGAAAAGAGGGGGACTTTCTAAGGGATCCCAGCACATATTTACCTGAGTTTCAGAGAAAACCACGGAAAACTTCGAACGACTATTCGACGAAACAACCTAAGATCGAACCCAGCACTTCCAATCTACCAACTTCAAAAGCAGTATGACGCCACTCAGAAATGTGTGAAGATTGATATATTATAAGGGGAAAATTAAATTGTTTTATAAATATTAATATTTATAAACTAAATTAATCATAGATATTATTTTCAAATAATTAGTTATATTTATAAATTAATTTTATAGAAACTAAATCATATATTAAAAAAAGAAAAAAAAAAAAAAAACACTTTGTACAGCTAAATGTAATAATGACAAATCATAATCATAAAATACATTTATACTGTTAAGATATTTAAATAATGTATAGAATCATCCATAACTAAGAAGTATAATAACAATAAGAAAATAATAATATTATTAAATAAAATAATTTTTTTCTTCTACTTATTTATAAATTGCTTATAAATTAAAATTGAAATTTATGATTAAATATATATATTGTTGGTATTTTCATCTATCTTTCATTTGCTGAGTGTTGTAAAGGAATTAAATTATTCAAATTATATATATATATATATATATATATGTGTGTGTGCGACGAAAATTTATTATATACGATAGATTTCTTTTCAATCTACATTTTTCTTTATTATAGATATCATTTTCCTCCCTAGTCCTTTTAAATATCCCTGTGTCCCTTTAAATGTCCGTTTAAATTCGTTACGATCTTAACGAAAGTCTATAAAAATTGGCTCTTTTAAAATAACAAGTGTCCTATGCCGCTTGTGAAAATTTTATGCTGTTAAGAAAACCCTATATATTCAAATTCATTTTTTGCCGATTTTCTCAAAAATCATTCTTTTCGTTAAAAAAATAAAATAAATGAGCGTTTTTCCCATTGGAAAGCATTACGGAATGGGAATGATCGGACATCAGCTGAAAGTGGCGCCATCTTTTACTCAAATAATTGGATAACACACATTTTATGCTAGTTTCCGCTCCAGTTATTTCTTACTCCGTGGTAGAAAGAAGAAGGGATAACGCAGTAGGGAGTGCTGTCGCCATCTGTTGATAGTTAAATAAGTTGTCGTAAACATGAACTGCTATTAAAAGCAATGAGGGATTTTTTTTTATTCAATAGCCACCACTAAATCTTAATTGTAATGATTGGTTAATAATACTTCATGTTTTGCTAATTTATCTCGAACAGAAAAAATATTTATTTTTTCCAAAGTAATTATATTTCATTTTTTCTTTTGATTTTCTAAGAATATAATTTTAGATTATTTAGATCATTTCTTAACAATTTTGCATTTGTAAATGTTTCCGTACGTTATTATTCCAGTGAAGAATTTTATTCTTTAAGATTGTAAGATTTTCAAATGAATTAAAACTAAAAGCCTGAGAAATGCATAAAACATATTAAATGTAAACATTTATGGGGATAAAGAAAAATTTATTTTACAAAATAATCACAACATTTAGAATATAGATGAATAGATTTTTTTTTTTTTTCATGCTAATGTGGTGAACCATGGACTCATGACAAATCGAATTTTCAATCGAACTTTAATTTTGAACATTATTTTACTTTTTCATTTTCTGGCAACACTAAAAAAAAGCCAGTTGGTAATGTCGCGGTTATGCAGCATGTTGCTGCGATTTCTGATTGTGCATTGCATTTTAGCTCTTCTCATGTAATCTCTACTTGATTTTTATCGGATAATTTTATCCGCTTAGTGTAAATTGTGATTTAATAATAATAATAGAAAAATCAACGATCTTCGTCATCTAATTTGTAACTGATCACAACTTAGCAACCAACACTTACAAAATGTGGGATACAACGTGAATCCATATTGGTGACCCTTTTGTATTTCATCTGAAAACGCACCTTCGCTATAAATTCTCAACAATCTTCACTGATGTCAACATGTGTTTTTTTAACAAAGCTCATAACAGTCATGATAAAAATATTGCGCTTGCAAATGGCGAGTTATTACTAGCACGTGGTGAACGGTAAGATTTTATTTGATCCCTCTTCCGATATATTGCCAGTACTTTTTTAATAGCTTGAAAAGGTCCCGAATTACCTTTATTTTCTGTATATTTTTTTTCTTTGATAGGATAACTTGTTTATTTTTACTTGTATGAATATATATACATATTTTTTTTGTTTTGCATGCACACTTGTATTTACGATTAACCCTAACGCCATATTTGAATTTTTGACCTTGCATTTTGTAATTATTATACATTTTAAGACCATATTTTATTCCCTTCATCCAAAATGCCAGACGAAAACGATAATGGCAGTCAGGGCAATGCAGTAGCCCGCGTCGCTATTAAACCACCCCCATTTTGGAAAAATAATCCTGCACTGTGGTTTGTCCAAATGGAATCGAACTTTTCTTTATCGGACATAACTGCTGATGTTACTAAATTTAATTATGTAGTTTCTGCCCTCGACGCAGATGTACTTAATTCAGTAAGCGATCTCATTTTACGCCCTCCTGACGGAAATCGCTACAAAGCTTTGAAAGATAGGCTTATTGAAGTTCACTCCGAAAGCGAAGCATCTAAAATACGTACCTTACTACAAGGTTTAGAATTAGGAGACCAGCGGCCTTCTCAATTGCTTACACGGATGCGTGCATTAGCTGGTGATACTGTAGGTGAACCTCTTTTAAAATCTTTGTGGCTTGGCAGACTACCTCACTCTACCGAAACAATTTTAGCTGTACTTAATGAGGACCTTTCTAATTTAGCAGCTGTAGCTGACAAAGTTAATGATCTCACAAGTAATTCTAGCATTAATGCCATTTCAAATCCTAGCACTTCAGCTACATCATTCTCCGATCAAAAAATCACTCAGCTCGAACAACAAATTTCTCACCTAACAACCTTAGTTAATGAGCTCCGAATAGAAAAACGTTCATCCCGTACTCGACAAAGATCAAATAGCTTCAGGCGTAATCAGTCCCATGAACGTCCTAGAAAATATAAAGAGCCGGCCAATGGGTTTTGTTTTTATCACACTAACTTTGGAAAAAAAGCAAACAAGTGCAACCCACCTTGCTGTTTCCACAATCCGGAAAACTAAATTGGCGCTCACTCACTGGCCATGATAGTGACCGCCAGATCAGTCGACTCATGTTGGCCGATAAAAAATTAAATAAAAAATTTTTAATTGACACGGGAGCAGATATATCTGTTCTGCCTAAGAGCTTTGCCCCTCTTGCAAACCCATCTACAGATTTACTTCTTTTTGCTGCCAACGGGACGAAAATAAAAACTTTTGGCACCAAACTTCTCAGTCTCGATTTAAACTTGCGTCGAGTCTTCACATGGTCTTTCGTCATTGCGGATGTGAGTCAGCCAATAATTGGAATAGATTTTTTAAAACATTTCAACCTCCTTGTTGATGCTAAACATGGTTCTCTGATTGATGCCAAAACTAAATTGACTTCTCGCGGGAAATTTTCAAACTTAAATTCTTTAAAATCTAACATTTCAATTATGCTTGGTGACTCTGAATTTGACAAAATACTCGCTTGCTTTCCAGAGCTCACTAACCCATCCCAACCGACTAAACAACATAAACATACCACAGTGTATCATCATATAGAAACTACTGGACCTCCTGTTTTCTCAAAACCTCGACGTTTAGCTTCTGCCATGTTAACAGCAGCCCGTCAAGAGTTTGAGTTCTTGATGACTCAAGGCATAATTCGCCCATCTAATAGCCCTTGGGCAAGCCCATTGCATATGGTTAAAAAATCTAATGGGGAATGGAGACCATGTGGGGATTACCGTCGGCTAAATTCAATAACAGTACCTGACAGATATCCAGTTCCACATATTCAGGACTGTACACAACTTTCCCATGGTAAATCTATATTTTCAACTCTTGATTTGACAAGAGCCTATCACCAAATTCCGGTAAACCCTCCAGATATACCTAAAACTGCCGTTACAACTCCTTTCGGTCTTTATGAGTATCTTTTCATGCCATTCGGCTTAAGAAATGCTGGTCAAACATTTCAGCGATACATACATACCGTCTTATCTGGTCTTGATTATTGCATACCCTATTTTGATGACATTTTTATTGCTTCTGCTAATGCTGAAGAACACAAACAACATCTTAAGGAAGTTTTCACTCGTTTATCACAACATGGCCTAAAGCTTAATCCTTTAAAGTGCGTTCTTGGAAAACCCTCTGTTAGTTTCCTTGGATGCCTTATTACACCTGATGGTGTAAGGCCGCTACCTCAAAAAGTGCAGACTATCGTAGAGTTTCCTAAACCTGAAACCATGGCTGAACTAAAGCGTTTTCTTGCTATGGTTAATTTCTACCGTCGTTTTCTCCCAAATGCCGCTAACACTCAAGCCCCTTTGCATGAATTTCTCAAAAATTCAAAAAAGAATGACAAGCGTAAAGTCCCTTGGACTGACTCTGCTTTTGCTGCCTTCGAAAAATGCAAACAGGATTTATCTAATGCAGCCACACTCCACTTTCAAGCACCTAATCAAAAACTCTGTTTAATGGTTGATGCATCAGAAGTAGCTATAGGTGCTGCTCTGAATGATTTAACACCCGATGGTTTTAAACCCATTTCATTTTTTTCAAAAAAGCTATCCCCAGCTGAGCGTAAATATAGTGCTTATGACAGGGAACTACTGGCAATATATTCGGCGGTTAAACATTTTCGCCATAACTTAGAAGGTCAAGCATTTATAATTTTTACAGACCACCGTCCTTTAACTTTTGCTTTTAGCAAAAATTCTGAATCTTGTTCACCACGGCAGCTTCGACATCTAGATTTTATTGCACAATTCTGTACTGATATACGACACATATCAGGGTCAAAAAATGTTGTGGCGGACACCTTGTCTAGAATCAATGCCATTCATTCACCACCCATTGACCTCAAAGCCATTGCAGAAGCTCAAAAGTGTGACAAAGAGCTAGCAGATCTGCTTGTAGACTCTCACCACTCATTAAAATTGCGACCATGGACTGTAGACTCCAATGTACAACTCTATTGTGATGTCACCAACACATCAATCAGACCATACGTTCCAAAAGATTTCCGTAAACAGATCTTCGAAACTTTACATAGCCTAGCACACCCTGGTGTACGAGCATCCAAAAAACTAGTGCAAACTCGCTTCGTTTGGCCTTCTATTGCCAAAGACATTACCTCATGGACTCGTTCCTGTCTTAAGTGCCAACAGTCCAAAGTAATACGGCACACTTGGAGCACTCCACAACCATTTGCACTTACATCACAAAGATTTGACCATGTGCATATTGATATAGGGACCTCTACCACCTTCAGAAGGCTGCGAGTACATCCTCACCTGTATTGATAGATTTTCCAGGTGGCCAGAAGCCATACCTATTCCAGACATCACAGCAGAAACTGTGGCACGAGCTTTTATATCACACTGGGTGTCACGTTTCGGTAGCCCTTCCAAAATCACCACAGACCAAGGTCGGCAGTTCCAAAGTAACCTTTTTGCAGCACTGACAGATACTTTTGGTATAAAAAAGATTCGTACAACACCTTACCACCCATCTAGCAATGGTATTGTCGAGCGATTCCACCGTTCTCTCAAACAGAGTCTAAAATGTTATGACAGTGCAAAATGGACAGAATCTTTGCCTCTAGTGCTGCTAGGCCTTCGTTCTGCCTTTAAAGCTGATCTCCAGTGCACAGCAGCTGAATTAGCATATGGCTCACCTTTACGGTTGCCTGCAGACTTCTTGGATCCACCCTCTTCTCAGGTTGACCCTCACTCATTCCTCCAACGACTCCGGTTTACCATGAACAACCTAAGGCCTACTCCTGCAACCGCACACTGCAAAACATCTATATTTGTGCACCCTGCTCTTGAGAGTTGCACACATGTCTTCGTGAGACATGACGGTGTGAGGAAACCACTGCAAGCACCATATGATGGGCCATATAGAGTAGTGTCTCGCACACAAAAAATATTTACCCTTGAGATAAAAGGAAAACATGTGTCCATCAACATAGATAGGTTGAAGCCTGCTTTCCTTGACAGAATTTCCACTCCGACACCTGTGGCTCCAATTCCTGAAGAGCAAACTGACATACCCGAAATGCCCAATTCAACTCTTATTCCAATTCCTGAACACCAAACGGACATACTCAAACCACCCACAGTGACCCGCTCGGGTCGAACAGTTAGATTTAACCCACGATACCTCTAACATGGTGCTCAGCACTAGGGAGGGGAGTACTGTGGTGAACCATGGACTCATGACAAATCGAATTTTCAATCGAACTTTAATTTTGAACATTATTTTACTTTTTCATTTTCTGGCAACACTAAAAAAAAGCCAGTTGGTAATGTCGCGGTTATGCAGCATGTTGCTGCGATTTCTGATTGTGCATTGCATTTTAGCTCTTCTCATGTAATCTCTACTTGATTTTTATCGGATAATTTTATCCGCTTAGTGTAAATTGTGATTTAATAATAATAATAGAAAAATCAACGATCTTCGTCATCTAATTTGTAACTGATCACAACTTAGCAACCAACACTTACAAAATGTGGGATACAACGTGAATCCATACTAATTATGTTTTATTTGGAACGAACTTTTTAAAATAATAAATGGGTAGTGATGTGTAAGGTTTAAGGTCGATTAACTCTCGAGGGCGCTAGGCCTGAACTGGGTCACCGGGGGAGGGATTTTTTCTGATAGGGTCTTTGTCTGTTTTTGAGCAAATTTAGAGAAAACCACGGAAAAATCCTAACGGCTCGTGTATAACGAGCCAAGTACCCTTTAAAAAGACTGACAGGAATTAAAATAAAGTGCTAGCACATAAACTCCATACTTTAATTAGTTTAAAAAGATCTAATTGTCATGTCGAAAAGCTGTTTGCAGCCCTGGATTCAGAAAAAAATCGCCCCTTTCATTTGACACCGAACTTGTAACGATAGGACATATTTCTAATTTAATTTTCCATTTTTAACCCGGATTCGGCAGAAGGTAAGCTAAAAAAAAAAGTCTTTAATAATAAATAAATAAATAATAAAATAATCAATAAAAGTTTAAAAAAATTTCTATATTTCTAAAATACTTATACTGTATTTTGTTCTTTTCTATTTCTAATTTTCATCGCTTAAAAATTTAATTTTATTTGCATGAATGGCAGCCACTTCTCATGCATTTTTCCTATTATAAATACAGTCGGTAACAAAAGTGTCCGAACACTAGCAAAAATTCCTATGTAAAAATAGTACACTTCATATGGTTCTGTTAAATAAATCCTTATCGAATCATGTTCTTAGATTGACTAAGAACAGGATTCGACAAGGATTTATTTAACAAAAATTGTATGAAGTGTACTTTTTTACATAGGAATTTTTGCTAGTGTTCGGACACTTTTGTTACCGACTGTACCATTAAAATATATAATTTACTAATTATAAACTTTTCTTCTCTCTTTCTTCCTTTTTTTTTTTTTTTTTTTTTTTTTTTCTTTCATTCATTCATTCTTTTTTTTTTTTTTTTTGGAGAAATTATTTCTTTTATAATATAAGAATTTTAAATCCATAAAATATAGGGAATTGATAGTAAAGATATTAAGACCGATTGACTGCACGAAAGTCCTAGGAGTGTGGGTAAATCTATAAACTCAAAACTTGAGAAATTGATGCTAAGTGTTAAGGTCGATTGACTATCCGAAGATCCTAGGCCAAATTGGAGTGTTCTTCGTGGAGATCCAAATCCGCACTTACACGAATTTCGGAGAAAATTACAGAAAGCTACAAACAGTTAAGCAGACGAGCGAGCGCAGCTTAGCATTGAACCCGGCACTCCCCGTCTGGCAACTTCGAGAGCAAAACCTCTGGGTCACTGATGGGACTTAGTGGGAAAATATTTCCTTACAAAATCATCGAAGCGCTTGCTATCATTTTCTTTTTCTTTCTTTCTTTTTTTCATACTAATAATGTTTTATGCGGGAAAAAAAAAAAAAAAAAAAAATGAAATCATGAAATGAAGAAGGATTTGCATATAAAGTAAAAATGACTTCAAAATTTTGTATAAAAACAAATTTGCATTTTTTAGATGCTAAAACAATTTTTCCCCCCTTTAACTTTTCCAACTTTAATTCAAAATTTATGTTAAAGCCGATTGACTACACGAGTCAGTGGTGGAATGCCCTTCTTGAAGGACTTTCCAAGGAATCTTAGACCGTATTTACGCAAGTTTGAGAAAACCATGCAAAACTCTTAATGGCTAAGCCGTCGACCGTAATTTGGAATCGAACTCGGCACTTCTTTTCTGTCGAGAGCAGAAACTCTCGGCGACCTCAGTGGCAAGAAAAAAAAAATTTCCTTACAAAATCATCAAAACATTTTATCATTATTATTATTGTCATATTAATTATATTTTATGTCAGAAAAAAAATAAATAAATCGGAAAATGAAGGTTTCATATGTGAAGTAAAAGTGACTTCAAAACTCTGTGTAAAACAGTTGAACATTATTTCCACACTAAAACTATTTTTCTAGTCTTTTAAATTTTAAATAAAAATTGATAACAGTAATTTTTACAATGTCAACAGTAATTTTTACAACGTGACTTTCATCAAATAATAAAAATACAGCAATTTAGGTCACTATATTAACTCCCCCCCCCCCCCCCCCCCAATAATTCATAAATAAAAAAATACTACTTTTTAGCATTTAAAATGTGAAAAATTGTAATAAATAAAAAATTTTGTATAATATAAAATCATAAAGACGTTATTTTTTTTTTCAAACTAATTGTGTTTATATGGAAGAAAAAAAATGAAGGCTTCGTTAATGGAGCGAAAAAGAATTCAGAATTTTATATAGAATTATTTTAGGTGGTTTGGAAATATTGCAACCATTTTTTATAGAACATTTCTGCATGATTTTTTTTTTTTTTTTTTAACATAAAAATTTTAAATTAATATACTGAAAACCCGTGAAATTGATGGTGAGGTGGTGTAGGTGTTAAGGCCGATTGACCACACGGATATTCCTTGGTCTTGGTGGCATTGCCTTTTGGGGGGTCTTTCTAAGAGCTCTTAAGCCGTAAGAACGCGAATTTTGAGGGGGAGAAAACTATGGAGAACTCCTAGAGACTGCTACTTGAAATCGAACCCGGCACTTCTCGTCAGTCGGGGTTTGTCAGCAGAACCTCTCGGCAAAGTGGGATGAATAAAAATATTTCCTTACAAAATAATTAGGACATTTACTTTTTTCCCCCCTCAAACTAATTTTGTTTATGTGGAAGAGAAAAAGATAATGAAAGATTTTCGTACGTGAAGTAAAAATGAATTTAAAATCTCGTATAAAATAATTTTAGATGATTTGGATAAGTTGCAACCATTTCTTATAGAGCACTCCTGGTATATATATTAAAGATATTTTTCTTTTATAATACAAAAATTTTAAATTCATGAACTAAAAACTTGTGAAATTGGTGGTCCAGTGATGGAGGTTTTAAGGCGTTTTGATTACACGTACGTTTTAGGCCAAGGTGGAGTGCCCTTCTTGGGGGTCTTCTTCAGGAATTCTAGCCCATATTTAAGGGAATTTCGGAGAAAATCACGAATAACTCGCTACGGCTAAACCGAAAAGCGTGACCTGGTTTAGAACCAGGCATTTTTTTTTTTTTTTGCCAGTTTCGAGAGTAGAACCTCTTGGCCAAAGGATGAAAAAATTTCTTCAAGAAATTATTATTAATATTATTTTCAATGACTTTTACTCTTTCATAATGTAAGATTTTTAAATTTATGGACTGAAAACCTGACAAATATATAAAATATATTAGATGTAATAAATTAAATGGGATTAAAAAAAAAAAAAAAAAAAGAATCTTTCAAAATAATTAAGACATTTACACACAATATATTCATTTATTTATTTTTCATACAACTAATTATGCTTTTACTTAGAACCAAAATTTTTAAATATTGAATGTGTGCAAAGAAGGTTTGAACTACCTGAACGTCAGAAATACTGGATTACGAATCGAAGTTCCTAGGTCTGCGTGAAATGTCCGGTGTGTGTGTCTTTCTAAGGGGTCCAAGTCCATTTTTCAGCCAATTTAGGAGAAAACCACAGAAAACTCTCAATTGCTAAGCCAACAATTTAACATGGATTTGTTTAAGTTAAAAGTAAAATTAATTAAAGTTTGAAATAATTATTTTTTATTAAAAAAAAAAAAAAAAAAAAAAAAAAAAAAAAAAAATCCCTAAATTATATTTTGTTACATTTTTTAATTTTCTTTCTTTCTTTTTTATTTAATTATTTTAGATAGTTTAGATTAATAAAAACTACTTCTTATACATTTCTAATTTTAAAAATGCTTCCGTTTATTTTAATTTTATTTATTTTTACAATATAAGAATTTTAAACCCATAAGCTTAAAAATCTGAGAAATTGATGGCGTAAATGATAAGGCTTATTGATTACATGAGGGTCCTAGACCAAAGTGGAGTGTCTTCGAGGTGTCCTAGTTAGACTTTATGCGAGTTTCGGAGAAAACTATGGAAGATCTCGAACAACAAGTAGAGCAGCGTGGCCTGGGATTGAACCTGGCACTTCTCGTCTGTCTGAGGTTCAAAGTAAAAAAAAATCTTTGTAAATTCACCAAGATATTTATTTATTTATTTATTTATTTCATACTAATTATGTTTTATGAGGAAGGAAAAAAAAAAGATGAAATGAAGGCATTGTTTGTGAAGCAAAAATTGCATAAAAATTTTGTATAAAATAAATGAGCATTATTTTCATTCTGAAACTAATTTGTCTAGTCTTTTCAACTTTAATTCAAAATTTATAACACTAATTTTTAAGAATATCAACAAGTTTAATAAATGTTTTAAAAAATCAATTTTAACAATTTTATCTCTTTTTCTTTTAATTCATTAATTAAAAACTTAGCTTTAAACAGCTTTTAAAATGTAAAAAAAAAAAAAAAAAAAAAAAAGGTAAATAACAATTTTAAATAATTTTTATACTTTCCAAAATACTTTACTACATTTTGTTTGTTTCTTTTCCCAATTTAATTTTTTTAAATATAATTATTAATGATTCGGATAAATGATAGCCATATCTTGTACATTCTTACATTTATTTTTACTTTTTTCACATTTCCTAGAGCTTTATTTTTCGCTTTGGCAGAAGACTATTTAATGTCACATCCAAGGACAAAGTATCTTCGAGACTATTATACTAAATATGTAATTTAAATGATTTAAAATTAATAAAATTAACGCTGTCGCCTATGTTTTGAATGCAAATCGAGCCCCTATTTGACCAGTCTCGCCCTCTAGTGACCACCTGGTCAACTAAAATTAGCGGATCATTTTTCGCCCGGAACTAGCGGCTTGATATTACTCCGTCTCTCTATCTTCATGGTTTTTGCTTATGTAGTTTAATATTCTTTTGTTCTACTTTTAAATCATTTTTTATTTTTATTTTACTTCTGTTTCATTTCGTGTAGTCGAAATATAACCGACAAAATGCTTAAAAATAGTTGAAAAATTATTATTTGTTGTTAAATTTAGCTGTTTAAAAGTTTAAATTTTCTTTTATAAACACTTTTAAACTTTGTTGGGAAACGATGAAAAGAAAGGTATTTTATTATTTATTATAATGTGTGTAAAACGATTTTAAAAACAATTTATTTCGGTCATAGGACTGTCATGTTACCTAATAATAATGATAATTTGTCGAACTGATATTTTAAATGCCAAAATAGCGATAAAGGACCAAACACAGCAACCTATTAGAGCATGTCACGTGATTCATCTTGAACCACGGAAAGCTAATCCTTCATCCAATGAATCAGCACTCTAATTTATATACAGTCGGCTGCAAAATTATTCGAGCACTAGCTAATAATTCCTATATTTAAAAAGTACACTTAAGACTGTTTTGCTAAGTAAATCCTTGTCGAATCATGTTCTTAGACTGATTAAGAACATGACTCGACAAGGATTTATTTAACAAAGCTGCATTAAGTGTACTTTTTTTTGGCAAGGATTATTGCTAGTGCTCGAATAATTTTGCAGCCGACTGTATCTCGTAGCTTTCGGCTTTCATGGAGACGCCATTGCTTGCCGATGTTTAGTTTCACATATATTGAATACAAATGAATAAATGCGGTAAAAAAGATAACACGTACTGTTGTGTGCTACAGTGTAACTCCAAAGGATCAAGAAATCCAGAATTAAGCTTCCATTTATTTCCAAATGACAAATTTAAAATTTCAGTTATTTCGGCTAATGGAAGTAAAGAATTAATCAGATGATTTGAAACTAATATTTGTTCAGCTTCAGTTAAAAATCTACTTCCTATCGAACTTTGAATAAACTGAAATATTTCTTTTTTTTTCAAAAGCAATCAATTTTCCATGATGTAATGGCGGAGAAATTATAGTCCGAATATTAAGTAGAATAACAAATAGAACAATAATAAATAGACGTGGCTATTATATTTACTAACAACAAAAGCTGAAAAAGCGCCATCTATCAATCATTACAAACGCGGATAGCGAGTCAACCTCTGATTGGTTGGACTACTTTTTCTACTGCCCGCCATAAGACTACTATATAGTATTCTTACCACGCCAAAGATCAGTGTCAAATGGACGTCATAAAAACTGATAGTCGGGCTCTGGTAGGCACATAACAGTTTTTTTTTTGTTCTTAGATTATTAGCGCTGGCGATTTTCGTGCTACAGGTACCGTTCCAACGCTATTTATGTTTTTTTGGAGATTCCATTTCAAAAAAAAAAAAAAAAAAAGTAGGTGTTGCTATCTCAAATTTTCGAAATTTTGTCACTGTAACTATAACTGTTAGAGTTTAACTATGATTCTTGAGCGCATACCTCAAAATACCTTCCACTAAATTTTTATTCAGTTTCTCGGAAAGGTATTCTAGGTATGGTCTCATATATCGGGGTAGTTTTTTTTTTTTTTTTTTTTTTTTAATCACCCTGTATTTAATAATGAAATAGAATGCATTTTAATATTTTTCTGTAATGGCAAAGGAATTTTTTAAAAATCGTATCAAAATATGAGAATCTTAAAACATCTGATACCATTTTACGGTGATAGCAAATGTTTTAAATACATATGTTTGTTATGTACTGCATTTATATATATATTATTTTATTAATGCTCTCTGCTTATTAATTTATAATCTTTTTCACTGGATTTTGCATTATTACAGTTTTTAACAATATGTTCTAAACATACTTCGACATTACTTTGTAGATTCTTTGACTTTTTATTTTTATTTTTTTCCTTTTCTTAATGTAATTGAATGTTTGTAATTGAATGCTGAAATTTAATTCAAATTTTTAACATTCAAACATTAAAAAAAAAAAGAAAAACTTATTGATGAATATACCATACTTAGATTATATTATTAAACTGTGACAGACAGATGTGCCGGGTTCGGTCCTAGGTCGCACTCATTGACTTAGCTGTTAGGAGTTTTTCGTGTTTTTTTTTTTTTTTTTTTTTTTTTTTTTTTTTTTTTACAAAACTAACAAAAATAACCCTTACAAAGAACCCCATGGAGGGCATTCCACCTATAGGCCTAGGATCCTAGTGTATTAATCAGCCTTAAGCCACACAACCACATAATTTTAAATTGTAATACTCTAAAATCGAGGGAAAGAAAAATTAGTTATCAGGAAACAGTTTTAAAATATAAAAAATTTTGAATTTTATTTAATTTAAATAGTCCTAGTAAAATTTTAATATACGCATTGCAATGCATATGCATGCAGATTTTTTATAATTCTGAAATTATGTTTAAAAAAAAAAAAAATCTTTAGTGACTGAAAATGAACTCAGTGGACTTCAAAACATATAGAAACATTAAATTTCCTAAGTCGGATTTTTGACATGATTACAATATATATTTTCCTTAAATATGTATGCACGGAAAGTAAAAATTATTAGAATGTCCTTAATTTTCCTTTTTCATTTGTGTACTATTTTAGAGTTGTTATTCGCAAATAAAGATTTATCCCTTTAGTATATGTTGAGAAGTTAAAAAAGTTATATAAAACTATGTTAGAAAATACTTTTAATTATGAAGAAAATCGAACTATGAAAATTTGGTATATCTATACGTTTTAAGGTCTCCTGGATTCATTTTAGGTAGATTCCTTAAAGGAAATCTACCTATTGCAATGGTCCTCATGACACGACTTCTGGAAAATTTCTTCAAATCTACACCGATTATGACCCCTAGAACCCCAAACCACCCTCCGTTCAAAAGTTTACATATATATATATATATATACAGGGTGCATGGGAAAGTCCCTTTAACCTGAAAATACTTGCGAACGGAGAGTGCTACAGCCACGCAAGTGAGGTAACGGTAAAGTGACTATGCCCGACCTAATGCAAACGACAGCAGGGCCCCTAGTGGCGAAATTTGGAAGTTAGCCATTGCAAATCGAAAACGAAAAGAGATAGAGCAAAATTTCCAATTAGAAAGTTTTAGAGCATCAATTAATTAGTACGAAACGATATTTGGTTTACACGGATAAGATAAATTGGCGCCTGTATACCCAAAAAATATCCAAAATTGATGCACTCCATTTTGTGTAAATATTTGAAAGGAATAGCCAGAGGAAAGAAGAAATATGCACAATTTAATGAATAAATACTATGTACTTACATCAATACATTTTGATAACATCACACACAAAAACAAAATAGGTAAATTAAACTCTAAGTATCATAATGTAGTGATAAAAAGTTAATGTTGAGAATGTTCGAAAAGTTCGCCATTGCTCATAATACACGTTTGTATTCGTGTAAGTAATTCTGCATGCACATTTCTCAGCATGGAAGGTGTTACATTATTGAAAGCATCTGTAATACCATGACGTAGATCCAGCAGACTTGTATGTGGAGTTGCATAAACCTGATCTTTTATGTAACCCCACAGGAAGAAATCCATCGGAGTCAGGTTCGGCGATCCTGAAGGCCATTCAACTATACTACCATACCCAATAATTTGTTGTCCAAAGCAATCTTTTAGAAAGCTTCGCACTCCAGCTGGCTGGTGTGCAGGAGCACCGTCATGTTGGAACCACATGTCCCGTAATGCGGACAGGGGAATATCATCCAAAAAGTTGGGTATGATATCCTGTAATAGTTGGAGGTACCTCTGTCCGTTTAATGTGCCTTCGTAGAACACAGGTCCCAGTAAGCGATCCTTCCAGATACCGCCCCACACATTAATGAACCAGCGCACTTGGTGTTTTGTGGATAGTCCCCACGAGGGATTTTCCAGCGCCCAGTAGTGGACATTATGTCGGTTTAGAACTCCGGTACGCTGAAACAGTGCCTCGTCCGACCAAACAATGTTGGACTTAAATCTGATTTATCTTCAACATTATTTAATGCCCAGTTGCACCAATCAAATCGACGTTCATTATCCCGTGGCAACAGTTCCTGCTGCAGAGTGACATGATAGGGATGTGCATGTTGACTATGCAGTATTTGCCATACTCGGGCCCGTGTTAAGCCACAAGCCATGCTGATTTCTCTTGTACTGCTGTGTGGATGGGCTAGTGCATATGCCAAAATACTCTCTGGCGGTATACGCATACCTGCACTCACTGGTCTGCCTGAACGCGGACGACTTTTAGTGCTTCCTGTCTCCATGAGCCGTCGCACTACATTTGCGATGGTAACTGTATTTGGATGTGGCCCACCTGGAAAACGAACGGCACACTCCCGTGCAGCATGCGTTGCGTTTCGTTGACATTCGTCATAAATAAGCACCATCTCGCAATATTGAAAGTTAGTGAAGCTTGACATTCTCACACAGCTCCAAAATTCTAAATCCAAACGTTTATTTTTAAGAAATGTATCTTTTGTAGGATCTTATTCATTTAGGATCATTCAAAATTCCATTTGTTTTGTCACTTTAAAAAAAGAACACATATTTCCTGCCCGTCGCTAGGCAACGATTGAAATATCCACAACACAGAAAATAAAATTTTTAAAATGAAAGCGCTCGCACATTAGGAATAAAATTATCGTCTGCCATCAATAATTTTATGCTACCTTTTTTTTTTTTTTTTTTTTTTTTTTTTCACATATTCTAGCTTCCAGTTTGCCATTTTCTTACCAAAACACCCCAAATAATAAAAAATATACAGTGAAATTTTTTTTTTAAATGTTGGTGAGTGTAGTAGTCTCAAAGCCCTCGCAAGAAAGTTTGACTGATTCACTGAACGACGTTTGCTTTCAATAACTCCCACGTTAAATGTTTTGGGCAGTAAAACATAAATAGTAAAATATCCTTCTTTGACACGTGTTAAAGAGCACCAGTCACCACCGTCAAGAACACCATAAAGTTCACGCTCTTATCGCAAAACGTGTACTAAAGGTAGATAACGACTGACGACTACAATGATAAGAGCAATGATCTTTAACACGTGTCAAAGCAGGAGATTTTACTGTTCATGTTTTACTGCCCAAAATATTTAACGGGGGAGTTACTGAAAGCAAACGTCGTATAGTGAATCAGTCAAACTTTCTTTCGAGGGATTTGAGACTTTACTCCACTCACCAACATTTTGAAAAAATTTTTACTGTATAATTTTTATTATTTGGGATGTCATGTTTTGGCAAGAAAATGACAAACTGGAAGCTGGAATATGTAAAAATTAAGAGAAATATTGCGGAAAAAAAAAGAAACAGGAAGCTGATTGTTTTTATTGATTTTCTTTTGTTTTCTGAGCACAAATCCCCTCAAATTTCCTCCTCACTGCAAATGTTCGTGTTTTAGAACTTTCATACCTCTGTAGCTCCTGAGGTCAGAAGACATTTAACGGTTAAAATAATCATCGTTCCTCTCCAAATCAAACTGATGGGTATAAAATTACCAAACAATGATAAAAATAAGGGAGGGGTGTATCTAGAAAACGGTGGGTGATTGGGCAAAATGGTGGTCATATTCTGATTCAGGAGGTCATTTTACATAAGAATATGCTGAAATGGTGTCAGAGGCAATTTTCATGTCGAGCAGTGTTAGTGACTTTTTTTTTAATTTGTTAAAACATTTTTAGCAGAAAAAACTTAAAGCTTAACTTTCAGGAATAAATGCAGAAATAAATAATTATTTATCTACAAATAATCTTCTTAAAACATTCTGCATTTATAACAAACAGTTTTGTGTATTAAAAGATATTAATAAAAATAATTCGTTAAATTGTCAAAAAGCTTTGTGCGCAAGTAAGTATATATCCTAACTACGAGACACGTAACTAGCGCACCAAGCGGAGAAGAGGGTAACTATGCCTTGTACGGTGTTTCTATTGTTCAAATTCGCGTCTGGACAGCCGCTATTCTATTGAATCGCAGGGAGCCATGACTTGAGTTAACTTAAGAAGGTGACCAAATTTTTTTAGAGGAAGGGTGGGGGGTGGGGGGGGGCAAATAAGCTGAGCTGACCAGATTTTTACCAGCGAAAATGAGTACAAATGACACAATGTACTCAGTTTTGATCAAAAAATGAGGACGTCTAATAGGCCGTGGGCCATAGCTAGATATCGTTCAACTCCGTTTCAATCATCGAGGGGCAATTTCAAATTAATGTTAAAATTAAAAGAATATTCTGTTACCTACAAATTCGCAATGTTCTGGTCTGAATATGTGCACATTATTTTAAAATTGATTAAATTAATTCTACAAATTTGACATTTCTGCGGTCCTGCTATTCTACTTACACTTAGAGATAGTCATATTCTCCACTCATTCATTCGCTTATCCTCCAATCAAAACAGTCATTTTCTTTCAGCTGATATTTTTAGTCCAATGGCGGCTATTGTTAGTGCGCGCGCTAGCATTTGATATGTTTTGTTTATGTTTATATTATCTTGAGTATTGTTGACATTTTCATTCAATTCTACTATTGCTTTTTTTTTCATATATTTTTAAGTATTATTTACATTTAATAGAATGTGAGAAAAAAATGGCATAGTGTTTGCATATCGGGAATGAGATACATTCAAAGATGACGTGTTTTTCTCAAATAAGCTGGGCTAAACTGAGACTGTGTGCTGATCAATGGAAAGTTTTAAATATTCGTGAAAGAAAAATATCTAACCATTTGCTTCTTCTTCCAATTAATGAACTGTCCAAACTGCCTTTAGACATCAGCATAGGTTACCAAAGAAAGTGTTACAGTAAATTTTACTCTGAAATGTAGCTAAATTATTGGCGAAACGTCAATCGAGACCTCCATGTGGAGACTAAAAAAGATTTTCTGTTCTGTTTGTACGTCTGTTTGTTTCGTGACAGCGGTCGCAAAAATCATGCTATTGACTTTTAATTTGGTACACAGGTTCACGAACCACACAGAATTAGCTGTATAGTTTTAGGTGTGTATTCCATTTGTACTTCGAGTACAGGGACACACCAAAGTTTTTCTTATCATTACGGCCTATGGATAAAATTCGTATGTTAATTTTTTGTGTCTAGATTATTTATGGATCGTGTACAGGGACACAACAAAATTTTTTATCATTACGGCCTATGGGGTGAATTTCGTTTAAGCGAATTTTAACTTCTTTACTCTGCAATCAACGAAATGAAATTAGCGTAATTATTGAGATGCTTAAATTCATATTTTCCATAGAAATTAAATATCTGTGCTTGGGCTTCATAATTAATGTACAGGATCTTACAAAAGTATTCCGACAATGTCATGTAATCATCCAAATTTTGTCCAATTTCAAACAATTATTTTTGAAAAACATAGAATAAGTTGAAATGTTTTTACTGGTGTTCTTTAACAGAGAAAAGCAAAAGAATTTCATAACATTAGAACTTATGGGCAAATTTTTATCTAAGCGCATTTGAACGCGTTTATGCTGCATTCAGTGGAATTAACATATGTTATAAACATACTTAAAAACATGTTTTCTCTCTCTCTCTCTCTCTCTCTCAAAAAAAAAAAAAAAAAAAAAAAGGAGGTATGTATAAGCTAAATATATATACAGGACAATACAAAAGAATTCCGAAGACATTCTGTAATCATTCAAAAGATGTCAAATTAGGTTGAAATATAAGTGAGTTATAATTAATTAGGTGTACTATTTTTATTGGCGTATATAATAACGGTGGCTCTTTTTCAGGGACACACAAAAGAATATCGTACCATTATGGTCTATAGACAGTATGTATTAAAAATATATTTTAACATGGTTACATTAAATATTATGAAATGTTATTAGAATGTTTAAAAGCGTGTTTTTCTGTGGAAAATTGTGGGCGTAGAATTGATAATAAGTTTACAGGGTTACACAGGGTAATCTTTTTGCATGCATGTTAGGACTCACCCGAAAGGAAAGAAAGCGAAACACATGTATTAGATTAGGAAGAAAATCAATGTCACTGATGTCATTTCTAGAAGTAAGTTAAAATGGAGCTGGGTTGGGCACTTTTCAAGAAGAAATGATGATAATGAACCACTAGTCGATACAACAAAAGACAGAGAAAGACACCAATGTGCCGTTGGAGAGATAAAATTGTGAAGTTTGGAAGAGAAGTATGGAGAAGAATTGCAGAAAACAAGGTAGATTGGAATTGAAGAGGCCTTCATTCTGCAGTGGACTGATAAAGGTTGAAATTTATGATGATAATGATATATATAATATGGAGTAAATAAATATTGTCAATGGACTATTGAATAATGAGTGAGGAAAATAGGACATTGAGGCTTCTGATCTGCAGATCATCTAGTTATTAATATTTTACTTTTTTTAGCCCTTTTCTCAGAGTGTGATTTTAGCACTTGTGTGCAAGATATTTTAAAATTTATTCAACGAATCACAATATTACCAGAAATATATTGCGCACAGCTATAAACCAGCATCGTAAATGTAAACACAGTTCCTTCAAATTGGAATCAATTTTCCAAATTTATGTGCAAAGTTTACTTCCAGAACATTTGATATTTTCATTACCTATCTTAAAAAGAATCTATTAGCAACATTTTCAGATTGCCCCCAAAAAGTTGAAACGAACTTGTTTTTAAATGACATTTTTAGCATATGGTCCACGGCCTATAAGTTAAAAATGAGGAAATTTCTGAGGACAGAAATTGAAGCGCATTTAGGCTTTCATATTTGAACAAATATACAGTTTTGTATCATAAGGAATATTGCTTATTTAAATTACATCAGTTGAAATCATAAATTTAATAAAAGCTAATATTTTCAGTATTAACATTATGATAATTATAGTTAAAACTTTTTTTTTCTACAGGATTTAAGCTTATATACGACTCCCATTAATGGTAGTGTGTGAAGAAAAACAGAAAATGAGATATTTTTATTGCAGTAATATTGCAATAATATTGGGTGAGTACAAAAGTTCTCCCCGTTTTTTTTACCCACAAAGAAGAGCAAATAAACGCAAAATGAACAGTACCTATTATTGTGCATAATCCCCATTACTGTCTATGACCTCTTGCCATCTTTCTGGTTGGAGATAAATCCTACGGCAGTAAAATTCAGGCGGTTTCAAGTCAAAAAAGCCTTGCATGGCAGTTTTCACAGTATTAAGATCACCAAAGATTTTCTGACTGAAGAAATTGTTTAACGCATGAAATAGATGATAGTCAGTTGGTGCCAAGTCAGGAGAATAGTTAGAGTGGGGTAAAGCCTCCCAGCCAAAGCCCAGTGCAGTAACGTTTGGCGAGTGATGACAGCAGCATGTGGCCTGGCGTTACCATGATGAAGGATAACACCGCGACGATTGATGAGACCTGGCCGCTTTGGTACCAAATTTAAATGCAGCCTGTCTAACTGTAGACAGTAGAAGGTAGCATTGATGGTTGATTGAGTGGCTGGCTCTCCCAGGGAATTATTCCCTGCACATCCCACCACACACTCATAACATCTTTTTGGGATGAAGTTCAGCTTTTGAAGTCGATGCAGGCGGATCAGAAGGGTGACACACAGTCCTACGACGCTTTACATTACTGTACATAACCCACATAAAAGCAAGGAAACACAGGTGACGATTCGGTCATCCCATTGATTAGCTGTCAGGTTATGCGGAAACCAACGATCCAACTTTCTCAATTTAACCAGCCGTCTCTCGACCGTTGTCCAGTGTACAGTCGGCTGCAAAATTATTCGAGCACTAGCCAATAATTCCTATATTTAAAAAGTACACTTAAGACTGTTTTGCTAAGTAAATCCTTGTCGAATCATGTTCTTAGACTGATTAAGAACATGACTCGACAAGGATTTATTTAACAAAGCTGTATTAAGTGTACTTTTTTTTGGCAAGGATTATTGCTAGTGCTCGAATAATTTTGCAGCCGACTGTACGTTGGAGGTCTCCGCTAATTCTTGCACGGTTGGGTTCGGGTTGTTCCTTATGACTTGGTCAATATCGTCTCCAACGTGTGATGGCCATCCACTCCTAGCCTAATCTTGGGAGCTTCTGTCTCCTTCACTAAATTTACGAAACCATCGACGACATGTGCTTTCGTCTATTGCATTCTCCCCAAACTTGACAAACATTGCGACATGCTGCGGCTGCCGCACTCTTTTTATCGAACTCGTATAACAAACAATGTCTTATATGCTCCTTCTCGCTTACCATGTTACACCCTCTGATATTTTTTTTTAGATGATTAACTTTGTGAGACACGATGCATTTATATGTGAGGCATCCACACATTTGATTGGTCGACGATTTGCGTCATTACAATGTTATGTGTGGCGTCAATTCCATTGCAAATTTGCATATCCAAAAACGGGTAGAACTTTCGCACTCACCCAATATTTCATACTGAAAGGAAGTACAAATCTAAAATTTAAAACTCATAACTTCAAAGAGAATTCTGAAGTTTTGCTTCTTATTTCATTAAAAAAAAAGAAAGAAAGAAAGAAATTCTAGATGCAGTTGAGATGTAAAGAATAAATTGGTTCTATAAAAATTTAATTTAAAAATTTCTAAATCATAAGCATGCAATATGAATGATAATTAAATCAGTAAATTTGCTGCTCGTAAGCTGGCGTTACAAAAAACATTCTTATTTAGATCTCAATTAAAAACCTAAATCCAATCACACAGGTATATCAACATTTTAATTTATTCCGCAACCTTGTTAGTACCCACCTTTTTTTCACGCCACTTTTCTCGAAGGGTATTTTTTTTTTTTTAATCGTAGTTACATATTGCAGAAAAATTCACTAAAAATAAAATGGTGTGAAAAAGGGACATGTTCTATCAGTGCCCCCCCCCCCCCCCAAAAAAAAAAAAAAAAAAAAAAAAAAAAAAAAATACTCGTAAATTCATGTGTTTTCATGGGGATTTTACTAGGGATAAACCAGATATCTAGAAAATATCCGGTATTCAGCTGATTATTCAATTTCAAAAATAACGTTGGATATCCGGATCAAGACCACCACACAGTGGCGTATCCAAGTTTAATTAAGTTTGTTTAAGTTTAATTAGGTTTAATTAAGTTTATTTTTAATTAAGTTTAACAATCTTTTAAAATATCATAATTACTTGCCGAAAATAAGAGTAAGAAAATGAAAAATAGTAAAACAAACTCACCAATTAAAGATCAAACTAAACTAGTATGTTGTGGCCACCACAAGACTTTCTTCAATATTTTCCTATACATATTCAATCAGTAACAATATTTAAAAAAAAAAAATGCGAATTTTTTTCTAAAGTTTTTTTTTTTGGTTAAAAGTAAAAAAAATCGATAACTTTGTTTTAAATTATCACAGATTTATAGTTCAACCATTCGTTTTAAAGGTATTGACGAGATCTTTCGAATGATATCCATCTTCAAAATTTACCCCCCACGGGGGGGGTACTTCCCCCCAGGGGGGGAAGCGATGCCCCCCCATGCACAATTTTTTTTCCTAGTTACGTACTACTATTATCAATAATTCATATTAATTTTACAATCACAAGTGTAAAATAACTCTTATTATGCACATTTATTCGAATTTTTGTCCTATTCTGCCATGTTAAAAATTTAGATAAAATGCTATCACAGCGCCTCCTGTTGAGCTATTCATCCCCAAATATAATCAGCACCAGTTTATGTCGGGGACCAACTAAATACCAAGTTTGGTAAAATTTCGTTAAAAAAAAAAAAAAAAAAAAAAAAAATACGATTTTTTTTTCTAAGTTTTTTTTTTGTTAAAAGTAAAAAAATTCGATAACTTTGTTTTAAATTATCACAGATTTATGGTTCAACCATTCGTTTTAAAGGTATTGACGAGATCTTTCGAATGATACCCATCTTCAAAATTTAACCCTCCCGGGGGGGTTCTTACACCCCAGGGGGGGAACCGATGCCCCCCATGCACAAATTTTTTTTTCCTAGTTAACTACTACTATTATCAATAATTCATATTAATTTTACAATCACAAGTTTAAAATAACTCTCATTATGCCCATTTATACGGAATTTTGTCCTATGCTGCCATGTTAAAAATTTGCATAAAATGCGATCACAGCGCCACCTGTTGAGCTAGTGATCCACAAATCTAATGGGCACCAGTTCATGTCAGGGTGCAACTAAATACCAAGTTTGGTTAAATTTCATTCATTGGTTCGTGAGATACAGCGTCCACAAAAAAAATGATACAGACAGACACACAGACAGACAGACATTTTTTAAAAACTATCAATTCGTGTTCAGGACATCCCAAAACGTGTAGATCCGTCAAAAAACGGAGGTCGAAAATTTTCGCGAATCCAATACTTTCTCTATATTACATATAGAAGAAAGTAAAAATCTTTAATTAGCGACGAATAACGTAGAGCCTGTACAAACTGCTACACAAAACATAAAATTCGATACATAGTTACGCTTACGCAAAATATTTCATTGAATTTTCTTATTTACAGAGCGAAGTCTAATCGACGAGAAGTTTTCGCTAGTTCATTTAAAATGTCTTCTACTGTTGGGGTATTGTTTGGGTCACTCTTTCAAGGTCACTACTTCAATGGTCACTCCTTCCCCATATGGTCGACCCCTCTTGTCCTTGAGTATGAACTTGTAAAGGTGAAATCCTTTCAGAGAATTGTTTTCAGGGGAAACATGTTTCGCGCCGCGCAAATGAAGTGGTTTAGTTATTTGCAGGAGTGTTTATCGCAGAGTAATGAAAAAAAAAAGTTAGTCATAACCTTAAACCACTTCGTAGAAAAAAATATTCTACGCTTGCCATACATTTTTTCGCCTGAAATGTGAAAAAAAATGCAAGGAACAGCCTAATTTTTCTTATCATACATTTTGTCAAGGGGGGGGGGTTAAACCCCCAACCCCCCCCTTGCATACGCCACTGCCACCACATATGTTATCGGATACCAGGCTCTATACTAAATAACTTCTTTTTTAATATCACAAATTCATGACAGAATATCCGGAATGTCGGATACGCTAAAATTTCTATCCGGGTCATCTGTAGGTTTTATTGCCTGTATTTCCACCAGTTTCAAAATATCAAATTTTGAATTCAGATTATATATTTTTTTGAGATAAATTTAAAAGAAATTTCTTTTTACATAAGGCAAAGCTTAACTGGGGGACTTAAAGCGCGGTGAAGTAAAAGTGGGAGTAAAAGCAGTACTTAAAAAAAGTGTACAATAATCAATTTTAAATTATATAATGCGACAAAAGCTTTACTTAGAAAACCAATTCATGCAGGAGGAAAACAACAACAACAACAACAACAACAACAACAACAACAACAACAACAAAAAAAAAACAGAAAAAAAAACATTCACAACTTTTAGTAGTTTGTTACCAAAATACACAAATCCACCTTGGAGGACCACATTTTGGGAAATTTGTTCGCAATCGTTCCAACTTTTTCACAAAATTATACCTTTGAAGGTCATAAAAGCAGGGATCCATCCCCTCCGTAGAGGATCAAAATTGGGATGGCATGTATCCGTACCACTTTTAGGGATAACTCCCAGACGTCGCGAATTGCCTAAAGTGTAGCACTAGTGAGACGTAAAAATTACTTAACCCGATTAGTTCGATCCATTGAGTACTGATAGGAAAAGGAATTAGAGAAGACGGATTCCCTACACTACACTGGCTGTGGAGGAAATAAATTTCGCGAACATCACTACGGTTTTTGGGTGAATGGGCGTCTTCTTTTGGTGATAATCCTTTTATGGGCAACTGGTTCTTGGGAGTTTGCATGTTTTAAATGGTTTGTCCCTCGTACCACTAAAACTCCAAAGAAAAGTCAAGCGGAACAGCTTTCAATCCATCACAAGGATTACATTATTTGTTTTTGATTTCAGGTAGTGTAGTTTGTGGTTTGTGTTTAATTTACACTCATTAGAAATATAAAACAGCGATAACAAATGTATTACAATAGTTTAATTTTAGATGAATTTTTTAAAGAAAATTATTGTATATGTAAATATTTTCGTAAATTTATTCCACAAAAATTGTTTATGGCCATGTATTTTAATTAAGGACTAATTAAGTGTGGTTTTCCTTTTTTTATTTTTTTTTTCAAAGTAGTTTTCTTTTATGAGTATTGTGATTAGAGGTGCAAGACTTCCAAAATACCTAATCTCCCCCCCTCCCCCCCAATAAAGGAAAAAAGAAATAACAATATTAATAAATCTGTAAACGTCATCATGGTACCTTTATTATAGCTCCCCTTGGTGACTTTTCATTTTTAATAAAATAAAAGGGATCTCGCCAACATGGCGGAAAAAAATTTAAAAGTCACTATTGGGGTCCTTTATTAAAGCTGTCTTGCCAGGGAAAATATGAAAACTGAGTCGTCAAACACGAATTTTATTTTGAAACTTTTCATTGAATGATTTAGTTTAAGTATAATTAACATTTCATCCCACAAAAACTAATAATAGTTTAGCTCTGCTGAATTAAAATTTTAATTGGATGGTGATATTGGTATAAGACATATAAGTTTCAAATTTTAAAGGTAAATAAAAAAAAAATTTCGTCTCATTAAACTAATGTCGTCATTTTTTCTTATTATTATATCTTTGAACTGAGTCCACGAGCTTAAATATTGTTCATTTATAAATCTTATTTTATTTTTTATTTCATTTTGCATGCGCGCTTTTTATTCTCTAATTAAAAATCATTTAAAAAAAAAAAAAAAATCGATACTGTTCATTTCGAAACTGATTATTATTAATTTTCTTTTCTTTTTCTTAAAAAAAAAAAAAAAAAAAAGATTTTGAGTAAGTTTTGGGAAAAGCAGAATTTAGTTTAGTGCGGTTTAGTTTAGTTCGTTTCAAGTTTTCAGGGGCAATCTGAAAATGCAGCTAATATATTCTCTCTAAGATAGATAAGGAAAATATCAAATGCTCTGGAAGTAAACTTTGCACATAAACTGGGAAAATTGATTCCAATTTGAAGGAATTGAGTTTACATTTACGGTGCTGGTTTTGCTGGCTTAAAGCTGTGTGCAATATATTTCTGATAATATTGTGATTCGTTGAATAAATTTAAAAATATCTTGCACACAAGTGCTAAAATCATATTATTGAAAAAAAGTGCTAAAAAAAAGTAAAATATTAGTAACTAGTAGATCTGCAGATCAGGAGCCTCAACGTCCGATTGTCATCACTTATTATTCAATAGATCATTGATATTTTTTATTTATTCCATATTATATATATCATTATCATCATCACTTTCAACCTTTATGAATCCACTGCAGGATGAAAGCCTCTTCCAGGTGATTCCAATCTATCCTGTTTTTTGCAATTCTTCTCCATTCTACTCTTAAAAACTTCACAATCTTATCTCTCCAACGGCTCAAGGCACATTGTTGTCTTTCTCGGTCTTTTGTTGTATCTCGGTATCCAAAATAGGACTGGTGGTCCATCTATCATCCTTTCTTCTGGAAAAGTGCCCAGCCCAGTTCCATATTAACTTAATTCTAGAAATAACATCAGTAGCATTGGTTTTCACCCTAATCCAATACAAGTGTTTCGCTTTCTGCCTCTTCGGGTGAGTCCTATAACACGCATCTCTCTCTTTACATATATATGCATACATATGCAGGGTGATCAGTTTAAAAGAGTACCCGTGGGTTTTTCTTATAACCATTAAATCTGACGGACGTGGCAACTATTCTAACATTGAAGTATGATTGTTTGAACCTTGTTTAAGTTTGTGAGACAATTTCTAACACTGTTGGACTGCTAACAACTTTATTTGTGAGGTAAAATAGAAATGGAGACACACAATAATTTTATTTTTGAAAAACATAATTTAATTCAATTTTTTTACATTATCATTCCTCACAGAAAATGTTGAAAATGTTCGCCACCATTTTGAATGCAAACATGAACACGTTGAACCAGGTTTTTGACACACTTCGCAGCATTGTTGGTGTTATTGACGATATTTCTTCAGTTATGAGCTGCTTTAATTCATCAACGTTTGCAGAACTTCTCTGAAAAAGCCTATGGAATGATTATGTAAATGTAATATAGGAATTATAATGTAAAAAACTTTAATTAAATTTTGTTTTTCATAAGTAAAATTATTACAGGATTAGAAAAATTGTGCGTCTCCATTTCTGTTTACTTCACAAATAAAGCTGTAACAGTCCAAACAGTGTTGGAAATTGTCTCCCACACTTAAACAAGGTTAAAAGAATTATACTTCAGTGTTAGAATAGTTGCCACATCCGTCATATTTAAGGGTAATAAGAAAAACCAACGAGTACTCTTTTAAATTGATCACCCTGTATATGACGACTCGCTACATAAACAGATACATTTCTGACGGGGGCTACAGACCCTCTTCAACTTTCCGCTGTATATCTCTGTCTATATCTATCTCTCTACATATGTATATTTATATATTTTCCTAGTAGCAGCCTTCTATTAATTCCTTGTAAATCATAAATATTTGTACCAAATTTCATGCAAAAAGATTACATAACATATCGGAATTATTTTGTATAACCCTGTAAACTATTTATCAATTCTATGCCCACAATTTTCTATAGAAAAACATGCTTTTAAACATTCTAATAAAATTTCATTATATATAGTATAATCATGTTAAAATACATTTTTAATACATACCGCCTAATAGACCATAATGGTACGATATTCTTTTTTGTGTCCCTGAAAAGGAGCCGCCGTTGTTATATACACCAATAAAAATGATACACCTAATTAATTATAACTCACTTATATTTAAACCTAATTTGAAATCATTTGAATGATTAAAGAATGGTTCTCTTAAATAAATTTGACTTATACATACCTTTTTTTTTTTTCTTAGACAGAGAAAACATGCTTTTAAGTATGTTTATAATATATGTTAATTCCACTGAATGCAGCATAAACGCGTTAAAATGGTGTCTTCCCATATGAACGATTCTCATTTGCGCGAACAAAGTAAAAATACAAGAATAGTACGAGTTACATGCGTTCTCAGATTCTAGATATGCAGTTTGGGATAAATAGTTACTTTTCAGTAATAGGTTACTTCGTTCCATACACTGTAACAAAATAATTATTACCAGCTGCAAGAAACTCTCTGTAATTGGAGAAAATAATTATTTTCTCCAATCACAGAGAGCTTCTTGCAGCTGGTAATAGTTAATTTTTTACAGTGTACTACCTTTGGTAATATGTTTTAGCAACATATTATTTTTTTATAACCTGTTACTTTTTAGTTTATACTAGCAGGCTTTGCCCGCTTCGCTGGACATTAAACTTAAATGAGTTGTCAAAATCCCATATTTTTATTAATAACCTAAGTTCTCGCTGTGATTGGTAGAGGTTTACTCGCTCGCAACGTGAGGAGTCTGGGTCCCCATTGTCTTCGGCACAACTTACCCACTTCTTACTTCCCCACCCTCAGCGGGTGAGCTCGAAGTTTTGCAAAATCCCACTAATGTGCATAATGCATAAACTTAATCAATATCCACACACCAAAATTCGCCATTCTAAGATAATTCAAAGCTAATTCAAACGGAAAAACATGTTTTTACACATGTTTATTGCACTCCGACTCCGAGAAGGTGTGTGTGTGTGTGTGGGGGGGATTTCGAATTTCGTGAAATCCAGTTACAATAAGTGCCGGATGCATACAAACAATTTACGCACCAAATTTCGTGACCACAGAAGTCTTTAATAGAAAATATTATAAATAAATAAATAGTATAGGAACCCTTTGGTGACTTTAAATATTTTAAGCCATTTTTGCGATGAACTGAATTGGCTATCTCAATTGTGAAATTAAAGATCTTGGCGAGAAACGTCCGAGCTACTTCGGTTCCGAATTTCAAATTTTGCCAAAGGGATCCAATACTAAAGCTGTTCCATATCGAATCTGGGATGAAAACGGAAAAGGGTAAAATAAATTAGAAATATCAGACCTATATTTATAAATTTGATACCGAATGAAAGGGGCGATTTTGCTGAATCCAGGGGTGCAAACAGTTTTTCGATGCAACAATTAGATTTTTTAAAAATAACTAAAGTATGAAATTTAAGTGGCAACGGAAAAACGGAAAAAGGGAAAAATAAATTGGAAATATCAGACCTATCGTTACAAATTCAGTACCAAATGAAAGTGGTGATTTTTCTGAATCTTGGGGTGTAAACAGTTTTTCGATACGACAATTAGATTTTTTAAAATTAATTCAAGTATGAAACTCAGATGGCAACACTTCATTTCAATCTTTTCATAATTTGTAGTGCGAATCACGCGAATACAAAAGTCTTTAACTTAAAAATTTATTTTTATATTTTATTTTTCCATTCAAAGCATTTTAGTGAAAAAATATCTATGGCGCATGCGCAGGCGTTTTTTACCCTCAATTTAAACATTAATCATAATTTTGAAAATTTCTATAGATATAATTTCAAGTTGGGTGAAGACCTAAGTTTCTGCCAAGCGCCGTTGAATTCCGTCCAGCCGTTCTCTAGTGATGCCCGGACAAACGTGTTTTAGTCTTTTACCCCCTAGGGGGGGAACGGGGGGGAATTTCTGAAAAGTTGATAGATATAATTTTAAGTTGGGTGAAGACCTAAATTCCTGCCAAGCGCCGTTGAATTTCGTCCAGCCGTTCTCGAGTGATGTCCGGACAAAAAAAGCGACATTCGGACACGATGACACACACACACACACACACAGGCAAAATTTTCTGAAGTCATTTTTGGCTTTCATGGGGTGTGAAACGTGAAGATATCGCAAAATTTTTTGATTCGGACAAATTTACAGACAAAACTCTGATTTTATTAATAGAGATATGGCTAATGCCTTTCTAATCGTTTCGGGATGATATACAATATATACATGTGCCCTGCACAGTGGATGCGGTTCATGTTTTTAAGTCCCAATGCTTTCGAATAGTAATCTTCACTTTATTTAACACTAGAATTTCTTCAATAATAATAATAATAATAATAAAGAAAAAGAAAGAAACGCTGATATGAAATAGTGGTGGAGTCAAAATTTTGCACAAACGTTCGTCCCAATCGTGTAAACTTAAGGTTCATTAAACCAATTCCTTTAAACACGAAAACAGAATATTTCAAATATCAAGAAACAGGTACACGAAAGCCGTTTTTTGAAAAAAAAAAAAAAAAAAAAAAAAAAAAAGAATTCTCATATTATAAGCCATATATGTAATAAAGAAACAATTAAATAATAATAACAAATTTTTAAGAAACGTCTTTAAGGCATCCCAAATTTTAAACAACCGAGTGACCGTTTCTTTTGGTTTTCCGAAGAACTTGAACTTTCCAGATTGACAAGAAAATTAGTGTTTTTCACTTATACTTAGCAAACAGTCACTTTGAATATGTTTTCTAAAATTAGAAGCACTTGTTTAAAAATATAAAACTTGCTTACAAAACTTGCTTAAAATGATGTATTTTCTCAGACACTTAATTTTAGCATAAAAGTATAATTAACTATTCTTAACACTTTTACTCATTTTAAATCTTAAAAAATAGTCTCAAGAAAAAATCAGATTAAAAAAAAAAAAAAAAAAAAAAAAAAAAGGTGAAGAAAAGCTAAACAGTAAAAATAAATAAATAAATAAATATTCAATTTTCTTCTCAAATTATTTTAAATTAAACTTAAACAATATTCTTAATAAAACCACAATAAATGCTGTATGCCATTACGCATTTTCAATTCCATCTGCTATAAGCAATTAAAATATAAACAAACACTCCTTCCTTTCAATTATCAAACTCTCGAAACATCTGTTTCCAATACGCAGCCGAATCCAAACCTAGCAAGTGTAATCCCATTCCTCACCTTCATGACGAAATAATAATTAACATCTAATAATAATTAACATCTAACACCCCTTACCTACCTCATACTAGCTGCTTAAATTAACATCTTGATAACATTATTTCGTTAAACCGTGGTATCAAAGTATCTCCATACACTGTAAAAATTAACTATTACCAGCTGCAAGAAACTCTCTGTGATTGGAGAAAATAATTATTTTCTCCAATCACTGAGAGTTTCTTGCAGCTGGTAATAGTTATTTTTTTACAGTGTACCTTTGGTAATACGTTCTTGTAACATATTATTTTTATAACCTACTACTCTTTAGTTTATATATGGCGAATGTCTTTCTAATCCTTTCGGAATATACAATATATATATATTATATGTGTGTGTGTGTGTGTGTGTGTCCTGTACAGTCGATGCAGTTCATGTTTTTAAGTCCCAATATTTTCGAAGAGTAATCTTCACTTTATTTAACACTAGAATTTCTTCAATAATAATAATAATAATAAAAAACTCTGATGTGAAATATTGGTAGAGTCAAGGTTTTACACAAACGTTCGTTCCAATCAAGTTAGCATAAAGTTCTGTTAAACCAATTCATTTAAATACGAAACGAAAACAGAATATTTCAAATAATATCAAGAAACACGTAAACGAGTGCCGTTTCCTGAAAAAAATAATTCTCATATTATAAGCCATATATGTAATTAATAAATAATTAAATAATAAGAAGAAATTTTTAAAAAACATCTTTAAGGCATCCCAAATTTTAAACTACAGAGAGAACTTGAACATTCCATATTGACAAGAAAATTAATGTTTTTCAATCATACTTAGCAAACAGTCATTTTGAATATGTTTTCTGAAATTAGAAACACTCGTTTTAAAATACAAATTTTGCTTACAAAAACTGTATAAAATGATTTATTTTCTCTTATACTTAATTTTAACATACGACCATAATTAACTATTCTTAACACTTTTACTCCTTTAAAATCATTGAAAATAGTCTCGAGAAAAAAAATCAGATAAAAAAAAAAAAAAAAATAAATAAATAAATAAATAAATAAAAATAAAAAATAAAATAGATATTCAATTTTTTTATCATATTATTCTTGATTAAACTCAAACAATATTCTAAATAAAATCACAATAAGTAAATCCTCGCGAACACTATCACTTAGCCGTAAAGCAATTTTAAATATAAACAAACACTGCTTCCTTTCCCTTATCATACATTGAAATCAGGCAGACCTGCGCGGCATTAATTAAAAATCATCCTAACCCATAAACGTAAACACTCCTGTCATTTCCCCTTCTCGTAAGCGTAAGATCGTAAGCATTCCTGTCAAACAAGCGAAATTACACAAATCATTACCCAAACGATTTTATTCATCCATGAAAAATAATCAACACCAAATAAACATTTCTAATCTAATATCGATGGTTTCAATATTATCACGTTAATATTATTTATGTCTGACATTAAAATTGACTTGGTTATTAAAATTAAATAGATTAATATCTCTATTCAGTTAATACAGTCGAGATTAATTAATACATTCAAGAAAATACTAGAGAGCTCAGCTGTATAGCAATCAAAAGTATTATTTGAGCCTATTATGCGACTGGAATATTATTTTTTTAACCTGTGGAATGTTGGAGAGAAATTACTGACGGATAACATCACTCAATAGATCATTTCACCAAATAAAATATTTTTCACTCTGGGTAAATATTCCAGCTATCTATCGGTGTTCTTTTGGCAAATCGCCAGACGTTCCTCGCCTGTTTCTCCTGAAAAGGTAAAGTTGACAGAATTATTTATTTAATAGGATATTTTTAGTAATATATTACATTGCAAATAGGTTACAATGCAATGATAATAATATTTATCTTATTACGTGAAGTAACGCACATGTCTAATAAGAAGGCCTCTTACCATTCATTCCTTCCAAGTCTGCCGATGGGGTAGGATGTGTTGGTAAGGCCAACTTTTTCTGAAATAATGACAATTCAGTATTTAGTTAATTCAGGCATGTTATTACACGTATGCGAAATAATTTTATAACATTGATGTTGCTTCATTTAAACAATGTAAAAATATGTATGTCTAAAACCTTTACGGTGTTTTAAAAACTAAATTGAACAAGATTTTATCATTTATATATGCTTCGGTCAAAACGAACTGTAAAATTGTTTCTAAATATTTAAAGTTTTAAGTGTTCTGTAAGTTAATATCATACAAAACTGTGGTTATTGTATTTTAAGAGATATAATAAAACTTACTAACTAAAAATTTATATACAGAAAAAAATTCTTAGACTTAATTATTCATTATTCTATCGGTACTCTGTAAAATTAATTATTATATGACTTTTTTTGCTTAAGGGCCCGCTTCACTCACCGCCGCCGGAAGCCGAAGCTAATGTTATTCTATGGGAAATTTTTCTTTGCAAATAACTTATTAACTAATATATATTTTTAAATTCTACTTTTACATTCTGAAAATTCCCAGTTGTTAAATTGACGGACCTTTTTTAAAAAATTATTTTTTTATTTTTTTATATTTTATTTTGAAGCTGCAAAATACGAATTTTCAATATGTGAAATTTTTTGATTTTGCAATTTCAAAATAAAATATTAAAAATTAAAAAAATACATTTTTAAAAAAGGTGCGTCAATTTAACAATTGGGAATTTTCTGAATGTGAAAACAGAATTTAAAAATATGTATTAGTTAATAAGTTATTTGTAAAGAAAATTTGACCCATAGAATAACAATGGCTCGGGCTTCCGGCGACGGTAAGCAAAGTTTACTTAAAAAAAAAAAAAAAAAAAAAAAACATAAATATTTATACAATATAAATTTATCTATATTATATAGGAGTTTCCTAAACTTTATTTTCTTATAACTATTATTTTGATTAGAAACTTTAATTAAAGCATGTTCGAACATGATTCATACATTATGAGTCATATTTAACTTTATAATAATAAATAAAAACAAAAGGTTGATGATTATGTATTAAGGTATAAAAATTTACTTCAAGATTGTGTGATCATAAATTTAAAGTTTAAAATAAAACATATAATTTTCATTAAAATATATTTTATTTTAGATTTCACCATTGAAATTATTCAAAAAATTTAACAACTCCATATTCTCATTAGAAGTATTTTGATTATCATATTCACCATTCAAACAAACAATTCAACAAATTCATATTTTCATTAGAAGTAATTTGATTAATATAGTCACCATTCAAAAAATTAAACAAATTCATATTTCCATTACAAGCATTTTGATTGTTACATTCAGCATTCAAATTATTTAACAGGTTTATATTTTCATTATAGTAAGTCTTTTGGTTATTACATTCGGTATTTAAATGAATTAAGAAATACATCTTATTTTCTTTCTGAAAGTTGTTGTTGGTTGAAGAATCATTCATTGTGCTTTGTCCATTACATTTTGTACATACATACATAAAGAGAAGAGTTCTTTTGATGATTTTTGTCCTTATGCTTTAATAGCTCACGCTTGCTTCAGAGGTTGCAGCAGATAGATCACATAAAGGTTCGGATGAAGGCTTTCGATGAATCATTCTCTTATGCTTTAATATATCCTGCTTGCGAATGTAAATTTTGCTACAATATTCACATCCATATCCAAATGCTTTCTTACATATAACACAAATATGTGGTTTTCGACCGCTGTGAATTTTCATGTGAGGAGTTAGACAGGATTTAAAAAATAAAGTCTTATAACAAATTGAACATATCAACTTTTCGTCTTTAAAACTGGATGAAAAGGTTTGTTGAATAGGCATTTCTTCGGGTAAATCCATTTCTTGCTCCAACAATCGGAGTGTCGCGCAGTGTTTAAATTAAACATCGGCACTCCATAAATACAAGGTAGCAACTGATGAAATTTTTCCGTCGCTCTGAATTTATATCCTGTGTACCAACTCCTATAAAAATTTTAAGATTAATGAATTTTGCCAACCAATCAGAATATAGTCTTCACGATTCAACCGAACAGATTAT
The DNA here is from genome assembly GCA_963930645.1 of Salticus scenicus. Taxonomy (NCBI): domain Eukaryota; kingdom Metazoa; phylum Arthropoda; class Arachnida; order Araneae; family Salticidae; genus Salticus; species Salticus scenicus. The sequence continues at coordinate 74,374,792 of OZ005653.1, read as the reverse complement.
AGCATGATTGTTGTTCTTTTATCTGAAAATTTATAAGTAAGGTGGGATAGTCTTTCGAAACTACCCTTGAAATCCTGATGAAGAAGGGCAGTCATTCAAAACATATAACGACATTTCGTTTACAATTCAATTATAATTCGCAAACCCTTTGTTTAAGTGTTAACTACATGACATTCATCAATTAACCAACCAATCCTTATTTAAATTTTAATTATTGAAATCGAATCAATAAATTATTTTTTGCTTTAATAATGTTAAATTATTTATAACTTTTAAGCATAGTTTAAGTGTTTAAATATGTAAAAGTATAAAAAGAATGAGTTATCGCGCGAATATGAAATAAATTTATAAATTACTGCTATGATGAAAGCTTTAATTTATCATTTACAGTACAATATTTCCACAATAGTTTACTCACACTCTGTCTTGTCTATTCAATTTAACACTTATGCAGATGAATAGTTACTCAGTTTAAACTTTTACTCCGGCAAATATTATATAATGCATGGTGCATAAATACAGTTAAACAGTACATAGTGAAAAAATTTACACCTATATATGTTTAATTTCTTGTAATATAGCTAACGCATGCAAATCTTCTAAGTTCAAACCCTATTAAGCATTTTCTTATAAAGTCATAAACATGTAATTTTAAAGATTTTAGATGACTAAGCGACTCTATGTTTGAAGCTGGGAAGTGGCAGGTTCAATTCCAGCTTACCAACTAACCCGTTTGTAGTTTTTCTTGGTTTTCTCTAAAACTCGCTTAAATATAGAAAGACTCTCACACAGGATATTCCACTTACAGGAGCAACAATTAAATATTTAATGGTATAAGTTTATACTTTTTATGAATTATTTAAAGTTTTATCCATATACAGGAATAATATAAAAATTTACATTTATGTGGCAGTAAAAATAATTGTCTCATTAGAAGTTTCATTAGCCGTTAATTAAAAACAATGACTTCCAATACAACTGCATAATTTTAGTACGAGTCATTGACCTTGCGAGAAGTTATTTTCACTTAGACAGCTTTCTGTAGAGGGTAGATTTAAAAAAATGGTTTTTCTTCAACACCTAAGTTATTTATTTTGTATTCATATGAATATTATTAAATTAAAGAAATATAACCTGTTGTTTCAAGGATTTTCTAAGACCAAACGATTCTATGTTTAAAACTGGGAAGTGTCGGGTTAGATTCCAACTCATTAACCTAGTCGTATGAAGTTTTTATTGGTTTTCTCTAAAACTCGCTTAAATATAGAAAGACTCCCATGTAGGACATTTCCCCTTATAGAACCATCATTTAATTAATCGGTCTTAACCCTTATGAATATTCATTGTGATTTTTTATTGTATAATTGAAAACATTGGTAAAACTTTAAAATATAGTATTGTTTTATAAAAGGTGGAAATCATTTTTCTTAATTATGATTTTTAGCGGTTATGCAAATGAAGATTTATTGTACATACCTCTATAACTGAATTGCAATTTTTACTCTTGGAAGTAATGCATATATTTAAATAATATGTAAAAAATATTATGTAAAAATTTCTCTTGCTATCCGATTATTATAGATAGTTTATTAATTAGTTTATAACTAGATAAAATAATTACTAAAAACAATAAGATTTTTAATTTCTGTTTCTAATTTTATCCCATTAAATAATTTTAAAACTCTTTTTTTTTTTTTTTTTAAAGTTTTATGCTATAAATTTTAAGCGATTTAAAAACCTTTCATTAGAAATTACACTTATATTTTATTAAAACTTTCTTTATTAATGATATAAAGGTGACTTATCATAAAATAATCTAACAATCCTATTTTGAAAAGTCTTATGCAAATGAGTAAGTTATATTACTTATAGTTCAATCCGTATCACTAAGTTAAAATTTTTACTCTGAGAAGTATTGCATGCATATATTTAAATACTATATAATTATTATATAAAAATCTCTCTTGCTATCCGATTATTATTTATAGTTTATTACTCAGTTTATAACTAGATGCAATAATTACTAAAAACAATAAGATTTTTAATTTCAGAAATGTCATAACACATATTTTATTAAAACTTTGTTTATTAAAGAGGTTTATAAAGGCGACTTATCGTAATATAATTACTAGAAAAAAAGAACTTTTTATATACCACGTTTTTAAATTTTTTGTTGATTCACATAAACGCTACCGAAGGCAGCGGGAACCCGGAAAATTGGTTAAAAGTATTAAAAAAAAAAAATTCATTGCTATCGTGTTTTGAGCTATAAAAGTTTCGAATGGCTAACTGCTAACTATTCGGGAAGTTAGTTAAAAATCGATTGCAAGCTTTGTACTAGTAACGCTGCCGAAGGCAGCAGGATCCCAAAGCAGTTGGTTAAATTTTTTTAAAAAAAAACATTTTCACCGTGTTCTGAACTATTCTGAAAGTTTCAAATGTCTAGCTAGTCGGGAAGTTAGTAAAATAAATTTTCTGTTGAATCATATAAACGCTGCCGAAGGCAGTAGGGCCCTGAAACAGTTGACTAAAAGTATAAAAAAAAAATATTGTCACCGTGTTCTTAGCTATCCTAAAAGTTTCAAATGTCTATTAGGGAAGTTAGTGAAAAATCGATTGCAAGCTTTGTACTGGTAATGCTGCCGAAGGCAGCAGGGTCCCGAAGCAGTTGGTTAAAAATATTTAAAAAATGCATTTTCACCGTGTTCTGAACTATTCTGAAAGTTTCAAATGTCTAGCTAATCGGGAAGTTAGTTAAATTTTCTGTTGAATCATATAAACGCTGCCGAAGGCAGTAGGGACCTGAAATAGTTGACTAAAAGTATTAAAAAAAATGTATTGTCACCGTGTTATGAGCCATCCTGAAAGTTTCAAATGTCTAGCTAAGTCAGGAAGTTAGTGAAAAATCGAATGCAAGCTTTGTACTGGTAATGCTGCCGAAAGCAGCAGGAACCCAAAAGAGTTGGTTAAAAATATCTAAAAAATGCATTTTCACCGTGTTCTGAACTATTCTGAAAGTTTCAAATGTCTAGCTAGTCGGGAAGTTAGTTATATAAATTTTCTGTTGAATCATATAAACGATGCCGAACGTAGTAGGGACCTGAAACAGTTGACTAAAAGTATTAAAAAAAATTTTCTTTGTTTCATTCAGTAAAATATTTTAAGTCCCGAAATTGTGAAAATATTTCCAAGTCCCACCGGAAATTATTTATACTCTTACAATGGCAACGCTCAAATTTGAAGATATAAGTCTATACTATTCATTAAATGTTTTTAATTATATAACACTCATCAACCCTTGGCTTTATTTAGTCAAATTCCATGAAATACATTTTTAATCACGAAAAATGTTAAGTCCCCGAAATTCACTAAAAGTGTATGTGACAATCTTTCAATTATCCAAAAATATTCAAATTCTAAACCATTCATTAATTGTTGTTTATTTTAATTAACTTCAGTCATCCTTTGTTTCATTCAGTAAAATCTTTATGTTCCGAAATTGTGAAAATAATTCCAAGTCACACCGGAAATTATTTATACTCCTCCGATGTCAGCGCTCCAAAAGTTTATACTCACCCGATGGTAACAGGGTAACACTCAAATTTTAAGATCAAAGTCTATACCATTCATTAATTTTTAATTTCCTCCATCAACACTTTGTTTCATTCAGTAAAATCTTTTAAGTCTCGAAATGTATATAGGAAAATTTCTATTTAATTCTGTAATCAAGTTACAATCTCTGAATGGCAACACATAATTTTATTATGACTCACCTTCACTCGAAAGCGCATCATATCTTCCTCGTACGAAGATACTTTTTAGAACGACTCACTGGTGCGACACATCTCTTTATATACCTTACTAGCAGGCTTTGCCCGCTTCGCTGGACACTATATTTAAATGAATCCCCAAAACAGCTTATCATTAATAATAATAAAATATCCTAAAAAAAAAAAAAAAAATCATTGAAATCCGTCAAAATCTAATTTTAAGTTGCCCAATGCCTTCGGCAGTCCCTTACCTGCTTTTTACTCCCCCTCCCTCGCGTTTACAGTTGAAAGTTTTACAAAATCTCATCAAAGTGCATATTTCGCACACTTAATTAACACCCACACACCAAAATTCGCCATTCTTAGGTAATTTGGACGGATTTAAGCTTCAAAATGTGGTTTTTGACCCGCCCGCCCCAAGAGGAAGGGGAGGGGGGGGGGGTAAATTTCCAAAATTACTTTATATTGCATGTTGCATACACATACCTAACCGACACATAAAAAATTGAGATCATGAAATTATTTAAAGCTGAGCTATGCTTTAAAACTTTTTTTTTTTTTTTTAAATCACTTCCCCCGTTCTTAAAGGAGGGAAGGAGGAGGGAATTTCGCAAAATCTCTTCATACTATGAGTTAGATACATATAACCGTCCCTTCCATAAAAAATGTCCAACCTTAGATAATTTAGTGCAGCGTTACGCATGAATACATGTTTTTGCCCCCCATTCTCCAAAGGGCGGTAGGGTGGAATTTCATAAAATCCCTTTGTAGTGTGTGTTCAGTTCGATTTTCTCGTGTGTTGAGTACCCTTCATCCAAAACCTTTTTCCTTCCCTCCCCCCTTAAAAATCCAAAATTCCAAAATCGCAGAAAATAATATTTTTGTACTCAACTCTGGTCTTTCCATCTGCAATTTCTTCACCGTCAAATAATTTGGAGCCGAGTTAAGCCTTCTGCTCCCCAAGGGAGACAGGGGGGGGGGGGATTTTGCAAAATTCCGTCTTAGTTGGGAGTCAGGCTCCGAAAACCAACCTGGTCACTAAAATTTGTGACCCTCTTTTCCACAGAATCGTCATGGCAGTGTTGAGTCAGTGAATGATTGAGTTTACTCTTTTATATGTACCGATTTGTTTATATTTTTTATGGACTACTTGGCTTAAGGTTGCTGTCACAAAAATAGAGTCATTGGCGAAAAATATCCTATCTACTTCAGTATTAAAATTAAAAATATACAAAGGATTATCAACAAATAAAGCTCTTTAATACAGACCTGAATTAGCTTTCATTTTCTTATTATTTAATTTTGGTAATGACATCATGTTGTCATGTGCCTAAGCAAATTCAATATTTATTATTGTTTTTTATTATTATTCGCGTGAAATATTCTTTGGCAACAATTAAAAATTAAAATAAATTATTTTAAAGTTTTATTCACGGAGTAAAAAGACAGGAGAAGAAGGTAACGCTGAAATTTTGTGATGTTGTTTTCTAATGTTTACAGATGGCGCCAGCGTGCAATCCTTCCTTCTTTCCAGCTTCCGCAATGTTATTCAATGGGGAAATGTCTCGTTTTAATTATTTTTTTAAAAATAATATCAAGCTGAAAAAATGTCGATTGAAAGCAAATTTCATTAAATAGAGTATTCTAACCAACATGTTTTTTTTTAAGAGCCATTTTATACTAATTTTACTTTGAAAGAAAGCTTTTAAAAAATGACGATTTTTATGAACCGAAGCTAGCTAAAACAGACAATTGGGAGGAAGGAGAATGGATGAAATTTTGTAAAGAAAAAAAAATAAACTTACTTTAGGTGCAGAAAACACGAACTCGGACTTTATTTTTCTCCTAGGGCTTTTTTTTGTTTTTCTTATCACTATTATAGCCTGTTTTACAACTAGGAACGAAGTATTTATTTGAAACATCTGAATTATGCAGTTTTAAGAACTTACAAAGAAATTAAATTGCTTAAAATAAAAAATTTTAAATGTACTTCAGCAAAATTCTATTGAAAACAACAGTATATCAGCGCCGAAGTAGGGAGGAATGACAAGTGGCGCCCTCAATATTTACCAAAAATTTAGATCACAGTTTCGTAGCTTTCTCCCATTGGACCTTCAACTCCTATTAATATTACTCCGTGGTTTTATTATAGAAGAAATATTTATATTATATAGAAGATTAATTAAAAATTTACATTTTTTCCGGTATAAATAGTAACCTATGTCTTATTCCAGACTATTATCTATCTCTGTACAAAATTTCATCCAGATCCGTTTAGCCGTTGTGGCGTGATTGAGTAACAAACATCCATCCAAACTTTCACATTTATAATATTAGTATAGATTAGTTATCATGTGCATGTGTCAGATTGAGTAATTTGCTGTCAATTTGACAAAATTTTAATTTTAAATTTCAAAACTCTGTCGTTCTTGGCGCTTATTGTATTTGGTGATCAAAAACGTAATATGAAAATATGCATGCCAGATGTATATTTTCGTAATATGCATTGTACGAAATATTGTTTCATATTATTATTATTCTTTAGCTCAACACCGCTCTTCGAGCGGTGAGCCGGGGGCTGTTCCGCTGTTCCGCTGTTTCATATTATTCATTACTCTCTTAATATAAGTTGTTAAAATAACCATGATTTTTGAAAGGAATTAAATTATGTTCGCCAAATAATTTGTCGATATATATATATATTTTTTTTTCTGCTAAGGATGACCGATATCAAATCTATTCCGCTGCAACATATTAGTATCTTATATCAGATACTTTATTTAGACATTTGACTTCAAATTATGATAGAATATTTATCATTTTCCTTTTAATTAGTATATTAGTTGGATATTTATTGTGTAAATATCATCTTTTGAAATGAAATGTTTGTGTTTTCAATCGAATATGGAAATTTGCCATTTTTTTTTCCCTAGAGTTTTGAAATTAAAAATTCAAATTTTGTCAATTTTACAACGAAAATAACTTAATGTAACGCATGGACATGATAATTAATACATACCTGTACCTAAATATGGGGATTAAAATCGGGAAATAATTTTCCTCGATTTTTAATAATTTTTTGCAAAAAATCCAATGGACGTTAAACATAGGAAATATTTTTCTTGCATCCACGAACGGTCAGTGACGTCATCACTTCGCTTGCGTATTAGCACTTTATCAATGTGTAAAAGAAATTTTTAATTAAAAATGACGTCAAATTTTGTGAGATGCGTAATTTTTTTTTTTTATAATTTTTATCGTTCACGTTTAGATAAATGTATTTATTTTCCTGTTGAAAAAAATAAATAAGTTCGTTTTTTTTTTTTTTTTTTTTGCAACAATTAAATTATGGGTAAATTTAAATGGCTAATTTTTTGCTATTATTAGCTTACAAAATTGCTATTTTATGCATAAAAATCGCAAAAACAATTTTTTTTTTCGGAATAAAAGGTAGCCAACTTTTTAAGTTAGGGTATAAGCTATCTCCATAACAAATTTCATCGAAATCCATCGAGCAGTTTTAGCGTGAAACTCAGTCAAATAAACGGACATTCACATTTATAATATATATAAGATAAATGCACTCACAAGCATAGCTTCATGGCTTGATAAATAAAATCCTTATCCTTCTCAGATGGCAGCACTGAAATTCTAAGAACCCTCTTAAAAGGTGACGACTCATTGCAAACCTCATCTCCCGATGACAACGCTACAAAAGTTTCTATTCTTCCGGTGGCAACACTCCCTCGTCTAAGATGATGACTCATCGCGAAAACCCTCGTGAAAGGTAATAACTAAGTAGTGCAAAAAAAAAAGGGGGGGGGGGATGTACTGCGGCAGGGTGGAGGCGCGCGCGTCACAGCGCGCCACCGCACCACCACTGTACCGCAGAACCTCTTTTTACACTACTACTTCGGTTTGTTTGTCTGTCTGTTCGCGCTCTAACTTCCGTAAATATTCATGGAATTTCTCGAAAATGATATATGTTATTCAAGTTCACTATCAGATGTTCCCTATGGAAAATGGAGTGAATACTTCTACTGGTTTGGATACAGAAACACCCAAAAATATTCCAAAGCATTGTGTTCTATGGGAGGTGGCAATAAAGACAAATTAGGTTATCGAGCAAAAACTTTATTTATTTTAGAATGATTTGAATTAACCCAAATTATAAATTATTCTAATATGAAGTCAATTTTTAATTTTAAACGATTAAACTGATTAAACTGAATATTTTAAGGATTTGAGTAACCATTAGATTTACACTGAATTTCTATTTAAAAAAAATAAAACATGGATTTACTCACCTGAACTCTCAGAGTCAGGTCCAAAGAAAACATCGGGCCACAACAAAAAGAATCCTTCGAATATATGCTACAGTTCGATTTATTATGATTATGATTACACTATTAGATTAGAATTATTTTCATGGTTTTATGCAGAGCTAACTCTGTTTATTTCAGAATTGGATTTATTATAATGATTATAATAATTTTAAATGCACTCTAAGTCAATTTTTCATTTTTTAAACCTTTTTGAAAAATCCACCCTTCAAAAATTGTAAAATAAAAAAATAAATAAAAGTAATAACTGTAACAATAACTATAACAAAAACAACAACAATAATAATAAAATTAGCATACTGTGACCTCCACAAAACTTTGTCCTATATTACCCCACGCAGAACAAATTATTAATTAAAATTATCATATATTAACACTAGAGCCCCTAAATAAAATAATAGGCTGGCGCATCACCGCCATTTTTTTTGCCTCCGAAGAGGACAGCATTTCCACTTGGCGTCCTTATCGCTTCCCTAATGATTTTAAGAAATCTTGATCTGAAGCTAATCCGGTCAAAATAAGAGCAATAAGCAAGAATAATATTCACAAAAAACACATTTTTTTCACAGTACATTCTCAGGATGTCACTTTATTCTGAGGATATCCCATGGATGTACTGTAAGATGTGTTGTTAAGGCGGTTTCTGTTACAAAATGTCGCCAAACTCAAATACACAGTAATAGAAGGTCTGTGAACACTTTATATTCACTTCTTGAATGATTATAGCAGTTTATCGCTAAACAAACTTCCATGTCATAGTTTACTTAGCTGAAATTATGAAATATAATAAAATAAGTTACTCTAAAGTAACATAAGACGATAAAAAAAATGTTTGTCGTTTGTTTATCAGGGAAACGCGCTGGGTACATGTGGCAACCCTAAGGCAACAAAATGCCTGATGCGCCAGCTCCTATATAGAGGAGCCTTAATTAACACTTTCGCGACCGCTGACGTAGATTCACGTAATTTGAAAATCTGTAACTCCACCAGAGGGCGTTTCTTTCGCAATTTGTATGTTATTTATTTCTTAAGAATATACCCAATATTTATATTTATACAAACAATATACTATGGATACAAGACTTTGATTAGAGAGAGTATAATCATAATGTATATCCATTTGTAATATAAATGTGAATACAGAAAATTTTGTCCTGAAATGTTGTAACTCGGGAAAATCACGCCCACAGGTGGACTTTACCAGGGCCTGATTACCCAAAACGCTCAGGAAGCACAAGCTTCCCCTCTAAAATTTAAGAGGGGCCCTAAAATGACTAAAAAGAGGTTCTTGGAATTTCTGTTTCATATTTTCACCCTCAGATTGAATTTTTTCTGAGAAAGGTCGCCTAAAGCAAGGTAAAATATTCACTATTTTGGGAAAAATCTGTTATTTAGCCTCAAAAATCTGAATGTTCTTTTCTGTTACGATTATATAGTTATACGATTATAAAGTTATACGATTTTAATGTTGTGTGTAGAAACCACCCATGTATATGAATGAAAAAAAAAAAAAAAAAATCCGAAATGAAAGGGGGGGAGGGGCCAGAAATGATACTGAGCTTCCCCTAGCTTCAAAGCTTAATCGGGCCCTGGACTTTACTGTCAAAAAGACCAAAGCATGCGGTCAGGAATGTGTTAAAATTATTTTCCATGCTGAATGCAGGTCATTTTTCATTTCAGAGAGGTATAACACTAAATTAAAAAAAAAATGTCAACATCTAAAAAAGTGCTTTTTTTTTTTTTTTTTTTTTGGTTAAAAGGAAAAAAAAAAAAAAAAAAAACTGATAACATTGTTTCAAATTATCACAGATTGAATGATATATTTAAAGGTATTCACGTGTTATTTTGAAAGATGCCCATATTGAAAATTTACATCCTCGAGGGAGTACTCCCCGAAAGGGGGGGGGGTCTTACAGGATGCTCTTATAGGAACATAATCTTTTCTCTAGATAACTACCATTATTATTAATAATTCTTAATTATTTCATAACCATTCGTTAAAAATAATTTTCATTATTTATACGAAATCTTGTCCCAGCCACATTAAAAATTATGAAAAAATGGTATGATTGTGCCACCTGTTGAAAGATTAATCACCAAATGTAACCAGCACCAGTTTAGGCCAAAGTTCAACTAAATATCAAATTTCAGTTAAATTTCGTTCATTGGTTCGTGAAATACATCGCTCACAAAATTTGTGATACAGTCACACAAACACACAGGCAGACAATTTTTTTCTAAAAATATGTTTAGGACATCCAAAAACCGGATGTCGAAAATTTTCACTAATCCAATGCTTTATATATATATATATATATAAATATAATGTGTAATTTATGTGATGAAAATGAAAAGAATGAGAACAAAGATGAGACTATCATATAATTACCACAGAAAAATACAGATGCAAATAAGGTAACAAGTTATCTTAATTAAAAAAAAAAAAAAAATGTTAATAATTGAAAGAAACCTTTTTAAGTTGGGGCAAACAAACAAAAAAAAAAAAAAAAAAAAAAAAAACGAACCAAATGACAAAAACAAGATGGAAATTCATTTAAAAAGCTCAAAATGAAATAGGAAGGTGCTATCCCTATTGTACTGAGCACAGAATTGTAGGTTTTCTGTTATCGGATGGCATTCAAATACAATACCAATGGATAGCACAAACCTACAATAAAAATACCATGAATTGAAACAAATAAAATAATGCCAAAATACTTCCTGAAAGTTTACAATTGAAAATTTCACCATAATAAAAGTTGAAACCTTAACAAGCAGATACAGAACATCGTATTTCATAAAATGGCGTGTATGCGAAGTAGAGTTGTAATTTTAATGTTCGGCAGAGAAATTTAATTTAAATTAAATGTTCAACAAAAATAATTTTTAATTTTACTCTTTACGATTAAATTTTAAGTTTATTATTATTTGTTTTAGATAATTTTTTTGTTTATTCTTATATATAGAATAATGTAAAAATAGAAAAAATGAAAGAAAGAAAATAAAAAATTATGCAATACTCATAAACTATGAGAAACTCTCCGATATTTGTAGAGAAATATACAGTCAATGTGAGTGAAACTTGTAAATCTGCAGGAGACATCTATAGATTTTAAATTCCCCCCATTCCCCCCATCTCCATTCTAACAGTTACATTACTTAAATTTTGTAGATAAAGTAAAGAAAGAATAATTGTTAAATAAACAAAAGAGAGAAAATAATAATAGAGTGTTTGAATATTTTTCTCCATATAGTACACGATATTTTATTTAACGCTACTGAATTTTGAGCCCATAGATCATAAAGATAAAGAATTTTTTGTTGTGCCCCTGTAAAAACCTATAAATGCTAGATTCACCAAAATGCTTGCTTATAGTTAGTGCAACAGTGACTTATAATATACATATAAATTTTCAGCTCAATTGAATAAGGCATTTAGACGCTATCGCCCTTTTAAAAATTTGGTTCCATAGGCCATAAAGATAAAGGATTTTTCTTTGTGTAATTGTAAAAAAAAAAAAAAAAAAAAAAAAGTGTTAAATTCACCAAAATCTATACAGTTCGTGCAACTACAGTTCGTGACCTATACCACGTGTAAAATTTTTTTTTTTTTTTTTTTTTTTTGCTCAGTTTAATAAGGCGTTTAGACGCTATCACACTTTTAAAAATTTGGCCCCATAGGCCATAATGATAAAGAATTTTTCTTGGTGTCCCTGTAAAAAAACTATAAGTGCTAGATTTACCAAAATTCAATAGGGTTCGTGCTATGGTGACTTACAACATACGTACCAACTTTCAGCTCATTCGAGCAAAGCGTTTAGACGCAAGCGTGTTCACTCACACACATACTTACATCATCTTAAATAATTATAAGATAAAAAAATTTTTATAAACCATGTTTTTTAATTTTCTGTTGAATCATATAAACGCTACTGAAGGCAGCCGGAACCCCAGCAATTGGATAAAAGTATTAAAAAAATTCCTTGCTATCGTCTTTTGAGCTATTATAAAAGTTTCAAATGGCTATCTAGCCGGGAAATTAGTTAAAAGTTGATTGCAAGCTTTGTACTGGAAACGCTGCCGAAGGCAGCAGGGTCCCGAAGCAATTGGATAAAAATATTTTTAAAAAGCATTTTCACCGTATTCTGAACTGTTCCGAAAGTTTCAAATGTCTAGCTACTCGGGAAGTTAGTTAAATGAATTTTCTGTTGAATCATACGAACGCTGCCGAAGGTAGTAGCGATCTGAAACAGTTGACTAAAAGTATTAAAAAAAATATATTGCCACCGTGTTCTGAGCTATCCTGAAAGTTTCAAATATCTAGCTAGTCGGGAAGTTAGTGAAAAATCGATTGCAAGCTTTGTACTGGTAACGCTGCCGAAGGCAGCAGGAACCCGAAACAGTTGGCTAAAGGTATTAAAAAAAAAGCATTTTCACCGTGTTCTGAACTATTCTGAAAATTTTAAATGTCTAGCTAGTCGGGAAGTTAGTTAAAGAAATGTTCTGTCGAATTATATAAGCGCTGCTGAAGGCAGCGGGACCTGAAATAGTTGACTAAAATTATTAGAAAAATGTATTGTCATCGTGTTGTGAGCTGTCCTAAAAGTTTCAAATGTCTAGCTAGTCGGAAAGTTAGTGAAAGATCGATTGCAAACTTTATACTGATAACGCTGCCGAAGGCAGCAGGAACTCGAAACAGTTGGCTATAGGTATTTAAAAAATGCATTTTCACCGTGTTCTGAACTATTCTGAAAATTTTAAATGTCTAGCTAGTCGGGAAGTTAGTTAAATAAATGTTCTGTCAAATTACATAAGCGCTGCCGAAGGCAGCGGGACCTGAAATAGTTGACTAAAATTATTAGAAAAATGTATTGTCACCGTGTTGTGAGCTGTCCTAAAAGTTTCAAATGTCTAGCTAGTCGGAAAGTTAGTGAAAAATCGATTGCAAGCTTTGTACTGAAAACGCTGCCGAAGGCAGCAGGAACCCGAAACAGTTGGCTAAAGGTTTTAAGAAAATGCATTTTCACCGTGTTCTGAACTATTCTGAAAGTTTCAAATGTCTAGCTAGTCGGGAAGTTGGTTAAATAAATTTTCTGTCGAATCATATAAGCGCTGCCGAAGGCAGCGGGACTTGAAATAGTTGACTAAAATTATTAGAAAAATGTGTTGTCACCGTGTTGTGAGCTGTCCTGAAAATTTCAAATGTCTAGCTAGTCGGAAAGTTAGTGAAAAATCGATTGCAAGCTTCGTACTGATAACGCTGCCGAAGGCAGCGGGAACCCGAAACAGTTGGCAAAAGGTTTTAAGAAAATGCATTTTCACCCTGTTCTGAACTATTCTGAAAGTTTCAAATGTCTAGCTAGTCGGGAAGTTAGTTAAATAAATTTTCTGTCGAATCATATAAGCGATGCCGAAGGCAGCGGGACTTGAAATAGTTGACTAAAATTATTAGAAAAATGTATTGTCACCGTGTTGTGAGCTGTCCTGAAAATTTCAAATATCTAGCTAGTCGGGAAGTTAGTTAAAAATCGATTGCAAGATTTGTCCCTGACAAACACACAAACCCACAAACCCACAAACACACAAGAATCGAAGTTAATAAAAACATGGTAATAAAATAGTGAAACCGGACTCAGGGGACCTCAAAACATATAGAAACATCAAAATCTCAAATTCGGATTTTTGACATGATATGATTACAATACTTTCCTTACATATCTATGTTCGGAAAGAAAAAGAAAAAAAAAGAAGAAGAAGAAGAGGACGAAGAACCTTTTACATTTTTTATTTATCACAAACACATATTTTCTAATTTTCCAGGGGGGGGGGGGGGAAGAACAAAAAAAAGCAGAATTGTTAATTATTTCACCAAGAAATAATTCCAGAAGCTTCCTCCAAATTGAAATCCAGCCTATTCATAATGAGGACAATTTCAGCATTTCGTAGTATAAACTATTTTTGCAAGTTTAGTGGAATTTTAACAGAAAGTTTTCTGGTTACGGGACACACGAATAATAATAATAATAATTTGAAACTATATAAAAAAATTATGTGTATATATACTACTGGCCATTAAAATTGCTACACCAAGAAGGAATAATAATAACGGAATAAAATTTGTTGGACACATACATTACAGTAGGAAGAACAATTGATTAAAATTTCAGAAAATTTGGAGTAATATGTACTGATAAAACAGTACATAAAGGAGCGACTACTGTGAGCAATAACAACCCATATCTGCCTAGGCATTGAATCGAACAGCGATTGGATGACATGTACGGGTAGAGCACTTCATGAAGTTTTATCACGATGCCACAATTCATCGATGAAGCACTTCATGAAGTGCTCTACCCGTACATGTCATCCAATCGCTGTTCGAGTCTATGCCTAGGCAGATAAATGCTGTTATTGCTCACAGAGGTCACTGCTTTATGTACTGTTTTCTCAGTACATATTACTCCAAATTTCCTGAAATTTTAATCAATTGTTCTTCCTGCTATAATGTATGTGTCCAATAAATTTCATTCCGTTATTATTATTCCTTCTTGGTGTAGCAATTTTTATGGTCAGTAGTGTATATTATATACATATATATAAATCTATTGCTTAAATTACTGTATTTTCCCCCAACTTTGCTTAACGGCCCTCTTCACTTACCGTCGCCGGAAGCCCGAGCCAATGTTATTCTATGGGAAAATTTCCTTCACAAATAACTTATTAACTAATACATATTTTTAAATTCTGTTTTCACATTCAGAAAATTCACAACTGTCAAATTGACGGACCTTTTTTAAAAATGTATTTTTTTAATTTATAATATTTTATTTTGAAATTGCAAAATGAAAAAAATTCACATATTGAAAATTCGTATTTTGCAACTTCAAAATAAAACATAAAAAAAAAAAAAAAAAAAAATTCATTTTTAAAAAAAGGTCCGTCAATTTAACAGCTGGGAATTTTCAGAATGTGAAAACAGAATTTAAAAATATGTATTAGTTAATAAGTTATTTGTGAAGAAAAATCTCCCATAGAAAAACATTAGCTTCGGCTTCCGGCGGCGGTGAGTGAAGCGGGCCCTTAATGATCATTTTTCAAATTCAAATGATATAAGTCCATTAACTGTAACTTGTAAGAATTTTACTTTGTATCGTTCAAAAAAAAGATACAAGTATTATAGATTTTTTGCTTAAAATATACTCTGATAAAACTTTGTGAAGATCCGAAAACTGTATCATAGTATATTAAAAAGACTTAAGTGCAGTCATGTCCCTTTAAATAATATAAAATGCTTATACTCCCCCCCACCCCCCTCCTCAGTCCGTATATTTTCAGTACATGAATATTTCAAAATTTAAAATTTTTCTCAATTAACCTTTTTTTTTTTTTCCCCTTTTTAGGAAGGAGGACTATTAGTTTCAATCTGAATTTTTTGTAGACCGGTTTTGTGTAACACCAAAATAAATCAGAAATATCAGACTTATCGTTACAAATTCTGTTCCATATAAAAGCGGTGAATTTTCTGAATCCAGGGCATCCTTTCTCCGACCAGACTATACCTCAATTCCGACTGTGGCAGTCGTTATTTTGATCACGTGACGTCACATTCCGACTTTTGATTTGACGACTGTCGTTGTTTAAGGACGGTCGCTATGGCAGTCGTATCGGAGAATATTGTTCCAGGGGTGCAAATAGTTTTTCGAAATGACAATTAGTTTTTTTTAAATTAACTAAAATATGAAATTTAGGTGGCAACAGTTTTCGGGTCAAAAAATGAGATAAAAAATAAAAGTAAAAATAAAAATTTTACAGGCTGAAATTAATAGCCCTCCGTACTAAACTAAGTAATTTTTTTTCATGGTTTCTAATTTTTTTTTTTTTATTCATCGGAAATTTTTAATAGTAATTGTTTTAGCAGTTTTCTGTGATTAAACATGCTAATGTTTTTCTTATTTTACTTTCTTCTATACTTAATTTAAAAAAAAAAGTTTAAAAGTCTTCGTAAAAATTTTCGATTTCGGGTTTTGATGGATTTACATGTTTTGAGAGTCTAGAACACTATCTGACTATTTTTAGAGAGTGTCTGTCTGTATGTGTGTTATAAAAATTTTGTGGCAAATGCAACTCCGAAACTACCGCATACAATTTCATGCAAATTGATATGTATTTGCACCTTGACATGAATTAGTGCCTATTAACTTTTGGGGAAAATCATCCAACAGGTGACGTTGATACACTATTATTTCTAAATCTTTAACATGACAGTATAGGACAAAATTCCGTATAAATATGCATAATGTGAATTATTTTTAACGAATCTTTATGAAATTAAAAAGAATTATTCATAATAAAAATAATGATCTTGATTTTTTTTTCCGTATACTGTATAGGTATATCGCTGTCCCTCCCAAATTTTCAATATGAGTATTTTTCAAAAGAACTCGTCAATACCTTTAAAGGGAATGGGCGAACCATCGATTTACGATAATCTACAGTGCCGTAAAAAAAAAAAAAAAAAAAAAAAAAAAAAAACTTTACATGTCAACTGCTGTTCCCGTTATAAAAATATGTCGAACCTCAGTGATGACACGTGACGTTAGTCGGTCACAGACGACCTTTCCCTATCCCATCAACACTCAGTTCGCCTCGTGGACTTTTACAGTAAGGCTGTATGCTCTTCGCTCCCACCGGCCTAAGGCTCCTATATATACGAGCTGGCGCATCAGGCATTTTGTTGCCTTAGTTCACATGTACCCAATGCGTTTCTCTGATAAACAAACCACAAACATATTTTTTTTAGCGTCTTATGTTACATTAGAGAAACTTATTTTATTATATTTCATAGTTTTAGCTAAGTAAACTATGATATGGAAATTTGTTTTGCGATAAACTGCTATAATAATTCAAGAAGTGAATATAAAGTGTCCACAGAACTTCTATTACTGTTTATTTGAGTTTTGGCGACGTTTTGTTAAAGAAACAGAAACCGCCCTAACAACACATCGTACATCCATAGGATATCCTCAGAATAAAATGACATCCTGATAATGTACTGTGAAAAATATGTGTTTTTAGGAATACTGTTGTTGCTTATTGCTCTTATCTTGACCGGATAAGCTTCAGATCAAGATTTCTTAAAATCATTATGCAAGCCATAAGGACGCCAAGCGGGAATGCTGTCCGCTTTGGAGGCAAAAAAATGGCGGTGATGCGCCGGCCTATTATTTTATTTAGGGGCTCTACTACGGCCAATATTTCATTTGTTTGTCAAAAGTTTGAGAACCTACATCGGAATTCCCACTCTACACAATGGGTCAGAAAAAGAGAGAAAATCTCATGCTTTGACTCTGCTGAAGGGAATCTCTGTGATTTATGTAGTTAGAGATCTTGCAGATCATTCTAGATGTATCCAGATGTAGATCTTGCAGATCATTCTGGAATTACCAGATGTAAAAAATCTTTACACGGTCATTAAAATGTAAACATTTAAGACAAAATTTTAACATTCTAGTCGTTTATTGTAAATATCACATTGCAGTCAGTATTTTGTCACCTCATCTTTACATTTTATTACCAACTGCAGCCGTTTAGGCGAGGATCTCTGGCTACATTTGCTGGATGGCTACAACTGGCTACATCTAGAATGAACTGCCAGATCTCTGGCTACATCAATCACAGAGATTCTCTTCTCTAGCAGAGTCAAAGCATGAGATTTCTCTTCCATTTTAAGTTTCATCCGAGTAGGAATACCGATGTACGTTCTAAAATTTTTAACAAATGAACGAAATACTAGCTGGTGGGAGCAAAGAGCATACAGTCTACTCAACATACTCAGCTTGATTTTGTTCAAGGACAGCAAGTTTTCGGATGATCAACTTTTACGAAACCGTTTAGAAAAAGTTGAGTATGTTGAGCGTGCTGATCAAAATTGACCAATAGGAAGAATAAACAAGATTTCTTCCTGGAATACCTTTAGAGAAGGGAATACATCACGCTACCAGTTCGGGGGAACCCTATGGACAGCTGACCGGTTTCTCGTTCTTTCAGCATAGTGAACATGTTGCGTATAATGTTGTGTTGAGTATATATGCTCCCGTATGATATGACCATAACAGTCCATGAGGCGGACTGAGTGTTGATAGGATAGGGGAAGGTCGTCTGTGATCGAATAACACCACGTGTCATTACTGGGGTTCGACACATTTTTACGGCGGGAACGGCAATTGACATGTAAAGTTTTTTTTTTTTTTTTTTTCCGGCACTGTATATCAATAAAAAGAAATGCCTCTGTGTGTGTTTGTCTGTTCTCCGGTGCTCAGGTTACTGATCGCAGAGCTACAAAAGTTAGCAAACGGGTAGCTTGGACCCGTCAGGTTTTCACTTGAACGGGTTTTTTTGAATTTTAAATTTGAATTAAAGACAAAAAAATGTTTCCTTTTTTTTCTATTGACTTTTCTGTTCCATTTTCTAAAATTTATTCGTTCATTTCAATCGTATGCTTATCTTAGTATCGGCCATTATACTATTTTTTATTATTATTGTTATTTATTAATTTAATTCATTCATTTAAAGGCGATTTTTTATTTTCGTTTTGAAATCAAATGATATTACAAATATATAATACATCTAATTGCACTAAAATTATAAATTTATTCTACTTACAGTTTTGTTGTTACAGAGTTAGGGCTACAAAAACCGAGGGATTTGTTGCCAACACTAAAATGTTTAATCGATACTGAGACATATCTATCTGTAAAATCGTAGTTCTTGAATACTAGCAGTTCTATTATTCTATTCTCTATGAAGTTCTAATAAATAACCAAATGGACGACTACAACACGGCAGAGCTTTCAGTTTTTGTGAGGAAAATGTGTGATATGACTGGCATATTACAACTGTTTGTGGTTAAATTAAGATTCCTATAGGTTAAATGAAAGAAAATTGTCATCATGACATCGAATGACGTCAGAGAAGCATATTGTCCATTGAAATGCCTGGGAAAGGCATTGGCACGGGCAAATACCCTCGGCAGTGTGAGATCGGACCTGACATAGCACAGGAGAGAAAGACTATTTATTTAATTTTTGAAATATTTATATGTTATGGGAGGCGAACATAGATATAATATAATACTATAAATATTTATATATTAGAGAATGTCTGCCTGTGTGTGTGAGAGAGAGACAAAATTTTGTGGTAACTATATCTCAAGAACTACGGTACAGAATTTCATAAAAATTGACATGTAGTTGCCTCTTGACATAAATTAGTGCCTATCAATTTTTGGTGAAAGTCGTCCGAAAGGTAGCGTAGCCATCCGGCTTTTTCTAAATTTTTAACATGACGGAATAGGATAAAATTTCGTCTAAATGTACATAAAGAGAATTTTTTTTAATAGTGATAACGTTTTGGAATTTATATATATATATATATATATATATATATATATGTGAGAGCAGCGTTCTTCCTCTCCCCCTCCCTCACCGAGAGGGGGGGGGATTATCAGTATGGTATTTTTCAAAAGAGCTCGTCAATACCATCAGAACGAATGGTTAAACCATCGATCTGCGATAATTTAAAATAAAATTATTGCTTATATATATATAAAGCATCTTTTTAAGATGTCATATACAGAATAAAATTGACTTTCTTTGGATATTCTGGTGTTATATTACTTCTCTAGGATGGATATCGTCAGTGTTCATTATGGAATATAATTTTTATTAATAATTTTAATAAATTATTTTTACTGATTGCATTTGTATAGGAAAATGTAGAATAAAGTCATGTGGTAGCCCCAACCTACTAGTTAAATTATTTTTACTGATTGAATTTGTATAAGAAAATGTATAAGAAAGTCATGTGGTAGCCCCAACCTACTAGTTTTTAAGTTAAAATTTTCAAATGTTGTCACTAGAATTGCCTTTATTCTCGATGAAATCATTCTTTTTAAAGGAAATCATTTCTTCCATGGATGATCAAAATTTTGATAGTACGTCTCTGGACCAAACCTAAGGAAGAATCCTAGACCGTCGGTAATCGCACACGCACAGTGCGTAGCTCTAATGCGGCATCAATCCACTCAACCTCAATCTTAATGTTCAGGCTAGTTGGGATTTTCATCGCACTAGTACTGTACTATAAACAATTGGCGACAACTCGGACTCACTCTTAAGGATGGTCCGAAGATATACCCCCACAATTTTGTCCTCCACGGAGGAGATGGCTCCCCCACTTTGTGACCACCAGCAGGCCCTGATTAACGGCAGGGTATACGGGGCAAATGCCCGGGGTCCCCCTTCTGGAAGGGGCCCCCTACAGGCGTATGCAGAAATTCTGCAACCTAAAGATTTCTTATGCCACTGCCCCCCAGAATAGGCTTGCCCCGGGGCTCCAGGCAGTCTAAGTCGGGCCCTGACCACCAGACCTTCAATCGTATTGAAATATTTTAATAATATTGAAACAAGGTATTCTGAAGTTCTTAAACATACAAACAAACAAAAAATAGTTCTCAAGAAAATTTCAAAAGGTGCCGAATGCGAATCTCCTTAAAGTTTCCTAATGTCTTAACACGTTGATCGCCATGTCAGCCATCGGTGACTGACAGTGTCAAATATGATATAAAACCGCGTCAACCATCGGTGGTTGACAGTGTAAAATATAATATAAAACTAAAAATATTACACTGTTTCAAGTAATTACTTAAAATTTATTTAAAATTTACTTACTTTTTATTTATTACATGATAATATCATTAAGGAATTTTAATGGATTTTATTAAGAATTCGCGTGGCGATCAACGTGTTAAATGTGTTGGAAGGTGTACGTTTTGGCAATTAAAGCTCTAACATTATGGTGAATACTTTTTAACGAAGTTTACAATTACAATACATATTTAAAATTTTAAAGTTGAATACCTTAAAAAGCTTTTTGCCAGCATGAAGTGATGTTTAAGGTATTCAACTTTAAAATTTTAAATATGTAAAGCTCTAACATTTTATTTGATTAATTAGGAAAACAAAAATCTTTTCTAAACAGAATTTAATTTAGTAGCCCTGTCCAATTTTTGATACAAACTTTTCCTTTTTACGCAAGCTCCTAGATTTTGAAACAAATTATTTTTTTCATTATGCAAAATTCAAGGTGGTGGCTCAAATGGTGACGATGCTTTTTCCTTCTCTGAACGAAACAGAGTTCGAGTCCTAATAACTAACGAACTAACTAACTAAATCCCTTTAATAAATTCCCCCCGCCCTTTTACTAAAAATAACTTTGTGGTTGTTACAAAATTTGTATAGTTGGTTTATAATATACAACCCAAAACAATAATATATATATATATATATATATATTTTTTTTACTCGATTAAAATTTACATGAGGTTTTTATATTTACTTTAAATGGTGACAAGGGACGCCATTTTAACTCATCGAACATTTTGAGCAATAAAGCCACGGCTCGATAAATTTCCATTTCATTATAATCTTAAAATACGTAATGTCCCGTGAAAATAAGATGCAGCAAATTAAACAATGAGTAACAGAATTTTTATCCTCCCAACTGGAAAATTAAGATTAGCTTTGAATTTAAAGCACCTCTCGGGACTTTAAACCAAACTCTTTTCTAGATTTTTTTTTTTTCTCTCTCCTCCCCCTTTCTTGAACATGTGTCAGCGCCCAAAGTAAATTCCAATTTTTACACCCTCTTTGCAGAAATGAATATCGTGATCAATATTATTTCCATCTAATCAATTCGGAAACAATAACCACCTCCACCTCTCTTGTCCTATCTCCCTCTCTCTTTTATAAAAGTATAAGTTTTTATTCTAATCATGACAACAAATGAATTTTCTACGAATATTAATCGACATAATTGACTAATTGTTTCCTTACCTCTATTTGCATACTCCCAATTGCCTATTGTATTTTATCCTGAAATGTACACAAAGGCTAATATATGTATTTTTTTTCTAGCTGTTCATTTTTACACGCTACTGTTTAAACATCTTCAAGTTGCATAAAATAAGAGGGGCAGAGAGGGTCGATACAAATTAAAAAATAAATAAAAAATGGCACAATGTTGCGAGAAAAAGAAAGCTAGAAAAGTTTCGCAGTCATGATAATAAGAACTTATTAAATAAAAACCAAAAAACACGCCTCCCATTCTTTTTTTTTATACCCTTGTTCTCAAAAATTTTCATTTCAACAATTATACAATTCCTTTTTCGCCGCGCCGACTTAGAGAAGTATAATAATATCTTTTTAACCCCCTACCCCTCCCTATACACTCTTCTGTCTCTACTTTTCTCCAACTGCGGATTTACTTTAACAGCACAGTGCGCAAGACGAAATATATGACATTTTTTTCAAAGGAAAAAATGAAAGAAAATTTAAACATAGAACACTAATCTGAATAATTAGGTTTTTGTCAGCTAGCACGATGTACAGCTGTAATCACACCATCCAATAAACAATGAGAACGGCTGATTTGCATTGCTTATAAGCGTTGCCAGAAGCTTGCATTCATTCTTGTAATTTTCACACTTTTTTTTTTACAAAATCTCGATCCGTTTAAATTAAAAAAAAAATTTCGGGGGTAAGGGGGAGAGAAAACTTTTTCTTTTTTCTTTGCTCTGTTTGCGATAAAGTCGCGCAGAAAATAACATTTATATGCTTTATTAGAGCATCCTGTTTCCGCCCCCTGTTCTTTTTCGCTTTTTCGTACGATTCTGCTCACACAAATTATCATCTGTGTATTGCCAGGTAATTGTTATACATGTGACATTGTGGAATACGGCAATATGTTTTAGGACTCTCAATCTACGCGATTTTTTTTTTCTTCTGATTCTTCCCTCTCCCAGATTACAAGTTTAATTTAGGGGTGAGACGGAAAAGAATAAGTGGATTCCAGTGACTCCCCTTTTCCGAATTAAAAATAATAATAACAAATAAATAAAACGCAGAAAATAATGATGTTTGTATAATCGTTTCGGACTTAGAAAGGAATTGGTGTTCCTTTTTGAAAAGTCAGTCAAAAGCAATGATCTGCAGGTGAATACCGTTGGAGGAAAAAGGTGATAAGATTGTTTGGAAGTAAGTTTTAAATATTTGGAAAATTATATATTTATTAGAAATTGTTTTTTATCACAAGTTATTAGAACTCCAGAAAAATGATGAAAATTTGACATGTTTTCGATAGTAGGCAGTTTAGAATTTTTTCATCAGGCACACAAACACCTTCACTTTTGAAGCAAATCTCCGTTCTTTTCTACATTTTTCTGAAGAATTTTTTTTAAATAAATTATTTCGTGTATCTTATTTCTCGTTTTGGTATCAAGTAAAATTATATAATGATGTATAAGTCTATTGGAGTATATGTATCTTAAATAATTTACGTACCATACTTAGAAAAGTCATAGAAAAAATAATAAATTTAATTTGGTCTCAAATCTCTTAAAAAGTAAAAAAAAGGTTTAAAAAGTTATAAGTATATATAAATTTAAATAGAAAATATTTTTATATATTTCAAAGAAAAAAAAAAAAAAAAGAAAAGAAAAGAAATAATTAATTAAGATGTACAATATATCTGAAAAATACAATTTCTATACAATCATCAGTAATACTTCAGAAAACTCTCTCTCCTCTTTTTTTTTAACACGCTTTTATTAGCTTCACCTGTATGTATGTTTGTATCTTGTATGTATGTTTGTAACCGCTCTGGGAGCAAACAAAAAATCTATATTGTAAAAAGAGACCTTCCCTACGTGAACGCTGTGGCTGTGAGGTAAAGCTCCGGGCTACGAACCTAAAGGTCTAACGTTTCGAACCCAGTCAGGGGAGATTTTTTAAAAATGGTTTCTGTTTAATTCTAAATTATTTATTTCTCATTCCTTCATTATGTTATTTATTCAGTTACTATTACGTAATTTCTAGACTTTTTTTTTTTTTTTAATTAATTATTGTCTTAAAAAAGTATAATATACAATTACTAATTTAAGAAACTTTATTAATTAGTATTTTCAAATAAATTTTACTTAAATGTCATTCAATTTGTAGTAATAGAAGTGTTATTATTAAAATTTCGATTAAACGTCTTTTCGTTTACACGTCCTTTTACGTCAGTCCCTTGAAGGACGTACAAATGGTGCTTTACTGTAATAATAATAATGAAAAATTCTATATATTTAAAAATAAATACACATATTTGTCAGTTTACATGATGATATAGAAAAAATATGCATAAAATCTGTAATGATAAGTATAAAGGATTTAAGTCCAAAAATGTCGATTTTGAGTTAAGCACATAGTCAGACTCAGAAAAAAAATTCTCAATCGATTGGTATAAAGGATTTAAGTCTATGTCATTTAGTCTTTGAGAAAATCGATTAGTGAAAAAAGGTTCAAGTGAGAAATTTACCATTCATGTATGGTATAAAATATTTAATTCAGTTTTTTCCTGTTTTTAAATGAAGGTTGACAATCACTGAATGGTATAAAAGGTATAAATCAACATAATCCCTTTTTCCTAATCGATTATTCCGATTTGTTTTTAGTTAGTTTAACTTCATTTTGCATCTCCTGAAAAATCAAGAATATGGACTTAAATCCTTTATACTTATCAGTACAGAAATATGATGGAGAAAATTCACATCGTTGACATCAATCACAAAATTCTTTTTGTGATTGACCTGAATCTCATTTGATTGACCTGAATTTTTGCACACGACTTCATAGTCGATGACAGTACTACATGCAAGTGTTTCCAGGCTCTTATCCCATCAGGGGCAGATTCTGGAGACAAAAAAAAAAAAAAAAAAAAAAATCTGTATATATATATATATATAAAACTCTATCGTATGTGGCACAGGACTTGGCCGTATTTGTATAACGTTGAGTGGAAACAATTTCAATTAATTTTTTTTTTTTTTTTTATTATTATTATTAAAGATATAAATATTATGGTGCGTCACTCACACGATTTTTTTCTTACCCTGCATTTTAATTCTATAAAGACAGATATTTTGTGCTTTTCAGTTCACATTTCAATAAAAGCGTGTTCTTTAATTTTTTTTAAAGTACAATTTAATTTAATTTAGTTTAATTATTTATTTATTTTTTAAGAATGAGTGCTTTGTAAAGTAATTTGGAAAGGAAAAACTTGATCAAATTTTATTATAAATAATATTATGAAAATAAATACTTTCATTCATAGAGGATTAATATTTTATTCAAAATAATATATTTTGACGCAAAATTTGAAATATTATATATATGTGTAATTTATCATACTGTAACTTTTCATGATGTAACGCGTATACATTTCAAAAATCTTTCATTTTTCTTAAGGAAATTTGTTTTAAAAAATTGCGAAATATTTCAAATATCATTAGCTATAGTAGCAATTTATGATTTTTTTTTAAATATTACCTTTTAAAGGTATTAAAAGATAAATAAATAAATAAATTAATTAAAAAAATCTTATATAAATGGCAATTTGTCATATAAAAGTGTAAAAGATTTGTGAATAATAATAATTAACCCTTCGAAATGCAGAGAAATAAATAATTAATTTTCGAAGAGGGGGAAAAAAAAGAAGAAGAAGAAAAAAAAAAAAGAAAAGAAGAAGAAATTTATAAGTTTATGCAATAAGAAGTTTAAACTGAAAAACATGTTTTTTATTGAAGTTTATTGTAATCATTTAATTTCACGTGGTCCCTTTATTTTCACAATTTTATTCTTTTATCTTTCCTTCTTCATCTTTTTTTTTTTTTTTTTTTTTTTTTTTTTAAGTCGTTAAGATTCAAAATAAATAAATAAATAAATAAGGTATAAAAGAAAATTATATGGGTATTTTTTTAATTAAAAATTAATTTTTTTCTAATTTGATGAAATTAAACACCATTTCTTTATTACAAAATCAAAAAAAATTTAAATAAAAAAAGTTGAATTGTGTTAAATATGAACAATTTATGTTTTGTATTGATAATAAAAATTAACACAGGAATTTTTTGTTAAGCAAAGTTAAACAATATTTTGCTCAATGTCGCTCACTACTTCGTCTAGTAAAAGAGATAATAAATAACGGATTTCACTTTAGAATCGAATTAAAAATATATATATATATATATATATATATTTGTATAACTTTAAATTTAATTAACAGTTCTTAAACATCTTCTGAATTTGTCTGTTAAACAACTATATTTAACTAAAAAAAATTACAAAAACAGGCATTTTAATAATAAAAATTACCAATAACAGACATGACACAAAATGAGAGACAAAATATTGTTTCAACTTGTTTAAGAAATAAGTTCCTGCAATTAGTTTTTATCATCAATATAACAAACCATTTGTTCATATGTGACATAATTCCTATTTTTCATTTTAAAATTTCAAATTTAATAATAAATAATAATAAAAAACTTTCTAAAAACTAACTAATTTAATATGTTATAATAAAATGTTTAACTTTCTAAATTTAGAAAGAGACAGAGACAGATATTTTCGCCAAGAATAATATTTTAAAAGATTCACGTCTAAATAATTTTTAATTGATTTTTTTTTAAACTCTAAAAACACTAATCATAGTTTTCTTTATTTTATACACGGTTTAAATTAAGCTTTTAATGTTAAATTATACTCCATTCACCGGGACAGCAAGAAGTAAAGCAAAATTGTAAAATTATTCATATTTTGTGTAAAGATAATTAATGTTTCCAATACATTATAAAAATAAAAAATATGTGACATGAGAACCAAATGTAAATATAAATAACTTAACGGAAAATAGTGTATTATATGGAAAAAACACGTGTTTTAAACCTTTTCACAAGTTTAATGATATGAAATAACGCTTAATTTTACTTTTACGTAAAGCTATCTTATATAAACGATATTTTGGTTGATTAAACTGTAACTTATATACTTAATAATTTGTTGTAAATATTAAAAATAATATTAAATAACCCCAGAAAAATAGAAAACTTCGAAAAAAGATAAAACGGAGATCCCAACAATACCTACTCTCGACGGTGATTTCTCCCGAAACTCGCGTAAATACGGGCTAGGACCCCTTAGAAAAATACACACGGAGGGCATTTCACTTATAGGCCTAGGACTCTTTCGTAGTCAATCGGCCTTAAGCCCTACAACCAACCTACCCTCGAAGACAGCCATGCTATTCTAAGAGAGAAATCTGTGAATAGAATTTATCATTACCTAATGTATTTTTTAAAGTTTCTTCTTACATTCAGAAAATTAGCAATTGTTAAATTTGAACTCATTTTCCAAAAATTGATTTTTTAAATTTTTTAAAATTATTTTTGAGTTAAACAATGCGAAAAACTAGCGAAGTGCATTATTTTTTAAACATTTTTTTAGCTGTAAAATGAAGAGTTAAAAGTTTTAAAAATAAACTTTTAGAAAGAGAATGCAAATTTAACAATTGTAAATTTTCTGACTGTGAAAATGAAATTTTTTTTTAAAGAAAGAAAGAAAACATTACTTAAACAGAAGTTTTATAAACATATTTTCCCATAGAATATCATGGGCTTAGGTTTGGTTGACGGCGAGAATAGGCATTGTACAATATCTAATCTCGCCGGCTGTCTTGGCCCATGTTATTCTACGGGAAAATTTGTTTACATAATTACTCATTACCTAATGAATATTTTTCAATTCTGTTTTCACATTTAGAAAATTCATAAGCGTTCAATTAGTACTTGTTTTCCAAAAATTGATTTTTTTAAATTTTAGTATTTCATTTTGCGACTAGAAAATGAGAAAAATGCATTTTGGGAAAAATCGCATTTTTGAACTCAAAATTAAAATGTAAAAATTAAAAAAAAAAAAAAAAAAATGAATGTTTCAAAAATGAGTACTCATTTAACGGCTATGAATTTTCTGACTGCGAAAACAGAATTAAAAAATATACATTAGGTAATGTGTAATTGTCGAAACAAATTTTCCCATAGAATAACATTGTCCACGGCTGTTCGCGGGATTAGGCATTGTCCCCTCTTTAGCAAACTTTGCATAGATTTTTTTTTTTTTCTTTCTTTTTTTTTTTTTTTTTTTTTTTTAACCAAAACTATTTTATTGTTTTCGAACGCAACTAGAATCTTTGACAATTTATTTTCTTTATCTGTGACATTTTTCATTATTGGCGCGCTATCGCAGTACAATTTCATTTCGGCGCTGGTGTCACGAATTACGATTATTTACATAAAAAGGAATAAAAAGATACAGAAAAAATTGTTTTGGGATAAGTAAGGAATAAGCAAGGTAAGAGTAACGAATAATATTTATATTTTTGCATATGCTGATAAATTTATATATATATATATATATATATAAGTAGTTTTTTTTTTTTTGATGATGTAGAATATAGAAATACATTAATATGACATAGACATAGTAATAAGACATAGATTGATCACAAAGGGAGAAAAAGTGACTCCTTTTTATTCCGAGAAAGAGTGCCATTTTGACCAGTTAATGGCCGTCTTTCTCCGAGTGAATACACATAGATAATTTAACAAATAAAATTTATGAATAATTTATGTACTAAAGGAGAATGAGAAACTGCAGATACAATTTCAATTTCAAATTCATTTTTCTTTTTCTTTTCTTTTCTTTTTTTCCTTTTCCTTTTTTTTTTTTTTTTTTTTTTTTTACTATAATTATTAATTTAGTTAATATTTGAAGCTAAACTCTTTTTACTTTCTCTTACCCATAAGGTAGAAAAAGTATTGTTTTTGGGTCAAATTTGCGAACGCGAGATTTTGCTATATTTACACGTTTTGAAGTCCCCTGAATACGAAAATCATGTTTTTAGCAAATGGTCTCTCTGTGTGTGTGTGTGTGTGTGTATGCGTTGAATCTTCTGGCTACCATATCTCCGAAACTAATAGAGATATAACTACAAAACTTCAGAATTGATACAGATCTAGTGTACAGATGAAGTATTCAAATTTTGGTGAAAATTGGAAAACCGGATGTGGGTCATTGTAAACCGGAAGTGGGACCGTAAGTCCGTATCTCGAAAACGGCACGAACGATTTTCTTCAAATTTGCTATATAAACACTCTATTAGATGTCCTTTCGAATGATATAGTTGGTTAGTTCAGAAAAATTGACAGGCGTCCTGTATAAATAGCTGAATTTCAGGTCTCGCAAGTGCGTTCCTTTAAAAACAACTGTACGGATTTTTTTTTTCAAACTGGCCATATTAACTCCTTTTTAAATATCCTTTTGTATGTAATTATTGTTTTCCGGTCAATAATTGAGTATGCCAAGTTTTGGTAAAAGTTGGTATCTCAAAAACGACTCTAACGTTTTTTTTGAAAATTGTTACATAAATCCATTTTAAATACAATTTCTCATGTATTATATTGTTATTACAGGAAAATTAACGGTCATTCTGATTAGATAGTTCAATTTTAGATCTCATATATTGGTGTTTTAAAAAAATATCTATCATATTTTTTTTTTTCTTATTAAAATTTTAATTTAATAAGATTTTTTTTTTTTTTTTTTTTTTTTTTTTTTTTTTTTTAATAAGCCTGCTTTGCTAGTCACTATATTTAAATGAATTAAAAAAATGAATCAATATTTTTTATACCGTTCTACAAATTAAAACTTAAAAGGAAATACATTGAAATTGCTTAAAAACTTCGCTTCGGGTCCTCGCTGACTTCGGCAGAGACTTCTTCACCGCAACATCTCGGTACTGGATAATTTAATTTAATTTATAGAAATGCCAATAATACAGGTAAAATTGCATTAGTAATTTTCTTTTTGATAATAAACAGAACGGAAAACGCATAATATTTTACATGGAGATATTTTGTATAATTAGACCAATTAAAAAAAAAAAAAAAAATGCTTTTCTTTTTTTTACCACTTGCATTACAAAAATATTTAAAATAAAATTGAGAAAAATTATACAAAAACATTGAAAGAGCTTGGACCTCTTGGCGGAATCTGAAATTTGGCACTGAAGTAGCTTGTATGCTTCTCGCCAAAATGTTTACTTATGCATTTGTGATACCCTTATCAAATCATCGCCGAAATGACAACAAAATTATAAATAATTATAAGATAAAAAAAAAAAAAAAAAATTACGTACCATATTTTCATATTTATATATTTTTTTTAATTTCCTGTATAAAATTTTTAAAATGATAATGACGTCAATTTTTGTGAGATGCATAATTTAATTTTTTTACAATTTTTTAATGTTCACGTTTAATTAAATGTATTCATTTTTATGTCCCCCCCCCCCCAAAAAAAAAAAAAAAAAAAAAAAAGAAAAGAAAAAAGAAAAAAAAAAAAAAATACCTCGTGTTTTTTTTTTTTTTTTTTTTTTTTTGCAACTATTAAATTATAACTAACATTTATTTTCATATTTTAATTAATTAAAAGAAAACTTTGCGACGTAATATCTTTAATAACTTGATGTATATAGTATCCACACAAAAAATGAACAAATTTTAGAGCTCTTTTAAAAAGTATAACATCTACAGAGGCTGTTCGCACATTTTTTAGACGATTTTGATGGAGTGTACTGAAGCAATTTCACTCATATTTTGTGTTTTATTTGTTCAGTTTGATAGCCCTTGTTCTTAACTATCATTCTACATCGTAATTTCTATGATAATAATGCTTTTTATAATATCGGAAGAGGTATATTTTTCTATTCCTCTTGAATGGCTTTCCAAAGTCCACAAAGCGTTGTAGGTCGGTGTTTGGATAATGTTGATTTTAAGAGTCGAAAAACACAAAAATCCAACAGTGATACATCAGGAGATTTAGCAGGAATATCAGTGAAGGGTATGGTTTTAATTCCCGTTTTTTGTTCCATTTTTTTCTAGAAAAGCAATTGCGGATTGCGATGTGTGGCTGCTTGTTTTGTCTTGATACAGTTCAACGGATTGATAGCATTGTGGATAAAGATCTGGATTTTCATTTTTTAAAATTGGAATTAAAATATGTTCTTGATAGTATTTTTGTCACATTTTTTTTTTTTTTTTTTTTTTTTTTTTCTTTCATCTTGCGCTTGTATGAAAAACCAGTGACAATCATAAATCCTTTAGAAAAACTTCCTTTTGATGCTTTGAACCATGTAACAAAAAATTTTTTCTCCACTTTTGTGATAATAAATTGATCTTTTTTTATTGTAACCACTTAAATAGACCCAAGATTCATCTATTGTTGCGACATTTTTCCATTTTTCTCCTGATAAATGCTTTTCATAAAGATTTCACTAAAAACTCACTTTGGAAAGAGCGGAAACCTATCCTTCCATCCACTGCCTTTTTAAAAGCGCATTTTTGCATCTAAACAAAAATTCTAAATATCAGAAGATAAATAAAACTTCCAAAAATATAACTGTTGTGAAAATAAAATTCTCCATGCAAACGATTTTTTCTTACTGCGAAATAAAATCGTCTAAAAAATGTGCGAACAGCCTCTGTATGCGATACCTTTAAAAAAATTCATCAGTTTTTACTAAAAATAAATGGCCAACTTTACCACCAAAGTAGTTAAATCTAGACCAATCAAAAATAGGAGTGGTCCACCCGGATGTATTCCCGACAAACTCTTTGCTTTATTTATATAGATAACTCCATATATAGTTTACCATTTAATATAAATTTATAAAATAATTATAAGATTAAAAAAGAACTTTTTATATACCATGTTTTAAATTTTCTAATGAATCACAGAGCTCTTACCAATGTGCATAAAATTTTTAAAGTGATAATGACGTCAATTTTTGCGAGATGCATAATTTAACTTTTTTTAATTTTTTTAATGTTTACGTTTAACTAAATGTATTTATTTTTATGTCGAAAGAAAATTAACTTGTAAATTCTTTTTGACAATAATTAAATTATAGCTAATATTTTAATAGCTATTTTAACGCTATTAGGATGTTATTATTTTCATATTTTAATTAATTATAAGAAAACTATTCAAAAATTCAAAAATAGGACTTCGAAGTATTGTGTTGTCATCGGGTTCTGAGCTATTGTAAAAGTAGTAGGGAAGTTGGTTAAAATTCGATTGCAAGATTTGTACCGAACAAGATAACAAACAAGAATAGAAGTTAATAAAAACATGTAACGTGCATAATTATTAAAAAAAAAAAAAAAAAAAAAAAGTTTTTTTTTTTTTTTTAAATTTATGGAAATTTTATATAAGAATAAAAGGACAAAAAAAAAAAAAAAAAAAATTACATTTATACATCTATATATTAATAGGCAAGCATAAAATTTGTGGTACACTTTTAGCACATTAATTATGGGAGTAGAGGGTTGAAAATTGTATCATTCGAAAGGTATGGTTAGCCAGATGTGCAGAATACAAAAATTATTTTCTTACGATGTCAAGAAGATATTTAAAAATACTTTTATTTTTTGTGCATTTTCCCCCATTTTTCCCTTTTATACACGTATTATTTTAGATTAAAAAATACTTAAAAGTAGAAAGTTGTTAAATCGGGCAATTTCTTAAAACTCAAATAAAACCATAGACGACACGACACAGTAATTTGTATAATGTAGCATCATTCAGGGATGGAACACGGGCGCAGAATTCATACCGGAATCTGTTTAAGAAATTTCTCTACCTGTAATATCGTTGATTTAAGAAGTAGAAAATTTTCTTACATTGATAGTGGTATGAATTCTGCGCCCGTGTTCCATCCCTGATCATTATTGTCTCGACTACAGATTTTTTATTCTAAGAGAAAACAGCCATTAAAATGGCAGAAATTTGAGTGCATGGGTAGTATCTCAAAAGTTTATACTATTCAAAACAAACGCAAGTTAAAAAAGAATTTGATTTATGGAAGTTCTTTCTTTCTTTCTTTTCTTCTTTTTTTTTTTTTTTTTTTTTTTTTGTGATTTACGCAGCTTTAATTTGAAGACATATTTTTAATCAAAAACACAATGCATTCCAATTAACTGAAATTGACTACTTATTTATTATTATTAATTTTTAATGAATATATTACTATACGCAAGCGATGTAATGATGTCACTTACCGTCCGTGGCGTGAAGAAAAAATTTCCTATGTTAATCGTTAATTCGATTGATTTTAAACATTAATTGGTTTAATTTTAAACATTAAAGAAAATTATCTCCCAATTTTAATCCCCATATTTGGGCATATTTTTATATAAGTTACTGTCTGCATGTGTCAGATTGTGTTAGATTTTTTCTGTCAAATTCATAAAATTTAATTTTTAATTTCAATACTCTAGAAAAATAAAATGGCACACTTCCGTTTTCGATTATAAACATAAACATTCCAGTTCAAAAGAATGAGATTCATTTCAAAGGAACAGATTTGATATCTGCCGTCCTTGGCGGAAAATAATAATAATAATAAAAGATCGCTAAATTATCTGGCGAGCATATTTAATTCCTTTCAAACTACCAACGCGGGGTACCATCCCCCCGTGGTGGATCAAAATTGCGATGGTCTCTCTTTCTCTTCTCCATTCGGCCTCCCTGCGCATAGTAATTTCCCTCCCAATTAGGATTATTTAGGCCTTGCCACTTCAAAAACTTCAAAATTTTCGCTATGCGCCCAAAACTATCTACCATCCCCCAGTGGCTTCACGTAATATTTTTTATTTATTTATTTATTTATTTTAATAATCTCATTGTTCCTTCATCGTTCAGCTTATCTTTCACAATTCTTAAGTCCCTTCCCCTTTTCAAATGGCCTCCTCTTTCGGCTTTAATTATTGTGTGCACTACTAACTTTAGCGGCTCCCCAGCGTTTTTTTTTTTTTTTTTTTTCTCCCTGCCTAAATTCAAAATTGTTTTAATTTGTATGATTCAGGTTATTTCGACTCTCAGCTAGAGAGTGCACTTATTCCAAATTCCTTAACATCCCGGAGCGTGTCTGTGCGTTTCCACCGTAGCTATCTTGGAGGGTGTGGTGTACAAATCGAGCTGTGTGTCCAAAGCAGAAGTCGATACCCTGCAATTCCTGAGCTTTTGCGTTCTAGTTACATTGCTGCCCAGCAGCTTCCATGCGGTGATCTGGCGATTTATTCGCTCCGGCGGACGGCATCCAACCCGTTAAGCTTGGCCGAGCCCAGGCAGGCAGGGGCCGTCCAAAGGTTTCAAAGGAAGTATTATAATCCCGATTTCCGAAATGCATTTTGTATCTCGCATAGTTCAAAAACAAATCATCGTAGAACGTTGAAAATTTATATTTGTGATTGTCAGGATGTCTAATACTACACTTGCAAGTTTGGTCTTAATACGAGCACCCATTTTAGAGATATCTACGACTTTACATAATTTTTCGTGATGTCTATATGTGCGTGCGTGTCTGTGTGTGTATCTGTCTGTTATCAGCATATCTCAAAAACAAATAATAGCAGAAAGTCCAAACTTGGTATTCTAAATGTGTATCATACAGGGATGCTGCACTAAATTATTCGTTGAGATCAAGCAAATGGCTTGTGTACAGGGATATCCAAGAGAATTCAAATACATTCTGTCTGCGGGGAAATCGCTGGTAAGTACAGTGTAACATCTATAAGCTGATTTAAACAAAATAGAAACAACAAAATTTATTACATGCATTAAAGCATATTTTGTAAAGATTTTTGTATGGAACTCATTCATCATTTATTTACAGGGCTACCCAAAGTATTTGGATATATTGCGGCTATACTTGAAAATTGCTGGAATTGAAATTTCTTTTGTGTTAGGTGTTTTTCAAGTAAGACTAAATATAAATACACAATATTGTTTACAGTGTATATTGATTATAGACAATATACAGACCTATTCAAAATTAAGCTAAACGTTCTTTTCTATTGAATGTAATTGATGGAAGAGCTCTGCTACATTTTATTATGTCGACGAACGCTGCTCAGGAAACAGAATTAATTTTTCATACGCATACTGTAAACAGTTGAATACAGTATGCGTAATAATTCAAATAAGTGTTTTTTGAATTTTCAAATATAGTTTTTTGCATAAAATCACGTTTTGTGGTCCCTGACTAGAAAGTCCAAATTTTAGTGGTCGATCTGTATGCATATCTTTCATCAGCATAACTTAAAAACAAATAGCAGCAGGAAATTCATATTTGGTATTTTGAAGACCGTATTAGGTTGTCACTTAAGTTTGAAGGCAAATTAATAACAGCTTTGATTTTTTTTTTTTTTTTAAATAATTGTATGCATTATAATTGAACGGGGGGTTGTGAGTGGGGCGGTAGCCCCCCCCCCCCCCCTCACACAGAATTACATGTGAAATAAAACTGCTCCTAAACCTATTTTAGATTATTTTAAAAGTACATTGAACTTTCTTATCTTACGCTATTGTTTTTAAGACTTAATATGCAATTTATTTTTATAGTATTAAAATGAAGGGTAAGAAAAAGTCGTGTGAGTGAAACATCAGATTATTTTACATAGAAATATGCTTTGAATTACGTTCATAATTACTTTGAAAGCAAACGATCTGAAATAAATTACAGTGGATAAAAATTTTATTCTTTTCGGGGATAAACTATGAATTAATATAACGTTTCAAAACCCTAGTTTGAAAAGGTGTTGTGACAGATGCATTATGCGTACAAGCTGAAAACAGTGGCACTTGCGTATATGTCCAGGTGGTTTAAATATTACAGGTGTGTTTTCAAAACTTCTAGTGGCACTTGCGTACAACATTTCTTTCGCTTTATTTGAGGATCATTGCATGAAGGGGTTGTATCCATATGATGCAAACATTAAAACCTTTTTCTTTCTTTCTATTCTTTCTTTCTTTCTTTTTTTATTTTCTTTCTTTTTTTTTTTTTTTTTTTTTTTTGTGTGTGTGTGTGTGTGTACGTGTATCTGTGTGAAACTGCATGGTGCTTATTTATTTGCTAAAACGTGATTGACTAAAAAGTGACTTTTAACACGTATAAGTACAAATACTGACTCACGCGTGCTCAGAAGCCTTTTGGGGGGAATAGTAAAAAATAAATAAATAAATAAATAAATCTATAATAATAAAAGAAGATGTCTGTCTCTCTGTCTGTGCATCTATACGTTCAGCCCCTACTGAACGTAGAAATACAAAATTTGACAAACGGGTGCTCAGAAGCCTTCCCGAAGGCATAGTGAAAAAAGAATTTAAAAATTTTATAAGTTATAGAGATATTAATTAAAATAATTTCAGGAATTGGAATATGATTCAATTCGTTATTGATAAAGAAGAGAGATCGTTTTTTAAACTTTTTTTTTCCTTTATTGGTAGACAAAAAAAATTCATACTTGTTAAAAAATAAAAAAGAATTTAAGAAATAAAAATATAT
This sequence comes from Salticus scenicus, assembly GCA_963930645.1. NCBI lineage: Eukaryota > Metazoa > Arthropoda > Arachnida > Araneae > Salticidae > Salticus > Salticus scenicus. The sequence goes on along the minus strand of OZ005653.1, from coordinate 74,338,338 downwards.
TTAAAGACCTTAATAGCATTTATAAGGACATTTATTGATCTTGACTCAGTGAATAAATAACTGAATGTCATTTCAGAAAATAACTACGGCTAGCTTTCAACTTTTATATGCCTTAAACTCATAACTTTGTCAGTTGTGAGACTACATGCATGAGAGAAAATTCACGAATTTATATAAGAGTATTTCTCTTCAAGTTTAACATATGGATACAACCCCTTTGTGTTACAAACCAAAAATACAGCGAAAGAAATTTTGTACGGAAGTGCCACTTGATTTTTCGAAAACATATCTGTGATATTTGGAACACCTGGACTTGTACGCAAGTATCACTAATTTCAGCTTGTACGGAAATGTCTTGTACGCATCTGCTATATACCCGTTTAAAAATTGCTTTATTTTAAAAGAACGGCAGTACATTTTTACTTTCCGAACACTATAGTGAGGAAAGTATTGTAATCATGTCAAAAATCCGAATTCGAGATTTTGATGTTTCTATACGTTTCGAGGTCCAAAGAGTCCGTTTCCACTATTTTTACGATGATGTATGTATGTGTGTGTGTATGTATGTGTGTATGTATGTATGTATGTATGTGTGTATGTATGTGTGTATGTATGTGTGTATGTCTGTGAGTGAACACGCTAGCGTCTAAACGCTTTGTTCGAATAAGCTGAAAGTTGGTACGTATATTGTAAGTCACCATAGTACGAACCCTATAGATTTTGGTGAATCTAGCACTTATGGTTTTTTTACAGGGACACAAAGAAAAATTCTTTATCATTATGGCCAAGGGACCAAAATCTTAAAAGTGCGATAGCATCTAAACGCCTTATTCAATTGAGCAAAAACTTTATACACATATTATAGGTCACAGATACTCAAAATCTGTATAGATTTTGGAGAATCTAGCACTTATAGTTGTATTACAGGGACACAAAGAAAAATTCTTTGCCAAATTTTTAAAAGTGTGATAGCGTCTAAACGCCTTATTAATCTCAGCAAAGAATTTGTACACATGTTATAGGTCACATTTGAACCAACTGTATAGATTTTGGTGAATTTAGCACTTACAGTTTTTTTACAGGGACACAAAGAAAAATTCTTTATCTTTATGGCCTATGAGACCAGCGATAGCATCTAAACGCCTTATTCGATTGAGCTGAAAATTTGTATGAATATTATAAATCACTGTTGCACTAACTATAAGCATTTTGGTGAATCTAGCATTTATAGATTTTTACAGGGACACAACGAAAAATTCTTTATCATTATGATCTAAGGGCTCAAAGTTCAGTAGCGTTAAATAAAACCTCGTGTGATATATGGAGAAAAATACTCAAAACACTCTGTTATGGTTTTCTCTTTTTTGTTTGTTTAGCAACTTCTCTTTCTTTATTTTATCTACAAAACTGTTAGTTACTCAATGTTCGGAAAGTCGAGTGGAGTCACTCCAGATTTTTTTTATTATTATTATTAAAGAGATTATGAAATGCATTGCAATAAAAATTTTGGTTTGTGAATAAAATTGGAATTTCTATTTAATTAATTATGTGAATTATTTTAATTTCAAAATTACATTTTTATCATCGAATTATATTTCTTTTTTAATTGTAAAATTAAATTAACAGTTTATAAGACATATGTGTGTGATACCCACTCACAATGTTATTTACTCAAATAATATAAAAGTCGAATGAAATACAAGCAAATAAAGTTACGCTTTAAATTAAAATAAGGTAATGATCGATAAGGGTAGTTAGCCTTATACTTTGTATAAGGAAGTAAAAATTGATTTTCAGCGTCCACCACTTCATTAATTACAAACGAAATTTGGCGATTGCCTCCCACCGCCCTCGGCCCATGCTAACTACCTTTGCCGATTATTAGCTTATCTTAATTTAAAGCACAATTTTATCTATGTATATTTCATTTATTTTTCCACAGTTGTGACAGAACAGTGCATCATTTTTTATGTTTTTCAATGCTTTTTTATTTTTTTTTTAAATTCGATTTTATTGTACGGTGGTCATGAGTAAATTGTAATTGATGTTGTTGCTATTAAATGAATTTCTGCTTCTGTGTCGTTATCATTATGTAAGTAAGATAACAACCATTGTTAATTTGCAGTGTTGAAGAACATTACTGGGAACTTAGAGTGCTGGTCATTTCTGCGTTTTGGATTCGTTTTGATGTTGGTTAGAGGAATTAAAAGCGGTAAGTGTATTATTGACTATAATTTTTCAAATTTTTATTCATAACTCAAAATCAATAAATAATTAAACTTTTAAGCAAAAAACAGTTCAAAAGCGAATATGTATACTTAATTTTTAAAAGTGGTACAACAAGATATTAAAGTAAATTGTAAACGTATGACTTCAACAATATCTTTTATTTATTTATTTATTAGAAGATTTTTATATGAAATTGACTTTGTCATCGTGTCTTCGTGTCACGCTAATAAACAAGGCGCCTCCATTTTTAATGAAAATATAAGCTGTTCAGCTTGTCGCCCCATGGATTAGTTCATTACGGCGTCTCATTATTAACGCGGTGGGCGCGAGATCGATACCCGAACGTCCGGCCAGGCCCTGATTACCCAATAGGCACGAAAAGCATGTGTTTCCCCTGGAAAATTTTGTAAAGGCCCCAAATTAAGCAAAAAAAATGGGCCCCGAATTGTAAGCTTGTGGTCTAAAAGCATTGTCTGATTATAAAACGTCACAGTCCTACCTGAAACTATCATTTCTAGATTATATAGGATATATGCTAATAAAGCTTTTACACATTCATTTATAATGGATTAATTTCATATATTGTGGCGAATATAGGCTTTCACCAGTTTATATCTTGGTACAAAAATCAAGTGAATTTGCTTGTCTATATTTAAGTTAATTTACTTGTCCCCAATTCCAGGTAACTACAAAATTTAATGAAAAATTTATAAATTTTTCAAGATGTTTGTATGAGTGTTTAGACTAAGAAATCAGTTTTGGTCCCCAAATGGATTTGTGCTTCCCCTCAATTGTAAGGTTAATCGGTCCCTGCGTCCGGCGTGTTAATTTTTGCAGATCATTTGTAGAAAAAGTGCGAATTGATAAAAGAAAATTTTTCGTTGCTACACAGTATCTTAAGAATTTTTCAAAAGTTTTTTTTTTTTTTTTTTTTTTTTTTTTTTTTTAAGAAGTTTTTTTTTTTTTTTTCATATTAGAAAACTCAAAATATTTTAGATATAAAAAAAGAACAAAATAAAAACTTTTACGTACAAAATATATAAATAAATACTTTTAGAAGCTTTATATATATGTTATATATTATTATATGAAATTGAATTTGTCATCGCGTTTTCTGTCACGCTAAAAAACAAGACTCTTCCACTTAAAAATAAACTAGTTGGCATAGGTGGACTCTGCTCAATTCCCCATCATATTTATATTCTCATAAATTTCTAGTGCGAGACATATTATAATCACGTTAAAAGAAATGAATTTGACCAAAGCGTGATATAGTGACAGAATGAAATCCCCGCCTAATAGGCTATCCACCGTTAACTTCGATATATATATATCTTATTCTAATCTATTAATTTATTTTATCAGGGTCAATTCCGTTGTTTTTCATGCTACTATTTCCAATGCAATAATCCTCAAAATTCATATTTATATGAAAAATTTACAATTTCGCTATATTGATAAAATCGTAAATTACGAATGATATACGAAATTTTCCTATTAGAATATTTGTATTCAATCATGTTCAAACAAATATCATAAATGTAATTTTGAAGTTGTCTAATGAATATTGGATCCTCAAAATAGAAATTTATGCTCAATTTTGCCTTATTCTGACATGTTAAGTAAATCGTAAATTCCAAATAACTTACAAATTTTTTAAATTGGAAAAATCATAGTCAATGATATTCATGCCAGTATCCTATATAATATTCCGAAAGTGGTTTGACATCTTTACGATGAAAATATCCCTCAAGGTTGACGTTTATGTGAAATTTGGCTCTATGCTGCCATGTTAAGAAATTCGTAATTTTCCAATAACTTACGAAATTTTTATATTGGAAAATTCATAGTCATTAATATTCATGCCAGTGTTCTAAATAATATTTCAAAAGTAGTCTGACATCTTTACGATGAAAATAGCTATCAAAATTGACGTTTATGTGAAATTTTGCCCTATACTGCCATGTTAAGAAATTCGTAAATTTCCAGTAACTTGCGAAATTTTCAAAGGTAGCACATTTATAGTTACTGATGTTCATTCTGGCATCAAACCTGATATTTTAAAACTGGTCTGACACTTTCACAGTAAAAAGTTTCCATTTAATGCACGTTTAAGTGAATTTTTGTCCTATTCTCCCATGTTAAGAAAATCGTAAATTTCTCATAACTTACGAAGTTTTTTAATTCGAATGTTGCAAAAGAATAGGGTTCTTGCCAGTATCGAAAGTAATATTTTAAAACTGATCTGAACTCTCTGCGTTCATTTGTTCGTGAGATATCGTGTTAACAGACTAACAAACTAACGGACTAACACACTAACACACTAACGGACTGACACACTGACACACTGACACACTGACACACTAACAGACACCCTACAGACAGACACCATACAAATTTTGTCATTTTCTGATTCCTCACACCTGAAAACGTGTAAAAAAGTAAAAAAAACCGAGGTCGAAAATTTTCACTATTACCTAAGTTCCCCATACCTATAGTATGATGGGGAACTAAAAAGTAAGCAATTCATCGTATTTAATGGCTCAGTTGATTAAAGCGTCATGTTAATTTTTGCAAATAATTAATAGAAAAGGTGTTTTGTTTCATTGTCTGTTTATGTTTCATTGTCTACAAAGTATTCTAAAAATTTATGAAGAGTTTTTTGAAAAAGCTTTTTTTAGATACTAAAAAGCACAAAATAAAAAGTTAAGTAAAAAAATAAAATATTCTTTTAGAAGCTTTTTATTGAAACTGGATTTTTATCACAGTGTCTTTGTGTTATTCTGAAAAAGAAGGCTTTACACTTTAATGTAAATTTAAACAACCTTTTTCATCGTTTGTCAGCGCATTTGGTTAGAGCGTCATGGTGATAACGCGATGCTCGTGGGTTCGTTCCTCGCAAGCCGATATGTTACTTTTTTGCAGATAAGTAATAGAAACGATGTTAATTGATAAAAGAAAATCTTCCATTGTCTACGCAGTATTCTAAAGAAGTTTGATAGTTTTATTTATTTATTTATTTATAGAGGCCTTTTTTTTTTTTTTTTTTTTGAATTACTAAAACACACAAAATAAAAATTTCAGTAAGAATAAAAATAAATAAATAAATAAAAATAACACTGATAGTTTATTATTATTGTGGAGCCCTAAAAAGCCTAAAAAAATTCATTCTTGCAGAGACATGCTATAAAATCATAAAAGTTTCAAGAACAAGAAAATTTTAAAGAAAAATACAGATATTTCACTTTTGCAAAAGATGAAAAATGAAAAGATGACAGTATTTTAAATATTGTAAAAAGCATTCAAGAACAATATTCCTTTTGTATAAGGTTAGATTTTTCTAGAATGTTCTATGATTTTTCTTGACAGTTCTTTGACTTTTGGTTTAAGCGTCATGTTGATAACGCGATGGTCCCGGATTCGGTCCTCGAAAGACGATATAGTACTTTTTTGCAGATAAGTAATAGAAAAAAAAATGTCAATTGATAAAAGAAAATCTTACGTTGTCTACACAATATCCTAAGAAAATTTAATTAGTTCTTTTTTTTTTTTTTTTTTTTTTTTCTAAGAAGCTTTTTTTTTTTTTTTTTTTTTTTTTTTGTAACTGAAAAGCACAAGATAAAATGTAAGTAAAAAATCTTTTTTAAAAGTTAGATGTTTTTTTTTGTGAAGCCCTAAAAAGCATAAAATAAAACTTATTCTGGCAAAGACATGCTACAAAGAAATGAAAGTTTCAACACTAAGAAAATTTTAGAGAAAAATATAAGTACTTTCCTTTTGCAAGAGATGAAAATTTTTTAATGTTCAAAATATTTTAAAAAGCTTTCGATACATTTTAAATTTTTGGCCTAACGAATGATTATACAAAAACTAATAACTAAGAATATTGGTCTCGAAAGCTTTTTAAAATATTTTGAAAAATTAAAAAATTTTCATCTCTTGCAAAAGGAAAGTACCTATATTTTTCTCTAAAAATTTTAGTGTTGAAACTTTAATTTCTTTGTAGCATGTCTTTGCAAAATAAACTTTATTTTATGCTTCTTAGGGCTTCACAATAAAAAGCTCCTAACTTTAAAAAATGGTTTTTTACTTAAACTTTATTTATGATGATAAAATAATTACATTCATTGCTTTTAAAATCAATATGCATAATGAAATGGATTAGTACTTTGTTTACGATAGTAAGTCATGAAAATACTCTGTTTGAAGTGTATCAAACAATTTTTACTTTCTTCTATATTCAATAGAAGAAAGTATTCTATTCGTAAAAATTTTCGACCTCGGATTTTTGATGGATTTACACGTTTTGAGAGCTGTAGAACATGATTTGACCCTTTTTAGAAAATGTCTGTCTGTGTGTGTGTGACAAAATTTTGTGGCGACTGTATCTCAAGTATTATTGCACAGAATTTTATACAAATTGGTATGTAGTTGCACCTTGTCATAAATTAGTGCCTATCAACTTTTGGTAAAAAATATCTTACAGGTTGCGTTGCCATCCCGCTTTTTCTAACTTTTTAACATGGTGATATAGGACAAAATTTTGTGTAAATGTGCATAAAGAGAATTAGTTTTTAGTAATCATTATGAAATTTACAAGAATTATTTATAATAGAGATAGCCAACTGAGAAAATTTTTTTGTATGTGTAGGAGCCTCGCCACCCCCCCTGGGGGAAGTACCCCCTCGAGGGGAGTAAATTTTCATGATGGGTATCTTTCAAAAGAGCCCGCCAACATCTTTAAAATGAATGGTTGAACCATCGATCTGCGATAATTTAAAATAAAGATATCGTTTTTTTTTTTTTTTTTTTTTTTTTTATGTAATATTGACAATAAAATTCACTTTTTTGGGGGGATGTTTAGTGTTATACTACTTCTCTAATATGGAAATTGTATGCATTATCATGGAAAATAATTTTTTAAATAATAATTTTAATAAATTATTTTTCCTGAGTGAATTTGTATAGGAAAATATAGAAGAAAGTCATGTGGTGGCCACAACATACTAGTTTTTGTATAGTGTTGTCTATTAAAATTTTCTCGTTCTAGTCCTACACAATAAAATACAGTGAAATAAAAGAAGCCCAGTCCCTGTGAGAAAGTATTTTTTAACTTACTGCGACAACTTTTGTTCGTTCAAACCTTTTCTACAAGACAATATTGATATATTTTCTAATTTACACATAATACACTACCTACCAATAAGTATTTGGACACTTTCGAATTTAAACATTTTGTCAAGTATCAAGGAAAATTCTAGAGGAATCATCTTGAAACTTTGGTAGTATAAAGAATATGTTACACCTCATATATTTCAGGAAAAGTTTTTTTCCTGAAGAGAAGGGAACCAGTAAAAAATTAAAGAAAAATCAAAATCTTTTACATCATCCTGTTTTACATCATCCTGATGCAAAACATTTTGATTTTTACTTAATTTTTTACTGATCCCATTTTTATTTTCATTCAATCAATGCCCAATAGTAATACAGTATTCGTTGATTGTAAATAGGTACTAATAAAGTCCCCTATCATCTTTTTTTTTTTTTTTTTTTTCTTTTGAGAGAGAGAGAGGAACTGAAATTCTGTCATCCTTATAATTAATTACACGTGTTAAATTCAAAACGCATTTCAAGTATTACTTTTTACAAAGTGATACAAAACATTTTGATTTTTACTTAATTTTTTACTGATCCCATTTTTATTTTCATTCAATCAATGCCCAATAGTAATACAGTATTCGTTGATTGTAAATAGGTACTGATAAAGTCCCCTATCATCTTTTTTTTTTTTTTTTTTTTTTTTTTTGAGAGAGAGAGAGAGGAACTGAAATTCTGTCATCCTTATAATTAATTACACGTGTTAAATTCAAAACGCATTTCAAGTATTACTTTTTACAAAGTGATACAAAACATTTTGATTTTTACTTAATTTTTTACTGATCCCATTTTTATTTTTATTCAATCAATGCCCAATAGTAATACAGTATTTGTTGATTGTAAATAGGTACTGACAAAGTCCCCTATCATCTTTTTTTTTTTTTTTTTTTTTTTTAAGAGAGAGAGAGGAACTGAAATTCTGTCATCCTTATAATTAATTATATGTGTTACATTCAAAACGCATTTCAAGTATTACTTTTTACAAAGTGATGGAAAACATTTTGATTTTTACTTAACTTTTTACTGATCCCATTTTTATTTTGATTCAATCAATGCCCAATAATAATACAGTATTCGTTGATTGTAAATAGTTACTGATAAAGTCTCTTATCATCTTTTTTTTTTTTTTTTTTTTTTTTGTGCTAGAGGCCTATTTCAGTCGGTACAGTTGTCGAATTTTTATAGGTCACTCTTAATTAGGACTAGAGGCCTATTTTAGTCGGTTTATTGAATGGGGATTTATTGAATGAAGTACCCCCAAGGCACAACTTTGACATGAGTCCCCCCAAGGTACCCCTATTTCAGTCGGTACAGCGTTGTCGAATTTTTATAATACACTCTTAATAGTGCTAAGGGCCTATTTCTGTCGGTTTATTGAATGGGGATTTATTGAATGAAGTCCCCCCAAGGCACAACTTTGACATGAGTCCCCCCCAAGGCACAACTTTGACGTGAGTCCCCCCCCAAGGTACAACTTTGACATGAGTCCCCCCAAGGTACAACTTTGACATGAGTCCCCCCAAGGTACAACTTTGACATGAGTCCCCCCCCCCCAAGGCACACCTTTGACATGAGTCCCCCCCGAGGCACACCTCCCCCTCATTGGGAAAAAGAGAAAAAACGTTGTTTTGCGGCTATAAGACAGTTTGGACTTCCAACGTTATTTGTTACAATATCTGCAGCTGAAACACATTGGTTTGATTTGATGAAAACTTTATCATGAAATTTAGATCGTCACGAATTAACTAAAGAAGAATTTGTCGATATTAACAAGTTTAGCAGTAGGCCTCTGGCACTAAATTAAAATCTGTCAATGTCAGATTTTCATGTTTTAAATAATAAAATAATGTCGTGTCTGTATAATTTTTTTTTTTTTTTTTTTTTTGAGAGAGAGAGGAACTGAAATTCTGTCATCCTTATAATTAATTACACGTGTTACATTCAAAACGCATTTCAAGTATTACTTTTTACAAAGTGATGCAAAACATTTTGAGTTTTACTTAATTTTTTACTGATTCCATTTTTATTTTGATTCAGTCAATGCCCAATAGTAATACAGTATTCATTGATTGTAAATAGGTACTGATAAAGTCCCCTATCATCTTTTTTTTTTTGAGAGAGAGAGGAACTGAAATTCTGTCATCCTTATAATTAATTACACGTGTTACATTCAAAACGCATTTCAAGTATTACTTTTTACAAAGTGATGCAAAACATTTTGATTTTTACTTAATTTTTTACTGATCCCATTTTTATTTTGATTCAATCAATGCCCAATAGTAATACAGTATTCGTTGATTGTAAATAGATTCTGATAAAGTCCCCCTATCATCTTTTTTTTTTTTTTAAGAGAGTGAGAGAGAGAGGAGGGGGGGGGACTGAAATTCTGTCATTTTATAATTAATTATACGTGTTACATTCAAAACGCATTTCAAGTATTACTTTTTTACAAAATGATGCAAAACATTTTGAATTTTACTTAATTTTTTACTGGTCCCCCTTTTGCTCTTCAGGAAAAAACTTTTGCTGCAATATATGAGGTTTAACATGTTCTTTATGCTCCCAAAGTTTGAAGATAATTCCTAAAATCTGTTTCTAGATATTTGAGGAAACATTTGAAAATTGAATTCGAAAGTGTCCAAATATATTTAGTGGTAGATAGTGTATGTACTGTACATGTAATTATAAAGATATCAATGTTATTAACCCATTTTTCGCTGGCGTTGCGTTCACGCAACACTAGGGGCCTTTTTCACCAACTTCTTAACACTCGGATTAAACCTCGGATCAGTGGTAATCGCTCGATCATACAAAAATCGGTATTCTCCAACAAAAATCTGCGGCAGATCTGTAGAACAGAGGTTCACTGGTGTTTGTTTACATTTTGGCTATATTATCCGTGCGCCAACGAACCAAGGAAATGAATTTATCTTATGGCAACCTTACAAAACGTTTGTTTACGTTCGAAATGAAAGAAATATTAATGCAGACGACTATTTAACGTAATTAAATAAAATTATCGAAGAAATTTCATAAAATGGCGATGGTTAATTAACTTTTTAACTACAATATTTTAATAAATAAGCAAATACTTAACAAAATGTACGTTTTGTCATCGAAGTTTTAAGAGCAAATTAATTTCAACATTACAATAAATGTAATTAAATAAATGAAAATTCAGAATAAAAATATAACTTTAAAAGTAATTAAAAAAGCATGAAAACTTACAATATATGCAACATGAATTTTATTTATTTATTTATTTATTTATTTATTTATTTCCATTTTGAAATTTCTGTTGACTCCATAATACGTAAATCACATATCAAATATTTCACTTCGCGCTCAGTTAATTCGTAACATTCGAGGATTCTAAAACCGCATTCAAATGAATCGAAATACATCGGTATAAAAATTATGAGAATATACAAATAAAATAAAAAACATATTTTCAAGTTATCAAATGATACGCTTTCATTTCTCCAGACACATATCGTTTCGAATTTTTCATTAACACTTACATTTCAGCGGAGGGGAAAATTCCCCAGTTTTCATAAACTTGACCAACAAATGATTGAGTGAGTGAGTTTTACGTCGAACTACTGCTACGTTGTGGGCAATGAGTACGGCAACTAAATATCCCATAGAATAATAATAAAGGAAGAAGGAGCATAAGTGTTTCTAATAAGCTGTTGTGTTGCCACAACAAACAGCGATATTATTCTTCTTCTATGGCCCTTCTTTAAGGTTTTGAGTAGCAAAAGTAGCTTTCGCTGGCATTTCACTAGAAGAGGTTTGTAAGCATTAAGAGTATTGTCATGCTCCTTCTTCCTAATTATTATTCTATGAAATATCCCCATTTTCTACAGACAACGTTTACTTTATTCGCATTATTATAATTTTTTAAAAAATTATAGAAAGTAAACTATTTAATATTCAAATTTTATTTTTAGTGCTTATTAATTAAAAATTAAAAAAAAATAAAAATAAAAAAAAAATACATGCATAATTAGTTAATTGTAGCAATTTAAAGCTTCTCTGTTTTAAAAGTTCACGGATCCGGCCACTGTAACGACGGTGGATGAATTGGGACATACCCCTAAGGTATATGAACCAACAAAGAAACATGGCTGTATAAAGCTATGAATCTGAAAATGCACGTAACTCGGCTCCGCGGCAATCACTGTCGCGCATGTTAAAACCAAAAAAACATCACTGGACACCCCTACCCCGCTGTGCATGAATCTGAAAACGCACGTAACTCGGCTCCGCGGCAATCACTATCGTGCATGTTAAGACCAGAATTTCCCATAATGTAGCTTTAGTGCAACGTAAAATGCGCTGAAAACAAATAAACCAATCAAATATCGCCTAATTTCCCATAATGTAGCTCTAGTGCAGCGTAAAATACACTCAAAACAAATGAACCAATCAAATATCGCCTAATTTCCCATAATGTAACTCTAGTGCAACGTAAAATACACTCAAAACAAATGAACTAATAAAATATCGCCTAATTACCCATAATGTGGCTCTAGTGCAATGTAAAATACACTCAAATCAATAAAAAACAAATGAACCAATCAAATCTCTCCATACTACGTCATAATATAATTGTTAAGTTATGTTTACAAGGATAGGCAGTTTCTCGCTACGGAAGTTCGCCAAGCAGAAAGTGAACCTCTGTTCTACGGATCAACCAAATCCGCTGTTCACTGGCTACTTTAATTCTCGGATTTGCTGATCCATGGTTTAATCCGAGTGTTAAGAAGTTGGTGAATAAGGCCCTAGGTGTAATTGCGTTTACCAGTTAAATAAAAAAGATATTTCATATTAACTATTGTTTTTAAGTAAGGAAAGGATAGATGTTTATTTTATTACAAAAAAAAAAAAAAAAAAAAAAGAAAGATTTGAAAGATAATTTTATATTTAAAAATCAAACTTGAAACACTGATCAATCCAAAACTTTTGAAAATCTTCATATTTGAATAAGTTTACATAATTTGTTAAAAAAATGTTTCATAATAAAATAATTACTTTTGAAGCCATCTGTAGTTTTTGCTGTTTTATGCTCCCTCAACAAAATTTCCGTAAACATTTATTTGTATTCATTCTATACTCTTATTCCACTGAAGTTGTACAAATGCAACACCCTGTATTTAGTAAGATAAGACTAATTTTAATAATTTTATTTTAAATTACTGTTATATGTGATCAAAATAATGAGTATTACTGTTTGTATTTAGAAAAAAATCATTATTTGTAGTTTTAGCGGTTAATGGTTAATAGACTGTTGAAGAAGTCTTAAATATAAGACATGAGTTTCTATCTTCTACTGATATTTAGGAATATCTTTAATTTTTATGATTAAATCTTTCTGCAAGTGGCAATTTCTATTCAGCGACAATGTCACTGTGTTGCCTAAATTCTGCCACAGGGAGCACTGTAATGATATGCTACGGTTAAAATGCATTTGAAACATTTTTTACAGGGTCATCCCGAATTATATTTTTTCTTTAATTTGTTACTTGTTTCCATTTTTCCTTTGTCACAAAACTTTTATTAAACATACAAGCTCTAAAGTGTGAGGATAATGCGTCGTGTATATCTGAAAATAAGCGAAAATATGTGTAAAATGGAACGTGTTTCCATTAACTTATTTACCTAGCGTAAAGAAAAAATTTTTTTTTAAGTACAAGGAAAATAGGTATATTTATTAAAATAAAGATAAAACTATAGTGAATCATAGTAATACATAATGTGTGTGCGTGTTGGAGAAACTTTATTAGTTTTTTATGGAACTATAAAAGATTTCAGATGCATTATATATTACCATCAGTAGTTGGTGAAATCGAATTGCGTGTTTCAGTTGAAATGAATTTTACCTTACAACTCCTGAAAGCCCAATTTTCGACAATGTTCTACATTATTCTTCGTAAAGTTGCAAGATTTTTCGCCAATGCAAAGATATAACAAGAAAGAAAAATCATGCAGTACGCGTTGATTAGTAACACTTTCCAACTGTACGCAATTGTTGTATCGAATAACTTTAAATATTCTTTGCCTACGATATCGCACAACAGACAGGACTGAAAAACATACATATAGATAGAATAATTGATTTTAAAATTACTCTTATTTGGAAAGTTTTAAAAAGGCTTAACGCAAAAGAAAATGCAGCCGTTAGATTATAAGTACAGCTTTTAAACTCTCTGAATACTTTACTGTAGCCCTGTAAATCTGAAAGTTAATCATATCATATACTATCCAAAACAATATTTTAGAATATTAATAATGCATGTCAATGTTTTTATGATTTTTATAGTACAAAATTTTTAAATATAACTTTTAAAAAATTCTGTCCTAAAACATAATACATTGGCTTTTTTCTATATTTTTTTTATTGTTGTTGTTGTTTTCCCTGTAGACAAACTAGTTGTACAGGACCTATTAATGACATTTTAAACAGGGAACATTCCATAGGGAACTTGAGTGTATCATTTTTTAAAAATTCTCAAAATATTCACAGATGATAGAAGCCGGAGACAAACAGATAGAAAGGTAGACAATCGGACAGACAGATGTACAAATTGAAATCATATTCCCACTAAAATTATAAGAAAGTGTTAAAACGCTCATGTAAACAAAAGTATAATTCCAGAAAATTTTTATTAATAGCTCTTAATGTAACTGATTATTTTTTTTTGTGGTCCTGTAAATCTAATGCTAACCATACTATATTACATAGAAGGCACACTCTTTTGTGTATACGAATAATATATTTCAATTGCATTAAGCTCTGTGGAAAATAAAATTATTAAAATTTGGTTTATAAAAATAACTCTAATACAAAACAATGCTTTGGAGTACTTTCAAGTGGCCCTGTACACAAACCAGTTAGAAATGTACTCTATTTTACATAGGAAACATCCGATAGGGCATCGAATAACATATTAAAATTTCGTTAAAGTATCTATACACTAAAGGTATTAAAATATGGTTTACAGAAACTCCTCTCATAGAACGCAATGCTTTCGAATACTTTTGGGTGTCGTTGTACACAAACCAGAAGAGGTATTCATTCCATTTTCAATAGGGAACATCCGATAGTGAACTTGAATAAAATATATCGGTTTAAAGAAATTCCATAAATATTTACGGGAATTAGAGCGCAGAAAAACAGACAGACGGGCACAAGTACAGTCAGACATATACACAAATTGAAATTATATTCACACTAAAAAAATCATAGAAAGTGTCAAAAACACTTAATGTAAACCAAAGTAGAATTCTAGCAATTTTTTATTAATAGCTCTTAATATAAATGAATATTTTTGTGTCACCCTGTAAATCTAATGATAACCATACTATATTCTATGCAAAGCATTCTTTTGTGCATATAAATAACATATTTCAATTTCCTAAAACTTCGTGGAAAGTAAAGTTATAAAAATTTGATTTATAGAAATATCTCACAAAGAACGCAATGCTTTGGAATACTTTTGAGTGTCCCTGTACATAAACTAGTGGTGGTACGTAATCTATTTTATACAGGAAACATCCAATAGTGAACTTGAATAACATATTTCAATTTCATGAAGATATTGTACAGTAAAGGTATGAAAATATGGTTTTAGAAATACCTCTCATATAACACAATTCTTTGACATACTTTCGAGTGTCCCTGTACACAAACCAGTAGAGGTATAAACTCCATTTTCAATAGGGAACATCCGATAATAAACTTGAATAACATATATCGGTTTCAAAAAATTCCATAAATATTTACGGGAGTTAGAGCAGGACAGACGGACAGATACATTGATATCATATTCACACTTAAAAAAATGTTAGAAAGTGTTAAAAACGCTTAATGTAAACGAAAGAAGAATTCTAGAAAATTTTTAATCATAGCTCTTAATATAACAGAATATTTTTGTGTCACCCTGTAAATATAATGCTAATCATGGTATATTCTATGCAAAGCATTCTTTTGTGCATATAAATAAAATATTTCAATTTCCTAAAACTTCGTGGAAAGTAAAGTTATTAAAATTTGATTTATAGAAATATCTCTCATAGAACGCAATGCTTTAGAATACTTTTGAGTGTCCTTGTATATAAAAGAGTGTTGGTATTTAATCCATTTTATACAGGAAACATCCAATAGTGAATTTGAATAACATATTTCAATTTCATTAAGATATGTAAAGGTATGAAAATATGATTTATAGAAATACCTCTCACAGAACACAATGCTTTGAAACACTTTCGGGTACCCCCGTACACAAACTAGTAGAGCTATAAACTCCATTTTCAACAGGGAACATCTGATAAGGAACTGGAATAACATATTTCAATTTCATTAAGATATGTGTACAGTAAAGGTACGAAAATATGATTTATAGAAATACCTCTCATAGAACAAAATGCTTTGAAATAATTTCGGGTGTCCCTGTATAAAAACCAGTAAAGGTATAAACTCCATTTTCAAAAGGGAACATACGATAGTGAACTTGAATAACATATATCAGTTTCAAGAAATTCCGCAAATATTTACGGGAATTAGAGAGAGCGGACAGACAGGCAGACGGACAGCCAGCCAGACAAACCGAAGTCATTAATACTTTTCAACCATATTGGGAAGTGTTAAAAATGTAAGACAGTGTTAAAAACGCTTAATGTAAACGAAAATACACATTTAGCGAATATTTATTAATAGCTCTTTATATAACTAAATATTTGTGTGTCACCCTGTAAATCTAATGCTAATCATGCTATATTCTATGCAAAGTATTATCTTTTGTGCTTAAAAATAACACATTTCAATTTCATAAATCTTCATGTAAAGTAAAGTTATTAAAATTTAGTTTATAGCAATATCTCTCATAAAACGCAATGCTTTGGAATACTTTTGTGTGTCTCTGTACACAAATCAGTGGTGGTATTTACTCCATTTTATACAGGAAATATCCGATAGTAAACTTGAATAACATATTTCAATTTCATTAAGATTTGTGTACAGTAAGGGTATGAAAATATGGTTTATAGAAATGCTTCTCATGGAACACAATTCTTTGAAATATTTTCGGGGGTCCCTGTACACAAACCAGTAGAGGTATACACTCCATTTTCAACAGGGAACATCCGATTGTGAACTTGTATAACATATTTCAATTTCATTAAGATTTTTGTACAGTAAGGGTATGAAAATAGGGTTTATAGATATGTCTCTCATGGAACACAATTCTTTGAAATATTTTCGGGGGTCCCTGTACACAAACCAGTATAGGTGTAAACTCCATTTTCAACAGGGAACATCCGATAGTGAACTTGTATAACATATTTCAATTTCATTAAGATTTTTGTACTGTAAGAATATGAAAATATGGTTTATAGAAATGCCTCTCATAGAACACAGTGCTTTGAAATACTTTTGTGTGTCCCTGTACGCAAACCAGTGGTGGTATTTACTCAATTTTATACAGGAAATATCCGATAGTGATCTTGAATAGCATATTTCAATTTGATTAAGATTTGTGTACAGTAAGGGTATGAAAATATGGTTTATAGAAATGCCTCTTAGAACACAATGCTGTAAAATATTTTAGAGGGTCTCTGTACACAAACCAGTAAAGGTATAAACTCCATTTTCAACAGGGTACATCCGACAGTGAACTTGTATTACATATTTCAATTTCATTAAGATTTGTGTACAGTAAGGGTATGAAAATATGGTTTATAGAAATGCCTCTCATAGAACACACTGCTTTGAAATATTTTCGGGGTCCCTGTACACAAACCAGTAGAGGTATAAATGCTATTTTTAACAGGGAATACCCGATAGTGAATTTGTATAACATATTTCAATTTCATTAAGATTTGTGTACAGTAAGGGTATGAAAATATGGTTTATAGAAATGCCTCTCATAGAACACACTGCTTTGAAATATTTTCGGGGTCCCTGTACACAAACCAGTAGAGGTATAAACGCCATTTTTAACAGGGAATACCCGATAGTGAATTTGTATAACATATTTCAATTTTATTAAGATTTTTGTACAGTAAGGGTATGAAAATATGGTTTATAGAAATTCCTCTCATAGAACACACTGCTTTGAAATACTTCTGTGTGTCCTTGTACACAAATCAGTGGTGGTATTTACTCCAAGTTATACAGGAAACATCCGATAGTGAACTAGAATAACATATTTCAATTTCATTACGATTTGTGTAGAGTAAGGGTATGGAAATATGGTTTATAGAAATGCCTCTCATAGAACACAATGCTTTGAAATATTTTGGTGGGTCCCTGTACACAAACCAGTTGAGGTACAAACTCCATTTTCAATTGGGAACATCCGATAGTGAACTTGAATAATATATATCAGTTTCAAGAAATTCCATAAATATTTACGGGAGTTAGAGCGCGGACAGACAGACAGACAGACAAACAAACCGAAGTCATAAACACTTTTCAACCTTGTTGGAAAGTGTTAAAAAAAGATTGCTTCAATTTAATTGACTGAGCGATGATAAACGATGAGTGGGACATTTGAAACCTCCAAAATTCTTCGCATCTTGAATTTCGTTGTTGCTAATTGAACACTTGTCCATCATTATCAAAATTCTGAAAAAAAAGTATTTTTGACGCTATTTTAGTTCATGACTTTACAATTAATGTATACAAGAAATGGTTGAGTACATGTGATACTGAACACGTAAATGTAAATAAAGAATTGTAGTATACTTTTATTCCATTAATATTAGAGTTATTTTTACTTCCATTATCCGACTACTGTAGGTGATGAAAATATTGTATTCGGTTAAAAAATTTCGATATCGAGTTTTCACATTTTTTTTTTTTTTTTTTTTTTTTTTTTAAGGTCTCTTGGGTTAAAAGAAAAGTGGCTTTTGGAAAATGACGTGTGTGTGAAGAACTTCTGACTATTATTATCTCCAAAATGGATAACGATAGAACGATAAACTTTAGAATTAAGGCAAAATGTACATATCATTTGGCCAACTCGTTTCAGATGTCCTTACGGATAAAATTGTTGGTTTCCGGTGAACAGATGATTTTGTCAGGTTTTGCTGAAAATCGGAATGGTATTTCAAAAACGGCACTAATATTTTTCTTTTCTTTCTTTTTTTTTTCCTTTCTTTCTTTTTTTTTTTTTTTTTTTTTTTTTTTTTTTCATTCAAATTTGCTATACATGAAACCTTTTTTGATTCCCTTTTGCATGTCTTGGTTTGGTTACTACGGATACATTTATAGTTCTTCTGATTAGGTAGGTTGGTTTTAGATCCCAGAAAATAGACTTTTAAAAAATGACTTTGCCGATTTTTTTTTTTAACTCGTTATGTAAATTCTCGTATATATGTCTTTAGGAGTATGAGTTAGTTTGCTTTCACATGAAAAGTTTTAGGTGTCTGATTTGTTGGTGTATCCAGAAGACATAAAATTGATTTATCTCCAAAACTAGTCGGCATAGGTGGACTCTGCTCAGTTCCCCATCATATTTATGTTCTCATAAATTTCTAGTGCGAAACATATTATAATCATGTTAAAAGAAATGAATATGACCAAAGCTTGATACAGTAACAGAATGAAATCCCCGCCTAATAGGCTATCCACCGTTCACTTCGATATATTTATCTCATTCTAATCTATTAATTTATTTTATCAGGGTCGATTCCGTTGTTTAGTTTTCATGCTACTGTTTCCAATGCAATAATCCTCAAAATTCATATTTATATGAAAAATTTACAATTTCGATATGTTGATAAAATCGTAAATTACGAATAATTTACGAAAATTTCTACAAATTTTTAAAATTGAAAAAATCATAGTCTATGATATTCATGCCAGTATCCTAAATAATATTTCGAAAGTGGTTTGACATCTTTACGATGAAAATATCCCTCAAGATTGACTTTTATGTGAGATTTTTCTCTATTCTGCCAAGTTAAGAAATTCGTAAATTTCCAATAACTTACGAAATTTTAATATTCGAAAATTCATAGTCATTAATATTCATGCCAGTGTTCTAAATAATATTTCAAAAGTAGTCTGACATCTTTACGATGAAAATATCTCTCAAAATTGACGTTTATGTGAAATTTTGCCTTATACTGCCATGTTAAGAATTTCGTAAATTTCCAATAACTTGCGAAATTTTCAAAGTAGCATATTTATAGTTACAGATGTTCATTCCGGCATCAAAACCAATATTTTAAAACTGGTTTGACATTTTCACAGTAAAAAGTTTCCATTTAATGCACGTTTAAGTGAATTTTTGTCCTATTCTCCCATGTTAAGAAAACCGTAAATTTCTCACAACTTACGAAGTTTTTTAGTTCGAATGTTGCAAATAAATAGGGTTCTTGACAGTATCGAAAGTAATATTTTAAATTTGATCTGACCTCTCTGCGATCATTTGTTCGTGAGATATCGTGTTAACAGACTAACAAACTAACGGACTAACACACTAACGGAATGACCCACTGACCCACTAGCAGACACCCTACAGACAGACACCATACAAATTTTGTCATTTTCGGATTACTCACACCTGAAAACGTATAAAAAAGTAAAAAAACCGAGGTCGAAATTTTTCACGATTACCTAAGTTCCCCATACCTATAGTATGATGGGGAACTAAAAAGTTTAAAATACGTGTAGTAGTGGAGTGGGTATAATGGAAGTCATGTGGTTGATACCGATACACACCAGATTTTCCTCCTTATAAATGTAAATTTAGTAAGGATCACATATATTAAATGAATATGAAATATGAAATTAAAATATTCATCTAAAGTTTATGCCAATACAAAAAATAGTAATTTAATTAGTAAGTTGTGTAATGAAGGGTGTATTTTTATTGTAAAGAACACAGCGGGAACCTTAACTTAGGTTATTAATAATGATATGTGATTTCGAAAACTCATTTAAGTATAGTGTCCAGCTAAGCGGGCAAAGCCAGCTAGTGTATTAATAAATATGAAAAAGTTTTATATGATCCTGAAATTTGTAGATTCTGGGTAATCAAAATGATTCTCCGGTCTCTTTTAAACACTTCACGGCTCAATTTATTTTAGGTTTGAAGGTCAAAATCCTTTTATGATTTTTTAATGCTTATTTTAATATATATAAACATAATAACACCATTCGAATACCGGTAACCCCCGAAGAACACGTTCAATTGGTTCTATGTTCTTTGTCTGTGTCTCTTAGAGTGACTTAAATCGAATAATTTTAGGCGATCCAAATGTTGTATTTTGAAGTTAATATAAGTTTGTTGCTGGAAAAGTTTGATCAAGATTGACAAGTTTCAAGGAATGTTTCGCGTGACAATTGTCTGTATAATTTTAAGTAAACTTTTAATTTTAATAACAGAATGAAATTCTATATAAATTTAGGTGCTTTAATAAAACTGGGGGTTGAGGGAGGCGTTAGCCCCCCTCACACAGAACTAATTATCATATAAAACTCTTCTGAAGCCTAATTTGAGTTGTTTAACATTAGTTTATGTAACAGTACTCGTTATCTTACCTCTTAATCTCCAACTTGTATTTATAGTATTAAATTTCAGGGTAAGAGGAAGTCGTGTGAGTGACACACCAGATTATTTTAATTCTAAATGGTAAACACTTCTAAGAAATCTTGTATTACATAATTCATATGAATTTAACAACAACAAAAAAAAGATTTATCTTAAATTTTTATTATCAAAATAAAAGAAATATAAAACAAAAAAATCTTGCAATGCATTACTTTTTCCAATTAAAATTACATTATCATGCCATCTAGTCCTCTCGTCACTGGTTTCATCTAAGAACTATTTTTCAAATTTCGTGATAAAAGTTATAATTCTCTTATAATTCTGAACAATTTTGCCTTCGGTCATAACTCTGTATCGTATCAAACAAATGTCATATTTGGAAATCATTTTACATCAAATAATATATGTATTTTAATCTTTTTAAAATGAATTACTCGAAAGTCATGTAGTTTGAAACCGTGTAAATTGGGGGAAGGTATCCTTGTTCTTCGAGGTATGCTTGTATAATATTTCCTAAGCAAAAAAAGGAAGATAATCTGGTGTGTCACTCACACGACTTTCTCTTACCCTGAAATTTAATAGGTACTATAAATACAGGTTGGAGATTAAGAGGTAAGATAACGAGTACTGTTATGTAAACCCAATTTAAACAATTCAAATTAGGCTTCTCAAGAGTTTTATATAATAATTAGTTCTGTGTGAGGGGGTACCGCCCCCCTCAACCCCCCTTTTCATTAATGCACCCATATTTATATTGAATTTAATTCGGTTATTAAAAAATAATTCTGTTTTTAAAAAATAATTTATTAAAATTATTATTTAAACAAAATATCTTAAATGATAATGCAGGCGATTTCCATATTAGACAAGTAGTATAACACCAAATGAGAAAAAAAAAAAGAAGAAAAAAAAAATGTTGAATTTATTCTCAATATTACATTAATTTTTATTTTTTATTTATTTATTTATTTATTTTTTTTTTTTGTTATAAATGAAAAAAATCTTAACTTTATTTTAAATTATCGCAGATCGATGGTTCAACCATTCGTTTTAAAGGCATTGGCGAGCTTTTTTGACAGATACCCATCATGAAAATTTACTCCCCTCGAGGGGGGCTTCCCCCCAGGGGGTTAAGCGAGGCTCCTATATACACAATTTTTTTTCCCAGTTGACTATCTCTATTACAAAAAATATATATTCGTTTCATTTGGTTTAGTGCAGTCTATAGATGTTAAACTCTACTTACCTGCAATTTCCCCCATAGACGTAATGTATTTGAATACTTTTGAGTGTCCCTGTACACGAACCATTTGCTTCATCTCAACGAAAAGTTTAGTGTAGCATCCCTATATGATACACATTTAGAATACCGAGTTTGGAATTTCTGCTACTATTTGTTCTTGAGATATGCTGATAACATTCAGGGGACCTCAGAACATGTAAATATAACAAAAACTCACGTTCGAAAATTTAACCCTAAAACAATACTTTCTCGACCCTATGGGTAAGAGAAAGTGAATAAATAAATAAATAAAATAAATAAATAAAAACCTTTTCTGCTAGCTTAAGGGCCCTCTTCACTCACCGCCGCCGGAAGCCGAAGGTAATGTTATTTTATGGGAAATGTTTCTTTACAAATAACTTATTTTAACTAATGCATATTTTTTTATTCTGTTTTCCCATTCTGAAAATTCTCAGCTGTTAAATTGACGGACCTTTTTTAAAAAAATATTTTTCTAATTTTTAGTGCTAGAGGCCTATTTCAGTCGGTACAGCGTTGTCGAATTTTTATACGTCACTCTTAATAGTGCTAAGGGCCTATTTCATTCGGTTTATTGAATGGGGATTTATTGAATGAAGTCCCCCCAAGGCACAACTTTGACATGAGTCCTCCCCCAGGCCCAACTTTGACATGAGTCCCCCCCAAGGTACCCCTATTTCAGTCGGTACAGCGTTGTCGAATTTTTATACGTCACTCTTAATAGTGCTAAGGGCCTATTTCAGTCGGTTTATTGAATGGGGATTTATTGAATGAAGTCCCCCCAAGGCACAACTTTGACATGAGTCCCCCCACCCCAGGCCCAACTTTGACATGAGTCCCCCCCAAGGTACCCCTATTTCAGTCGGTACAGCGTTGTCGAATTTTTATACGTCACTCTTAATAGTGCTAAGGGCCTATTTCAGTCGGTTTATTGAATGGGGATTTATTGAATGAAGTCCCCCCAAGGCACAACTTTGACATGAATCCCCCGCAGGCCCAACTTTGACATGAGTCCCCCCCAAGGTACAACTTTGACATGAGTCCCCCCAAGGCCCAACTTTGACATGAGTCCCCCCAGGCCCAACTTTGACATGAGTCCCCCCAAGGCCCAACTTTGACATGAGTCCCCCCCCCCAAGGCACACGTTTGACATGAGTGCCCCCCAAGGCACACCTCCCCCTCATTGGGAAAAAGAGAAAAAACGTTGTTTTGCGGCTATAAGACAGTTTGGACTTCCAACGTTATTTGTTACAGTATCTGCAGCTGAAACACATTGGTTTGATTTAATGAAAATTTTATCATGGAATTTAGATCGTCACGAATTAACTAAAGAAGAATTTGTCGATATTAACAAGTTTAGCAGTAGACCTCTGGCACTAAATTAAAATCTGTCAATGTCAGATTTTCATGTTTTAAATAATGAAATAATGTCGTGTCTGTATAATTTTTTTTTTTTTTTTTTTTTTTTTTTAAGCTGTAAAATACGAATTTTCAATATGTGAATTTTTTTCATTTTGCAATTTCAAAATAAAATATTAAAAATTAAAAAAATATATTTTTTAAAAAGGTCCGTCAATTTAACAGTTGGGAATTATCTGAATGTGAAAACAGAATTTAAAAATATGTATTAGTTAGTAAGTATTAGGTAAGTATATGTATTAGGTAGTAAGGAAAATTTCCCCAGAGAATAACATTGGCTCGGGCTTCCGGCGACGGTGAGTGAAGAGGGCCGTTAAAAGCGAAGGTAAAGGCTTTGTTCCCACACATTGCATTATTTACGTCGCTATACGCAAGCGAAGTGTGACGTCACTGACCGTCCGTGGATGCAAGAAAAATACTTCCTATGTTAATCGCCCATTGGATTTTTTGTAAAAAATTATTAAATATACAGGAATATTATTTCCCGATTTTAATCCCCGTATTTGAGTATAGATATGTATTAGTTATCGTATGCATATGTTAGATTGAGTTATTTTGCTGTCAAATTGACAAAATTTTAATTTTAAATTTAAAAAATTGCCATCCTTGGCTGGCGTTTTTTGTATTTCGCGATCAAAAACGTAATACGAAAATATACATGCCAGTTGTATATTTTCGTAATATGTATTGTACGAAATATTGTTTAATATTATTCATTACTCTTGTAATATAAGTTGTTAAAATAACCATGATTTTTGAAAGAAATTAAATATGTTCGCCCAATAATTTGGCGATTTATTTTTTTCCGCCAAGGATGACAGATATGAAATCTATTCCGTTGCAACATGGGTATCTTATAACACACACTTTATTTAGACATTTGAAAACAAATTTGACTTCAAATTATGATAGAATATTTATCATTTTCCTTTTAATTAGTATATTAGTTGGATATTTATTGTGTAAATATCATCCTTTGAAATGAAATGTTTATGTTTTCAATCGAATATGGAAGTTTGTCATTTTTTTTTTTTCTAGAGTTTTGAATTTTAAAATTCAAATTTTATCAATTTTATAGCAAAAACAACTTAATCTAACGCATGCACACCATCTACATATCTATATCCAAATATGGGGATTAAAATCGGGAAATAATTTTCCTCGATTTTTAATAACTTTTTACAAAAAATCCAATGGGCGATCCGCGTTTGTAATGATCGATAGATGGCACTTTTTCAGCTTTTGTTGTTAGTAAACATAATGGCCACGTGTATTAATTTGTGTTCTATTTGTATTACTACTTAATATTCGTGCTATAATTTCTCCGCCATTACATCATAGAAAACTGATTGCTTTTGGAAAAAATATTTCAGTTTATTCAACGTTCGATCGGAAGTAGATTTTTAACTGAAGCTGAACAAATATTAGTTTCAAATCATCTGATTAATTTTTTACTTCCATTAGCCGAAGCAACTGAAATTTTAAATTTGTCATTTGGAAATAAATGGAAGCTTAATTCTGGATTTTTTTATTTTTGGAGTTACACCGAGGCACACAACAGTAACTGTTATCTTTTTTACCGGATTTATTCATTTTTATTCAATAAATATATGTGAAACTAAATATCGGCAAGCAATGGCGTCTAGATGAATTCGAAAACTATGCATGTTAATTGTAATTTCACCTTAGCCCACCAGAGGGCGAGCATTTCATTACAATCGCGGATTAACATACGAAATATTTTTCATACATCTACGGTAACCAGGAAGCCTCAAAACGTGTAAATATACAAATAACAAGCGATGAATATTTAGCCTAAAACATACATTTTTTACCAAATCTCTATGATGAATTTATTTCAATTCACGAACAGCTTTCCTGGAAATGGTAAAATATTATTAGTAAAGCACATCCACTAACAACAAATAACTAGTGTGTTGTGGCCATCACAGGACTTTCTTCTATATTTTCCTGTACAAATTCACTCAGTAAAAATAATTTATTAAAATTATTATTTAAAAAATTTATCTTCCATGATATTGCAGACGATTTCCATATTAGAGAAGTAGTATAACACTAAATATAAAAAAAAAGTTGAATTTATTCTCAATATTACATTAAAAAAAAAAAAAAAAAAAAAAAAAAAAAAAATTGGTTAAAAATGAAAAAAATCTATAACTTTATTTTCAATTATCGCAGATCGATGGTTCAACCATTCGTTTTAAAGGTATTGCGAGCTCTTTTGAAAGGCACTCATCATGAAAATTTATTCCCCTCGAGGGGGAACTTCCTCCACAGGGGGGAGGGGAGAGGCGAGGTTCCTACATACACAAATTTTTTTTTGCCAGTTGACTATCTCTATTACAAAAAATATATATTCGTTTCATTTAGTTTAGTGCAGTCTATAGATGTTAAACTCTACTTACCTGGAATTTCCCCCATAGACGTAATATATTTGAATACTTTTGAGTGTCCTTGTACACGAACTATTTGCTTCATCTCAACGAAAAGCTTAGTGCAGCATCCCTATATGATACACATTTAGAATACCGAGCTTGGGATTTCTGCTACTATTTGGTCTTGAGATATGCTGATAACAGACACATAGACACACACACACAGACCATTCGCTAAAAACATAATTTTTGTATTCAGGGGACCTCAGAACATGTAAATATAACAAAAACTCACTTCTGAAAATTTGACCCCAAAACAATACTTTCTCTACCAATTACCATATGTATGGTTAAGAGAAAGTAAAAAAAAAGAAAAAAGAAGAAATTATTCCCTCATATGTCGAACAAAATTGATTTTCTTTCAACATTTAATACAATCCAGTCTCACTTCCGATTTTCACCAAAACTTGGCAAACTCATCTGTTGAACTGAAAAACAACAATCACACACAAAAGGATATATAAAAGCAAGTTAATATGGCGAGACTGAAAAAAAAATCCGTTGAGCCGTTTTTAAAAGAACGCATTTGCGAGACCTCAGTTTGACCTAATTATACAGGACGCCTATCAATTTCATTGCACTAACCATCTAATAACTTATGAAAGGGCATCTAATAGAGTGCTTATATAGAAACTTTGAAGAAAACCGTTAGAGCCGTTTATGAGATACGTACTTACGGTCCCGTTTCCGGTTCCCAATGTTCCATTTCCATTTTCTCAATTTGCACCAAAAGTTGGGAAAATCCTCTGTACACCAGACTTGTCTCAATTCTGAAGTTTCGTCGTTCTATCTTTATTAATTTCGGAGATATGACTGTCAGAAGGTTCCACACACACATACACACACAATGACAAATTGCCGAAAACATCAGTTTTGGACCCAGGTATTAATTATTGGTCAAATCTAAAACCTGTAGATGGCGCTGCACGCCGATATTAATGTTTTTGTTTTCTTCTTTTCTCTTCAGTGTGTTCTTCGTGTTCGTCTTTGTAGTATTCAATAAATGTAAGTCTCAGTAATTGAAATCCTATTATTTCCGATTTATGTCTTCAATCGACACCAATGAATAGAAATGAACCAACAGTGGCCTGCAGTCCCCACGACTCTGGACCGATAAGGTAAGATATTTACCTTATTTCAATTTAATATTCTGAAAATGACTATTAATGACTATTTATGAAAAGATATATCTAAAATACGTCGCCAAAGTAGCGACATGGTTTTGAATGATAATTTTTATAACGTCGTTAAAAGTTTAACGACATAAATTATGGCGCCCGAACAGGGACTGCCAGGCCCTTAAAATGTGAATTAGCGTTGTTTTTTATTCTATAGTCCAAATTTCTAAATTAAATCAATATGGCAACCGAACTCGAAAAATTAAAAAGAAAACGCTCTACCCTAAAGGGATTGTGTACTAAATTGATGAACACGATAAACATAAAGTTAAATGAACCCGACGAAGGGTTAAATGTTTTCGAATTTGAATCCCAGTTAGAAAAACTGCAAGTCAAGAATAACGAAATTATTGAAGTTGAAGATCAAATTGAGGCCAAAATCACGGATCTCAACGAGCTACAAACTGAAATAGAATCGAGACAAGAATATAGGGATTCAATTATTGATGTAAAAGCTCAAATTATGAATAAGATAGAGAAAATTAAAAATTCAAATGTCACTCGGGTCTTATTACAGCCAAGAAATGAGCAAATATCTAATTTGCATTTAGAAAGAAGTAATGCAAGTTCCGTGAGATTGCCCAAGATATCAATTCCTGTTTATGAGGGTTCTCCGGAAAACTGGATCGAGTTCTGGAACCAGTATGAAGTAACAATACATTAAAACAAGGATTTATCTAATGTTCAGAAATTTGTATATTTACGCAGCTTTTTAAAAGCCCAAGCTTTAACAGCTATTCAGGGTTTAGCACTCTCAGATCAAAATTACAATACCGCAATTGATTTATTAAAATCTCGATTTGGAAAAAAAGATATTATAATAAGATATAAAATCGATGCGTTATTAAATTTGAACCCTGTTAAATCTCCAAATCAAATTAAAGAATTACGCTTACTGCACGACGCCCTTGATGTTAATATTAAATCTCTCGAAAATTTAGGAGTTGATTTAAAATCCTACGGAAATTTGTTATTTCCAATTGTTACAAAATTAATACCTACCAGTATTATGATAGACTATAATAAAATGAAAACAGAATCCGAGGAATGGGATGTACAAGATTTGTTAAAACATTTAAAATTAGAAGTTCAAACAAGGGAAAAAACCTTTTTATTCTTAAAACGCGAAGTAGAAACTCACAATAGCGGGTACAAAATTTCAAATTCCAGATTTGATTCAAAATCATCGGAGAATAATAATGCATCCTACCGGAAACCGGTTTCGGGATATAAAAATTCTAACACAATGCAAAAGGCATCAGCCTTTAAATTAACTGTGAGTAAATGTACATTTTGTGTTGATGCAGTAAATGATCATGACAGTAAAATGTGTAAATTAAATTTAGAGGACAAAAAATTGTCTTTACGCAAACAGGGAATCTGTTATTTATGTTTCAAAAGAGGTAAACATACAGCTAAATATTGTTTATCGGGTCTCAAATGTGACACATGTTCAGGAAAACACAATACATTAATTTGCTATAAGCAAAAATCGGAAACTCCAACGGCTCAAATGAAAGATAAAAATCACATCGAACATACCCAAACAAATACTTCTGAGAACAGTGCTTACGAAAATGATAATTCTGTATTGTCCTATAAGTGTCCTGTACAAAATCCGCTTGAGAATAATGAAATATATTTACAAACTTGCTTCGCAAGAATAACAAATATTTCTAATTTAAACTCTTTAAAGTGTGCCATATTATTTGATAATGCGTCTCAGCGAAACTTCATAAATATATCACTCGCGCGTGAATTAAAATTGCCGGTGATTAGAAAAGAAACTCTAATCATATATCCGTTTTCTTGTGATCAACCCCAATCAAAGGAATATTCAGTCGTAAATTTCGAATTGTCTCATTTAAAAAATCACAAACAAAAATGTTATGTAGAGGCATTGGTCGTAAATCAAATATCTTTCACGAAGTTAAAAATTCTAGAGGACGCATTAATTCAAAAAGTTATGGTTTCGAATGAGAAAAAAGAAAATAATTTTTCTCAATTGCATTCGAAGGAGCCAGAGATATTAATCGGCGGGGGTTATTTTGGAAACTGCAAAAAAATAAAAAGAAAATTAATCGTTCGTTGTTTGCGGTAAATACATTATTGGGATGGACATTGTCAGGCAATAATAATTCAGGAAAGAATCCAGACAACTTAATTACTGGCGCCTCTGTGTTAAAGATTGAATGTGGTAACTCTATTTGTTTACATGAAAACCATCCATGCATGAAAATAAATGAATCATCCGATTGTACGGGTAATGATTTGCAAAGGTTATGGTCGTTGGATTTTTTGGGAATAAATGATGATAAATTGATTTCTACTTCCGATCTGGAAATAATAAATAAATTTGATAAACAGTTAGAATATAAACAGGGTCATTATGTTACTCATTTATTATGGAATGACAATGGTATTGATAAATTTGAGAATAATTTTGAAAATGCTAAACGGCAATTCAATTATTTGAGAAAAAGATTAAAAGCGGATAAATGGATTTTTGAGCAATATAGGCAGATAACCACAGAACAAGAACAACAACGAGGGATAGTTGAAGAATGTGGTCGCTCTCAAAGGGAGTATTTCGCCCCACATCGTGCGATTATTAGAAAGGAAAAACAAACATCAAAGGTACGAATTGTTTTTAATTGTTCCAGTAGAGTTTCGGGGTGTAAATCTTTAAATGATTGTCTCGTAAAAGGGCCATGTCTTACACCACCAATTTTGGATGTAATTAATAGATTTCGAATGTTTAAGATTGCGTTTTGCGCAGATATTGAAAAGGCGTTTTTAATGATAGAAATCGCGGAACCCGATAGAAATTTTCTGAAGTTTTTATGGTTTGATGAGGACACTCAGAATTATAAAATAATGCGAATGACCAGAGCGACATTTGGTTGTACAACTTCTCCTTTCTTTTTAACGGCAACAATTAAGAAACACATTAAGGAATATAGGGAAATTTATCCGGATAGTTATGAAATGTTAAATTCAGCTCTATTTGTGGACGATTTGCTTTATGGCTCCGATACCGTAAACGGTGCCTGTGAATTAACTTCTACTGCGGTAAATATTTTAGCAAAGGCTGGAATGAAATTGAGAAAGTTTAGTACGAATTCACAGAAATTAAAGAACATGTGGGATAAAAATGATTGTTTTTCGGAGGTAAACAATGATAGTGTAATAAATATTCTTGGATTGGTGTGGGATAAAGATAGTGATAAATTAGGATTAGCTTTGAAATCTATAGTTGAAAATTTGGATATATCGGTATGTACGAAAAGATATGTATTGCATACAGCTGCAAAATTTTTTGATCCTATTGGGATTATATCTCCCTTTTTAATTAGGATAAAGTGTTTTCTTCAAAGAATGTGAGAAAGAGGTATGGATTGGGATCATGAATTGCCGGATGATCTTAAGGGAATTTGGATAAAGTGGTGTAACGAAATTAAGGATTTATTAGAAATTCGAATAGATAGATGCTATTTCACGTATGTTGATTTGAAAAATTCGTGTGTAGAACTACACATTTTTTCAGATGCTTCACCACTTGCATATGGTTGTGTTGCATATTTTAGGGTCATCAGTAATGATAAAAAATGTTATGTAAGCATGATTATGTCGAAGGCTAGAGTTGCGCCGCTAAAGAAACTAACGTTACCAAGATTGGAGTTAATGGGAGCGGTGATAGCAGCTAGAGTAGCGAAATATATTTGTGATATATTTAAAGAAATTAACATCGAGAAATTTTATTGGACAGATTCTACTATCGTTTTACACTGGGTGAAGGGATCGGCGAAACAATGGAAACCCTTTGTTAAAAATAGAGTAGTTGAAATTCAGGAATTGTCAGTACCCGAAAATTGGTCATATTGTAATACCAAGAATAATCCCGCAGATTTAGTTACTCGTGGTATTAGCGCAAATGCGTTAGTTAATAATGATTTTTGGTTTAAAGGTCCAAAATGGTTACCTGAGCTAAATGGTAAAGGTAATGATATTGGGGAAAAGGTGGACACGCAATATATTACCGAAGAAAAAAGGAAAACACCTGAAAAAATAATTCAGTTTAAAATCTCTATAGAAACAGTTGAACCAATATTGGATCTTGAAAAATATAGTAATATTTTAAGTGTCCTCAGAATTACGGCATGGATAAAGAGATTTCTTAACAACGCGAATCCTAAAAACGAGAAAGTTAAGGGTCCATTATCAGCAGAAGAAATTGGTAGTGCGCAAACAATGTGGGTTAAATATACACAGAAAATTAGTTTTCCGAATGAATTAAACTGTTTGATAAATGGGGAACCTATTTTGAAAAATTCAAATTTAATTGAGTTCTCACCATTTTTGGATTCCGAGGGAATAATGCGTATCGGAGGAAGGCTTCAGAAATCAAATTATTCTTTTAACGAAAAACACCCGATCCTGTTGCCTTCAAAGGGTAAATTAATTGATTTGTTAATTAAAAATGCGCATGAACGAGTTTTTCATTTTGGCATTAATGATACATTAGTTCAATTACGGGAGGAATTTTGGGTAATCAAGGGCAGACAGGCAGTAAAAAGCGTATTAAGAAGATGCAGAATTTGCATAAAATTTAATTCTAGAGCTGGAGCCCAGATAACAGCTCCGTTACCTGCAGATCGCATCAATGAACAAAAGCCCTTTGCAGTGATAGGCCTTGATTTTGCAGGCCCATTATACATCCGAAATAATGATAGCAAATATTATATATTGTTGTGCACATGCGCAATAACTAGAGCAGTGCACCTAGAATTGGTAGAGAACCTATCAACCGAAACCTTTGTACTAGCATTCAGAAGAATAGTAGCGAGGCGTGGTCTTTGCCATACGGTATACTCCGATAACGCACGAACCTTTCATCGAGCTGATATAGAGTTAAAGCACATCTGGAAAATAATCAGCCATCCCGACGTTAAAGATTACTATAGTAGTAATAAAATATTTTGGAAATATATCATGGAAATGTCGCCACGGTGGGGAGGCTTCTATGAAAGACTGGTTCGATCCGTAAAAACTGCATTAAGAAAGGTGGTTGGCAAAACCACTTTAACACACACACAACTACATACAGTTATATGTGAAATTGAAGCTTCAATAAATTCGCGACCCATTACATATATATATATGCAGACTCAGGAGAACCTTCTCCAATTACGCCAGCACACTTCTTGGTAGGTCAACGACTAACTACCCTACCTATCGTGCATATGAAACCCCATGTGCTTCCTGGAACTTCTCTAACATATGTGAAACGTTTCAACCAAAAAGAACGAATATTGGACCAGTTCTGGTCAAGGTGGAAGAAGGAATACCTTCTTCAGCTGAAAAACGCCATGACAAGTCGACACTCCAGTATTCGAGAATATTCGCCAAACGATGTTGTTTTAATCCACGATGCTAAATTGCCAAGACACTTATGGAAATTAGGAGTAGTAACTCAAGTGTTTCCCGGTAGAGATGGAAAGGTACGATCTTGTGAGTTAAAAACAGCTACAGGTACATTTAGACGTCCTTTCCAGTTGATTTAACCAGTTGAAATTTTTGAAAGAGACTAAAATAAACTTAAAAAACTTATATTTACAAACTATGACTTTTGGGTGGAAATTTAAATTGTCTTTGATATAATTACAATTAGAAAATGAACATAAAGTTAATGTTCATCCGGGGGCCAATGTATTAATTATTGGTCAAATCTAAAACCTGTAGATGGCGCTGCACGCCGATATTAATGTTTTTGTTTTCTTCTTTTCTCTTCAGTGTGTTCTTCGTGTTCGTCTTTGTAGTATTCAATAAATGTAAGTCTCAGTAATTGAAATCCTATTATTTCCGATTTATGTCTTCAATCGACACCAATGAATAGAAATGAACCAACAGTGGCCTGCAGTCCCCACGACTCTGGACCGATAAGGTAAGATATTTACCTTATTTCAATTTAATATTCTGAAAATGACTATTAATGACTATTTATGAAAAGATATATCTAAAATACGTCGCCAAAGTAGCGACATGGTTTTGAATGATAATTTTTATAACGTCGTTAAAAGTTTAACGACACCAGGAGACCTTAAAACAAATAAGTCAGATGAAAAGCCTATATCGAATTTTTTAATTGGATACAATATTCCCATTACCTACGGTAGTCGAGTAATAGAAGAAAAAATGAACACTACATTTTCCATTTTAATAAGAAAGTTGTTGTAGTGTTTCTCAATAACAATATTCAATTTTGTGGAAATCTAAGTTGTAAATACAAGTCCACTTCATAGCAAAAGTGTTGAATTCGCAGAGGAATGAAACAAAACTTCGATATTGGACAACAAAATGCGTTGTAATTTTAAAATTATATGAGATATACTAGTGAAAATATCAATAAAATGCATATTTGATTAACATTAAATTTGATAATCACTATCTGATGTAACACACTGTTAAATTTTTATCTTGGAATATATCTTCAGTTTGTATACAATGTTACTTTTTCTTCAAACAGAAAATGCTACCCTTGTTATCTGACCTTTAAGAAGTTTACCAACACTTCTAGATAATCAAAAGAAAGATATCGGTATCTATGAGGAAAACCCCTTATAACTTATTTCGCTTGACATCAAAAAGTATTCAAGAGTTCTTTTCTTTAGAATAGGTCCATGGTCTTTAGAGAGAAATCTGCAGTTTCAAAAGCTTCTATTTTGAACTACAACATCTTCATTTCATTTCATTTCAAATATTTTCATCGGAATAACTGCTTTCTTTAGCTAGTTTTAGTTAAAAAAAAAAAAAAAAAACTTGAATTTAATTAAATAGTGATTTTTCTATAAGATCAGTAATTTTCAGTCGGAAGAAAAGTAGTTCAAAAATTATAAAATATCAATGCTTTAAATCAAATTAAATACCTTTTACTTTAAAATCTCTAATTTTCACTCGAACTTAGTGATTTGTGGAATGTGAACTCATGATCACTAAGCCAATTTTTAATCTTTGACAAAATCGGTTTCAATTCGCAAAAAAAAAGACTCTATTATACTCTAATAATTATTAATAATAATGACCATCTTTTGTCAGGAACAATTCCGGTTAGACCGCTTCAAAACAAAGACTTTAGGTAGCTTTTATTTTTTTTCCTTAGAAATGCTATGCATTTTTATTTTTTATTTATTTACTTATTATTATTTTTTTTAATTAATCTGCATAAATATTACATCATTAGAAAGGTCTTTCAAAACTGAACATTTTTTGTGCTTACACTTTTCCCTTAATCTCAATATGTAACTAGTATGTTGTGGCCACCACAAGACATTCTTCTATATTTTCCTATATAAATTCACTCAGTAACAATATTAAAAAAAAAAAAAAAAAAAAATCCGAGTTTTTTTTTGTTAAATTAAAAAAATCAATAACTTTGTTTTAAATTATCACATATTTATAGTTCAACCATTCGTTTTAAAGGTATTGACGAGACCTTTCGAAAGATACCCATCTTGAAAATTTACCCCCCTCGAGGGGGGACTTATCCCCCCCCAGGGGGGTTGACGAGGCTCCTACACATACAAAAAAATTTTCCCAGTTGACTGTCTCTACGATGCCCTGTCTTGCGATGCCCCCACATGCACAAAATTTTTTTCCTAATTAACTACTACTATTATCAGTAATTCATATTCATTTTAGAATCACAGGTTAACCCGTTAGTAGTCATTAGTTGGTCGATTTGCCGCCCATCCTTCAGTGTTGCCAAAATTTTTTATTCATTAGCCACCAAAAAATTTTAGAAGTAGCATTTGATATGCATAAAACGCGACTAAAATCGAAGGAACGTCGATCACATCACTTCTTAAAATTATTGGTGTGAGTTAAATAAAAAGTGCGCAATCTGTAATAGGTAGCACTGTCTATAGCGACTACTAACGGGTTAAGAATAATTCTCATTATGTACATTTATACGAAATTTTGTGCTATAATGCCATGTTAAAAATTTAGAAAAAAAAAACGATCACAGCGCCTCCTGTTGTGCGATTGATCCCCAAATCAAATCAACACCAGTTTATATCAGGGGCCAACTAAATACCAAGTTTGGTTAAATTTCGTTTAAAAAAAAAAATATATATATATATATACGATTTTTTTTCTAAATTTTTTTTCGTAAAAGTAAAAAAAAAAATCGATAACTTTGTTTTAAATTATCACAGATTTATAGTTCAACCATTCGTTTTAAAGGTATTGACGAGACCATCCGAAAGATACCCATCTTGAAAATTTACTCCCCCAGGGGGGTTGACGAGGCTCCTACACATACAAAAAATTTTCCCAGTTGACTGTCTCTATTATAAATAATTCTTGTAATTTTCATAATGATTACTAAAAAATAATTCTATTTATGCACATTTATACAAAATTTTGTCCTATATCACCATGTTAAAAAATTAGAAAAAGCGGGATGGCAACGCAACCTGTAAGATAATTTTTACCAAAAGTTGTTAGGCACTAATTTATGTGAAGGTGCAACTACATACCAATTTGTATGAAATTCTGTGCAGTAGAGAAAAGGTTTCAACGAAAGTTTATAACTACCATTGCAATTCTAAAATACCCATGGAGGATAAAATTAAAATGTAATATAAAATTCAATCATAAAAACTAATAGTTATTAACATAATTTTCTTGCAGTCATGATAATGTACTTATCTCATATAAACAAACAGTTGATTGTGACGTCATATTTATCAAATTAGTTAAAATAAATAAGGTACCTATGGTTACTTTGTTACAAATATGGTACCTTTCATTTGGTACCTTATTTGTAACGAAGTTCTGATTAGATATTTTAGAATTAATCTATATATATAAAAATGAATGTTTGTCTGTATGTTATTTATAAAATCGTAAACGGCTTGACCGATTTCGATCATTCTTTTTTTGTTTTTTTCCTTATAGGTCAGGGATGGTTTAGGAAAAAAAATTGAAAAAATCTTTAAAATTAATTAAAATATGAAAATAATAAACTTATTGACTTATATTGACTTAGTATAAGCCATTTAAATTTTTAATTGTTGCCAAAAAAAGTTTACGAGATATATTTATTTATTGTTTTCAGCATAAAATGAAATATGCTTTTACGCGAAAAATAAGAAATTACTAAATGTTAAATTGGTCGATGAGAAAATGACACTTTATAATTTTAAAATGAAACAAGACCTTCCGGCTTTTTCGGAAGGGTAGGTTGATTTCTTTTTCCTTATCAAGTAGCCGTCATTTTGTTTCAAAATAGCGGCTACAAATTATTAATGCACTTGGTAGAAATATTGATGTAGGCTATGCAAAAATGGAGTTTTAAGCAAATCGGTTCATAAATACACTTTTATGTGAATTTAAAATTTTCAAGTGGCCGGCGCTAGGAAAAAAAATGGTGGGTTAAGTTGACAAATATATGAAATGCGTTTGTGAGATAAGACTACTGTACACACATAGTTCGAATTAATTCAAAATCTCAAAAGTCATTGTGTTGAAAAATTAAGTGGCTGCCACTTCGATAAAAATGGCAGAGAAAGTTGCTCATCTAAGATATCGTTGTAAATTTGAAAATATTTTTTTTTTTTTTTTTTTTTTTTTTTTTTTAGAAATTCTTTTAAAGAGGCTTAGTAAGTTGATAAAATGTTAGTTTCCTGCATTTCTAGTTTGTTTTAGTATTAAAATAGTCTAATTTTACCTTAAAAACGGATTAAAAAGATCCAGTAACGTATGTAATGGATTTGGCGCCAAATTTGGCGACTTTTCCCCTATGGCGACTTTTTTGGCGACTTTTGGCGAGAAAATACTTATTATCGATATACCAAAGATGGACGCAATAACGTGATTGGTTCAT
Organism: Salticus scenicus; assembly: GCA_963930645.1. Taxonomy (NCBI): domain Eukaryota; kingdom Metazoa; phylum Arthropoda; class Arachnida; order Araneae; family Salticidae; genus Salticus; species Salticus scenicus. Next base: position 74,301,184 of record OZ005653.1, on the reverse strand, counting down.
GAGTTACGTGAATTTTCTAAATTTTTGTTGTTTGAATGATAAATCCATTTTTCAACTTTGATTTGAATTGATTAAGTATTTCTAAAGTTCCAGCAAACACATCGAAGATATTTGAAGCATAGGTTACTGTCCAACTGTGGTTTAAATCAGTGCCGTGTTTCAAAAGTTATTATTATGGCAAATTTTCAAATGGCAGTCTAAGTGGCTGCGACTTGTAAAACAAAATAGCAAAACAACTTGCCCATCGAAATCATCCAGTACATTTGTACGATAAGTTCATTGTCCAGTTCTAGTTTAAATTAAATCAGAATTTCAAAAATTATAATCATAAAAAATTTTCAGGTGGCACCACTTGTAAAAAAAAGTGGAGTGAGATGCCTAGCGAACTTATCTGAGATATTTGAATGATAAATCCACTACCCAAACTTGAAGCGAATTGATTCTGTCTTACTAAAGTTACCATAATGACAAATTTTCAAGTGCCGCCACTTGAAAATAAAATTGCGGATCAAGTCATCAAGAGAACTTATCCTAGATATTTGAACCAAAAGTTCACTAACCAGCTTTTATTTGAATCAGTTTAGTATTTTAAACGTTATCGTGATGGCATATTTTCAAGTGGCAGAGTGATTTCAAGTGGCTGGAACTTAGACACAAGATGTCGGGACAAGTTGCCTAGTGAAAACATTCAAGATAATTATATGATAATATCACTGTCAAAATTTGGTTCGATTTGAAGAATTATTTCAAAAGTTATCGTGATTTTAAATTTTCAAGTATAAGCCTGATTTCAAGTGACCGCGCTTAACTTAAGATATCTGCCACTTTATTAAAAGTGGCGGATATAGTTTATTAATAAACTTCATTGAGATCCTTATGTGGTCTGTATTTACATCACAATTCAAACAATTTCGGAATACGCTTTTTACAATTTAAATTTGAAATTTTCAAGTTGTCTCCACTTGAAAACAAAATGGCGGAGCAACTTGGTTAACAAACTCATCTAAGATATTTATAAGATAAGTTAAGACACTGTTCAAATTTGGTTCCATTTGGAGTATTATTTCGGAAGTTATCATGGTTTTAAATTTTCAAGTGGTGGCCTGATTTCAAGTGGTCCCGCTTAACTTATGATATCCACCACTTTATTAAAAATGGCGGATAAAGTTCATTAATAAAGTTATTTGAGACACTTGTGTAATCTATGTATACATCAAAATTAAAAGAAATTCGCAATACGCATTTTACAGTTTGAATTTGAAATTTTCAAGTGGTCTCCACTTGAAAACAAAATGGCGGAGCAACTTGGTTAACAAACTCATCCAAGATATTTATAAGATAAGTTAAGACACTATTCAAATTTGGTTCGATTTGGAGTATTCTTTCGGAAGTTATAGGGATTTAAAATTTTCAAGTGGTAGCCTGATTTCAAGTGGTCCCGCTTAACTTAAGATATCTGCCACTTTATTAAAAATGGCGGATATAGTTTATTAATAAACTTCATTGAGATCCTTATGTGGTCTGTATTTACATCAAAATTCAAACAATTTCGGAATACGCTTTTTACAATTTAAATTAAAAATTTTCAAGTGGTCTCCACTTGAAAACAAAATGGCGGAGCAACTTGGTTAACAAACTCATCTAAGATATTTATAACATAAGTTAAGACACTGTTCAAATTTGGTTCCATTTGGAGTATTATTTCGGAAGTTATCATGGTTTTAAATTTTCAAGTGGTGGCCTGATTTCAAGTGGTCCCGCTTAACTTAAGATATCCGCCACTTTATTAAAAATGGCGGATAAAGTTCATTAATAAAGTTATTTGAGACACTTGTGTAATCTATGTATACATCAAAATTAAAAAAAATTCGGAATACGCTTTTTACAATTTGAATTTGAAATTTTCAAGTGGTCTCCACTTGAAAACAAAATGGCGGAGCAACTTGGTTAACAAACTCATCTAAGATATTTATAAGATAAGTTAAGACACTGTTCAAATTTGGTTCGATTTGGAGTATTATTTTGGAAGTTATAGGGATTTTAAATTTTCAAGTGGTAGCCTGATTTCAAGTGGTCCCGTTTAACTTAAAATATCTGCCACTTTATTGAAAATGGCGGATAAACTTCATTAATAAACATCATTGAGACCCTCGTGTGACCTGTATTTACAACAAAATTCAAGCAAATCTTGCTTTAAATATGCTTTTTACAATGTCGGTTTGAAATTTTCAAGTGGCTGCCACTTGAAAACAAAAAGTCGGAGCAACTTGGTTAACGAACTCATCCAAGATATTTATAAGATTAGTTCACTGTCCAAATTTGGTTTGATTTCGAGTATTATTTCGGGAGTTATCGTGATGACAAAATTTTCATTATAGTATATATATATATATATATATATATATATATATATATATATATATAGATAAACGAAGTGATTGCAATAGGTCGATTTCTAAAGAAATCAACCTAATAGTAATATTTCAAATCTAACATATTTCTTCTGAATTTTATATCACAGCATTTTTTTATATACCTCAACTTCAGATTTTTTTTCTTTTTTTTTTATGGCGGATGAAGCACGCTTGGCATAAACGCTAATTCAGCAATATATTAAAGGTATTTTCTTATTGATAATTCTTGACATTTTTTTATAATTTTGATGCTGAAGTAGATCGGACATTTTCCGCCAAGGTAAAGATAGAAAGAAATACGCAAGCGAAGTGATGACGTCACTGGCCGTTCGTGGATGTAAGAAAAATATTTCCTATGTTAAACGCCCATTGGATTTTTTGTAAAAAATCATTAAAAATCGAGGAAAAATATTTCCCGATTTTAATCCCCGTATTTAGGTATAGGTATGTATTAGTTATCATGTCCATGCATTAGATTAAGTTATTTTTGTTGTAAAATTGACAAAATTTAAATTTTTTATTTCAAAACTCTAGAAAAAACTAGTATGTTGTGGCCACCACAAGACTTTCTTCTATATTTGCCTATACATATTCAATCAGTAACAATATTTAAAAAAAAAAAGTAAGATTTTTTTTTCGAAGTTTTTTTTTTTTTTTTTTTTTTTGTTAAAAGTAAAAAAAATCTATAACTTTGTTTTAAATTATCACAGACCAGGTCAACCATTCGTTTTAAAGGTATTGACGAGACCTTTCGAAAGATACCCATCTTGAAAATTTATCCCCCCAGGGGGGGGGGGGGGGTACTTCCCCCCCAGGGGGGGAAGCGATGCCCCCCCCATGCAGAATTTTTTTTTCCTAGTTACATACTACTATTATCAATAATTCATATTAATTTTACAATCACAAGTTTAAAACAACTCTTATTATGCACATTTATACGAATTTTTGTCCTATGCTGCCATGTTAAAAATTTAGATAAAATGCTATCACAGCGCCACCTGTTGAGCTATTGATCCCCAAACATAATCAGCACCAGTTAATGCCGGGGACAAATTAAATACCAAGTTTGGTTAAATTTCGTTAAAAAAAAAAAAAAAAAAAAAAAAAAATGCGATTTTTTTTCTAAGTTTTGTTTTGTTAAAACTAAAAAAAATCGATAACTTTGGTTTAAATTATCACAGATTTATGGTTCAACCATTCGTTTTAAAGGTATTGACGAGACCTTTCGAAAGATACCCATCTTGAAAATTTACTCCCCTCGAGGGGGGACTTCCCCCCCAGGGGGGTTGGCGAGGCTCCTACACATGCAAAAAAATTTTCCCAGTTGACTATCTCTATTATAAATAATTCTTGTAAATTTAATAATGATTACTAAAAAATAATTCTCTTTATGCACATTTATACAAAATTTTGTCCTATATCGCCATGTTAAACATTTAGAAAAAGCGGGATGGCAATGCAACCTGTAAGACAATTTTTACCAAAAGTTGATAGGCACTAATTTATGTCAAGGTGCAACTACATACCAATTTGTATAAAATTCTGTGCAGTAGTTCCTGAGATACAGTTGCCACAAAATTTTGTCACACACACACACACACACACACACAGACAGACAGACAGACAGACAGACAGACAGACAGACATTTTCTAAAAATGGTCAAATCGTGTTCTACAGCTCTCAAAACGTGTAAATCCATCAAAAACCCGAGGTCGAAAATTTTTACGAATCCAATACTTTCTCTATATTACATATAGAAGAAAGTAAAAATGTAAACTTCCATATTCGATTGAAAACACAAACATTTCATTTCAAAGGATGATATTTATACAATATCCAACTAATATACTGATTAAAAGGGAAATAATAAATATTCTATCATAATTTGAAGCCAAATTTGTTTTCAAATGTCTAAATAAAGTATCTAATATAAGATACTAATATGCTGTAGCGGAATAGATTTGATGTCGGTCATCCTTGGTAAAAAAATAAAATATCGCCAAATTATTTGGCGAACATAATTTAATTCCTTTCAAAAATCATGGTTATTTTAACAACTTATTTTAAGACAGTAATGAATTATATGAAACAATATTTCGTACAATGCATATTACGAAAATATACATCTGGCATGTATATTTTCGTATTACGTTTTTGATCGCCAAATACAAAAAACGCCAAGAATGACAGATTTGAAATTTAAAATTATTTTTTTTTCAATTTGACAGCAAAATAACTCAATCTAACACATGCCCATGATAACTAATACATATATGTACCCGAATATGGGGATTAAAATCGGGAAATAATTTTCTTCGGTTTTTAATCATTTTTTACAAAAAATCCAACGGGCGATTAACATAGGAAATCATTTTCTAGCATCCACGGATGGTCAGTGACGTCACATTTCGCTTGCGTATAGGAACAATAATCGCGTAAATTATATTTTGGTCTAAAATGGCAACAAAAATTTAAAAGTCGCCAAGGGCATTAAGGCTGTACCATGATCAAGTTTACATATTAATTTATTTATTTTTCTATATACCAACTACTATTAACTAAGCATGAAGTATATATAACCACAAAATAATAATAATTGTCTCATGCGATAGAAGTAGCCGATCATAGCATATTGTAATATTATATTTGGCTTGAAATTGCTGTCATTCTATGGTTGATCGATTAATGGCCTTATTCACCATTAACTTCAACTGCCAGTTCAAAGCAAAAACTTTAAAAACGTCTATAGGTAGAGTGCAGCTTTCCAAGAAAATTCGGCATGTTATTTCTGCCATCTAGCGTCAGAGTTTTCATATAATTTTTTATTGGTTATCTTCAGGTGAAAAATCTGAAAATAATATTGCCGCTAGATGGCAGATGCAAATTGTCAAATTTTGCTAAAATGTTGAACTCTGACTTTGTACGCTTTTCAAGTTTTCGTGTTCAACCGGGAGTTGAAGTTATTGGTGAATACCGCCGTAAATCAAATAAATATAGAGAATAACTTAAAAGCAAATATTATGTACATCACGTATAATGTTGCTCATATATAACTAGGATTCAAATATAAAGGGCTACTTCAAAATTTTCGATACTGTCCGTATCAAAATTGTCATATATGATAAGCACCTAAATGGAAGCCCACGAAGTCATTGTCGTAGGCAATAGGGACAGGTATCGCAGAATGCGAGGACGAACAAGGCGCTGCCGAAGGTAGCGGGAACCAAAAGCGAACTTTTGAGCGATTTCAGTATTATTATTTTCTCTTTTTTTCATAAAACTATATAGAAAAGAGTTTCCTTTAAATATAGTGACCAGCGAAGCGGGCAAAGCCTGCTAGTTAAAATATGAAAATAATTTCAAAATTGGACATTTAAATTTATGATTGTTGTCAAAAGAATTTACCAGTTATTGTTATATATATATACTAGCCGGCAATGCCCGCTTCGCGGGTCCCTATTTTTAAATGAATCACTATAATTACTGAATTCTCAAAATTGCATTAATTTTTATCACGTGAAAAAAAAAAAAAAAAGAGAGAAACAAAATCTGATTGGGAAAAAGGTCGCACCGGGTTCTCACTGCCTTCGGAAAAAATTCCCAAAATGCTCTAACTCTTATTTCTATTATTTTCCCCCTTCGCCCCCCCCCCGCTCCCGTCTATCCTAATAATTTTACAAATTCGAAAATATCGGCAATCGATTTGTAAGTATCAAAAACCTCTGTGCACCAGTTTTGAACGATCTATCTCCATCTTTATTTATTTTTTTTGCCCCTCTGCTCCCCCCCCCCCCACCTTCCAGCCCCTCCTAATAATTTTAAAAATTCGAAAATATCCGCAATCGATTTGTAGGTGTCGAAAACCTCTATGTGCCAATTTTGAATGATCGAACTCTGTTTTTTTTTCTCCCTCCGCCCTCCCCCCCCCCCTTCCCGGCACTCCTAATAACTTTACACTTTCGAAAATATCCCCATTCGACTTGCAGGCCTCTAAAACCTATCTGTACCAATTTTGAACTTCCTAACTGTAGTTCTCATTAGAGCCTATGAACAAATTTTTATTTAAGCACTTTTTAATGCGTTTATGCTGCATTCATCATAATGGAATTAACATACACTATAAATTTCTTAAAAGCATTTTCTGACAAAATAATTTATTTACGGGACCCCACAAAAGTATTAACATGACGTATTGTAGTCATCCAAATGATGTCAAATAAGGTTGAAATATTAATGCGTTATAATTAACTAAATAGGTGTGTTCTTTTTAGTGTATATAATTACTGTGGCTCCTTTTCTGGGATATATAAAAGAACTTCGTACTATTACGGTCTATAATCGGTATTTCTTGAAAGTGCATTTTAACATGCTTACACCTCGTTAAATATAATGAAATTCTATTAGAATTTTAATAGAATGTTTTTCAGTGGAGAAGTGTGGTCATAGAATTGGTAATTCATTTGCAGGGTTACACAAAATAATTCCGATATGTTATGTAATCATTTTGCATGAAATTTGGTACAAGTATTTATGAATTACAGGGAATTAATACAAGGCAATCAGTTATTAGGAATACATATTTATACATGTAAAATATATATATATATATATATATATATATACATACAGATAGTTATAAAAAGAGAGATAAAGCAGAAGGTTGAGAGGGGCGGCAGCCCCCCTCAGAAACGTTTCTGTTTAAGTAGCAAATCAATCGAATAAATATATAAGTATTATGTAATAAGGAATTTAAAAAAAAAATGATCTGCTGAATAATGCGTGATGCAAATAGGACGTTGAGGCTCCTGATATGCAGATCCACTAGTTAAATATTCATATTAATTTTACAATCATATATAAAAAATAACTCTCATTATGCACATTTGAAATTTTGTACTATACTGCCACATTAAAAATTTAGAAAAAATGGAATGACAGGGCAACCTGTGAAGCGATTGATCCCCAAATGTAATCAGCCCCAGTTAACGTCAAGGTCTACTAAATACCAGGTTTGATTAAATTTCGCACATTGGTTCGCGAGATACAGCTTTCACAAAATTTATGATACATATATTTATAAGGGATTTTTAACCAAAAAGTACATTTGGAACGCAGTTGAAATAATTAGATCTTCAAATTAATTACGCAGCATCTGAAAAACCCTTAAGAAATTTCAACTTTTGGAAAATATCTAAAATCTAACTCTCTCCTTGTCAGATAATTTGATTAATTTTTAATCTGTTCAAATGCACTTTTGATAAAAGTTGCCCAATATATCTAGCTTTCAACCTATGCAATAATTTTTTTTTTTTTATCTTTCGCACATGCTAAGTGAAAACTTTTTTATAAAAATGCTCATGTGTCATGAGATAGTTGAGATGTATTCTGATTGCAGCATATTGTTTTAAAAGTGTTTTTACAACTTTTCTAAAAGTGGGAATAATTTTCGTAAAAACTCTGTATATTATCAGTAAAAACATGTTGATTTTTTTTTTTTGAATAAATGCTTATATCTCCGTTATTTAATATACTATTGTCACACAAATTCATCCAGAAACTGAACTGGGTCTGTATTAACATACCCTAAAGTTACAGTTCATTTCGTTCACTTAACGATACAAGGGATCACAAACATTATTGATTTTGTTCAATTTTTTAACAGCCCCCTAAATGTTTTAAACTAATCTTGACTGAAAAACATGAGGAAGACCCAGTTCTTTAAATACCGAATGCTTGAAAACATTTCATAGAGAGATAAGTTTTTTAATTGAAAAAAAAAAAAAAAAAAAAAACTGATCGTTTGCAAATTTTGCTAAACTTTTGAGCAGGAGTGTAAAACGAAAATAATCGCATTATTTAACAATTTTTGCTTATTTTCAGAAAAAATAAATTATGGTAACACAATGAACTTTCCTAAAATATCGATTATTTTAATTAGCAAAAACTCTTAAACACAAATCTTCTGTGATAAACAACGTTTTTACTAGCATACAGATGAATTCTATAAGTTAACAAGTTTAGAAAAACTTATAGTCTTCCACGCTGCAGAATTTTTTGAATAACTGAGTTCTAAAATCAGAAAGTAAGTAGTTTGTCTAGGGATACTATTTCCAATGTTGATGTATATTTAAATTATAATTAACACATTATAACTAACTCTTTTAAACTTACATGTGTGTCTTAATAAATTATTTTTTATGAATATAATAAAACTAGAAAACAACTTTAGACTTAGAAAATTTATACAATAAATGGATGCATTGTTATTTTTCTTTATGTTTCATTTATTTCTTAAGAGAAAAACAAGTTCTTCCGGCTTATTCGGAAGGGTAGGTTGATTTCTTTTTCCTTATCAAGTAACCGTCATTTTGTTTCAAAATGGCGGCTACAAATTATTAATGCACTTGGTAGAAATATTGATGTAGGCTACGAACATATGGAGTTTTAAGCAAATCGGTTCATAAATACATTTTTATGTGAATTTAAAATTTTCAAGTGGCCGGTGCTTGGAAACAAAATGGTGGGTTAAATTGACAAATATATGAAACGTATTTGTGAGATAAGTCTACTGTACACATATAGTTCGAATTAATTCAAAATCTCAAAAGTCATCGTGTTGCAAAATTAAGTGACTGCCACTTGGATCAAAATGGCAGAGTTGCTCATCTAAGATATTGTTGCAAATTTGAAAATATTTTTTTTTTTTTTTTTTTTGTAGAAATTCTTTCAAAGAGGCTTAGTAAGTTGATAAAAATGTTAGTTTTCTGCATTTAGAGTTTGTTTTAGCATTAAAATAGCCTAATTTTTCCTTAAAAACGCATTAAAAAGATCCAGTAACGCAGGCAATAGATTTGGCGCCAAATTTGGCGACTTTTCCCCTACGGCGACTTTTTTGGCGATTTTTGGCGAGAAAATACTTATTATCGATATACCAAAGATGGACGCAATAACGTGATTGGTTCACGAGTTACGTGAATTTTCTAGATTTTTGTTGTTTGAATGATAAATCCAATTTTCAACTTTGATTTGAATTGATTAAGTATTTCTAAAGTTAACGTGATAACAAATTTTCAAGTGGCCGCCACTTGGAAACAATACAGTGGAACAAGTTGCCCAGGAAACACATCCAAGATATTTTAAGCATAGGTTCACTGTCCAACTGTGGTTTAAATCAGTACCGTGTTTCAAAAGTTATTATTATGGCAAATTTTCAAGTGGCAGTCTAAGTGGCTGCAACTTGAAAGCAAAATGGCAAAACAACTTGCCCATCGAAATCATCCAGTATATTTGTATGTCTTTTTACTCCGTGATTTGTATGATAAGTTCATTGTCCAGTTCTAGTTTAAATTAAATCAGTATTTAAAAAATTATCGAAATAAGACATTTCCAGGTGGCACCACTTGTAAAAAAAAAGTGGAGTGAGATGCCCAGCGAACTTAAATGAGATATTTGAATGATAAATCCACTACCCAAATTTGATGCGAATTGATTCTGTATTACTAAAGTTACCATAATGACAAATTTTCAAGTGGCCGCCACTTGGAAATAAAATTGCAGATCAAGTCACCAAGTGACCTTAATCCTAGATATTTGAACCATAAGTTCAATATCCCACTTTTATTTGAATCAGTTTAGTATTTTAAAAGTTATCGTGTGGCATATTTTCAAGTGGCAGTGTGATTTCAAGTGGCTGGAACTTAGAAACAAGATGTCGGGACAAGTTGCCTAGTGAAAAAATTTAAGATAATTATATGATAACTAGTATATAACCCCGTCAAAAATGACGGAATGTGAGCGATAAATCTTGAAAACAATGTTTAGATCATGATGGGGAACAACTATAGTATTTCCCCACAGCTGAATTTGGCGATTTATTTTTGGCGATTATGGCTAAACCAGAAATCTAAAAATTATAAATCATATAGCATAAATGATAAAATCATAAGCTAAATCATAAAATCATAAATCCAAAATAAATAGCATGTAGGCTGCCATATTATATCGCAAACAGTTCAGAACGACATCGTTATCGTTCAAATCGGCGCCAAAGAAAAATCGCCAAATTCTGCTGTGGGGAAATATTATAGTTGTGCCAAGTTTCGTTCTGAAATTTAAAAAAAAAAAAAAAAAAAAAAAAAACATTTGCACTCCGGGAGTGCAGACAGAAGTGAAAACGTGAACAATTACGTGTGTATTTCTTGAATCGTCAGGAAATATTTTATTGTGCAGGAAATACCTTTAAATGCAGTGTTTTTTTATTCATTGATATAAACTACTACTACAAAAATTATATTACAATTTCATTTAATGCGCTAACGGCAATAGAAACAGTGTTCGGAGATGAGAGAAGTCATGTAGAGCCGCACCAGATTGTATAAACGTGAGAAAAATGGCAGCTTTGGGCTTTCTCACGGTTTTGTGAGGTCTAACTGCAATAGAGACAGTGCCCGGAGATGAGAGAAGTCGTGTAGAGCCGCACCAGATTGTAAAAACTTGAGAAAAATGGCGGCTTTGGCCCTTCTCACTATTTTTTGAGATCTAACTGCAACGTTTCCGGCTGCAATCTTTAAGAGACAGTGTCCGGAAATGAGAGAAGTCGTGTAGAGCCGCACCAGATTGTAAAAACTTGAGAAAAATGGCGGCTTTGGCAATTCTCACGGTTTTGTGAGGTCTAACTGCAATAGAAACAGTGTCCGGAGATGAGAGAAGTCGTGTAGAGCCGCACCAGATTGTAAAAACGTGAGAAAAATGGCAGCTTTGGGCTTTCTCACGGTTTTGTGAGGTCTACAGCAATAGAGACAGTGTCCGGAGATGAGAGAAGTCGTGTAGAGCCGCACCAGATTTTAAAACAATATACATTATAAATTATTAACACGTCACATTAGCAAGTTAATTGTATGATACATTATTTGTATCATACAAGAATGGAAAGCGTCAGGTGACGGTGACGTGAGTTCAATGATTTTTGTTCACCCAAAAGTTTTCACTGCAAATGGAAAGCGTCAGGTGACGATGACGGGAATTCAATGATTTTTGTTCACCCAAAAGTGCTCAACGCGCCTAAAGAAGTTTTCACTTCAAAAATTCTACCCGATCAATAAATATGAATGACAATAAAAAAGCTGCTGGTTGACAAAAAATATAGGCCCGACAACACAGCAGCAACAACACATCCCAGTTTTCTATTAAGTGCTCTATACGCAAGCGAAGTGTGACGTCACTGACCATCCGTGGATGCAAGAAAATTATTTCCTATGTTAATCGCCCATTGGATTTTTTTTTTTTTTTTTTTTTTTTAATTATTAAAAATCGAGGATAATTATTTCCCGATTTTAATCCCCATATTTGGGTATATATATGTATTAGTTATCATGTGCATGTGTTAGATTGAGTTATTTTGCTGTCAAATTGACAAAATTTTAATTTTAAATTTCAAAACTCTGTTGTCCTTGACGTTTTTGTATTTGGCGATCAAAAACGTACTACGAAAATATACATGCCAGATGTATATTTTCGTAATATGTATTGTACGAAATATTGTTTCATATTGTTCATTACTCTCTTAATATAAGTTTTTAAAATAACTATAATTTTTGAAAGGAATTAAATTATATTCGCCAGATAATTTGGCGATATATATATATATATATATATATATTTCTGCCAAGGATGACCGATATCAAATCTATTCCGCTGCAACACATTACTGATAAACCGCAGAAGGATGATCCCTGGCGTCATCTGCGCATGGGTGAAAAAGGCTGGTCCATTTATAAAATAGGAATGTCCGTAGTATCTAGGGATGTGTTTGTTTATCAGTATGAAAAAAATATAAACTCGCTGATTGCATTTATTTTCCTTCTTTGAACTGATTCTTGAATATCTGATATTTTACGATTAATTAAAAGAAAGAAAAACTGATAATACATCTATTATAAAGGGATAGTTTTTGATTTCAAAATAAATATTACTCATTTAAAATAAAAAATAAAAGCTTTGTAAGTATTTTGAAACTTTGAAGTGTGTAACACTAATAAAAAAAGATATGTCAATTATTATATGCAAACTAGTATCTAACACCGTCAAAAATGACGGAATATGAAATCAATTAAGGTAGTGAATCAATGAATGCCTTGCCAGCTTCGCTGGTCACTATATTTAAAGGAGACTAATGTACAAGTTGTACCTTACGGGACTAATGCGAAAGTTGTACCTCACTGGACTAATGTGCAAGTTGCACCGAACGAACAAACTATTTTAAATTGGATGTTGCTTTAAATATTTGACACTTACTTTCATTTTGATATTTATTATCAAAATTCTTGAAGAAATAATTAAAATTCTTCAAACAATAAATTCTCCTTCTAAAGCTTCTTTATCGCAAAACTTAATGACATTATGTACAATACGCTTCGATTCACTACGGAGAGGTTTAATCCGAGAACTTGTACAAGATGTATGATCCATTGGTATAACTTTAGTATATCCCCACAGCTGAATTTGGCAATTTTTCTTTGGCGCCGTTTTGAACGATAACGATGCCGTTCTGGACTGCTTGCGATATAATATGGCAGCCTATATGTTGTTTATTTTGGATTTATGATTTTATGTTTTATGATTTTATCCTTTATGATTTAGCCATAATCGCCAAATATCGTTGTGGGGATATACTAAAGTTGTTCCGATTCTACACATAGCAGAAGAAACAAAAATAATAGAAAAAATTCCCCTCTCTCTTTCTTCTTCCTTTGCTGTGTCTCCCAGCGAGTGAGTGGAATCGTCCTGGCACTTTGCCAACCAGGTATCAATCGTCCGCGGGCGGACAGTAGTATCTTATATCAGATACTTTATTTAGACACTTGAAAACAAATTTCACTTCAAATTATGATAGAATATTTATCATTTTCCTTTTAATTAGTATATTAGTTAGATATTTATTGTGTAAATATCATCCTTTGAAATGAAATGTTTATGTTTTCAATGGTATATGGAAGGTTTTTTTTTTTATCTAGAGTTTTGAAATTTAAAATTAAAATTTTATCAATTTTAGAACAAAAACAACTTAATCTAACGCATGCACATGATAACTAATACATATCTAAACCTAAATATGGGGATTAAAATCGGGAAATAATTTCCCTCGATTTTTAATAATTTTTTGCGAAAAATCCATTGGGCGTTTAACATAGGAAATATTTTTCTTATATCCACGAACGGCAAGTGACGTCATCACTTCGCTTGCGTATTTAAAGTCCTCATAATAAGAAAAAACTATTCACTTCATTTTACCAAAATACTCTTTTTTTAAGACTATCGTAGATCCTGTTTTCAAATGTTCTAACTAACTATCCAATAACTACAGACACTCCATGCTAACCCAAATTCACCTCTACTCCATACCTCCAACCAGCTATCTCACCCACAACATCGCCAAAATATCCAGGATCCAGCTAGGGACTTTCTCATTCTCAACCGAACATTTTACCTTGACTCGACATTATCACCTTAGACTACTCTACTTTCAATACTCATTTCAACTGGTGACTTTTACTTGCCCAACCACACATTCTATCCGAACTATCATTTTACTCTAATTTCAAAACTAAAATCAACTGGCGGCATTTACGTACTAAACTCGACGCCAATCATACCTTACAATGTAAACAAACAATGAAGTTTGATAAAAATATTTAAAGGCTTTAATGCGTTTTTACAAATATTTTAAGATTTTTAAGGCTTTGATATGTTCTAGAAATATTTTAAGCGCTTTTTTAATGAAACAGTCAAAAAGTCGTTCATTCGGAATTAAAAAGTTGTCCATTTGGAATTTGTATTTTCTGAATGGCTACAGTTTTGGTTTGTTTTTATTTGGTATTGCATTGTTTATAATCATGAAGTTACATAATTCTATTTATAGGTTCATGTTTATAATAGCCAGTGATCCGTTATATTTAATTAAGACATTTAAACATTACAATTGAATAGTTTTTCAAGGTTTTATAGGAAATAAATAAGATGTGCGATACAAAACATGTATGAAAATGATATGTATGTTTCCTAAGTTGAATTAAACAAATGGAAAAAAAAATGGCTGCCAAAAGTTTCTGTTTTGAAGCGGTACTAACCGGGTCCGTTCATGACAGATGAGGGTCATTATATATATTAATATCACTGTCCAAATTTGGTTCGATTTGGAGTATTATTTCAGAAGTTATCGTGATTTTAAATTTTTAAGTGGGAGCCTGATTTCAAGCTTAACTTAAGATATCTGCCACTTTATTAAAAATGCGGATATAGTTTATTAATAAACTTCATTGAGATCCTTACGTGGTCTGTATTTACATCGCAATTCAAACAGTTTCGGAATACGTTTTTTACAATTTAAATTTGAAATTTTCAAGTGGTCTCAACTTGAAAACAAAATGGCGGTGCAACTTTGTTAACAAACTCATCTAAGATATTTATAAGATAAGTTAAGACACTGTTCAAATTTGGTTCCATCTGGAGTATTATTTCGGAAGTTATCATCGTTTTAAATTTTCAAGTGGTGGCCTGATTTCAAGTGATGCCGCTTAACTTAAGATATCCGCCACTTTATTAAAAATGGCGAATAAAATTCATTAATAAAGTTATTTGAGAAACTTGTATAATCTGTGTATACATTAAAAAAAGAAAAAGAAAAAAAAAAAAATCGGAAAACGCTTTTTACAATTTGAATTTGAAATTTTCAAGTGGTCTCCACTTGAAAACAAAATGGTGGAGCAACTTGGTTAACAAATTCATCTAAGTTATTTATAAGATAAGTTAAGACACTGTCCAGATTTGGTTCGATTTGGAGTATTATTTCAGAAGTTATTGCGATTTTAAATTTTCAAATGGTAGCGTGATTTCAAGTGGCCCCGCTTAACTTAAGATATATACCACTTTATTAAAAATGACGGATAAATTTCATTAATAAACATCATTGAGACCCTTATGTGGTCTATATTTACATCAAATTTCAAACAAATTCGGAATACGCTTTTTACAATTTGAATTTGAAATTTTCCACTGTGTGAGTGGTTTCCACTTGAAAACAAAATGGCGGAGCAACTTGTTTAATAAACTCATCTAAGACATTTATAACATAAGTTAAGACACTGTCCAAATTTGGTTCGATTTGTAGTATTATTTCGGAAGTTATAGTGATTTTAAATTTTCAAGTGGTAGCCTGATTTCAAGTGGTCCTGCTTAACTTGAAATATCTGCCACTTTATTAAAAATGGCGGATAAACTTCATTAATAAACTTCATTGAGACCGTTATGTGGCCTGTGTTACGAAACCGAACTTTCTCAATCCATAAACTTTATGAACTGAAAGACTTTTTCGAACTTTTATTTTTATTGCTGTATATTTCTTTATTTTTATTGGCAACAGCCACGTTTTTGTTTTACTTTTGGATGGAGATTCAGAATGGTGTTCGAAAAGATAGAACGCTGAAATGGCGTATGACAGAATTGTAATATACTTTATAGTCAACTAAATTGTAAATATGTACATAAATTTATTAAATAATCGTGTTTTTTCAAGAGTCATGAATTAATATTGAAGTTACCACAATTCGGCAGGAAATTAAACTAAAAGAAAAATGAAGACATCTGACCCAAAAAGAAGCTTTAAGTAAAGTTATTTTATGCATTCTATTATTTTATTTGATGCTATGTTTTATCTGGCGCCCGAAACAGGGGCCAGATGTTTTTCAATTTTAGTTGATATTCCATTTATTATTATAGATTGCACAATTATGTTTAGAATAAAAACGATAAAGAATTAAAAAAAAAAAAAAAAAAAGTTGATCTGGGTTATATTACGCAAGAATTTCGATTTCAAGAATCTTTTTACATATTATGGATGCAGTACTTAAAGCTAAACGTTCTATGGTTAGAACTCAGACGACAAAGTTATTTAAGAAAATTGAAACAAAATTACTTGAAAAGAATTATTCTGAAGATGACCTTGAAGAATTACTTGCCGAATTAGCTCTTAATGAAAAAGAAATAAATAATTTAGATTCTCAGATATTTTCGAATATTACTGATGTAAAAGAAGTTAAGTCTGAGGTACTAAAATGTGATGAATACAACACGAGCATTGTCATACATAAGACCAAAGTTAAAAAAGCACTTTCTAAATTGGAAAGACCGCTTATTCCTATTTTAATGCAAAATAATAAGATAGAAGAGAGTGCAATCCGCGATTGTAATGAAATGCTCGCCCTCTGGTGGGCTAAGGTTCAATTACAATAAACATGGTTTAATTGGAATTCCATACAGCCGCCATTGCTTGCCGATATTTAGTTTCACATATATTTATTGAATAAAAATGAATAAATACGGTAAAAAAGATAACACATACTGTTGTGTGCTACAATCTAACTCCAAAGGATCAGGAAATCCAGAATTGAGCTTCCATTTATTTCCAAATGACAAATTTAAAATTTCAGTTGCTTCGGCTAATGGAAGTAAAGAATGAATCCGATGATTTGAAACTAATATTTGTTCAACTTCAGTTAAAAATCTACTTCCGATCGAACTTTGAATAAACTGAAGTGTTTTTTCCAAAAGCAATCAATTTTCCATAATGTAATGGCGGAGAAATTATAGTATGAATATTAAGTAGAATAACATAA
This sequence comes from Salticus scenicus, assembly GCA_963930645.1. Classification (NCBI taxonomy): domain Eukaryota; kingdom Metazoa; phylum Arthropoda; class Arachnida; order Araneae; family Salticidae; genus Salticus; species Salticus scenicus. The sequence goes on along the minus strand of OZ005653.1, from coordinate 74,284,100 downwards.
AGAACACTAATGGAACACACGTGGCAATGTTTACTAACAACTGCAGTGTTGAGAAAGCGCCATCTATCGATCATTACAATCGCGGATAGTTCGCCCGTTCGAATCCCCTTACTTAAGTCTTCCTCGTCTTATTATAGAAAAATACAGCGGTGATCCGTCTGATTGGCAGAGATTTTATGATCAATTTGATTCAGCAATAAATAAAAATTGCGCAATTTCTAATGTTGATAAATTTAATTACCTTCGCAGTTATTTGACAGGTGTGGCGTCCGATGCGATAAAAGGTTTTAGCTTAACGAATAATAACTATCAGGCTGCAATTGAAACTTTAAAAGAAAGATTTGGAAAAAAACGGTAGTTATTAATTCTCATTTAAATAAGCTTCTGAATTTAACTCCTGTTAAAAAATCAAATGATATAATTGCTCTTAGGAAATTGTTGGATACTTGTCAGACTGAGATTAGAAATTTAGATGCGTTAGAAATAAAATCTGATAATTATGGTTCACTACTCTGTCTAATATTGATTAAATTATTACCTCAGGATATTGTTTTGGAAATTGCAAAACAGTGCGATTTAGATGAAAATTGGGATGTTTCAAGGCTTCTTGATATTTTGAAAACTGAAGTAACTTACAGGGAAAAAGCTCAGTTTTTGACAAAAGATAGTCGCGAAAGAGAATTTAGTTCTCAATCATATTCTTCCTTCCAAAGTGCAAAAAACGAAAAGCTTCTAAATAATAAGAATATTTCTAAATACCCAACTGCTTCTAATTTGTTAAATGAAACAGATAAAAAATTCTAATTTGTGTTTCGCTTGTAATGGGGAAAAACATGTTTTAACTGAATGTAAGGTTTTTTTCTAGTTATTCATTACTGAGAAAGAAAGATTTTTTAATGAAACATGGATTTTGTTTTATATGCTTAAAACGGCGGCATACCACGAAATTTTGTAGAAGTCAGATAAAATGCGAAGTGTGTAATAGAAGACATTTAAAAATTATGTGTTCAGAATCTAAAACAGATAGCCGAGTTGAGGATAAGGAGCCCGTTTCTAAAGAAAGCGAGGTTACTAATGATAAAGTACTGGGGAATAGAACACCTATGAAAGATGTTTTGTTACAAACTGTGACTGTTAAATTAAGGAATAGTAAGAAGGAATTACCTTGTAGGGTAATTTTTGATACAGGATCAATGCGTAGCTACGCAACTAAAGAAATTATTTCTAAAATGGGTTACGATGTATTAGGACAAGAGAAAATGACACACAGCCTTTTCGGAGGAGTTGAAGAAACTAGAACACATAATAGCTATAGAATACATGTAAGTTCTCTTTCTGAGGATTATTTATGTAATTTTGAGGTCTATGACCAGGAAGTAATCTGTTCTAATATTCCTAAAATTAGAAATGACCCATGGGTAAGGGAAGCAGAACAGTATGGGATAAAATTTTCCGATCTTGAAAGTTTTAATAAAACTCTTCACAGAAATAACAATATTGATATACTTATTGGTGCAGATATTTATGGAAAAATTTTGATGGGTAATCATATAACATTATCTAGTGTGTTAATTGCTGTAGAAACTCTACTGGGATGGACCTTAATGGGTAAAATTACTGAAACTAATTGCAATAGCGATAGCTCTATGTTTGTAGTCTCTTTATTTTCTAGAATAAAAAATGAAAAATTCAGTGACTTATGGGAGTTAGATATTTTGGGCAAAAGGGATCCCGTAGAAAGTAGAAAAACAGATGATTTGAATAAAGATACTCTAGACTTATTTAATTCAACAGTTAAACGGGATTCGAAGGGGAGATACGTTGTATCTCTTCCATGGCTCAAAGATCATCCTCCAATACCCTCAAATCGAAAATTAGCAGAAAAAATATTATCAAAGTTGAAATTATTGAAAACGTCTGAAAATTTAGAGACTTGCTAAATGTATTTAAAGAAGGGATTGAAGAACCTTACAAAGAGATAGCTAATCAGCTGAAAATGTCAGTTTATGTAAATAACTATATTTCCAATGTAAATAGTACAGAAGAATTGCGAGAATTCATAAAAACATCAAGACAAATTTTGGCATCAGCTCAGTTTGATCTTCGAGGTTGGCAGAATACACAAAATGATAAAAACTTACTAGATGAAGATTATTTTCATGACATGAAGATAGAATATGAAGAAAATTCTGATATAGCAATTTTGGGGCTGATCTGGAATAAGAAAGAAGACACAATAAGAATTATGAATTCATCTAATGATAAAGAAGAACCTAAATCAATTACAAGGAGATTAGTTCTTCCTGTGGATAATAAAATATTTGATTCCATCAGTTGTACAAGTCCAGCCACTTTGATGCCAAAACTTATTCTGAAAAAATGTTGGAAAGAAAAATTTAATTGGGATTCTCCGTTGACAGAAGAAATGACAGAATCCTTTAGAAAATGAGAAGAACAGCAAGAATTATTAAGAAATATAAAGATTCCTCGCAGAATTTCAGAATTCGACTTAATGACATTTTTCCTGATGATGAAGTTATATACTCAGAACAAAGATAAACAGTTGCAACAGCAATTGATGTTTCTACTCAAGAATATGATCTTTACGAAAAATGTTATTCATACCAAAAGATGCTAAACGTTTGGATTCTTCGATTTTGTGAAAATGCAAAGAAGTCAACAGAAAACCGCTTATTATCTAACTTAACAGTCGAAGAACCTAATAAAGCGGAATATGCAGTGCTAAAATATGCACAAGAGAAATGTTTTTCTAATCAGTCTAGGAACAAATTTAACTATCCGACATTTATTGACGAGAAAGAATTAATTAGAGTCTGCACCAGAATTGCAATAAGAGAAGACTCACGTAATTTCAGATATCCAATTGTCTTATCAGCAGATCATAATGTAACATCTAGAATAATTGAAGAAAAGTACAAAGAATTAAGTTCTATAGATTGGAAACAAAAAGAAGATTACGCAACTGTAAGAAAAATTAATTGGAAGTTTAACCCCCCATCTGCTCCGTTGTGGAGAGGCTTCTGGGAACTTTTGAAAAGAATTGTCAAAGCTATTTTGAAGAGAATTCTTGGAAAAGCACAGCTTGACTACGAAGAGCCATATACTTTGATTTGTAATACAGAAAGTGTAGTAAACGCACGACCTCTTTCATACATCATGTCGGAAGATCTAAATAACTTAACACCTGTCACTCCCGAAATGATCTTAAAGGACATACGTGAAACAGGAGTCTCAGAATTAGGCTTGATTGATAAAACGAAGTTCAAGAAGACATATGCCTATCGGCAAAAGTTAAGAGAAGACCTTCGACAAAGATTCCATAATGAATATTTGGGAAGACTTCGAGAATCTGATTTGGTAAAGAAATCTACCACATTTAAAGAAGGTGATTTAGTGCTAATTCGAGACGATAATATAGAACGTCTTCAGTGGCCTATGGCTAAAGTGTTGAGATTGCATAAAGGCAAAAATGGACAATTTTGTGTAGTAAGACTGAAACCTAAAAATGGTGAACTGTTGTGTCTATGTCAACGTTTGTGCCCCTTGGAACTTTGTGATGAAAGCTGCTCTAAACTACAACAACAAACCCGATATTGTCGCATAGTGCAGCCAGTGCAGCGCCTTGGTGTGGACTATGACGATCCAGGTTGAGCACGTCGTATGTCCTTCCCTGCTCAACGTGGGAAGGATGTTACGAAACCGAACTTTCTCAATCCATAAACTTTATGAACTGAAAGACTTTTTTGAACTTTTATTTTTATTGCTGTGTCTTTCTTTTTTTTATTGGCAACAGCCACGTTTTTGTTTTACTTTTGGATGGAGATTCAGAATGGTGTTCGAAAAGATAGAACGCTGAAATGGCGTATGACAGAGTTGTAATATACTTTATAGTCAACTAAATTGTAAATATGTACATAAATTTATTAAATAATCGTGTTTTTTCAAGAGTCATGAATTAATATTGAAGTTACCACAATTCGGCAGGAAATTAAACTAAAAGAAAAATGAAGACATCTGACCCAAAAAGAAGCATTAAGTAAAGTTATTTTATGCATTCTATTATTTTATTTGATGCTATGTTTTAGCCTGTCTTTACATCAAAATTCAAGCAAATCTTGCTTTAAATATGCTTTTTACAATGTCGGTTTGAAATTTTCAAGTGGCTGCCACTTGAAAACAAAAAGTTGGAGCAACTTGGTTAACAAACTCATCCAAGATATTTATAAGATTAGTTCACTGTCCAAATTTGGTTCGATTTCGGGTATTATTTCGGGAGTTATCGTGATGACAAAATTTTCATTATAGATAGATAGATAGATAGATAGATAGATAGATAAACGAAGTGATTGCAATAGGTCGATTTCTAAAGAAATCAACCTAAAAAAACTATTTTTGTAAAATCTTTGACTACTTTTGTTTTCAGTTTTTCACTACTAACGCGTATGTTTTGAAACCTCTGCTATATTATCAGTTATATTTAAAAAGTTTATTATATTTATCAAAATAATTTTGTATTTTGACATTTTGTTTTTCTAAGAATAAAAAATCCTCAATATATACATATATTTTTAAACAATACATAAAGTTTTCATTACATTGTACAAAATAAAATGTCTTGTTTTATTTAGTAAACTGTAGCTACTAGATTTTGCCTAAATTTTGAGTCCAGCGAATGAAAAATGATTGAAATTTACTTAGATTGAAGTTCATTATATAATATTTATTTCGGTTGAAAGTGGAAAAGACTGATTCTGCTCAGAGATAATTTATTCCGAGAAATTCCTTTCAAACTATGATAAAAATTACTGTGTGCGTTTTTGAGTAGGTAATTAAATTCGCCTAATAGTTTAACCTCTTCCTAGCTTATCGCGAGCTGAGCTTAGGAAGGCGAAATGCAGAAAGCTAATTTTAAAGATGATTTTTGCTTGTATTTATACACTTTTTTTTTTTTTTTTTTTTTTTTTTTTACATTTTAGGTAGATTCCGTATAGGAAATTTACCTACTGCAATGGCCCTCATGACACGACTTCTGGAAAATTTCTTCAGATCTTCACCGATCATGACCCCTAGAACCCAAAACCACCCTCCGTTCAAAAATTCACATATATATATATCGCTTTTTCCTATGTTAACTTGTGAACACGATAAATGGAGTAATTTTTATTTAAATTTAACCAGCTCGGTATATTTTGTCAGGACAGTGAAAATCTCGGTCGAGTTCGTAGATGAGGTATCCAGCTCAGAGGGGTGGAAATGGTGGAGAGTGGAAATTTTCATTTGCCCATAATTTCTTTAATATTGAAAATAGGAAAAAGCTTGAAATTACGCGAATTACCGCCTTACCCTAAAGAACAATTTTTGTTTTTAAACTTTTTCGATAACTTCAATTACTTAAAAGTTACAAGTTAAAAAAATGATTTTTCGTCAATTGTGATGAAGCCGAATTTTTCTATAGCCTTTAATTGCTTACATTTATAATCTGATGCTTTCGTCAAGTGCAGACGACATTAATCATTTAAAAGTATAAAATTTAAATAATACGTTTGTGTTAAATATCGTTTGTGATATAATAATCGTTTGTGTTAAAATGTGTGAATAATTACTTTAAAACTGAAATCTTGTCGTTTGCCATAGATATCAGTGTAAATTTTATTACCATTAAAGATGATTTTCAGATCTAAAAATTTAATTGATTTATTATTAAGAATATTTTGAGCTAACTTTAGGATAGATGGATAATTAAAAGAAAATGTTTGTGATTTCTTGTTAAGATAAAATACAATTATATCACCTATGTAACGATAAAGCCTGACATCATCATAACAAAATTGCTTTTCGTAATAATAAAGGTACAAATCTGCCAAAATACTACAGCTACATCCCCCTTGCGGGATTCCTACTATTTGCAAATAGACTTTGTTGTTGTGGAAAATATAATTATTTTGGTTTACAAAGTTAAGAAGTGTTTTGAAATTTTCTGCTTTAAAATTGCTAGGAAGATTAATTTGAGTTTTATGTTCAGTAAAAAGGTTGTAAATAATGTCACTTAGCTCTGATAACGCAATATTATTGAAAAGATCTTGAAAGTCCAAAGTCATAATATTGTCTATTTTATCAAATGATGCAATGTAATTAATTAATTGAAAACTGTTTTTAAGGCAGTGTAAATTATCAATTTCACAAGTACAATTGTAAATTTGTATAAGTACATCCAGTAGAGTTTTATTAGCATTGTTCATTATAAGTAATAAATCCTATAGTGACTGTGCGAAATTTAATAGAAGACTTGTGAAACTTATGTATGAGAACAATATAAGGATAATTAAAGTTATCGAAGGGAAGTTTAAGTAGTTTATAGTAATTATGTATTTTGCGGTTATTAGTAATGAAGTTATTATTAGTTAAACTACAGATTTTACTATTAGATACTGTAGAATTTAAAGTAGAGAGATAGTAGGATTTACATATAATGGCATAATTATTAGGGGATTTGTCAACATAAGTAATCACAAAGTCATTCTGTAGTGATTTGATGGAGTTAAAAAGTTCAGATTTGCTAAAATACATCAGATTCGAATAGTTTAGATATAATGCATTTTTAATTTTTAGTAACACTATAAACTCTTATTGAGAGGAGTAAGCAATAAGTTTATTAGAAATTTTATAAATGAAGAAATAGAGGTCATAAGAAAACTGTTGAACTATTTGGGGAATACTAGTTTCATATGGAAGTCTAAATTTAGTGCCCATGGTCTCTGTCAATATATTTTTCCATAGAAGGATCATTGCATTTACAAGATACAGTGTTAGTTAAAGAAGAAGACTTAGAAATAGAATTATAATTGAATATCTATCTATCAAGAAGAAGAGGATATATTTGAAGGTGCGAGATAGATTTAAATCTTTAATCGGAAACAAACATTCCTTGTCATTAATGATAGATGTATAATGTTAATTCTGTTTAATATTTGATTTGAAAAATTCTCAATTATTTTAGAATTTGTTTTAATTTGTTTTAAATTAATTTTTAAATTAAATTGTTTAATTTTGTACATTATAACATCATAAAAATGTCTGAAAAATGTTTATTATATGATTGGCTTTGAAAGACATTCAGATAATTCTCTAAGTATTTCTTTTTAATTGTAAAAATTAATTTTCAAATAATAAACCAGTTAAAGTTATTTAAGTATTTAAACTGCAAATCAGATAAATGTTTAATAATGGCACTTTTAGAAATTAATATGTCAATTTTTTTGTTACCTCTTTTAGTTCTAGAAGTTTTATTATTAATATTGTGATTGAGTTGTGCATAAATAATCGAATATTCATAAAGAGCGTTGACATTAGAACATACTTTAACTATTTTGTTATAGGATTCAGAATTTATAGCGTATGGATAAATAGTATTGAAACATTGCAGAAATTTTTATTCTAGAAATAAATGCTCACTTTTATTTTTATTAATTTTGATAATCTCTATAGTACATGAATTAAAATTATGTAAATTAAAGTGTTGTAGTTCTATAGTTGATTCAGAATGTGCAGCAGAAGATGAGAGGTTTTTAGAATCAAAACGATGTTAATTTATTCTTAGATGAGGAGGTGTGGTGGTTTCACCAATAAAATTGAGTTTATATTGTCCACAACTTATTTTATAAATAACATTGCATGCCTGACAAAATGAAACCAAAGAGAGATCATTATTTAATTGTGTGTGAGAGGCCATAGGGCAAGCTTTACAGCGCTTAGAGCAACATGTTCGAAATTTAAGTAAAGGAGGTGGAGGAGGAGAAGATAGGTAACAGGTTATCGATCCAAGGATATCCCTATAAATGTTCTTGTACCGGGCACAATACTGCTGTACAGCTAAGCGTTTCATTTCTTGCCAAGATCTAAAAACTTACTAAATAGAGTCATTTTTGTAGAAGAATTATAATTTTTGAATAATCAACCTAAAGATAGAGGTTAACTTAAACTTAATCAAAATTTAAATTAATATAATTTAATATAAAGAAATAGATAATGAAAAATGTTCATGAATGGATAGAAATTAAATCCAATCTGAAATAGTAGTAATAATTTAGTAATTGAACCCAAAAATTCAACTAATATATTTTAATTTTACATTGAAAGTTAGATTAACCAAATTCATTTAAATAATAAAATTAGTTCAGGATTTATAGGTTTCTAGATTAAATAGGATAAAGGAAAAAAAAAATTGCATATTTACAAAACCTCCCATGCCTAAAAGTATTAATAAGATCCAATTCCAAATTAACTACCACCCATTTTTCATGAAATAGCCATATATCTTACAGGACAATTATATTTTAAAGTAAATAAAATAATTCACCATATTGGCCATAATATGTTTTGAAACATTATTCGGCAATCCTTTGATAGTAAATAATAATAATAATAATAAATTAAAAAAAAAAAAGAATCTTATTGGGTTGTTCGATAAATAATGTCGTTTTTTAAAACCTTCGCTTCTAAAAATCAAGGCTTCTTCGAACGTGGAATTTTTCAACTTACCGAAAGATGGCAAAAGGTCATCCAACAAAATAGTCAATATATCATTGATTAATGTTTGTGTTAATATAAATAAATTTACTTTGAAAAACATGAAAAAAATAAGGGCATTATTTATCGAACAATCCAATAGTTTAAAATGCCAAATAAACGTTATTATTAAGATTTTCAATGTAAAATTTTTAATGATCAAATCGCAGTGATAAGAAACTATCGCCAAACTTCACATCGCTACAAAAATCTATAGAATTTGAATAATTTAAATTAAATTGTATGGTACAAATTGAATAAGAGAATTAGAAATAATAAAAATTGTATGAACGCATATGCAGCTACAAACAAAGGGCATAATATAAAAATAGTGTTAATGCCTAAATTAAGCAAATCTAAATATATGAAATTCATATATTTTTTAAAAATACATAATTCATTAAGTTTTAATAATTAAAATTAAAAGTAACTTTTTAATCATAAATACAAAATACATTCAAAATATATGCGCAAACGCAGCAGTTTTAATTTTAAATGTAAATATATTAAAAATATTTTAAAACATGGTGAAAGCCGAGCAACAGATACAAGATCACAGAAACCATATAGACCAATAAGAATAAGTTTTCATCAAATTAAAGTTACCTTAGAAGACTGATGTTCAACTGTTGAAACAATTAATTTTTACTTATTGATTACGAAACAAAAGATATAAACAACCAATGAGAAAATAAACACTATTTTAGACAAATTTTAAGTACGAGCAGCTTAGAAAGGTGAAAACAACTCATCAGGGGAGACCCTTTTCACCCTTGAGCACCAGTGTACGATTTCGTTACGCTAGTGGTTATAGTAGCAACTTACTAGCTGGTCCTCGATTGTACAGTAAAAAATTGAAGTCAAATATATACAGTAGTGGACAAAATTGTGGAAACCTTTTGAAAAAAGTTGATTTTAGTGGTTTGATGTCTAATAACACCACTTTATTTTGTACCAATACTACAAAATTATGTATCATTGAAAAGGTAATTTAATCAAGATTGTAAAGCAATATTATTTAAGAATAGTTTTTTAATAGAACAGCATTTGTAAAGAAGAAAGGTGATATACATAAAAAAATGAGATGTACAAAAAATTTCACCATACCAGTTAATACTTAGTTGAGTAACCTTTAGCCTTAATTACGGCCTTACAGCGCTTTCCCATGGAGTGAACCAACTTCTTTAGTTCTGCTGCTGTTATAACATGAAACCAAGATTGAATTATTGCTTCTGTTAATTGGGTTTTATTGCTGGGTTGCTTTTGTCTAACAAGTTCCTTTAGCCGGCTCCATAGATTTTCGATTGGGTTAAGGTCTGGGTTATTCCCAGGCCATTCCAGCAGTTGAATATGATTATCTTGAAACCACTTCTTGCACACACCAGCAACATGACATGGAGCTGAATCCTGTTGAAATATAAATGCTTCATTATCTTGGAAAAGATCACGTGCAGAAGGCAGCAGCTTGGGTTCAAGTATTTCATTTATGTATCTTTGGGCATTTATATTCCCATCGATCACGCCAATTCTATCCACACCTCTTGATGTCATACAACCCCAAATCATAATACTAACTGGGTGTTTCACAGTAGGTGTAATGCACTCAGGATGGACATCTTCTCCAATTCTTCTCCATACGTATTTTATGCCATCACTACCAAACAGGGAGATTTTGGTCTCATCACTCCAAATTACACTGTCCCATTGTTCTGTTGTCCAGTTAACATGAGCTTTAGCCCAGTTTAATCTTTTCAACCTTTGTTTCAGAGACAAAAATGGCTTTTTTCGTGGAATTCTAGCGTTTAGACGAAATTCATGCAGTCTGCGCCGAACAGTCCTTGCACTTACCGTCACATTACATTGTAACATTTCCCCTTGTATACACCGAGATGATTTTTTTCTGTCACATAGGCACAGTCTTTTAATTCTTCTATCATCACTTGCTGTTGTGCACCTTTTTCTACCTTTACCAGTCTGGTTTTCTAATGACTGAGTCTGAGTCTCCTTGTACCTCTTCAAAAATTTAGAAATGCCACCTTTGGTTAAGTTTCCTCCAATATTTCTTCTAATTTCTTCAAAACTGTAGCCTTGTTCACTTAATGTTACTATTTTACATCGTTTCCTAGGTGACCAGTCAACTCTTTGCGCCATTTCTTTAATTTTATATTGATCAATTTTTTTTTATTACGTTTCACAAGCTCACTAGTAAATCAAAAAGCACACACAAAAAAAAAAAAAAAAAAAAAAAAAACTTGATAGCAATTACAATACGCACTGATAAATGTCCTGTGACCTGCTGGCTCATTGCCAAAACAAGATGACATCTGATTGGCTCTGTTAACACTCATGTTCTTTGGCTACATTCAAATGAAGGACAGCTACTTCCTATAAACGTAAGCAAGCTGTGCTTATTTTTTCTGGTTATTTGGCTATAACTTTTGATATAATACAGATAATTGAACAAATGTTATTGCATTACAATCTTGCTTAAATTACCTTTCCAATGATCTGTAATTTTATAGTATTGGTACAAAAAGAAGTGGTGTTATTAGACATCAAACCACTAAAATCAACTTTTTTCAAAGGGTTTCCACAATTTTGTCCACTACTGTATATATATATATATATATATATATATATATAATATATATGAGAGTTCTGAAAATTTAACTTAAAAAAAATACTTTAATTGCTGTATAACTATGAGAAATTAATTTTCATTTTTGAGCAACGTCACTGGACATGGTAGAACATAGTAAAGACTTCTACCAGTTACATTCAATAGAATAAAGAATCTTTTCGCTTAATTATTGGTAGCCCTGTATGTCCTCTTTAAATTATGCACATACTACATTGTATGCTCAAATATAGTCCTATATTAATAACATACAGCACAAATTTAAAATGCACTTCCAGCAGTTTCAAATATAGTCCCACTACATTCTAGTACTCTTGCGTAACCCTGTAAACGAATGGTGAATGTTTTCCCTACCATACTGTACACGAAACATGCTTTTAAGCATTTAAAAAATATATGTCCATTTCATTTTGTTTAGCTCAGCCCACAGGTGTTAATGTTTTCTACCAAAAAATTTTGCCCACAGACGTAATGCACTTGAATTCGCTTGAATTGCTTGATCTCAACGAAAAGCTTAGTGTAGCAGCTCTATATAATACAGATTTAGAATACCGAGTTTGTAGTCCTGCTATCATTTATTCTTTAGATATGCTGATAAAATACACATATTCACACACACACACAATCCAACAGCTAAAAACCTGTTTTTAGGATTCCTGGGACCTCAAAATGCATTAATATAGCAAAAACTCAATGTCGAAAATTTGACCCGAAAACAATAATTTCTCTAGTATATATGTGGATAAGACAAAGTAAATAATCTGGTGTGTCACTCACACGACTTTCTCTTATCCTACATTTCCATACTATAAAGATAGATTGCGGATTAGTTCGTAAGACTAATGATGTAAGATAATAAAAGCTCAATCCACTTTTAAAATAAAATAAAACAGGTTTATAAACAATTTTATTCGATACATAATCAAGTGTGAGGGGGCTACTGCCCTCTCACCCCCCTCCCCTTTTTACTTTCTTCTATATGTAATATAGAGAAAGTATTGGATTCGTAAAAATTTTCGACCTCGGGTTTTTGATGAATTTACACGTTTTGAGAGCTGTAGAACACGATTTGACCATTTTTAATTATAGTGCCTACATTTATTTAAATAATAATAGTGATAATAAAAATAATAAAATTCCCAGCTGTTATTAAGTTGCTTTCAAACTTGATAATCTTGATCAATATTTTCAAGTGGAAACCTAAAACAAATTCCAAAATGCAAAAATTGAATTTATTGCAAGTATTTGTTTTTAAGTTATGCAGAAAACAGATATACATACAAATCAACCGATGAAAATTGGACTTTCGTATTCAGGGAACCTAAAAACGTGATATTGAAAAAAAAAGGTTTAAAATAGAACTTAAAAAAATTTTTTGTTTACAGCATAGATATGTAAAATTAATTTTCCTTCCTAAGCAATGTTCGACGATACAATAAAATGTATAGCAAAGCTTTTCCACCAATTACATTCAATGGAAAAGAGCATTTGGTTTAATTTTGGGTAGCCCTGTATATTATTCATAAACTATATGAATATCACATTGTGTACGTAAATTTAGTGTTAAATGTAAAACACCTAACACAAAATGAAATACACTTCCAGCAACTCCCAAGTATAGCCCCAATACATCCAAATACTTTGGGTAGCCCTGTAAATGAATGATGAATGATTTCCATACTACAGTCTACACTAAGCATTCTTTTATGCATATAAAAAAGTATTCATTCAATTTTGTTTAGGGTAGCCTATAGACGTTACACTATACTTACCAGAAATTTCCTCCCATAGGCGTAATGTATCTGAATTTTCTTGGTTGTCTCTGTACACGAACCATTTGCTTGATCTCAACGAAAAATGTAGTACAGTATTACTATATGATGATACAGATTTAGAATACCGAGTTTGGATTTCTTGCTACTATTTGTACTTGAGATATGTTGAAAACAGACACACACACAGACACGCACACAGGCTAACTGCTAAAAACATGATTTTCGTATTCAGAGAACCTCAAAATTTGTAACTGCAACAAAAATTCAATTTCGAAAATTCGACCCGAAAACAACATTTTCTCTTCCACATATATGGTTAAAAAGTTAAAATCGATAAATTTGTTTCATTTATCACAGATCTGTCGTTCAACCATTCACTCAAGCGGGGTAGCGATGCTCGTCATACAAAAAATAAAAAATCTGATGTGGGCACCACATGACTTCCTTATACACTTTTAGAAATATACATTATGTTAAAAAACATTGACATTGGACCCGAAACAGTTGGCTAAAAATATTTTTAAAAAAAGAATTATCACCGTGTTCTGAGTTTTCTGAAAGTTAGCTAAAAACCGATTGCAAGATTTGTACTGGTAACGCTGACGAAGGCAGCAGGGACCCGAAAAAATTGGCTAAAAGTATTAAAAAAAGGAATTTTACCATGTTCTGAACTATTCTGAAAGTTTCAAATGTCTACCTAGTCGGGAAGTTAGTTAAATAATTTTTTTTGTTGGACCATATAAACGCTGCCGAAGGCAGCAGGGACCTGAAACAGTTGGCTAAAAGTATTAAAAAGATGCATATTCACCGTGTTCTGAACTATTCTGAATGTTTCAAATGTCTAGCTAGTCGGGAAGTTAGTTAAATAAATTTTCTGTTGAACCATGTAAACGCTGCCGAAGGCAGCAGTGACCCGAAACAATTGGCCAAAAATATTTTTAAAATGCATTGTCACCGTATTTTGAGCTTTTCCGGAAGTTTTAAATGTCTAGCTAGTCGGGAAGTTAGTTACAAATCGATTCCAAGATTTGAACTGGTAACGCTGCCGAAGGCAGCAGGGACCCTATACAGTTGGCTAAAAGTATTTAAAAAATGCATTTTCACCGTGTTCTGATCTAATCTGAAAGTTTCAAATGTCTAGCTAGTTGGGAAGTTAGTTAAATAAATTTTCTGTTGAATCGCATAAACGCTGCTGAAGGCAGCAGGTATCGGAAACAGTTGGCTAAAAATATTAAAAAAATGCATTGTCAACGTGTTCTGAGCTTTTCTGAAAGTTTCAAATGTCTAGCTAATCGGAAAGTCAGTTAAATTGCAAGATTTGTCTAAACCGTTTTTGAGTTATTACCTTTTTTGATACATTATGGCCAAATTTTTGTCATTATGAACCTAATTTTCCTAAATATCTCCAAAACGGAAAATCATAGAAAGTCCAAAAAGGGAGGTGCACAACTAGATGTTATAACAAACCTATGTACCAATTCGCAACTTTCTACGTCCAACCGTTTTTGAGTTATGCGACATACCCACACACAGACACACACACACACACACATACAGACGTCACCAAAAATCGTGTAAAATCCCTTATAACTCTAAAACGAGAGCTCGTGTTAAGATGACACTTGCAGGTGTGCAACTAGACATCATGAAAGTCACACGTATAAATTAGCAACATTCAGCGATCATTCGTTTTCGAGCAATGTGAAATACAAAATCCATTTCGCAAATCGGGATTACTATACTTCCTTATACTTTGTATAAGGAAGTAAAAATAAAATAAAATAATAATAATAATAATAAAATGCCTGTTTGCCTATTAAATATACCTTTTTAATTTTGCATTCAAAAGTTAAAAATAATATTTTATACATTTCTGAGAAATATTGTCATCTACTGCCATATTAAAAATTATTAAAATAGTCTGGTGTTGCCCTCACACGACTTTCTCTTACCCTGAAATTCAATACTATAAAGGCAGATTGGACATAAAGTGATAAGGTAATGGATACTGTTATATAAACTTTCGTTAAAAACAATTTAACGTAGGCTTCGCAAAAGCTTCATTGGACAAATAATTCTATATGAGGGAGACTACCGCCCCCCTCAACCCCCCGTTTTAATATTGTACTTACATTTAAAGAAAATTCAAAAGCTGTTTCTAAATTGAAATGTTCATTTCCAATTATTCAAACAAATTTCACCCGTATTATTCCTTGAAACTTATGAATTTTGATAATTTTTTTCGAGTAACAACCAACTTCAAAATACAACATTTAAATTGTCCGAAATGATTTAAGTTATTCTGATAAAATACATAGACAAAGGTTAAACGTGAAAAACATGAAGTAAGTAAACCTCAAAACGCTTCCTATGTCATAATTAACCCTCTTTTAGGCGCGCGGTCTACGATCGTAGCCCAGGTATGTTTTTCGTAACATAATTCCTAATAGATGTCACGCTCACGCCCTTCCTTCTCAGTAGCTGTTTATGAAGTTTATTTAAAATACTTAAAGGAAAAGAATGGACGAGTTTTTAACCAAGATTTTTTGTTGTTGTTGTTGTATTTTAAACCGTAAATAAATTTGGTCTACGAATGCAGACCGCGCGCCTAACGGAGGGTTAATCGCCATACCAAGTTAGGTGTTTTTTGGTTCTTTGATCGAGCTACAGGTGGTTCTGAATAGTGTCAGTTAAAAAAAAAAAAAAAAATTCTTTATATAGAAGAAAGTAACAAAAACCGAAACTAGAGCATACAAAAAATAAAATACAAACTACAGAAAACAAATTACTCAGGTACCTTTCTAAAAAACTTAGAATTTCTGCGCAAATACTTGTTTAATTACATAGTTTATTCGCTCTCTTCATTTTAAACAGATGCAACCACCTGCGAATAAATATATTATTTCCGAAATTCTTTGTCTTTAAAATGACATTAATACTCACAAACAAAAAAAAAAAAAAAAAAAAAAAAAAAAAAAAGCCGAAATGTACGGCTTTTTCTTCTCCTAAAAAAATCAAGATAATTTTTTCTCGAAAAAGCACACTACTCGTGTGAAAGCAGAGAAGTATTTAATTACATTCATCCTCTTAAAATAAATTCTCTTGTGGTTAGGTATGAAGGTTACTTAAAAGAAAAAAGCATCTTTTTTTTTTTCAACGAAATAAAATAAATAAAAATGTGCGCAGAGAAAAACGATTTTCTGCTCAAGAAATTTTGTCTAGAAAAGGAAAACGAGTAATGATATTAATTGTAACAGCAAAATCATGTTATATTGATATTTAGTTAAGTTATGATAGCTTTAACGTTCTCAAAAATGTTTGCTAAATACATGATAAATGTATGGTTCTATGATAAATGTATAACAAAAGCATAAATTTTATATGAGGTATAAGCTAAAAAGCTTAATGAAATCGTAAATATCCCAATAAATTATATGCTATTATTCATAAATTCTAAAATATTTTAAGAAGAAAAATATGATACTTGAATTTCTGTAAATTTGTGTATATTTTACAAAAAATACTCTGATCTGACTCTACTTGAACAACATCCACAGTCTTTATTCTAAAAGTGCTAAAAGTCGACTATGCAAACGTCCACATGCTTTGGAAGCTACCGCCATTTATTATAATGTATGTACAATAAAATTGAATTTTATTTTTAAATGTTCAATTCTTCAGAATAAGGATGTTAATGTGCTTATCTAAATCAACTCAAATGAACATACTTGTTTACACGCTATTCTGTTTAAAATACATTTAAATATAATTTGAAAATTGTTGAAATACATATTAAATATCAAACTCATCTGTCGATTTTTCCGAAACTATGCTGTTTATTTAACAATGGATTATAAACGTCACCCGCCTAAATGGATTTTAATTTACACATCGTTTAGATGGAAATATATTTTGAAAATGGTTGAAATATTGTTTAAATGTCAAACTCATCGAAGGATTTTTCCAAAATTCTGCAACCAGTTTTTCTAACTATGGAAAATAAGCATATCGCAACCCGTTAGAAAAGACACACAACTCAAAAAGGCAGTATTTGAGAAAAATCAACTTAAAGGTAAAGATAAAGCATTGAGTAGCCTACCATGAAACCGGACACAAAACCGCCTCTCAGGTGGATAAATTCCGAGATGGAAGTGTGACGCTTTCCGTGCACATACAAGGTCTGTCCCGAAAGTAATGCGCCCATTTTTATTTTAAGAAATTTATTGAACCGATTCGCGCACTTACTCAATATTCTTCAAAATACATCCCTCCTGCTTCAACACAATTATTCCGATGCGATTTCCATGCTTTATCTGCGTCCTGGCAGTCCGTCACAGAGATATCCTTTAGTAACCTTGTCGTAACCGCCATGATGTTCTCCAGGGCCCCCAAATGTTGTCCTTTGAGGAATTTTTTAATCTCGAAAAGAAGTCGGACGGGGACAAATCAGGACTGTAAGGCTGCTGGGGAAGCGTTGAGACGCTGGGAGCATTGTCACACTGTAAAAAAAATAACTATTACCAGCTGCAAGAAACTCTCTGTGATTGGAGAAAATAATTAGTTTCTCCAATCACAGAGAGTTTCTTGCAGCTGGTAATAGTTTTTTTTTTACAGTGCATGGTGCAGCTTCCAGGAATTCTTGATCTTGCGCCTGACGCGGTTGACCCGTTGCTTTAGCCTTTTCAGTACTTCGCCGTAGAATTTGGCGTTGACTGGTTGGCCAGGTGAAACAAATTCAAAATGGACCCCTCACTTGGATTCTAAAAAAACAATGAGCATAGCTTTGACCTGCGATTTGCTCATTCTCGCCTTTTTTGGACGTGGGGACGACGTCGTGTGCCACTGTGCGCTCTGTCTTTTCCTTTCTGGGTCGTACAAGAAGGTAAAAGATTCGTCATCACTTACCACATTATCTAAAACAGTCGGATCGTCTTCACAACACTGCAACAATTTTGTTCGAAAGTTTGTTCCATCTTGATTTCGACCGAGCACTCACACAAGGGTTCACTGAAACAGCCCCTATGACTCTGCAGGAGCTCGGAGTCGACTGGGACTGGTGGCGCTGTGTTCCCAAGACCCCATCCATCCTTCCGTGCAAGCGGCAACCCTGTACGACGGATAGTCGCGGCAGAATAAAATGGGGCGCATTACTTTCGGGACAGACCTTGTAGAAGCTTTTCATGTACATTTTCAATCATATAACTCAAAATTGTCATTTCTTTTTTGCTTGTGTCACTTTTCTTCCCGGGGTGCAATATATAGAAGCACATATCTTTTCTATTACAGGGCTCGGAGCGGACCTGAAACTTCAGGCCAGTGCAGATTTCTAGCTGGATAGGCAGGCTGCTTTTATGCACGCGCAGTCGAGTCGCTCAGACGTGTCCGAGCATCTGGGGGGCCCTGTAACAGAATATTTTTATGTTTTCTGTGGCAAACCTTGTTCGTGTAAACCTTTTCTGCAAGACGATATTGACGTATTTTCTTATTTACACATGATGTGTACATATATTTATAAAGAAATCTATATTATTAGTAAAATGTTCAAGAATTCTTAAGTATACGACATAAATTTCTATATTCTACTAAAATTTAGTTTTTTTTTTTTTTTTTTTTTTTTTTTTGAAAGCAAATTTTTCAGCAAGTGACAATTTCTTTTCTGGGACAATGTCGCCGTGTCGCCTAAATTCTGCCACGGGGCCGGGAAGTCAGGATGGGCATTTTCGTTAAACTTATTTTCGTCTCTCCTTTATACCGTGCAAGCTGCGATGTAATGTTCGATGGAGCTAAGGATTGCCATCCTGTTTTGTGTGAAATCACAGGTAATGAATCTTTGAATATAACCCCCGAAGGGAAAAAAAAAAAAAAAATCTAATGGCATATCTTGGCGTCCCCTCGTCACAAAAAAGCCAGAATGAGCAATTCAAAGATCAAGAACCTGCTCATTTTTGACATCAAGAGGGATGCCTTATACCGTTAGCTTGTACCACATGGTAAAACCGCCAATGCCCTACGGATCTGGGAGTATTAAAGAGATTCAATTCAAACAAAGGGATATATCGTCTGGTCTAGCATCGCGGACGACTAGAAATTTCCCCATTATAACGCGCTGGCCCACACCGCTTTCCTCGTGACCCGCTTTCTGGACAATTTAACGGTGCGAACGGTTCTCAAGCCGCCTCACAGTCCTTACGTAGCTTCCCCAAACTTCTTGTTTTTCCACTTCAAAATTTTCATAAATTCGAAACTTGCACCAAAGATCAAAAAGACATTCTGGAAAAGGCCTATCATTACGTCTTTAACGCCGTAAATCTCGATGAAAGCGATGAATCGACGCAGTAGGAATTTATTTTAAAATCTTTTAATGTGTTTTACCGACTGGATTAATAAATGTTTTTAATAGACTCATTGACATTACTTTTAGGACAAACCTTGTATGTTTATAAGTGAGGAAAAAAGAAGCTTAGAAATATGTATAATAAAGAAAGGAAAAAATCCATATTTTTTAACTTAATAATTAGAGCAGTCAACAATTGTCTATTAAATCGGAAAAAAATAATGATATGTTTGATTATGCAACATTTTAATGAATGAGATGCTGTTAAATAACTGTACAAGAAAAAAGAAAATCAGCAACGAAATTTTTACTGCGTCATCAGAAAATACAATCTAGTATATAGCAATAAGGAAAATAATACAAGTTTTCAATTTATAAATGCAGGATGATTATTTTTATAAATAATTTGAAATTTTCTTTAATCCGAAATAGGTATAGGATAAAACTGGCATGCTATGGTCATCACAAAACGTTCTTCTAATTCTACTGTTCTATAAATTCTTGCAATGCTGTATGAATTATTTATTAAAATTATTATTTACTATAATTATTTTCCATAATGAATGCAGACGATTTTCATATCAGAGAGTATACACTATATATATATATATATATATATATATATATATATATATATATATATATATATATATATATAAAATGTTGATTTTATGTATATATATATATACATATAAATAAATAAATAAAAAAAATCAATTTTATACTGACATTTAAAGACATTCCTTTTTTCGCCGTAAAATAATGGAAAAAGAAAAGTCACATTTTTACAGATCACTTGTTCAACCATTCGTTTTAAAGGTATTGAAGAATTCTTTTGAAATTTACCATATTGAAAATTTACACTTCCTAGAAGTACTCTTCCCTAGGAAGACAAGCGATGCCTCTACACATATAAATTTTTTTTCTAGGATGAATATTACGATTATAAATAGTTCTTTTTAATTTCAGATTGAAAAGTTAAAAGTAAATCTCATTATGTACATTTATATAAAATTTTGTCCGATACTGCCGTATTAAAAATTATGAATAAATTGTAATAACCACCCCAAATGTTACCAATGTACCTTAAATGTTACCACCAATTTAAACCAAGGCCCAATTGAATATCCAGTTTGGCTAAAATCTAGTCATTGTCTCGTGAGATACAGCGTCCAAAATTTTTTTAATACACATGCACAGACAGACACCTAAAGACAGACATTTTTGCAAAAATGGTCAAATCGTGTTCATGCCGTCTCAAAATATCCAAATAGATTGAAAACCGGAGGTCGAAAAATTTCACGAATCCAATACTTTCTTTTTTATGTGTATAGAAGGAAATAAAAAGTATATACAATTAATAGCTTACTAATGTGTATCATATCGTATGTTATCAATAGATCCATCTAAATACCTGAGTTGAATGATAATTACTATTAACCGTGGGTCATACATTACGAATAATCAGCAAAAACAATTAAGGGTTTTTAATAATAATTACGCTTGTTTAATCCTTGAAGTGATTTCTAATAACACTACTCGGAATGAAAATTGCCCCCCGACACCATTTCAGTATATTCGTATGTAAAATGACCTCCTGAATCCGATTCTGGCTCCCATCTTGCCCCATCACCCACCGTTTTCTTGATATGCCCCCTCCCCCATGTTTAACATTGTTTGATAATTTTATACCCATCAGTTTGATTTTAAGAGGAACGATGATTATTTTAACCGTTAAATGTCTTCTGACCTGAGGAACTACAGAGGTAGAAAGTTCTAAAACATGAACATTTGTAGTAAGGAGGCTATTTAAGGGGATTTATGCACAGAAAAAAAAAAAAAAAATTCAATAAAAACAATCAGTTTTTGTTTCTTTTTTTTTTCTTTTTCCCGCAATATTTCTCTTATTTTTTACATATTCCAGCTTCCAGTTTGCCATTTTCTTACCAAAACACCCCAAATAATAAAAATTATACAGTGAATTTTTTTTCAAAATGTTGCTGAGTGGTGTAAAGATCTCAAAACCCTCGCAAGAAAGTTTGACTGACTCGCTGTACGATGTTTGCTTTCAATAACTTCCACGTTAAATGCTTTGGGCAGTAAAACATGAACAGTAAAATCTCCTGCTTTGACACGTGTTAAAGGTCATTGCTCTTATCAATGTAGTCGTCAGTTGTTACCTACCTTTAGCACACGTTTTGCGATAAGAGAGTGAACTTTATGGTGTTCTCGACGGTGGTGATTTTGTACTGCCCAAAACATTTAACGTGGGAGTTATTGAAAGCAAACGTCGCGTCGTACAGTGAATCAGTTAAACTTTCTTGCGAGGGCTTTGAGACCTTTACTCCTCTCACCAACACTTTGAAAAAATTTTCACTGTATAATTTTTATTATTTGGGGTATTTTGGTAAGAAAATGGCAAACTGGAAGCTGAAATATGTAAAAAATAAGTTAAATATTGCTGGAAAAAAAAAAAAAAAATAGAAACAGAAACTATTTGTTTTTATTGATTTTTTTTTTTTCTTCTGGGAAAAAATCCCCTCAAATATCCTCCTTACTACAAATGTTCGTGTTTTAGAACTTTCTACCTCTGTAGCTCCTCAGGTCAGAAGACATTTAGCGGTTAAAATAATCATTGTTCCTCTCCAAATCAAACTGATCGGTATGAAATTACCAAACAATGATAAAATAGAGGAGGAGGCGTACAAAAAAAAAAAAAAAAAAAAAAAAAAAAGATGGATGATGGAGCAAAATGGGGGCCAGATTCGGATTCAGGAGGTTGGCCATTTTACGTAAGAATCTGCAAGAATGGTATCAGATATCGATTTTTTTTTCTTTTTTTTTTGCAGAGCAGTGTAATTGTTGCATTTATCCTTTTTTACCAATGATTAGTTTTTAATCAAAAACTTAATGTATTTATTTGTATAACTGTAAAAATAAAATATAAAAAAAAAAATGTATGTGTACAATAAATTTTCTCTTTGGCTTGGTTTGCCGAGCAGTGGTGACTAACTCATGAAAGTAAGTCTCGAAAATAATGAATTAATTAACTGATGATTCACAAGTTTCTAAATAACATATTAATTTAAATTTTCCATATGAAACAGATTAGAGATATGCGTCGGAGAGACTCAGAAATGTCGGAATTAACAGGGCTACGATTTCAGAACAAATTTTCACTACACTTAAGAAATAACTCCTCTTTTTCAAAATGGTGCGATTCCCATTTTCTAGATACATTGGAAGGCAGTAATTTAGGCTATCTATAGCAAAGAATATATCGTCTGTAGTAAAAATAAAGTTACATCATGACTACTATTTCGAATAAATCTTAGCAGAAGTTAAATATGTTTTTCTTATTGGTTTTCTGAGAAATCATTCACAATTTAGCAAAAAACTGAATTATTGGGTCAGAGGCAGTTTGCAATGCCTTGCTATAGTGCGACGTTAAAACCACTCTACTCCACTCCATTCCAGAGGCGGTTTGAATCTTAACACATTGAGCGCCACGCAAATTCTTAAAATCCATTAAAATTCCATAATGATTCCTCCTGTAATAAATAAAAATTAAGCAAATTTTTAATATATTTTCAATCATTAAATGTAATATTTTTAGTTTTATATCCTATTTTATATCCGCCATCGATGATTGACGCGGCTTTATATCATATTTGACACTGTCAGCCACCGATGGCTGACAGGGCGCTCTACGTTTTAAATTTTTATTGGTACTGCTTTTACGTTCGGGGTAAAACTTTCACTGAAATGTTTGAAGTATAACATGTTCTGCACACTCCTAAAGTTTCAAGATGATTCCTTCAGTACTTAGAGATATATAACAAAATGTCTAAAATCTAGAATGGCTGACATGGCGTCCAGCGCGCTAAAGAAATGATATAAATAAAGATGACATGTCCGGAAAAACATGAAGCCGTAATCGTAACTGCAGAAGTCTTTATAAGTAGCACAGTTATGTACAAAACACTCTGCATCATTATTGTGAAATTATGTAATATGGATCATTCGAGACGAAAGTCATTGTAACAATACGTTTCAAAGTTGTCATACAAATGTTAAATAAGTAAAATAAAATAGTACTAACCAATGTTTTGGTAGACTCAATATGACTCTTGGTCTACTATTGCAGCAGCCATCTTGAGTAGACAACAGAACTGTTAACTTCGTGCTGATACGCCGTATGCCAACTCCTTGTAATTATCCTCTAAGGTTTGAATAATTGGGTTTTTTAAAGGAGTTGACTAAAATGAAAATGAAACCTATTTGAAACTTGTAATGTGCTAAGAAAGAGCTAAATACATTAAAATGATAAGTCTTTCTTATGAGCAATTAAGGTTAATTATAGATGCAGCAGATGGTATTTTGTGGTTATAAAATACAAGGAATAACATTAAGTATTATTAAAATTTAGAAATGAAACTTTAGATTTGAAAATGTAATATATGATTTCAGCATCTAATTCTCATACCTTCATCCTTATTATTTATTAAAGCTAAATTTATGGGGAATTTTTTAATTAATTCCTTTTTTTTTTCTCTCTTTTTTAACAGAGACGATACTCGTCGAGACATGTCCCGAAACAACTGCTGTTCTACCATGTCCGGCTCTCACACCTACGGAAGATGACGACCGATCTCTGGCTGCATTTTGGTACAAAGATGACCAAGTCACCCCTTTTTACATGGTGGATGGCAGAACGAGCGTCTCGATTGATCGCGGGAAACATCGTCAGCTTTCCGATCTCGGCAAGAGAGCGCAGTTTAACGTAACAAGCGAACCCGCACTTTTGTACCTGGAAGTCCATTCTAAAGAAGATGCTGGACTTTATGCCTGCAGAGTCGACTGGTATAGATCTTTAACAAGGACTTCTATGGTTCAGCTCAAAGTTTTGGGTAAGTAGAATGCTGTTCCAGACATTCAAATTAGTTCAGAGTAGTTTTAGTTCAAAAGCAATAGCGACGCTCACATTATCAGCTTGAGGTAATTTCTTAAAAAGTACTATGCATGACTTTTTATTTTCATTACTCGACTACCGTAGGTAATGGAAGTATTGTAATCGATCTAAAAATTCAATGTCGAGTTTTCACCTGATTTATTACACGTTTTAAGGTCTAATGAATCCAAAAAAGTAGTTTTTGGCAATTGGTCAGTGTGTGTGCATGTATGTATGTGGGGAATCTTCTGCCTTTCATATCTCCGAAACTAATATAGATAGAACTACGAAACTTCAGAATTGAGACAGGACTGGTGTACAGATGGATTTTTTTAATTTTGGTGAAAATTGGAAAACCAGAAGGCTCTAACGATTTTCTTCAAATTTGCTATATAAACACTCTATTAGATGTCCTTTCGAATGATATAGTTGGTTAGTTTAGGAAAATTGATAGGTACCCTGTATAAATAGATCAATTTTAAGTTTCGCAAGTGCCATTCTTTTAAAAACAGTTGTACGGATTCTTTTCAAACTCGCCATATTAACTCCCTTTTAAATATCCTTTTGTATGTAATTGTTTTCCTGTCAATAATTGAGTATGCAAAGTTTTGGTAAAAGTTGGTATCTCATAAACGGCTCTAACGATTTTCTTGAAAATTGTTACATAAATCCATTTTAGATATCCTTTCTCATGTATTACGTGGTTATTACCGGAAAATTAACAGTCATCCTGATTAGGTAGATCAGTTTTACATCTCGGAAATTGGTGTTTCAAAAAATGACTCAACCATTTTTTTTTTCTTATTTTTTAACATGTTATGTAAACTCTGTTTTACATGTCTTTATTTGTATATCAGCTTTCTCTTATAGGACATTTGTTAGGTGCCTACTTTGTTAGGTAAATTTAATGTCTTCTAATTATATTATTTCTAAAAAAAATGCATATAATACGTGCAGGTAATGGAAGTCGTGTGGTTGTTTCACGCCAGATTTTTTAATAGTTCACTTCCAGCTTGTCCAGCTACTTCTAATTATCAAATTGTACATTTATCTTAAAAGGAACTAATTAGCACAATTATGTTAGGAAAATTGATATACTTCATCATATTCAATAGTTATCCATGAGTACAAGTTTTTATGAATGTTTCTCTAATGTATATTTTTATTTTTATAAGACAAATTTTAGTTTAGATATATTAATGATTTAATAGTTTATAACTGGAGTAATTTTAAAATTATTTCTAATTTTATTCATTTCAAGGATGCATTGAAAGTACAACAGAGATGATGGATTTGTATCTTCATGGTTGATGGATTTTTATCTCAAATTAAAAAAAAATATATATATATATATTTTTTAAATAATTCTTGGCTTTTTTATCTGTATGATAATTCGTTAGATTTTGATTTTAAGTTTATTAGTTTAACATATCGGGTTTCATGTTATTGTAAAAGTTCCGAGAAATATCTTTTTTTCTTCTTTATACAAAGTATAAGGAAGTATTGTAATCCCGATTTGGGAAATGGATCTTGCATAGCTCAACAACGAATCATTGTAGAATGTTTGAAATTTATATGTGTGACTGTCACAGTGTCTAGTTGTACACCTGAAAGTTTGATTTTTCGTGACATCTGTATGTGTGTATGTATCTTGCGTAACTCAAAAACGGTTAGACGGAGAACGTTACAAATTGGTCTGTTATAACGTTTATACTTCTTTTCTGTTCTTTCTGTGGCTTTCCATTTTTGAGATATTTACGAAAATTATATTCATAATGACCAAATATACAAGGGTTTTGTCCATTATATATAACCTACCGTCATAGAGATTTCAAAATAAGCTAATGATAGAGCCTGTAATGATATTATTATGAAAGTTGTCGACATTTTTGCATGTAGAACGTAATTTTTAAAGACATAAGCAGGTTCTAGTCGACGAATGCATTTTATTTAATGATTATTCAGTCCATAAATAGAGCGTGTAATATTTTTATGAAAGTTACAGATATTTTTGCGTGTAGAAAGTAATTCTTAAAGACATAAAAAGGTTCCAATCGACGAATGTACTTTTATGAATGCTCAGCAAGTACATGGAGCACGTAATGATATTGTTATGAAAGTTGCCGACATTTTCTACGCTGTAAAAAAAAAAAAAAAAATCATATAAGATTACGCGGAAAGCCCGGCTTCAGAGATTCCAGACAAAGCCCGTAAAAAAAAAAAAAAGTTTAGACCATAAATTAAGTATATAATGACCTTAAATTATGTTGCATGCCCATAAAAAACATTAAACCAATGTTGTTTTTTTACGGGCTTTGTCTGGAATCTCTGCTGCCGGGCTTTTCCCGTAATTTTACGGCATTTTTTTTAACAGTGTAGTGTAGAAAGTAATTATTAACATAAAAGCATGTTCTAGTCGACGAATGCACTTAATTTTGTTTTAGTCTTATTTGTCATTTAAAGAATTTTCGAAGAATTTAGTTCATCTTTGCGCTTTTTCTAAATTTTTAATATGGTAGTATAGAACAAAATTTTGTATAAATGTGCATAAAGAGAATTATTTTTTAATAATCATTATGAATTTTACGAGAATTATTTATAATAGAGATAGTCAACTGGGAAAATTTTTTTGTATATGTAGGAGCATCGCCTCCCCCCTCGAGAGTAATAAATTTTCATGATGGGTATCTTTCAAAAGAGCTCACCGATACCTTTAAAATGAATGGTTGAACCATCTATCTGCAATAATTTAAAATAAAGTTATCGATTTTTTTTTTCATAAAAAAAATAAATAAATAAATGTAATATCAATAATAAAATGAACTTTTTTTGGTTATTTAGTGTTATATTACTTCTCTAATATGAAAATCGTACTGCATTATCATGGAAGATAATTTTATTAAATAATGATTTTAATAAATTATTTTTACTGAGTGACTTTGCATAGGAAAATTTAGAAGGAAGTCATGTGGTGGCCACAACATTCTAGGTTTTTTTTTTTTTTTTTTTTTTTTTTTTTCATTTAGCCAGAATTAAAGAAAAAAAAAACTGAAAATTGAATTATTTTAACGATGAAGAGTAAAAAAGCAAAAAAAGAATGTTTAAAAAAAAATCTTTGAAAAATATGTATGTAAAATACAGCAATTATTTTTTATGATGCAAAAATATAAAATATCGGAAAAGAATAGGGGGGGGGGGAGCTCCAAGGCATTTTTTTTTTCATCATAAATGACAAAAAAAAAAAAAAAAAAAAAAAAAAAAAAGCAAACATTTTTTTTTTTTTTTTTGCACATGAATTATAATCAGTAGAATACACGAATAATTAATTATTTTTTTTCTCTCTCTCACTTTATTTCAGCCTTAACACCGAAGCTCATCATATACGAAGGCGAGAGAGAGCTTCCAGAAGTTGCTGGCCCTTACAGAGAAGGATCTGATTTGCATATAGCTTGCGAACTAACAGGAGGTATTTTTCTTTCTTTCTTTTCCTTCCTCTCCCCCCCCCCCCCCACCTTCCTGTTGAAGATGATTGTGGATAAACAAAGCGCTGCATCTATATCCTTCAGTTTTTAAATGCCTTTGTATATGATGCAAAGCATTTTTTTATTTTATTTATTCATTTTTACAATTATTATTATTAAACTTAATTTAATCTTTAAAGTTTAAAACTGTTATGATGTAATTTATATGTAATATACATAAATAAACTAGTATGTTGTGGTCACCACAAGACTTTCTTCTATATTTTCCTATGCAAATTCACTTAGTACAAATAATTTATTGAAACTATTATTTATTAAAATTATCTACCATGATGAATGCAGACGATTTTCATCTTATAAAAAACTAACACTAAATATCCAAAGAAAGACAGTTTTATTCTCTATAATTAATATCTTTAAAAAATGCGTTTTCATAATGGTTATCTCCATTTCAAGTTTCGTACAGTTATACCTCATGGAAGTTGAGATATTATCTTTCCGTTCTCGGAGAATATTACAGTATAGCAATGCCACCTATTGGTCGATATTCATCAAAATTGAATTAGCATAATTTCTCATAGTGGCCTTTTAACATATCAAGTTTTGTTTGATTATACGCAAAAGAACCTGAAATATAGCTTTCCCTTAAATTTCGGAAATCGCTGTAAAACAACGCCACCTGTTAGGAGATTGACACCAAAAGTTTACAGGCACTAATTTATGTCAAATTGCATCTACGTATAAATTTATATGTAATTTTATGCAGTAGTTCCTGAGATATAGCTTTCCCTTAAATTGTAGAAAATGCTGTATAGCAGCGCCACCTGTTGAGAAATCAATATCAAAACCTAATACACGTTTATTCAGGTCAAGGTGCATCTACATATAAATTTATATGCAAATTTATGCAGTAGTCTCTGAGATATAGCCTTCCTTAATATTGGGGAAATTGCTCTGTAGCAATGCCATCTGTTGAGCAACTGACACTAAATGTTGACAGGCTGTAATTTAGGTCAAGGTACATGTACATATAAATTTATATGCAATTCTCCGAAGCAGTTCCTGAGATACAGTCGCTACGAAATTTTTGTCACACACAACAGGCAGACAGAAATTTTTTAAAAATGGTCAAATCGTGTTCTGGAACTCTCAAAACGTGTTAATTCAACGAAAACCAGAAGTCGAATTTTTTTGCGAATCCAATACTTTCTTCTACTGAATATAGAAACAAGTAATATATATAAATAAAAATTAATTATTTATTTTTAACAAATTACTTCTTAAATAGTTGCTTCTAATAGTTGCTACTTAAGTAATTATACCGATTATTTCATGATTATTTCTACCAAAAATGTGATTTTTATTCTCAACTAGCCACGCTTTGCAGTGGCACAGGTATGTGGATTGTCTATGTATGAAGAAGGCAAAATAGTTAGCTTTCAAAAGTTGGTTGTATTACCTTCAGTAACAACTGCATCTCGCAAATGAATGTATTCTTCGGAGCGGAATTTAGTCTGATTCAAACGAAAAAATAGCAAACGTTCCGTTTCAATTTTTGCATACATATCCACAATGCACTAGTGAAACAACTGACGGCATTTCAGAACAAAATTTTCCTCGTTGCTCCGAATCATTAAGCGGTATGCGTAAAAGTTCATTGCGCTGCACTTTTACTGATTTCTGCACCATTTACTGGATTTATCATCTTCACATTGAAATGATATCCATCGACACCATCCCAGAAGATAACTGTATACTACAAAGCATCGTAACAACGGTGAGTTTCTGCGACGTTTATAAATTGATTGTTTCTTCGATGGAGAACAATATCTCTAGGTTGGAACTGATCTCCGACTGTAACAATGGCTACTTCATCTATAGTTGGAGCGTTATATCTCCGGACATGATCTCCAACGGGCGTTTTGTCTGCGTGAATGACAATCTTGTGGATATCTGATGGCATCATATCAATTGCCGTTTTGAACAAACGCACCAAATTGTTTCTTTCGTGAAGGAGCTCCTGTAGTTGCGAAATGATTGACCTTTTTAACGACGTATGCATTCCACAACGTGCATCGACCCGAGTTGAACTATAATCAACAGCTGGATTGTACCGGAATGCAAGACGATGGAATTGCAGATTTAGATCTGCTGTTCTTTGGGTTCGAGTTTCAGCTATCCTTACCCTCTCGCGTTCATTCCGTTGAGAACGAACCAAATTTGTTGCTGCAGAACACGACTGCCGTGCTCGCAATCGTGCATCCTCACGCCTGGCTGCTCGTCTTTCTGCTGGTTCCGCGTTACGCATCTGGATGGTGCTTAGTCTGTTCCTCTCTCATACGGATGCCCGCTCTTCCTCAATCATATTAGAAAGCCATCTTCTCGATCCTTCTGTGTGGCCAGTGCGACGACCCAAATTCGTTTTTCTGCGAGGTATTATTTCGGTTTTCAAAGGAACCGAAGGAAGGGATAAGATTATAACCTCTTATGGCTCTCACAGCTCCAGATTGAAAAAAATGAGAGATAGGACAAAAAGTTTAATAACGAAAAATTTGCATTTTGAAATGGTAAAAAAAATTCATGGCATTTCAGGCAAGCATTTACTTCGTTAATAGAGCATACACATTTTCGTTTCTTACGATATTAACATTACTGACGGAAAGAGAAACAGTTGAGAAGTATTTACATTGAAAGATAGGTGTAGTCTGAGATACGAAAATTTGAGAAATAAATAATTGTGACACGAAATCACAAAGCGTAACAGGCGAAGAATCCGACTACATAAACATTAATCGCAACAGGACATTTCGGAGCAAAAATGGGAATGTTATTTCCTTTTCTAAAAAAACTAAAAATTTTATACAGATGCCATTCATCGAAATCAAACATTTTTAACTACCGCGTGCTCATACATTCACAAAAATAAAAAAGTGAAACATCAACATTATTTTTATTTTCATTTTTTACTTAGCACGTGCTGTATAAAATAAATGGCAAACATAAAGCAAATTTGCAGTGTCAGTATGGCGGGTTTGCTAGTACCGTTAAAAAAGCTGTTTTCTCGCGGTCGAGGGTATGTTACTGAAGCGAAAAATAGATAAA
The DNA here is from genome assembly GCA_963930645.1 of Salticus scenicus. Taxonomy (NCBI): domain Eukaryota; kingdom Metazoa; phylum Arthropoda; class Arachnida; order Araneae; family Salticidae; genus Salticus; species Salticus scenicus. The sequence continues at coordinate 74,253,232 of OZ005653.1, read as the reverse complement.
AACAATCTTTGAAGCGGGTTGTATATCGTGTCAAAACTTGAGATCAATCGGTGCAGAACATTTTGAGTTTTTGAGCCGTACACAAACCAACTTAACAATTTTATAGATATAGATTAAGAGTCGAAACTTTGAAAAATGCAACGGATCAATCATTTCTATAAACACAGTATAGTAAATACAAAAATCAGTTTCAATTACACTATGGGACAAAAGAAAAAAAAAAAAAAAAGTAGTCGCACTGCAGAAAAATTGGCATATACCTTTTGTGTTTGTAAAAACTTAAAAACTAATGATTGAAACAAACGAAACTGTTATGTTTGTATAATAGGGAAGTCATAACATGATATCTATGTACGTTTTTGATTTAATAATTCGCTTTATTACACTGTACAAAGTATTTAATAAAAATCTACATAAAACTTTTTTTTTACACGTAATATAATAAACTTATACTTTGTATTCTGTTATGATTTATTATATGAAGTAAGCACGTTATATTTTAATGTATGAAATAAAACTATTTATTTGTTAGATCTAAACAATTACTTAATAAAAATATGTATTCTACAATGGATAATTTCACCTTTATATGGAGTTACTGCTTTAATGCGCAATGGCATAGTATTTTACAGTTTTTTAACGTGAAACTCAGAAATTTCTCTGTGCCAAATATCATAAATATTTTTTTCGAGTTCTTGCAAAGTTGTTAGGCTACAAATTTCGAATCCCCACCATCTTTTATAGACTAAACATTTTCGAGTAGGTTGCAATTAAGACTATTTTCAGGTCTAGTAATCAAGAAATTCTGCGATATTCTTTGTGAGATTTAACTAAGTTGTGATTACTTACAGAATTATAGGTGCTCATGGGAATGGATAGGTAATTTTAACAATTTGAATCAAATAAATGTACCACAGACGCTGTGTAACAAGGTACATTATCATCTTGAAACGCTGATTGTGGAAATGTCTGAGATACCTCCAAAATAGTCGGTTAGGCACCAATTTTATAATGGCCGTATGTTATTTCGAGTTAATCGATCCGTTGAGCATAAAAATTTACCCGATTCTTTGAAAAATTATACACCACCGTACCATAATGTACGGAAAATGTGTCACTGTTTTAAGAATGCGATTTTCATTAAGTCGATCACATTTTCGTCATTAGACCTGCTTGTTTCTGCCAGCTCGAAATAAATTAGACTTGATTTATCAGAGAGAACCCCTTCGGCCCAATAATTAACGGATCATTTTTTAATTTTTTTAACCCTCTGAAGTCTTGCTTTCCTAAGTAGGGCTGGGCGTTATATCGATGTAATGCAAAAATCGATTTATAGCTAAAATCGGCGATCCGATTTAAAGATAACATCTACTACGAAATTTCGGAATGACGATGCTAGACGATGTAATGCTGCATCGATTTAGAGATAAAAATCCGATGTTAGCTAGGCATCAAATTTCCTCGTCACGCTTGCGAGTTTACGCATCAAGGGAAGTTTTATCGATTTAGCGAAAACGATTTAACAATAAGTACAAAAGCCGTCTTACGATGTATCGTAATATGAATTGTACTACGTGCCGGCGTATCATTTCGAAGGAGATACCAGAGAGACGATGAGCTTAACCCTTTCATTCCCATTTTTTTTCCCTCCATAAAACAATAAATCTTATATTTAGTCATAAATTTATTTCAAAGGCAATGTATATAAATATTTTTTTTATTTAGGGGTAATAGCTCAGCACGAATTAATACAGCTAACAAAGCAACTGAGAGGTGTTTATTTATGTTTAATATAACCACCGATGCCATTAAAAATCATAACTTTTCAATAAATAAAAATATCAAAATTTGGAAAAAATACATATTGCAATTAATTAAAATACAAATTATAATCAGTAAAAAGTAAAATAAAAAATATTTCAAACATTTAATTTACTTAAATTGCCCAAAACAGGAAACTGATTCCGATATTATTATCAGAATAGAGTAAAATATAATTTTATTTATCAACAAGGATAGTGAAACCATCTAAAATGTATCTTTTTCGGTGGGAAAATGTTTATAGAGTTTAATATTGTTCATTTTGAATCAGCGGGAGTGTTAGATGGTAAGAAAGAAAATCTGAAATGTTATGATTTCAATTGGCATCACGGGGAATGAAATGTTGTTAAATCGCCTGTCGTCTGCTCCGTTTATTCCAAAGAGGAGACGAAGTACTGCGCTTGCGCTATGCTAAATCGGGGAGAAAAGAAAATACGATTTTAGATGAATCGTAAGGAGACTCCAATTTGTTTGCTAAGTAATGATTTATTTCTTTTTGTAATGAGTACTTATTTTCGGCAATTACAGTATGCATTGTTGTAATAAATATTAATAAAGTACATAGATATATATATTTTTTTTTTCATTAAATTAAATAGAAAATAAATTTATTTTTTACAATACTTAAGAATACAGTAAATTCCGATAAAAATAGTTTCATAATGCAATACGATATATCTGTTTGTCATTATTATTATTTATTAAATAATTTGGCTTTGTCTGACACTTCTGTTATTAATATTTTGTAAAGGGGGGGGGGATTTTTAAAGAATATACACAAGAACTTTTTAAGGTGCTCCTTCTTACGTAGTTTTTATTACGCTCTTTATAATACCATTAATAAGCTTCAAATATTACTTTACTGAAGTTAATAAAATCCACAATGTTCATATTTTAAAATACTATTAAATGGAAATAGAGTTTAAATTTTTTTTCATCATTTAAAATTAAATTTCTTTTTCAAGCTCTGCTACCTATTTCATCTAACGAACAAATTGGTCTTGATTTTTTTTTTTTCTTTCAGAATGATGTGCGGTTTATTTATAGGCGGATTGGATATTGAACGGCAGAATATAACGTATTTCGGCAATATGACACAAAAAAAAAAAAAAAAACAGAATTTCTGTTAAATTTTAGTAAAATGATAAAAAAAATTGGGAATCAGCTTTCAAAAATTTTTTACTAAATTATTACTTAACTGGACAGTTGGTTCAAAAATATCGCGCAGAATTTATCAATCGACTTGAAAAAAATTTATTTATTTATTTTTTTAGAAAGCGGAAATTTAATTTACAGACTGTGGTAAAAGACAAATTTTATAAATCAAAATAATAAGTTCAATATTCCATCAAATATCAGGAACACACAAAAAAGGGCTAAACAATTTAAAAGAAAAAAAAAAAAAAAAAACTGTTGTGCCAAAGACCATCAAAAACTCTCTTTAATATCAATATTTATAACAACGCCCCCTAATGTTAATCATCCAGAAATGTTTAATCAACATAACTTTTCTTAATAATAATAATAATAATAATAAAAATACTGTTTGAATTGCATAATTTAAAATTTTAATTTTAGATTATGCAATTTAGCGTAATTTTAAGCCATAAATGCTGAGTTATAGCAATATGGGAAATTGCAGAAAATAAATGAGTAATAGCAGCGTTGCTTTTCGGTCATTATACTATTGATTAAAAGACTTGTATATGTAGGAGGGGTAGGGAGAAGGTATTTTCTAAATCAGTGTTAAATCGATTTATCTCTAAATCGCGATATTAGATGGAAGATAAATCGATTTATAGAATCGCTACATCGCCCAGTCCTATTCCTAAGTCTTTTCGTTAAGAATGGATTTTTTTTTTTTTAGATTTTCTGTACTTAAACTTGCTTTGTTTAATCGTTGTTGAACTGGTATTTAAAGAAATTATGTTACTAAAAATTTTTCTGAATCCCTTCTATGTTATAAATGATAAACTGATTTCAAGCTGATTTTTTATAAGCGCTGGCTTTTTAATTTGCGGTCATCTCGATTGGATGAGCAACGTGGCCACCAGGAGACAAACTACCAGTTGAAACAGCCAAAAAATGTTATATCTTGCTAAAAACCAGCTCACCAATATTTCGTTAACATTTAATCATTTTGACACCTCGCGTATTAAAATATTTTTCGATTTTCACTCTAAAATTAATATTTTTTGTGGTATCGTTAATTGCCTTATTCTTGCCGTTTTTAAAATACTTTCTAAAACTACAATTTTTCAAACAATTGCATCTTGTTACAAATACTGGGCTCAATCCTAAATTATACGTAATAAAAACTGTTCGAAAATTTACTTTTAAAACAATAAAATTAGCGATTGCAGAAAAAGAAATAGAAAATATAAAAGTACAGCTTTTTTTTTTTTTTTTTTTTTTTTTTTTGTCCCTTATTATATTTCTTTCACGAAGTACTGAAGGAGTAAGACAGAAAAATGAATTGTATATACACTGTTTTTTTTTACACTGATTTATAGTTTTACCTTTCTGCCAAGAGAAATAGGATATTGAAAAGTACAGGAAATACATAAATCTTTGAAAGGAACTAAACAAAATTTATCATTAATAATTGATGTAATATTATTAATTTTATTAAAGACATGATTAGAAAACTTTCCTATAAAATGAATATTAGATTGGATTTTGCCAATTTTTTTAAATTAATTTTTCAATTAAATAGTAGAAAAGTAACAAGGAAACAGATGAAAAATATTTCATCTCTTTCACTGAGCGAATTTCTTTTTTTCTGCGGGTCAGGTTCGGGTTAAAGCCTGTTTCGTTTTTCAGTGAGTCGGGTCGACTTGAGTACAAAAAATTTTTCCATAATAAGCAGAAATTTGTTTGATATAATTATAAGTGTATAGCTGATGTAAACATATTACTCGTGCCCAAATTATATTCGTACATAAATTATTGCAGTAAAATAAACAAACGTGTCGGACAAAAGCAATTAACAAAGAAACGTCAAGTCATTATTATTATTATTTTTAAGATTATAAGTATTAAACTATAAACACTAAACTTGAAGCCCATTTTTGTACATTTGAAGTACAGAACACAAAATAATGGTTAAAAATTATTATTAATCTAGTTTTCAGATTTTGAAATTTATTACTTAGTATATTAGTTATTACGATTTTAACTCTTTTTAAAATGATTTAGCAACCGTGTAACAATGAAAATTTAATTTATTTTGTAACTTTACAAAATTTTCATGATTTTTATATCAATTATTAATTTTCATTTACTTTTCAGGCTCCGAGTAGGGTTCGGGTAAAGAGAAGTCAAGTTTTGGGTCGGGTCTGGGCGTAAAGAAATCGGGTTCAAGTAGTCAAAATTTTCTATTGCGGGTTCAGGTCTGTTTTCGAGTCTATGAAATTTTTTTGTCGGATTTAGGTCGGGTAAAACACGACCGGCGCAGGATTCTAATGTACACACAGACACACTTACGCACTTGATAAGCTTTGATGTGCAAAAAATGATGGTAGAGCAACAACCCCAAATTAACTCGTTTTTTTTTTTTTTTTTTTTTTTTTTTTCCTTGGATACGACAGAGAGAAAATAATGTCGAATTACAATTTAATATTTCTGTATCCCAGAAGTGAAGGACACCATGTCACAAAAATGTAATTTTTTCAGGAGAGGAACTTTTTTTTTTAATTTTTTTTTATTTAACTTTAAATGCATGTTTCAATAGACTTCTTTACATCTAGCAGCAATCTCTTAATGTTATTTTAACACATTACTAATGACATAATGTACTAATGTTGTAAAGCAAGAAATAAATATTAAGGATATGGCGCTAACATTTTTCAGAAAAAAAAAAAAAGATATGGTGTCCTTTAACTCTGGGGTACAGATTTTAAAAAGAATTTTTTAGTTTAAAGTTTTTGAAAATTATTATAAATTTCGCACTGTAACAGCACTTTTTCTTTATGTAGGTGATTTAGAACCGATGTTAGTGATATGGATGATTCAAGACACCGTGATCGACTCTACATTCGAAGTTTTGCCGAATGGGAAAACGAGAAACGAACATGTCCTCAGAGGATTAAAACGTAGTTTGTGGATGATTCCAGTGACTTGCATGGCCGTCAAACACCTCAACTCGACTAATGATCCAGCTTTGGCTAGAGCTATACAGATTGATCTGTTCTGTATGTTAGTGTCTCGTTTTCATTTTTTATGTCAGATATAGTAATATTTTGAATGTTTCTTTCAGATGTAAAATATAATCAATATACGCATTTTTAAAGAAAATTCAAGCCAGGTTATGGGCAACGCCTGGCAGCAGAGATTCCAGGCAAAAACCGTAAAAAAAAAAAAAAAAAAAAAAAAAAAAAAAAAAAACATTTGGACCATAAATGGCGTATTTCCCCATAACTTTACGTTGTGACAAACACATAACTTTGAATTAAATTCTTTGAATTAAATTAGGAAAACAATAGCTCTTTTATACCAATCGCTATTTGCATAAATATATAACCAATAAAACTACACTTTATATTTTCAGTTTCAAATATGAAGTGATTCTTATATGACGTCTCTCAAAAGCTAATAATTTACTTTTGAAGGGATTTAACCATAAAAATACAGTCTGATGGCAGACTTGAACAAATTACGTAAATTAACGGCCTTTGCCCGTAAAAAAATGCCAGTATTCTTAAATTATACTTTCATGAAATCAATTTACAGACTTCGACCGTTTCTTCATCAAAAAGGATCATTTCCCGTAAAATCATACGGTTAAATCCCGTAATTTTACATTTTGTGTGTGTGTGTAATGATGGAAATAAGAAAGCAGACTGGCAATATATTTTCGCATTCAAATAAAATATACTTATAGTATTTGGAAAAACGAAATTCTAAGCACTTTCAAAGGGGAAAAAATAAATAAATAAATGTGCACATTTTATAAAGATGAAATTTTATACTAGTGGATCTGGATCAGGAGTTCTATTTGTATTATTCATTATTGAGAGTAGATCATTTTTATTTATTCCATATTTAAAATATATATATATGATTAACTCAGCCCCCTCAATACGTCGTTCTTCGTTGTGTCTATCTGTATTTATGTATATATATATAGTTGCTTGTAACTCATAGTCTTGTGTTAATTCCTTGTCACTCATAAATACTTATATCAAATTTGATGGCAAATAATTGCATAACATACTGGAATTATTTTGTGTAGCCCTGTAAACTAATTATCACTTCAATGCGTACTAATTTCTACAAAAACCATGCTTGTAAACATTCTAAAAACATATGTTAATTACACAATGTTTAATAGAGTGTAACCATGTCGAAATGCACCTATAATACCGTCTACAGACCGTAATGGCACGAAATTCCTTTGTGTGTCCTTGTACACGAACCACAAACATTATATCTGTACTGATAAGTATAAAGGAGTTAAGTCCAAAAATGTCGATTTTGAGTTAAGTACATAGTCAGACTGAGAAAAAAATTCTCCATCGATTGGTATAAAGGATTTAAGCCCATGTCATTTAGTCTTTGAGAAAATGCATTGGTAAAAAAGATTCAAGTGAGAAATTTAGCATTCATGTTTGGTATAAAAGGTTTAAGTCAATTTGTTCCCTTTATGAAATGAAATTTGATAATCACTTGAATGGTATAAAGGGTATAATCAACATAATCCCTTTTTCCTGATCGAGTCTTCTGATTAGTTTTTGGTATAAAGGATTTAAGTCCACTTTTCTCTTTTTGCGCTGTGCCACTTGGCGGTCAACAGGCTTTAATCCAATGTAATAATGAGATTATAATTATTCAATTGCTTATTATTGTATTTTATGCTTTAATTTATAAATGTAGAACTGGTATCGATAAAAAAAATTACCCACTTTTCAATTGAAATTTAATATATATAAATAATTTACTACATCATTCTTTACCAATAATTTACTACATTTAACATCAGAGAAAAGCAGATTTAGCTTATGAACAGAAAAGGCTTGGCAAAGCAGAAGCCAAAACTGATACCTCAAAACTGTGTTTAGTTTTTGATTTACAACAGTGTCTAGCAACTCCATTTCTGCCATCATCTGTAGCTTTCAACAAACGCCAACTTTGAACTTTTAATTTGTCTATACGTGACAATGCCATAGGTAAGTCATGTCATTACATGTGGCACAATGGTCGTGAAACTAACGAAATTGCTTCATGTCTTTACGACTACCTACGAAATGTACCTGAAACTGTTACAAGTGTAACTTTCTATTCTGACACATCAACACAACAAAAACATCCATGTTTCAGCGATGTTTTTGAATGCGATGGCTGACTTCCCTCATTTCTCCAGCATCAATCACAAATTTCTAATTTCAGGTCACTCGCACATGGAATGTGACGTAGACCATGCTCTTATTGAGAGAGAAAAGAAAAGTATGGCATTTCAAGTATTCCACCCACTTGATTGGTATCAGCTTTTTCGGTCTACAGGGAAGAAAAATAAATTCACTGTTAGAGAGATGACTCAAGATGATTTTTTTGATTTTGCATTACTGTCAATAAATACTCTCGTTGTGCGAAAAAATAATGTTGATGGAGAGCCGTTCAAGTGACAAGAGGTACAATGATTGGTATTGACAGGAAGGGGGTCAGATATTTTATAGGGACAGTCTACTTGAAGGCACTTTCAAAAAAATTAGTATTCTTCGACGAGGCAAAACAAATCACCGAATTACCAAGATTCAAAAACGGTATAACAAATCTGTTCCAATCGCAGTGCAGAAGAAGAGAGATCAACTTACTTTGCTTCCTCTTGTGCCTCCAGTATTCCATAACTTTTACAAAACTTTACGAACACCAGCTAGCACAGAAAACATTGACCCTGACTTAGAATTTAGTTATACTGATGAAAATGACTATTAATCACCATGACCCATGATTCAGTGGAAGGAAACACGAATATAATATTGTGATGGTCAATATTCTATTAATCCTAATGCTTTGTAATTGGTGCACTCTTAAAAATGATTTCTTAAAAATGAGCTAAATTGTCTCAAAATAGCTTCGAAACAATATAGGGGAGACTGGGCACAGTGGACCACTTTTACATTTTTAATTTTTTTTCCATAAAAATAAAAAAGCAAGGTACCTGAAAAAATTAGCAAACATTCTTTAAACCTTGCTTGACATGTTCTAATTTTTTGTAACAATACTTTTAATACATTACGAATAAAAAAATAAATTGTGTGCACTCACAAAGTGGACCACTGTGCCCCATCACCCGGGCACAGTGGTCCACAACTCGGGTTGTTCATGTTTAATTAATATAAATTACTCATTTTTTTCCCTAAAATTAGTTTCTTATGCAATTCTAGTCTAAATAACATAATTCGAATATTTTCATGAAATACAATTACCAAAATTTAAAGGAATAATAATAAAAAAAAAATAAATAAATAAGAAATCAAATTAGAGTAAGAATTCTATATCAGATTTCCTTTGTCTTTTACGTGCCATCACTAAAAACAATAAGATATATTTTTAATTTGTTTATTAATGTTATATAGTTATAAAAATTATGAAATATGTAATTAAACATTATGTTACTATTCAAATATTTTTATTAATTATTTTGAGATATTAGTACTTTACATTATATTTGTGAGATAGGTTTAACTAAAATTATTCTACTTTTATCTTTTACATATTATTCCAAAAAACAACAACAATAAATTTATGTAACCTACTATTTATTATATCACATATTCATTTTATTTATTTTTTTAATATTTTAACAATTCAAATAGTTATTAAATTTAGATATTCATAATTATTATACTACTATTCAACTATTTTCCCTTTTCAGAAATTTATATAATGTTAAGATTATTATTTTTTTATTAATTATTTTGAGTCACATTATATTTGTATATGTAAATTCAACTAAAATAAATAATGTGTTAAATATAATTTGGAGTTTAGGCACATAATATTAAAATACTATATAGACTATAAATATGCTAAAACTTTTTATAAATTTAAAAACAACAATATCTTAGCTTTTCTTAACAACTGTCCAATACTTGTAGTCAATAGTTCTGTCATGATAAAATTAAAAAAACTTCAAACTTGAAAAATTACTTTGAGCAGCTCAAAACATAAAAGGTGTATAAAATGGCTACCATAGCATTTACCATGTTTTTTTTTTTTTTTTTGGATGTGTAGAAGTAGTACCATGCTTCCATCTATGAATCTCAATATAAACTATAAGAGTTAAATACTAAGAGATTTAAATAGGGGTGGTCCCCTGTGCCCCAGTCTCCCCTATACTTAAATTTGAAAACCCATGTACTCATTTTTGAGTATATTGGCATGTCAAATATATGGATATTGGGATTCTTATTGTTCAACCCTATTTTTGAATTTTGCAATTTACTCAAAAACGAGTACATGGGTTTTCAAATTTAAGTATATATATTGTTTCGGAGCTATTTTGAGACAATTTAGCTCATTTTTAAGGAAATATTTTTACAGTGTGTTTTAACTTTAGTGTTTTGCTTGTGGATTATTAATGACGTATTTTGTTGCCATTTAATAGGGTGATACATATTTTTGTTTTTTAATCTATTGTTTTATTTTTTAATCTATTATTATGTTCTTTTTTCTTTATCATCATTATTATTATTATTAACTATTTTCAACTACAGCATATCGTTTATTATGATTTATATTCTTCTAATCTTCAAAAGTTTTATAACAAAAAAGGACAATGAAATTTTATAACAACAGCTTCTAGAGGTAAAATACAAAAATATTTCATCATTTCTCAGACTGATTTATCTCTCAATCAGTTTAGCCTGAGTAGTATTGTACATCAGATATTTTTTTTTTATTTGGTATATATTATCAAGTGCATATTATCTTTATTTAATTACTTCATAGACATTGAAGGTTTTTGAGCATTAATTTTCAATAATTGTGTAATAATTCATATCTTCAATATGATAGTCTATGATATTGTATTCAATTCCTTGTTTGAGGTAATAAGTTCTTCAATAATGCTGATCGTTCATGTTTTCCGAACCTGGATTTACCATGGACCCTTACCTTATAACATTTCATTAATCTTAGATTTCTAAGATGAAAGCATTTGGTAATCCGGCATAACTTTGTTCATATATCTTATTAAAGTCATGAATCAATATGTTGAGGAAGTTAGAATTGATAAGACCTTATTTCTATTAGGTTCAAATTATTTTGAACATCTACTGAGGTCATAAATCCAGTATTTTTTAATGCTGCAGCCAAGTATTTGGACTGTCAGCATAATCATAATGTTAAATGAATGTACAAGTCAAAGTGGTAAAAAGGAGTTAAGTCCTGGGTTGAGTGATACAAAGGATTTAAGTCCTGCAGGCATTTTTTCAAAACTATATAAATCTGTTAAAAATAAACAAACTTCAAAATTAAATGTATGTAGTTTATTCACAAAATTGTATATTATGATAATATCCTGGTTAAAACTGTATTGAACGGATACGTTTTTATACAGAATTTTTTAAACTTTATTTTTCGTCTCCTGAAAAATCAAGAATATGGACTTAAATCCTTTATACTTATCAGCACAGATATATACTAATAAAAACTGTACAACTAATTCCTTTTAACCGATTAATATTTGAACTGTACTTGACATCATTATTTGGATGATTATAGAATTTCATTGGAATTTAAAAAAAAAAAAAAATGGTGTACCCTGTACACGAACCATAAGTAGAATACACATCCAAAAATACACAGCTAATTCCGTATGGCTCGTGAACATGTGTACTAATTTCCAAGTCAGTCGGGTGATTTTTGCAACATCTATCGCGGTACATACAGTCGCACAAACACACGAACACACATAGACCTAAAACATTTCGAGTAACAGAGAGACCTACAATTGACGTTTTGGCAGTTAAAATCATATGCTGTTTATGAACATTCATAAAAAGTATGTAAGTATAGAATGTTAAAATTCGTTTATTTAGAGCTATCTAATTTAATAATGATTCATCTTAAAGGTAACAAAAAATAAATAAATAAATAAAAATAAAATAAGTAATAATAATAATAATAATCATCTATATAATATAATCTATCTATAATAATAAATGGAAAGGTTTGTCTGTCTGTCTGTCTGTCTGCTCTTTTATACGTTCAGCCCCTATTGAACGCAAAAGTACAAGAATTGACATACGGATGCTCTGGAGCCTTTCCGAGGTCCTCCTCAAAACAGAATTTAAAAATTTTAATTAGTTGTGGAGATATTAATTAAAATGTAGAATCATGCCTAATCAGAAAGCGATCTCAAAGACTGAGAATTCACCGCCATTGCATAAAAAAAGATATTTTAACAGAGTTAAAATTAGAAAAAGTGGAAAATAAATTAAAAATATTTGTCCGATTGTTACGATTTCGGTACCAAATGAAAGGGGATTTTTTTCTGAATTTAAGTGTGCAAGCGGCTTATCGGTACAACAATTAGATTTTTTAAAATTAACTAAAGTTTGAATTTTTTGTGGCAACATTATTTCAAATACCAGACGACCGTCTGGAAAAAGGAAATAGTAACCGATCAAGATGTCACGTGTTTTACAGTGGGGATAAAAATTGCAATTTTAAAACTTTTTCAAATTTTCATTCCCGTTAGATTTGAATTAATATTCAGCTTAGACAGCATATTATAAAACTACTGTTCAATTTTCATGAAAATATCTGGATAAACAAAAAAAAATAGATTAAATTTTGTTTTATATTTTGCAGTATATATTTTAAATTGAGATATGCCGTTGAAATTTCGTAATAATTGGTTTTAACGCCCGATAATTCGATTCTGAATATTTTTGAAAGTGTAGAATTATTAGGAAGGGCTTGAGGAGGAGGGGGGGGGCGAAGGGGAAAAAAAAGAGTTACAGCGTTTGAAATTGGTATTATTAGGTTCTAAGGAAATATACATCGACTGCGAATATTTTCAAGTGTAAAATTATTAGAAGTGACGGAAAGGGGGGGGGAAGGGGCAGAAACGTAGAAAAGGAACGGTTGTTTCGGAGAAAACAACGGAAAACCCAGAACGCCTTTATTCTTTTATATTTTGCAGAGTTTCGAATTCTGATACTCCTTTCACATTTCATACTCTTGATTTTTAACAGTATTTAGCCCGGAATTACGCAAGTTTCGGAGAAAACCACGAAAAAGTCAGACATAAGTCGTTTTATAATAGTGTTTATATCATTTTTCTATCTCAGCTTCTAATTACCATAATTTCAAAAGTAATATGTCATTTTGAAATTTATTTGAATTGAATTTCAAGAGTAGACGCCACAAATTTTTGTCACCTTCCATTAACCGACTACCGTAAGTAATGGAATTCGAGATTTCACGTGATTTACACGTTTTGAGGTCTCCTGAATCGGTTTTCTTTTGTATCTCAGCTACTAATTAAAATAATTTCATAAGTAATACATCATTTGAAAGCTTTGTTGATTTGGAATCGAACAGCAGATTACAGAAATTTCTACCGCCAGATGGCGCTGTAATATTTTAAAATTTCAGTATTTCAAATTCTAATTATTATTAAATTATTTTTAATACATCATTCGAAAGATATTTTAAAGTACTTTTATATTATCGAAGGTGAAATTTGAGATTTCACCCGATTTACACGTTTTGAGGTCTCCTGATTAGGTTTTCTTTTGTATCTCAGCTACTAATTAAAATAATTTCATAAGTAATACATCATTTGAAAGCTTTGTTGATTTGGAATTGAACGGTAGATTACAGAGATTTCTACCGCCAGATGGCGCTATAATATTTTAAAATTTCAATATTTCAAATTCTAATTATGATTAAATTATATTTAATACTTCATTCGAAAGATATTTTAAACTTTCTTTTGTATTATCGAAAGTGGAATTCGAGATTTCACCTGATTTACAATTTTAAGGTGTCCTGATTAGGTTTTCCTTTGCATCTCAGCTAATTGAGTTAGACCGTTCAAAATTGGTATATGTAGGTTAATTAGGAGGGGCTGGAAGGGTGGGGAAGGAATAGGTGCGCGCAGCGCACACGAGACTGCACTGCCGAAGGCATTGGGGACCCTGTCCGACTTTTTACCTGATGAGAAATGATTTTTTTAATTTTCTTTTCTTAAGAATAAAAGTCTGATTTCAGAAGGAATGTGTGCGCGCGCAGCGCGCATGGGACCCGGTGCGAGTTTTTACCCGATGATAAAAGATTTTTTTTTTTTTTTTTTTTTTTTTTAATTTTCTTAATAATAAAAGTTTGAGTTGGAAAAGAATATGCGTGCACAGCGCACGCGTATATCCTCACACGTGCGCGCACAGCGCGCATGGGTCTGCGCTGCCGAAGGCAGTGGGGTCCCGGTGCGAGTTTTTATCCGATGCTAAATGATATTTTTCTTTAATTCCTTTTCTTAAGAATGAAAGTTTATGAGTAATAACATGGAATTTTGAGAAATCATAAGGATGGTGAAGGAATACGCGCGCGCAGCGCACGGGTCTACGCTGCCGAAGGCAGTGGGGACCCGGTAATGTATGTTTCAACACTAAGAAAAATTTAGAGAAAAATATAGGTACTTTCCTTTTACAAGAGATGAAAATTTTTTAATGTTCAAAATATTTTAAAAAGCTTTCGAGACATTTGAAATTTCTGGCCTAACGAATGATTATAGAAAACTAAAAGAAAATTTTAGAGAAAAATATAGGTACTTTCCTTTTGCAAGAAATGAGAATTTTTTAATGTTCAAAATATTTTTAAAAGCTTTCGAGACATTTGAAATTTCTGGCCTAACGAATGATTATAGAAAACTAATAACTAAGAATATTGGTCTCGAAAGCTTTTTAAAATATTTTGAACATTAAAAAATTTTCATCTCTTGCAAAAGGAACGTACCTATATTTTTCTCTAAATTTTTCGTGTTGAAACTTTCATTTCTTTGTAGCATGTCTTTGCCAGAATAAATTTTGTTTTATGCTTTTTAGGGCTTCACAATAAAAAGCTTCTAACTTTAAAAAAATATTTTTTACTTAAATTTTATTATTTATCTTATTTTTAAGAACGACATGATTATTTCTTTCAGAAAAAAAAAAAAAAAAAATGTCATCACCTTTTCGATTTAGACAACTATGGGCAAAGCTGGATTTTCAGCAACATCCAGTGTTTTTTTTTTTTTTTTTCCTTCTTATTTTAAGACCTCTTGTCTAAAATTAAATTTATTTACGACAGGATATTAATTCTCTTCTTTTTCTCTCTTTCTTTTTTCATCTATTGAAAACATATACATAACTGCGCTCTGTGCCTCTCTCTGCTCGTAGTCTCTCTCTCAGTCACTAAGGCAAAAAATGTATTCCGCCTTCATCTAGAATGAATAAGAAGTAATTTTCTGAATTCCTAAACTAGAATTATAGTTATGCATATAAGATAGAGCTAAACATATAAGGTAAAAAAATAACCTGGATAGACAGAATGATCGGAAATTTCTAGTCTACAGTTTTCTAGATAGTGAAACAACATTATGAATGCTATGAATCCTTTGTATTGCGAGAAATTCTCGCTTGATTTCCTAGAATTGGATCATAAAACAAAATTATAGTTACTAAAACTTGCTTCTTGCGTTCGTATTTATATTCAGAGATTTTTTTTTAATGAGACGGGCCACGATAATATAGGAAAACGCTCTAGAATTCTAATAGGGGTTTTTAGAACTTGCTAGCGGAGGGAATGAGAATTTATAAGAATGATATGGAACAACTTTTACCAAAGCCACAATTTAGTTTCTAGATGTACGTCACAGAATATTTTTCAGTGCTTTCTGAAAGTAATTACCAGTCGGGAGGTCCAATTATTATTTCAGAAAAATTTAAATATTCATCCATCATTGTCATCGGCCGCTAACTTGACCCGCACTTGACCCGCAGGAAGACTTTCGATCTGCATCCTGACCCAATTTGCGACCCTTAAAAAAGTATTATTCAGTTTATACATTATATAAGAAACTGAATTAAAACTCTACTTCACGAAATACAGTTGTATTATTGAACATATCTTTCAGAGAATCAGTTTTTACACAAATATTACTAGTATATACATAGAATATAATTATATTAAAACTAATATAATTATAAACAAAGCTTCAGTGTTTAATATAACAAAACGTCTTGTGTATTACACTTACTTTTAAAAAATCCACTGTTTTAAATATTCACAACGTATAAAGAAAAGTAAAATAAGGAAGCAAATATACGTTGAAACGCAAATAATTTTATCATATATAAAGTTTTAAACGCCAAGTTATTAATATTTATGCATTTCTTCTTAACGAATTAATTTTATGAGTCGTGTTGCTTTAAACTGCTATGAAGGAAGAGAATATCATTCAATCTCAGCATTTAAAAGATTATATTCATAAAAAAGCAATTTAAAAAATTCTTCAAAGGAAAGTGAGTAGACCCGCGGTTTTACCCGCGGTTAAAATATTAATACTAACCGGACCCGTACCCGACCCGCAATGCGGATAACCCGCACACAGACTAAGGAATACAGACTAAGGAAGTGATTCTTTAGTCGGTGAACCCGCAGGTACCCGACCCGATGCAGGACTCTAAACTGGACTGACACTTTTTACACCCATTACAAGGGGCGTTGGTTTGAGTTGAGGGGACTCATATAGGCCTCTTTCAAAAACTCGACCGATTCTTTCTACAATTTAAGACAAAACAACCCTACCTGTTCATATAAACATACCTCTGGGAGATGTAAATCGCATTCAACGGAATAATTAAGAAAGTTTATTATTAAAAAATGATTGCTTCTTTCCTTAAAGAAGAAAAGTACATCATAATATAATGTATAGATCACATTAATGATCACAATAAAATTATAATATAATGTAAATAACAAAAAAACTTTCTTTATTATTGAAAAAAGGTTGCTCCTTTCCTTAAATAATGCAAATCGCATTTTACGGAATAACTAAGAAATTTTCTTTATTTTTAAAATAATGGTTGCTTTTTTCCTTAAAAAAAGAAAAGTAAATAATAACATAATGTAAATAAGTTAATAATGACACAGGTTTCATTTCAGTTTGTTATGTTGATTTCATCTAGGTTTTTCTCTGTTTTACGTAGCTATCTTCTGGTAATTTCTGATTTTGCTTTCTTCAGAAAACTGCGTCACATGTTAATGTTCTATTTGGGAAAGTATTATCTTTATCTTTTGTCCAGTTATTTTTGGCAAAAGACTTTTCAAAAAACAATCTATGATGGCCATCGATTTTTTTTTTTAATAATATATACCGTTTCTATGTAACGAACGGAAAAGGAAGTGTGATTGGAGAACAGTGTTTACTCAATGATTAGTCATAAAAGAAACTGTACTTTCTAAAATTAGTATTTTGATACCACTTTATGCTTGTTTCCCTACTAAAATGTTCTATCGATGTATTTATGTTCAGTTTTTCCTCCGCAATAGTTGAAAAATGTTTAAATTCCTAAATAATAATAATAATAACAATGGATATACAGATCAGGAGCCTCAACGTCCTATTTGCATCACGCATTATTCAAAAGATTATTTTTTTTTATTCCTTATTATATATATATATATATTGATTAGATTGATTTGTTAAATAAACAGAAATGTTTCTGAGGGGGGCCACCTCCCCCCTCAACCCCCGCTATATATCTCTTTCTATAACTATCTGTATATATATATATATATATATATATATATATATATATATATATATATATATACACATGTTATATGTATATATATGTATTCTTAAAAACTGATTGTCTTGTATTAATTCCCTGTAATTCATAAATATTTGTACCAAATTTCATGCAAAATGATTACATAACATATCGGAATTATTTTGTGTAACCCTGTAAATGAATTACCAATTCTATGCCCACACTTCTCCACTGAAAAACATTTTTTTTAATTATAATAAAATTTCATTTAACGAGGTGTAAGCATGTTATAATACACTTTTAAGAAATACAGACTATAGACCGTAATAGTACGCAATTCTTTTATGTATCCCAGAAAAGGAGCCGCAGTAATTATATACACTAAAAAGAACACACCTATTTAATTAATTATAACTCATTAATATTTCAACCTAATTTGACATCATTTGTATGATTACCATAAGACGTCGGAATTCTTTTGTGGGGTCCAGTTAATAAATTATTTAGTCTATACATATCCTTTTTCTAGAGAAAACATACTTTTAAGCATCTTTATAATGTATATTAATTCCATTATGTTGAATGCAGCATAAACGCATTAAAGTGCGTTTAAATTAAAAAATTGTTCATAGCTCTAATGTCATGTGTTTCCGTAAATAAACCATAAGCATAATGTACACCAGTAAAAACTATTCATCTTATTATACGTTTTTCATGAATAATTGTTCAGAATTTGACATAATTTGGCTGATTACGTTACATTGTCAAAACATTTTTGTATGGTCCTGTTAATTAGGAAGCCTAAGAGCACATATTTTCTGCAGAAAATGTAAGTTTTAGCCTCTCAGTAATGTACGCTAATTTCATTTTTTGATAACAAAGTAATGATGTCAAAATGCGTTTAAATGAAATTCACCTCATATGCTGTAATGATAAGAATTTTGACGTGACCCTCTACACAATCCATAAAAAATATAGACATAAAAAAATATATAGCTATTTCTATACAGAGTTCTAAATGTGTGTGCCAATTTGCAAATCAATCGGAGGATTTTTGCGGTGGCTATTGCGGTACATACTAATTCTTTCCATAGGCCGTAATGATAAGAAAAACTTTGGCGTGTCCCTGTACACGAACTACAAATGAAATATACACCTAAAACTACACAGCTAACTCCGTTGGGCTCATGAATATGTGTTCCAAATTGCAAGTCAATAGCGTGGTTTTTGAGGCCGCTATCGCGGTACATACAAATTCTTCCCATAGGTCGAAATGATAAGAAAAACTTTGGCATGTCCCTGTACACGAACTACAAATGGAATACACACCCAAAACTGTACAGATGATTCCGTAGGGCTCATGAACATGTGTACCAAATTTCAAGTCAATAGCGTGACTTTTGTGACCATTATCGCGCGACAGACAAACAAACAAAAAGACATACGGAACCCAAAACCGTCCTGAGTCTGAACAGAGGACCTCCACTGACGTTTCGGCAATAATAATAATAATTAGCATTATTAAAAAGTTTGATTATTTTCGTTTAACAAGCATATAAATTTTAATTTTCTGCAGTATACAGTATTCATTGTAATATCGTGTCTCTGTCTTTGTATATCACTTTGTTTTTCGTATCTCACGGGGGGGGGGGGCATGAGTTTCAAACATCCGCGTTTGTGCAATTTTTAGTTTCGCCTATAATGGTAATTACAGTATCATCACAGTAATATTTATCACTTTCTTTAGTTTATTTCCTTTCTTCGCGCTAAAACTATACTTTAATGTTGGAAAATCTTTTTCATAATCTATGCTGTGGATGATTTTCTTTCTTTCTCTTTTTTTCATAAGATTTTGTTTAAGAAAATCATTATTATAATAAAATTAAACATAATTTATACGCCTTATTAATACATTAAAACCAATGTAACATTTAATATATGTTACATTGGTTTTAAATCATTATTTTAATCTCTTTATCGTTCATTTTCAGTATTAACTAGGCGTTTGGAACTAACAATTATAATAATAATAATTGACCATACTTTTAATGTAGCTTTACGTCTGTAAACATACTATCTAAAGACAATTTATTCTATGTCATTAATTTAAAAAGTTTATGTGAGTATGTTTCATAAATCTATTGAAGGTACAGTCGGGGAAAATAAAACGCAACACCCGCTGTAATTTCGTTATTAATTGCGCAGGAACATCTAACAGACATAATTCAACAGGAAATTAAATGCACTTTCTGAAAATGTTATCGAATTTTGAATTAGGGGGTCATCTACATATTAAAATGAGCGCCAACTTTGATTTTTTTCAATAGCAACACCCAATTTTGACTTCATATTCGAATTTCTGAGAGTCTGGCAGTGCGGAAAAGTATACAGTTTGTATACTTTATCTTTAGTATTTATAGTTATAATCAAAAATGTGTTAGGGGGTTATCAGTAAATGTAGAAAAATAAAACTAAGATCCTATAAGAAACAGATAAAATTTTAATGTTTCGCACCGGAAATCTTTCAGGTAAGAATGAATTATAAAATGAATGACTTAACTAACAAAGTTAACTGACTTAACAAAGTTAATAAATTAACTTTGTTATTTTTTTTAAGATTTGATTCGTTATCTCATGCAAAACTTTATAAGAGACGGTCCCCTAAACCACTCCAAAAGAAAGATTTATTTATATCTCGAAAACTAATAACTGGAATAAGCTGCAAATTTGCATACCCATATTTTTCATCATTAGGATTCATTTTATGTAAAAATTAATATAGGTCATAATTCATAATTTTTATGAATATGAATTTATTAATATTTTTCAGAATTAAAAATATTTTTCAGAATCAAAAGTAATGGTGGATTATGTTTGGGTTTCTTCACTATATCTTGTAAAAAAAAAAAATTATATCGTTCGTGTTATTTTTGTGAAGATATTAATAAAAGTTTGAAATATGAATTTAACATTAGCACCTTCAAACTTTGAACACTTATAACTCTATGAAAAAATAAGTAAAATATACAACCAATATACTTTTTCGCGTTGTCGCGATCCCAGGAATTCAAATATAAAATAAAAATGGGGCATTACCATTGAAAAAATCAGAGTTGGTCCACGTTTTAATATGTAGACGACCCCCAATTCAAAATTTCAGTTCATTTTCTGAAACTACTCACAATTCCTCGTCGAATGATACCTATTACATTTTTCTACATCGATTAGCAACGAAGTTAAGTTGAGTGATGCATATTTTTTTTTTTTCTCCGACTGTACATAAGTATTTACTAACGTGCTGTTAAATTTTAAGTATTTTTTAATACTCTCACAGATATTTCTCCACTTTAGATATATGAAGTTCAATTCTTTTTTTTTTTTTTCTCACTTTTTACCTTATCTTACACGTATATCGTACCAAAAAGTAATTGTTTTTGCTATAAGGTCATTGTGCCTAAATGCGACGTGATTTTTGGTAAGTTTATCGCATTTAGGAAACTTATGACATTTTAGTAAACAAATAATTATGAAAATAAAGAAAAAATGGTTGAATATTATACTCATAGTTCTAAACTAGTGTTTTGAGTCATTTTTTTTCAATAAATTAAAAAAATATCAGTAATTTATGAAAATATATACCAGCGTCGCATTTAGGAAATTTTTGTCGCATTTAAGGTACTATATCCTAAATGCGATGTTCAAACTCCCTAAATGCGATAATGAATTTAATGCATGGGCGCTACTTTAATGTTATTAACACTTTCCAAAGAAGGTTGAAAACTGTTATTAACACTTTCCAACAAGGTTGAAAAGTGTTTATGACTTCGGTTTTTCTGTCTGTCTGTCCGTCTGTCTGTCCGCGCTCTAACTCCCGTAAATATTTATGGAATTTCTTGAAACTGATATATGTTATTCATGATTACTATTGGACGTTCCCTATAGAAAATGGAGTTCATACCTCTACTAGTTTGTGTACAGGGACACCCGAAAGTATTTCAAAGCATTGTGTTCTATGAGAGGTATTTCTACAAACCATATTTTCTTACCTTTACTGTGAACATATTTTAATGAAACTGAAATATGTTATTAAAGTTTACTATAGGATGTTTTCTGTATAAAATGGAGGAAATATCACCATCGGTTTATGTACAGGGCCACTCAAAAGTATTCCAAAGCATCGAGTTCTATGAGAGATATTTCTATAAATCAAATTTTAATAACTTTACTTTCCACGAAGTTTTTGGAAATTTAAATATGGTATTTATATGCACAAAAGAATGCTTTGCACAGAATATAGCATGATTAGCATTAGATTTACAGGGTGGCACAAAATTATCCAGTTACATTAACAGCTATTAAAAAAAATGGCTAGAATTGTACTTTCGTTTACGTTAAGCGTTTTTAACACAATCTAACATTTTTTAAGGGTGAATATGATACCTCAACTGGTTTGTGTACAGGGACGCCCGAAAGTATTTCAAAGCATTGTGTTCTATGAGAGGTATTTCTATAAACCATATTTTCATACCTTTACTGTAGACATATTTTAATGAAATTGAAATATGTTATTCAAGATCACTATCGGGCGTTCCCTATTGAAAATGGACTTTATACCTCTACTGGTTTGTGCACAGGACACCCAAAAGCATTCGAAAGCATTGTGTTCTATGAGAGGTATTTCTATAAACCATATTTTCATACCTTTACTGTAGACATATCTTAATGAAATTGAAATATGTTATTCAAATTTCCTATTGGATGTTTCCTGTATAAAATGGAGGAAATACCACCACCGATTTATATACAGGACACTCAAAAGTATTCCAAAGCATTGCGTTCTATTAGAGATATTTCTATAAATCAAATTTTAATAACTTTACTTTCCACGAAGTTTTTGGAAATTTAAATATGGTATTTATATGCACAAAAGAATGCTATGTACAGAATATAGCATGATTAGCATTAGATTTACAGGGTGGCACAAAAATGTCCAGTTACATTAAGAGCTATTAAAAAAAATTGGCTAGAATTGTACTTTCGTTTACGTTAAGCTAACATTTTTTAAGGGTGACTATGATTTCAGTTTTGTGTATCTGCCTGTCCGCCTGTTTGTCTGCCTGTCTGTCTGTCCGAGCTCTAAATCTCATAAATATTATGGAATTTCTTCAAAGTGATATATGTTATTCAAGTTCACTATCGGATGTTTCTTGTATAAAATGGCGGAAATACCACCACCGATTTATGTACAGGGACAGTTAAAAGTATTCCAAAGCATTGCGTTCTATGAGAGATATTTCTATAAATCAAATTTTTAATAACTTTACTTTCCACGAAGTTTTAGGAAATTGAACTATATTAATTATATGCAGAAAAAAATGCTTTGCATAGAATATAGCATGATTAGCATTAGGCTTACAGGGTGACACAAAATATCCATTTATATTAAGAGCTACTGATAAAACAATTCTAGAATTGCATTTTCGTTTACATTAAGCGTTTTTAACACTTTCTAACATTTTTAAGTGTGAATATGATTTCAGTTTGTGTATCTGTCCATCTGTCTGTCCGTCTGTCTGCCCGCGCTCTAACTCCTATAAATATTTATGGAATTTCTCGAAACTGATATATTTTATTGACGTTCACTATCGGATGTTCCATATCGAAAATGGAGTGAATATCTCTTCTGGTTTGTGTACAGGGACACCCAAAATCATTCGAAAGCATTGTGTTTTATGAGTGTTATTTTTATAAACATTATCCCTATAGAATGTTCCCCATTCAAAACGACTTTAATAGGTCCTGTACAACTAGTTTGTTTACAGGGACAACAACAACAAAAAAAAAAAAAAAAAAAAAAAAAAAAAAATGCCAATGCATTACGGTTTAGGACAGATTTTTTTGAAAGCTAAGTCTTTCTACTGCAAAAATCATAAAAATATTGAAATGTATTGTTAATATTCTAAAATAATGTTTTGTATAGAATATGGTATGATTAACTTTCTGATTAAAAGGGCTACACTAAAATATTCAGAGAGATCAAAAGCTGTAATTATAATTTAATGGCTGCATTTTATTTTGCGTTAAGCCTTTTTAACTCTTTCCAAAATGCCTAAGAGTAATTTTAAAATCAATTAGTCTATCTGTAAATTTTTCAGTCCTTCTGTCTGTTGTGTGATAACGTTGTAAAGTTTGCGTTGACGCAAACTCCATCTTAATTTAATTAGTTCACTAAATGGTTAAGTAAGAGAACACAAGACTTGAATTAACAATAACTAAAGTTTATTTGAGCATATTAATGGGGAGGGTGGCCTGGCAATTAAACTAGCTCAGTCAGTGTATTACTCAATCAATATATATATATCAACAATTAAATTAGATTATCTTAAATATCTCACCCCAGCAAGCAATTGAAGGTGTAGCGACGGTTGCACTCGTAACTCTACTGCTGCGACTTCACTTTCGATCAGAGGATTCCCTTCAGATCGAAATTCACTTTCACGAGCGCTAGCAAATACTCGTACTAACTCTCATCATGACTTATTCCTCACTCCTCTAAATTTCTACTAATCAATATTCGCCAAAGTAAGACTTTCAACAATCCACTATAATACTCCAATATCCACACTATAATATGCTCCGACATCCACTATAATATCTTCCAACATCCACTATAATATCCTCCAACATCCACTCCCATCTACTAAAACCATCGCCATTTTATACTTCTTCCTACATCCTCCTCTCTCTTCATTTCAATCCGTCCTTTTAAAATCACTTCTAATTTATCTAACATTCAAAATCTAAGTCTTCCATTGCAGCACCCTGCCGACACAAAGCTAACTCGACCTCAACTTTCGCCGAGTCACTGGCGACGAAGCGATTTTAACCGTCCCCACTTTCTACTTTGCTGGATCCAGCTTAATTAAAACAACTGTGGTGACGTTCTGACGTCTCAATCTCACAACGTAGGCAAATAATATTAAAAGTTATTCGATACAACAATTACGTACAGTTGGAAGGTGTTACTAATCAATGGGTAGTGCATGATTTTTCTTTCTTGTTTAAGTCTCAACGTGTTTTCAATTTCTGTACCTATGTGCCCGAATCTATATTTGTCTATCTGTCCGTGTACCGCACTTAGCGTCCGGAAATATTTTCTGAATTTTTAAAAAAATTTATGTGTAGTTCATATTCACTATTGAATGTTCCCAAATAAAAAGGGCATTAATAGGTACTGTACAACATGTTTATGTACAGGAACGCGCAAAAAATGCCAATGCGTTGCATTTTAGGACATACATTTTTATAATATGCATTTAACGAACTTTCATACTGTACTTTCAACTGTAAAATCATAAAGAAATTGGCATTTATTGTTAATTTGCTAAAATAATGTTTTGTATAAAATATGATTTTATTAACCTTCAAATTTACAGGGCTACACTAAAATTTTCAGATAGATTAAGGGCTGGAATTACAATCGAAGGGCGACGGTTTCTTTTGCGTTAAGCATTTTTAACACTTTCAAACAGTGTTTAAGAATGATTAGGAATTCAATCAGTCTGTCTGTATGCCTTTCAGAACTACTGTTTGTTTGCTGTGTGATAACGTAGCTGCAGAACTTTAAAAGTTATAAGATACAACAATTACGTGCAGTTGGAAAGTGTTAATAATCATTGCGTAATGCATGATTTTTCGTTCTTTTATAGTTTATAAAATACTTAATACCACATAACTATTTCAAGATAAAATGTTGTGTAACTCTATGTGCAACTCTGCCTTTAACAGTGTGTGTAACTCTTCCTTTTTATTAACAGTGTGTGGAACTTTGTGTCTAAATCTGCTGTTTGTTAACAGTGTGTAACTCTTCTTTTTTTTTAACAGTGTGTGTGTAATTCTGTGTGTATTGCTGAACTTTTCTAACAGTGTACGTAACGCTATGTGAAACTGTCACTGTGTGTGCAACCCTGTATGCAATTAACAGTGTGTGTGTAGCTCTTCTTTCTTATTAACAGTGTGTGTAACTCCATGTGTAATTTTGTTTTTTATTAACATTTTTTTTTTTTAACATTGTGTGTGTAACGCTGTGTGTACCGCTAATTTTTAGCAAACAACGTGTGTAATTTTTACGTATGTGTAACTAACAGTGTGTGTAACCCTGTACGTAATTAAAAGTGTGTGTGCAACTCTGCCTTCTTATTAATTCTGTGTGTGTAACTCTGTGTGTAACTCTTTATTAACATCGCCTTTTTATTAACAGTGCATGTAACTCTGTGTATAATCCTACCTTTTTATTAGCAGTGTGTGTAATTCAATGTTCAATTCTTTTTTTTTTTTTTTTTTTTGAACAATGTGTGTAACTTTGCGTGTATCACTGATTTTTTGCTGTGTATAATTTCGCCTTTCTATTAACAGTGTGTATAACTCCGTATGTAAGTCTCTTTTTTTTTTTTTTTTTTTTTTTTTGACAATGTGTGTAACGCTGTGTGTACCGCTAATTTTTTGCTAACAGTGTGTGTGTAACTCTGCATTTTTATTAACAGTTTGTGTGTAATTGTGTGTAATTGTGTGTGTAACTCTGCATATTTATTAACAGTTTGTGTGTAATTGTGTGTGTAACTTTGCCTTTTTATAACAGAGTGTGTAACTTCGTGTTTAACTCTTCTTTTCTGAGTAGTGTATGTGTAACTCTGATTCCATGAATATTTACGGGAGATAGAGCACGGACAGACAGACAAACCTAAGTCATTAACACTTTTCAACTTTATTGGAAAGTGTTAAAAACATTTAGAAAGTGATAAAAACGCTTATTGTAAACGAAAATGCAATTCAAGCAATTTTCCAGCAATACCTCTTAATGTATCTGAATATTCTTGTGTGGCCCTGTAAATATAATGCTAATAATATTGTATTTTATGGAAGGCATTTTTTTGTGCATATGAATAATATATATATATATATATATATATATACGACTTTTGCAAAGTAAAATCATTAAAATTTGGTGCTTAGAAATACCTTCCATAGAACGCAATGCTTTTAAATACTTTCGGATGTCCCTGTATACAAACCAGTGATGGTATTTACTTCAATTTACATGGGGAATATCCAGCAGTGGACTTAAATGATATATTTCAATTTCATTAAAATTTGTTTAAAGTAAACGTATCAAAATACGGTTTATAGAAATATCTATCATGGAACACAGTGCTTTGGAAAATTTTGGGTGTCCCTGTAGACAAATCAGAAGAGGAATTCCCTCCATTTTCAATAGGAAACATCCGATAGTGAACTTGAATACGATATATCAGCTTCAAGAAATTCCATGAAAATTTACAGGAGTTCGACTGCGAACAGACAGACAAACCGAAGTCATTGACACTTTTCAACCTTGCTGGAAAGTGTTAAAAAAGAACGAAAAATCATGCAGTACGCACTGGTTATTAATACTCTCCAATTGTACGTGCTTGTTGTATCGTATAACTTTCAATATTCTTTGCCTGCATTATCAAACAAAGAAGAGAAGCACAGAAAAATATACAGATTGACTAATTCAATTTAAAACCGCTCTCAGACATCGTTGAAGAACGTTAAAAAGGCTTAATGCGAAAGAAAATCCAGCCGTCAGATTATAATTGATCCCTTAATGTATTTGAATATTTTAGTGTAGTCCTGTAAATCTGAAAGTTGATCATATCATATTCTATACAAAACATTATTTTAGAATATTAAAATACATTTCAATTTATTTATAATTTTTACAGTAGAAAGTTATTTAGATGTGATTTATAAAAATGTCTGTCCTAAAACGCAAAGCATTGGAAGTTCCCTGTACACAAACACGTTGTGTAGGACATATTAATGGCATTTTAAATAGGAAACATTCCACAGTGAACTTTAATAACATATATCAATTTTTCAAAATTCTGAAAATATTTAAGAACTCTTGGGACGAGAGCCAGATAGAAAGACAGACAATCGGACAGAAAGATAACCAAATTAAAATCATATTCGCGCTTAAAAATTGTTAGAAAGTGTTAAAAATGCTTATTGTAAAAGAAAATGCAATTACAGCAAATTTTTATTAATAGCTCATAATGTAACTTAATATTTTTATGTGGCCCTGTAAGATTAATACTAATCATACTGTATTTATAAAAAGCATTCCTTTTTGCATATGAATAACATTTTTCAATTTCATTAAGATTTGTGCAAAGTAAAGTTATTAAAATTTGGTTTGCAGAAATACCTCTCATACAACGCAATACTTATAAGTCTCCCTGCACACAAAACACTGGTAATATTTTCTCCATTTCACATAGGAAACATCCGATAGCGAACTTGAATAACATATTTCAATTTCATTAAGATTTGTGTAAAGTAACGGTAATAAAATATGGTTTATAGAAATGCCTCTCATAGAAAAAAAAAATAGTTTGCAGTACTTTCCGATGCTCCTGTACACAAACCAGTAGAGGTATTCACTCCACTTTTAATAGGGGACATCCGATAGTGAACTTGAAAAACATATATTAGTTTCAAGATATTCCATAAAAATTTACCGGAGTTAGAGCGCTGAAAGACAGAGTGATGGGCAGACAAACAGATACACAGATACACAAATTGAAATTATATTCACTTTTAAAAATTGTTAGAAATTGTTAAAAACGCTTAATGTAAATGAAAGTGCAATTCCAGCAAACTTTTCTTAATAGCTCTTTATGTATCTGAATATTTTTTGTTGCTCTGTAAAACTAATACTAAACATACTATATTCTATAGAAAGCAGTCTTTTGTGCATATGAATAACACATTTCAGTTTCATTAAGCTTTGTGGAAAGCAAAGTTATCAAAATTTGGTTTATAGAAATACTTCTCATATAACGCAATGCTTTGGTATGCTTTCAAGTGTCTCTGTGCCCAAACCAGTGGTGGTATTTACTCCATTTAATATATAAAACATCCGATAGTGAACTTAAATGACATTTCTCAATTTCATTAAGGTTTGTGTACAGTAAAGGTATTAAAATATGGTTTATAGAAATATCTCTCATAGAACACAATGCTTTGTAAAAGGTTTGGGTGCCTCTGTACACAAACCAGTAGAGATATTAACTCCTTTTTCAATAGGGAACATCTGATAGTGAACTTAAATAACATATATCAGTTTCAAGAAATTACATAAATATTTACTGGAGCTAGAGCGCGGACAGACGAACAGACAGATACTTAAATTGAAATTATATTCACAGATGAAAATTGTTAGACTATGTTAAAAACGCTTAATGTAAACGAAATTGAAATTATAGCAAATTTTTATGAACAGCTCTTAATGTAACTGAATATTTTTGTGTGGCCCTGTAAATCTAATGCTAATCATGCTATATTCTATGCAAAGCATTCTTTTGTGGATATGAATAACATATTTCAATTTCATTAAACTTTGTGGAAAGTAAAGTTATTAAAATTTGGTTTATAGAAATACCTCTCATAGAACGCAATGCTTTGGAGTACTTTCGAGTGTCCCTGTGTACAAACTAGGGGTGGTATTTATTCCATTTTATATATGAAGCATCCGATAGTGAACTTGAATAACATGATTCAATTTCACTAAGATTTGTATACAGTTAAGGTATTAAATATGGTTCACAGCAATACCTCTCATAGAATACAGTGCTTTGGAATACTTTCGGGTGTCCCTACAGGAATTAGAGCTCGGACAGACAGACAGACAGACGGACAGAGGGACAGACAAGTCTAAGTCACTTTTAAACCTTGTTGGAAAGTGTTAAAAAGGAAAAAAATGCTTAAACTTCCCTTAATATATCAACTGTAAAATTCGCCGCATTTAAGGGATAAAATTTGTCGCATTTAGGAAAATGGTGTAAACAGACCCTTAAATGCGATAAAAATTTTAAACCCCTCTTTTAAAAAAAATGTAGTATTTTTTTTTTTATTTTCTTCTGGTAGGTATGAAGGGTATTCAAGCACATGACGTAACAGTGGTTATTTGATCTTGAAAGATGAAAGGATAAAATTACAGTTACTATTATTTGAAAATATTTTATCGCAATTAGGAAAAGACGTCGGAAAGCCATAATGGACAATGTTTACTGCAAAAGAAAATTCTACTAGAAAAAAACTTTAAAATTTAATGAAAAGTTTCGCGAACCGTTCTTGAAATGTGTATGTTCCATTATGATTTATAAGTTTGTGATTTAAGCATTTAGATTTTCAGTAGAAGAACTTTGTCGCATTTATGGGTTATCGCATTTAGGCACAATGACCTTAGTATAATTTTTTCTATGATTGCATGCATTCAAATCTTCTAAATTCGAAAATCAACTTTAGTGGTTGGTCTATATGGGACATTTATATATCTGTCTATCTATTTGTATGTCTATGTGAATGTGTGTATCAATGTTATCAGCATAACTCAAAAGAAGATATAATCGGGAAGTCAAGGTATTCTAATTAAAATCATACCATGGTTATTAAATGAACCATTTTATTGAGATAGAAAAAATGCGGTTCGTGTACAAGAACTCATAAAAGAGTTAAAACACATTATGTCTACTGACAAAATTTCTAATTGATATATTATAACATTTTTAGACTGTACAAACAAGATGAAATAACCATATATAATCCTTACAACCCTATAATATGTATGATACACATTCACCATCAGGGCCGAAACTAGAGGGGGGCGAGCGGGGCATTTGCCCCGGGCGCCAGATGGAGAAAGGCGCCAAAAAAGGCTGTTTTGTTGCCTTATTTACACATAAAAAAAAAAAAAAAAAAGAAAAAGGGAAGAAGGAAAGAAAGAAAGAAAAAGAATAAGAAAAGTCAAATTCTTTTAGTCAGGGCAATTTGAATAAAGAAAAAAAAAGTTGAAAGAAGATTAATAGATAACAGAATTCATTTACAAGGAAAAGCATGGTGGATAGAGTGTTCTCCAAGACTAACAATATTCTTTTAAGGTTAGGTGGTAAAATATTCTCGCAATCGAAGAAGAGTAATTTACAAGTGGTACCTTACTTTCAGCCAAGGTTTTTAAAAAGTAAATGGTTGGAAAATACGTAGTATATTTGATTAAACTTCAGAAGGCTCTTTAGAAATTATAATTCATAAGGAAGCAAAAAAAAAAAATTTTTTTTTTTTTTTTTTTTTTGCCGTCGTCGTGACTATTAAAATATTGAAATAAGTATGTCAAAATAAGGCCATAATGTCATAAAACAATCCAGTGCACTAAAAATAAAAGGGCAAAAAGGATGCAAAATAACTAGTTAATAATTGAGTTAGGAGCTATCATTCACAAGGCTCAGCAAGTCCCTATCAAAGTACTATGGCAACTAAAGCCACCACTACCTCCTAACATGTATAATTATAAATATTACTATGAAATAAAATGTCTGTACTTTTACTATACTTTTTACTTTTTTATTCAAAGCATAAGGAAGTATTGTGAAACCAATTTGCGAAATGGATTTTGTGTATCACATAGCTCATAAACGAATAGTTATAGAGAGTTGCAAATTTATATTTGGAATTGTTATTTACCAATTTTGGTCTTGACATGAACTCCCGCTTTTGTGATATCTACGAATTTATGCGATTTTTTGTGACGTCTGTGTGTACGTATGTCGTATGTGTGTGTGTGTATCTCGTACAGTGCTGGAAAAAATTATAAAGCCGATAGAAAAATTTACAAAAGTCAAAAAGTGATGGAATTGTTGATAACGCAAATTCTATTTTCATTTGCATGATCAACATCGAAGTAATGCCCATAAACTTTGTTTAGAAAAACGGAATAGGGAACATAAATTATGCTAATTTCGTAAAACCAATGAAAAACAACTTGGAAAAAAATTATAAAGCCGATGGTTCTAGCCTCCTTTGGCATAATGCCAGACATGAGAAAGCAGGTTCCTAGGAAAGTTTAGGTAAATATAAACGTGTTACGTGCATTCATTTTGTATTTGATGTGTTTAATACAATGCCAAGAGGAAAAAATTTATCCGATGGTGAACAAATTAAAATATTAACTTTAGATGAAGTTGGAATGTCTGGTTCTAATATTGCAAGAAAAATAGGAAGGTCCAAGGCTGCAGTAAACAGTTTTCTCAGAAATCCCGAAGATTACGGCAGTAAGAAGCGTACAGGAAGACCGAAATCCTTAACTGTAAGGCAATCAAGACAAATCCGGAAGCTAGCTTGCGGACAAAAAATGTCGTCTGCCCAAATTCAAGAACATTTACAATAGCCATGTACAAGCCGAACGGTAAGAAATGTTTTAGGTAGCAATCCCATTGTTCAGTTTAAAAAATTTAAAGGAAAACCCCCTCTTTCGAAGCACCACAAATATGCTCGCTTAGACTTTGCCCGAAAACATTTAACCGAAGGCACAAATTGGAGAGATATTGTCTTTTCCGATGAAAAGAAATTTAATTTCGATGGACCCGACGGCTATAAATATTTTTGGCATGATTTACGACAGGAACCTCATATTTTTTCAAAGCGTCAATTTCGAGGTGGCTCGGTAATGGTTTGGGCTGCATGTGCTGCCGATGGAACCACTCCAATTGTTTTCATCCATAACAAAATGAATTCAATTATGTATCAAGATATGTTAGGAGATAATTTATTACCCATTGCTCCTCTTATAACTTCAGGAGACTGGACATTTCAGCAGGACAACGCTTCCGTTCATGTTTCGAAGTCAACTAAATCTTGGCTGGAAGCTAACCAGGTGAAATGCCTTCAATGGCCAGCTGTTAGCCCCGATCTGAATGTAACAGAAAATCTTTGAAAAATTTTAGCCCGAAATGTTTACAAAAATGGACGACAATCCAGTTCAAAATTAGATTTGATGAATGCTATTAAAAACTGCTGGAATAATATTGATGCAAGTACTTTGTGTGGTCTGATAGATTCAATGAACAAGAGACTAGTCACAGTTATCGAAAAAAAGGGTCTCACATCGATTATTGATGAAATACATGTATCGACTTTATAATTTTTTCCAGCTTTCTTTGTACATAAATTTTTCTTACGTCTACTAACCTTTTGTTATTGTAGTTATTAATAAATTTATTTTTTCCTTTTGTTCCTTGTAGCATATAATATATATGTATGAAATTTTGTAAATGTTTGATCTTTTGTTTTTTAATTATATCATATTTTCAAGTGGCTTTATAATTTTTTCCACCACTGTATTACTCAAAAACAATTAGACGTAGAACGTTGCAATTTCACATCTAACTTTGTTACAACAGTTGTTGTGCATCTCTCATTTTGGTGTTTCTGTGCGCCTTTCCCTTTTGAAATATCTACGAATATTATATCCATGATGACCGAAAATACAAAATTTTTTGCAATTATATATAACTTTCCGTCACACAGATTTTAACAGAAATTAATATTAGCGTGAATATTGATAGTTACAAAATTTGTTGTCATTCTTGCACGTAGAAAGTAATCTGTAAAGACTTGTAGGTTCTAGATGAATGCATTTTATTTAATGAATATTCTGGAAACAGCCGAATAAAAGTCAATAATCAATGATTATTCTTGAAGCAATCGAATAAACCAGTTTTTCGTACTCATGAACAGCCTACACCACAGAACAGGAATTTTACTAATTCAGAACAATGACCAAATGCTTAAATTTCTTAGAGATGTCCACTCAGCTTGCAGTCCAAAGAGAAACTGAACTCATCCAGTCTTGCTAGTGATTTATAGAATTTTCGAGATAGTTCTACTCTAGAAATTAATGAATTAACCTGGAAAATTTTACAAGTCGGTTTCTATTGAAGTTAAATCTTCTAAACTTTGGCTATCCTAAATTACAACTTTTTGCCAAAATTGGGTACCAAATTGCCAAATCTTTCGCCAAGTCGCAAAATTTGCCGCTAATGCCCATTTCCGTGGAAGTGAAGAAATCTGCCATCTATTTCCCTTTTAACTGTAATACCGCGTATAAAGTAATACGTAATGAAATAGACAGTCTCTTGTAAACTCTCAATAATTATAGTAATGACTCTTTCCTTTTTATATTCTCATTAGTGATTTGTAGAACTTTTGATGAAGTTAGTTCTGCGCAAGAATACAATAGATCATGCCAGCTTCCAAATTTCGGCAATATTAAGCTACTATTTTTCACCAAAATTAATGCCAGGTTGCCAACTTTGTCGACATCACGAGATTAGCGATCAAATTTGGCAGAAAATAGTTCAGGATTGCCAAAATCAGCAAGCTCTTTCTCAGTTTTATCGGAGTTAATTTTTTCTATATATTATGCATTGTTTCTCGCAGCTAATTGTTTGTCAAAGAGTGCAAAAGTAGGCTATCTGCACAGGAGCGAATTCTGTTGAACTCTAAGCTATACATTTGCCTACGAGAGATTCTGTAAAAAGCTGTAGAATATTACTTCTGAACAAACGATATTCTTATTTTGCGGTGTATATAATCCTATTACCATGAAGTTAGTGGTTCTAATAATAGTCTTCTTGGATTGGTTCTGAGAATATTCATAGACTAGAACCTGCTTTTCTATTTTACTTCCTGAAAATGATTTTAAAAAAGATTATCTACAAATGGCACTGCTCTGCATGAAAATCGGCCCCAACACCATTTTTGCAAATTCTTATGTAAAATAACCTCCTGCATACGATTATGACACCCATTTTGCCCTATCACCCACCATTATTTGGGGACGCTCCCCTATTTTTATCATTTTCCTTTATTTTTATGGCTATAAATTTGATTTGAAATGGGTGAAGGCATTGTTTTAACTGTTAAATGTCTTTTGAGGGGCTACAGAAATGAAAAATTCTAAAACATGAACATTTGGAGTAAGGGGAAAATTTAGGGGGAGGAGGGGGATTTGCCACTGAAATTACAAATTACATTTTTTATATTTTATTAATCAATTATTACTATTATTTATTATAAATTATACTTTTTTATTTTAAAGTATTAAAATAATTCTTTTCCATTCTCCAAATCAAATTTATGGCCATAAAACTACCAAACGGTAACAGAAAGGGTGGCGTCCCGTGAAAACGGTGGGTGATTGGGCAAAATGGGGGGTCATATTCGGATTCAGGAGATCATTTTACATGAGAATCAGTAAAAATGGTATCAGGGCTCGAATTTTTTTTTTTTTTTTTTTTTTTTTTTTTTTTTTGCAGCGCAGTTTCATACTTGATGGATATGAGTAGTTTTTAGATACTTGTTCATTTCTATTAATTTATACATCTTAATTATATTAAAAACTTAAATATTTGTCTCTGCAGTATAGTTGATGTAACGACTATAATATTCAAAATATCATTTTAAATTCACTGAAAATGATGATAATTTTAGTTTTAAAAGTAATTGAATATGAAATTTACATTCAACTGTTTTAGAATTGTCATTTATAAATACCATTAATTTGAGAGAAAGAGAGAGAGAAAAAAAAAAGAACCTATCATTAAGGGGGTCCAGGGCTCAAAAATCTTCAAAAATTCGATTTTTTTTTTTTTTTATTAAAAAATTCTATGATCTTTTCTGCTTAAAATGCCGTTTAGATCATGTTTCTATCTTCATTAGAACGGAAGATATAATTATTTTGCTTTGAGCTGTTTTTCCAACTCCAGTTTCAAAGAGCTGTTGCTATGGTAACACCCACCTTCTGTTTGAAAACAAACGCCGCGCTAAACATAAACAAACATTTTTAACCGCATTTTTTCGAGAAATATATTTCAATTATTAATTAAATTGAACGCTGATTAATTTCATATGTTTATATTTTAAATTTATACACTTCTACTTCTACTTTGAGAAGAAGTGAAGTGAAATAACTTCGTAGTTTAGTGCCGGCGTGGGTTTCTTTACAACGTGCTGGGATTTGATTATCGTAATGATTTTTACTTTGAAATATTTTTTTTACCATTGACATGATTTATTACTATTGATTATACACTTTTTTACATTGATTTATTATTATTTTAAAGTGATTGCTTGATTATTGTGATTCTGGCTTGTTCAAAAGTTATATTTCGTTTTGATATGATATGAATACGATACAAATATATTGATAATGCTTTGTTTACAAGAGTAAGGAATTTTGTACTTATTTCGAAATTAATTCGGAGTGTATTTTAAGTTTTTATATCTTTTTTTCTTGAGAAATTTTGAAAGAACATTTGTAATATGGGCAGGAAACGAAAATCTGCTCTTCAGAAGTCTGAAGCAATGAAAAAAAAGAGAAGCAATCCATCAGTTTCATCCCCTGAAAAAGTAAATCTGGAAATAATAAAGCGTTTAGATGGAAGAAAAATGCCCTCGCCTGTAAAAAATAACTTGGAAGGTCAGGAAGAAAATTACATCATCATAAAACAAGCTATTTTTCAATCAGTAATATCAAAGTGCTGTTGTCAAAAATGTTATCAACTAACATTAATTGTACAGGTTGGTAAATGCAATGGATTTGCTCAAAATCTCAAAGTTATTTGCAAAAATTGCAGTTTTGAGTTCTTATTTTGTTCTTCAGATAAAGTTTCAGGAAACGAAAACTCTTTTGATATTAACCCCTTCCACTCCAGGGACGTACGTGCGTACGTCCTAGTGTTAATGGCCATTAATACCATGGACGTACGTGCATACGTCCAAAGAAAGTATACGATACAATAAGCCCAACGTTTTTGTGGTATCAGAGAGAGTTATTTTATTTGTCATATGGTATTTTGAAATTGTATTTTCATTACTGACAACTAGATAGCGTTAGTAGTCTCGGTGACCTATTAGTTTTGGCTACGCCAGTTGTTTCGTAATTTCTCGCGGGTGCGGTTGTGTGTAATTTTCGCTCCTTGGTTTTGTGTGTTTTGCCGGGGTTTTAAACTGTGTGAATAATGTCTGATTCTAGTGATTCGGATAGTGATTTTATCCCCGATTATGACGAACTTGAAGATTCCAATGATGACTTTACAACAAGTGTAGACGGCGAAAGCGATGACAGTGATGATGAACCACTTACAACAGGTGACTGGAAATTTATGTCGGATCATTTTGCTGATGCACGTCCTGAGCAACAGCCGGAACTGAAAAGGGACTTCACAATAAAATGCACATTGTTACTTCGTTATGTATTGCATTATTTCAAAATTATAATCTGGTATTTCACATAGTTACACTACAGCTAGCCTGGAGCGGAAGGGGTTAACCGCAGAGCTGTAGTTGCAGTTACAGAGATGGGGAAAGGACACGCAGCATTAGAAAAGTTAACTTATAACATGAACTTACCGTGTATGGATTCAAAAGTTTTTACTAAACATTTAAAATATTTGCATTCTTCAACCGTAAAAAGTACATGTGAACAGTTAAAAAGCATTCGAGAAAAAGTAAAACAATTTCACCTTGGTTCGAATAGTACATGTATTTCAGATATTGCAGTCAGCTATGATGCAACATGGCATAAGCGCGGCCATACTTCAAATTATGCAGTTGGTTGTGTGATTGATGTCCTCTCTGGTTTTGTAATTGATTATGAAGTTTTATCTAAAATCTGCTACCACTGTATCCAGGCAGCAAAAAGTCTTGGAAAAGAGTCTCCGGAATTTCATATATGGTATGAAGGACATGCTCGAATTTGTGATAAAAATTACGACGGAACATCTGGTGGAATGGAAAGCGAGATGGCAAAACGGATGTGGCTTCGTTCCGAAAGTCTTGGGTTCCGCTACACAGAATTAATAGCAGATGGCGATTCGAAAACTTTCAAAGACCTGCAAGATTTGAATGTATACGGAAAAGAAACTCTCATTACTAAAACAGAATGCATAAATCATGTTGGCAAAAGAATGGGAGCTGCACTGCGTAAACTTGTTGAGGTTGAGAAAGCAAAGGGTGTTACACTCGGAGGGAAAAAACATGGAAGCTTGTCAGAAAGCACAATAAAAAAAATTACGCGCTATTATCGTAACTCGATAGTACGCAATAAAGGCAACATAATTGCCATGAAAAAAGATATTTATGCCATCTTACAGCACTGCAGTTCAACAGATAAAAAGCCGAAGCATTCGACCTGTCCTCCTGGAGAAAATTCATGGTGCTTTTATAATCGTGCGATTTCGATGAAGCTAAAGCCTCCAGCACACAAAACCAGTGTTAAAACCCCTCTAAGAGAAGAAATTGTTGCCAAAATGATGCCAATTTTTCGAAGATTGGCTTCAGAAGTATTATTGCAAAAATGTGCAAAAGGGGAAACACAAAATAGGAACGAGTCTTTGCACAACATGATTTGGAGTCGTTGCCCCAAAGTGTTTAACACTTCTAAAACTCGAGTAGATATTGCTGCAGCTAGGGGCATATCAGATTTCAATTATGGAATGAGGGTATCTTCAATAAATGCCTTAAAAACATGCCATTTATCACCTGGCAATTCATCCTTAACTTCCTTGAAACGCATAAGGACTCGCCATGTTAGAAAGGCGTTGTTCAAGTCAACAGAAGCTTTTAAATCTTATAGAAAAAAAGTTGAATTAGCAAAAATTACAATCAACCAAAAAAATAAGCTGAAGGAAGGCGTTACTTATGCATCTGGAGGTTTTTAAGAGGTATTTAAACATATATTAATATTGTTTTTTCATTTATAATGTGTTTTTATCTATACCGCTTCTTTTCAACAATTTTAATTTTCGCATTCATGCTATTCAAAAATCAAAAGTTGATAAATGCATTTAGCAAGGGTTTAGTTTCCATGATGCGTTTTTTCACCATTTTTCATTTTCAAATTGATATACAGTCAACTCTCATTAATCCGCAAAAGTTTTGTCCAAAGGTGCGGATTATAGGATTTTGCGGATTACAGGTTATTTTCTTTGTTTACATTTTTCTTTTCCAAATTTAGAGTGAGTTATGATTAATTTAATCATATATGAATAGACATTAAAATGAAAAGATATCTAATAAGTTTTAAAATAAAATATTTTTTCAATATTAACTCAACTTATCAATTATAATGAAGCTAAATAATTTAGGCATACTCAAATAATGTATAGCAATAAAATATAAGCATACATATTTGGTTAAAAAATACAAAAAAACTATATTTCAAGTGCAGAAATGGAAATTCCTTATTGATTACTTTTTAAATTTGTTAAACATTGATGTAATAGTACTGGAAATATATATATATATATATATATATAATTTTTTTTTCAGAAACTTTCGCTTGCTAATTGTGTAAAAATGCAATTTCTTTTTCAGAAATAGAATGTTTTGAAAGAAAACTCATGCAATTCTCCCCAATTTTAAACCCTTAAAAAATTTAAATTTGCAGATTAATTTCCGAAAGCAAAGATTAATTTAAAATTTGAATTAAAAAAAGAGAAAAGTTTCTAGTTCGTTCAGAATCTTAGCTGTAAATTTGTTTGTTTACATTAAAAAATCCTTTGCGGATTAGAGGTATTTGCGGATTAACGGGAGTTGACTGTAACTCAAAAACCAATAAAGATAGAGCCTTGAAATTTTAAACTTGGCATTTTCAAATATTTTACTTTAATTTGTCTTTGGTAAATTAAAAAAAAATTATTATTTTTGAAAATATGCGACTAAAAAAAATTACGTTGAAAATTTGTCAATTTTTTGTTAAAAATTTTTTATCTTTTTTTTTTTTTTAAGAAAATTTTTTTTAATGCCGAAGACAAATTAAAAATAATATATTTCTCTTCAACTACATGAAAAAAATTTTAAATTCCGTTTATAATATTTTGAGTTATATCAATTTTAAAATACCTCACTTTTTTTTAAAAAATTTAAATTTTAAATTTTTTTTAAAGTTTGAGAAAATTTTTATGTGGTTTTTTGTTTAGTCATTGCATGGTTAATTACCAAAAAAAATTTCAAATCAGTGGGTTAATTAGTAAAAAGTTTATTAGTAATTTAAAAAAATCATTCTTCGCTAAGTCGTATAACGACTCGTCAGGTTCGAAAAACATTATTTGAGTCTATGGAAACATTCAAATGCACATTAAAAAAATAGTAAAAATAGCTAAAATTAAGCTAAAATTAAAGGATAGAGTTCTAAATTGTGTTATTTATGCATCAGGGAGTTTCTAAGAGGTATTTAAAGATTTTATAAGCAGTGATTATGTTGTTGTAACTTTAAATACATTTTTCTCCATGATGCGTTTTTTCACCATTTTTCATTTTCAAATTGATATAATTTAAAAACCAATAAAGATAGAGCCTTTAAATTTTAAACTTGGCATTTTCAAATATTTTACTTTAATTTGTCTTCGATAAATTTAAAAAAAATTATTATTATTGAAAATATGCGACTTTAAAAAAAAATTACGTTGAAAATTTGTCAATTTTTTTTAAAAAAAATTTTTATCTTTTTTTTTTAAGAAAATTTTTTTTAATGCCGAAGACAAATTAAAGATAATATATTTCTCTTCAACTACGTGAAAATTTTTTTTAATTCCGTTTATAATATTTTGAGTTATATCGATTTTAAAATACCTCACTTTTTTTAAAAAAATTAAATTTTAAATTTTTTTTAAAGTTTGAGAAAAATTTTATGTGGTTTTTTTGTGTAGTCATTGCATGGTTAATTACCAAAAAAAATTTCAAATCAGTGGGTTAATTAGTAAAAATTTTTTTAAAATGGGCCCCGGACCCCCTTAAACCAGTATAAATAAATAAATAAAAATAATAGTTGTAGCTTAATTTAAATCTTTCTCTATAATACTCTTTTCTTCTTTTCCCCCCGTAAAATAATACTCTAATTCACAACTTCAATCTTTTTTTTTTTTTTTTCAAGAAATGTTTTAAAGATATAAAACATATATGTTAAAATAAAAATCGTGACAAAAAATCGGCTTATTGTAGCTCTACTTGTGCTTGTACATTTTTACGCCTAGCGAAGTGTCATGCTAAGTTTTTCGACACGAAACACATGCTACGATTCTGTTTTGTTTTCTAAACTCCGTTTTTCATAACAAGCATATATGTAAAGTTTGTTAAATTCCGTCCTGGAAATGCTGATATAGCTATAAGAAAACGCGGCATAAAAGTGCTGCAAGTCGAGCGATATATATAAAAAACTAGACATCACCAGTTTATGTCAGAATTCAACTGCACACTAGGTTTCATGGAATTCCGAACATGCAGTTTATAAATTAGCTACAGTATTTGTGTCCCATACAGACACGCACACACATCCGTTAAATATAATCATAATACATTTCAAAATCTGTAAATTTATCAAAAATTTGAGTTAAATTCAATATTTACTTCTTATGAATGCAGTTAAAAATAAAATGACCATAAAAACTTTGTAAAATTTCCTTTGAAATTTTAATTTCTGGTTGGAGGTGCGGGGGAGGGGTGGGGGGGGGCGCCAAAATCTCTCCTTGCCCCGGGTGAAAAAAAATCCTAGTTTCGACCCTGTTCACCATTTGTTTAGAGGGTCACACAAAATAATTCGGATATATTAGGGCAGAGTTGGAAATTGCCTGAAATTCATTTCGAGTTGTATTGTACGTTTTTCTCCTTGTGTTAAATTTATGTACACTGTATATTATACATATACTATTTATAGTCAATATACACACTGAGAAAATATTCTGTAACTGATATCTATAATCTAAATTGTGGCTCTAGTAAAAATAGTCCCATGTCATCCTTATAAATTCTAGTTCCCTTTCAAAGCGAGTTCTAGAAATCTCTATTAGGATTCTAGAGTGTTTACCTATATTATCGAGGGGTCAAACTTATTTAAAAATCTCTGCAAAAATAGTCGGCACCATGTTTTAAATCTTCTGATGAATCATATAGCTCTTATCAATGTGCGTACAATTTTTAAAGTGATAATGACGTCAATTTTTGTGAGATGCATGATTCAACTTTTTATAATTTTTTAATGTTCACGTTTAATTAAATGTATTTATTTTTATGTCGAAAGAAAATAAACTCGTAAATTTTTTTTTGGCAACAATAAAATTATAGCTAATATTTTAATGGCTATTTTAACGCTATTAGGATGTTATTATTTTCGTATTTTAATTAATTATAAGAAAACTAATAGAAAATCGGACTTCGAAGTATTTGTGTTGTCATCGGGTTCCGAGCTATTGTAAAAGTTTCAAATGTCTAGTTAGTAGGGAAGTTAGTTAAAATTTGATTGCAAGATTTGTACCGGACAAACAAACAAGAATAGAAGTTAATAAAAACATGATAAAATTAGCGATCAAACTAAAAAAATATATTAAAAGTATGGATGTGTACTTCAATAATTTTGCTGCTGACTGTAAATGTTAATACAAGAGGCGAGTTTTAGCAACTATAATCTTGGTTAATGATCCAATTCTAGAAAATCAAGAGAGAATTCCTCGCAATACAAAGGATTCAGAATATTCAGAATATTGTTTCAGTCTCTAGAAATGCATAGACTAGAAATTCCCGACCTTTTCGTCTATTCAGCTTATTAGCATGCCTTATACGCACAGCTCAGAAATCTATATTTCTAGTTTAGGGATTTAGAAAATGAGTACTTATTCGTTCTAGATGAAGGCGATATAATTTTTTCGCAGTGCAAGGCTTCTTAAATTTAGTCGAATACATTTGAAAGAGGGGATCTATAGGCGAAAGTTCTCAGAATAATTTGAAATAAAATTTTAATTTTTAACAATTTTAAATGTTTTATGTAATTATAATTTTCAAAGGAAGGTTGAGGATCCTGGTATAGCCCCTTTTATACAGTAATGTACACTAAAAAATATTGTTCTGAAACTGCTTTCAACTGTAGTTTAAAACATACTTTAAAAATTTTAAAATGCAACATTCTCTTATCTTACACCTTAAACAGAAAAAGTGATTTTTGGAAGTTTTCTTCTTTTCTAATTCAAAACACACAAAGAAAGGAAAAGGAAGAAAAATAAAAGAAAGAAAGAAAGAAGAAAATCAGAAATTAAATATGGGGTCAAATCTACCGAAAACAGAATTTAATTGAATGCGACAGAACTATTTTGTATATTACACAAACTTTTTTTTTTTCGTCCATTCTTCCAAATAAAGATATGTGATAATTGTACACACTGGTTTAAACCCCGTTCGCATTACTTTATTGGTTCAGCCTCTTGTTGTATATTGGAACTGGAACTGATGTGTGCATTAATGGACTGCCTAGTGCACGGCACTTTACGTCCAGGCTATACTTGATTGTCGTGCTATTGTGAGCCAGAAAAATAAAATCTGCGTAAATTTAGGGTTAAAAAAAATTAAATAAAAAGAATTTACTATGTAATGGTACTAAGAGGGTTAAGAAATTTTTTTAATAAAGGATCTAAGAATTGAAGGAAAATAAATAAGTGGTTTAAGAATGGGTAAAAGAAAAATAAATTAAGATAGTTCACAATTCCTAAAAAGTGAAGAAGTTGCGGAAAAGGTCCAAAACAAGCTGTGTCGATTCCCAAAAGTTAAAAAAAAAAAAAAAAAAAGACACTTTTACAGTGGCCATACATTTGTGTGTGTGTGTGTGTGTGAAAAAGTCATAGTCCCGACACGATTGTGTGGTGGTATGGCAATACTTCACAGTATAACAAAATTTTGAAAGAGGTGTAATAGATATTAAATTTAAATTAAGTTAGAAGAAGTATTTTTTTTCCTTATTAACAAAAATAAAGGAAATTAGATGCTGGTAAAGCTAGTCATCAAGGACCATGGACTACCGAGGGCATTTTCTTTTAGAAGGGGAGAGCATATTATAATCGGGTAATTCCGCTATGATTTCGTTATTAATATCATTGATAAAATCATAAAATTTTTTTGGAGAGTTTACGGACTCTATCATGGAAAGAATGGGTGCGGAGGTCTTTGCGGATGGTGCTGTTTCG
Organism: Salticus scenicus; assembly: GCA_963930645.1. Taxonomy (NCBI): domain Eukaryota; kingdom Metazoa; phylum Arthropoda; class Arachnida; order Araneae; family Salticidae; genus Salticus; species Salticus scenicus. The sequence goes on along the minus strand of OZ005653.1, from coordinate 74,209,758 downwards.
TAAGTATCTGTTATATTATTACGAATTTGTCTTAGGATTTTGTTGTGGGTGGCTGTAATTTTATTGAGTGAGGATTTACAAGTACATCCCCAGATGGGACATGCGTAGGTGAGCATCGGGAGGATACACGAGTTATATAAAAATGTTTATTTCTGATCGATAAAGTTTTTCCTTTAAAAAATGGGTCTAGAGATTTCTTAACATTAGGTGCTTTTGCTTTTGAAGTAATAATGTGCTTGCTAAAAGTTAAACGACGGTCAAGGTAGACGTTCAGGTATTTGGTGTCATCTTGCCAAGGAATGGTAGTGTTATTGATGGTAATACGATTTAGGTAGATTAGATTACGAGAAAAATAAACAGCTGTTGTTTTGGATTCATTAATCTAGACGCGCCATTGAGTGAACCAACTCATAAGTGTGTCAATGTGTTCCTGTAAGTAGAAGTATAAATGAAAGGGGTATCTGCTAGACATGTAAATTATTGTGTCATCCGCATAGAGAGCAATATTAGTGTGAGGGTGTCTAGGTATGCCATTGAAAAATATGTTGAAGAGTGTAGGTCCAAGTACAGAGCCTTGGAGTAGGCTTGTGGTAATGTTTTTTCTGGAGTAATAGTGTATTATTGATGCGGACGACGAAATTTCTGTTGCTAAGGTATTGGTGTATAAGATGTATGAGGTAAGCAGGTGTATACAGATGAATTAACTTGTAAATAAGGCCTTCATGCCATGCCTTATCAAAGGTCTTAGCAACATCTAAAAATATCGCGGCAGCTGGAATCTTCGCATAGGTGTTTTCGCTAAGGAATTCCACAACGCGAAGTAGCTGGTGTTCTGTAGAATGTTTAGCTCTGAAGCCAAATTGTTCAGGCATGAGTGAATTGGTGTCAGTCAGATGTTTAATGATGTTGTATATTCGGATTTAATTTGTAAATCAAGGTCCATAATTTTTAATCTTTCCGTGAATTCTTTCATGTTTTTTGAATTAAAATCTACCCTAATCCTCTACCAATAAGTAAACGAAATGAATTAAATTCAAATATATTTATTTTTATTTATTTTATTGTAAGAACGTGTAAAATATAGTTTACTCCAGGAATTTTAATACGATTGTCTACAAAAAGCTAATGTTATTTGAAAATGACGTCAGAAGTAATATTCATGATGTTTAATGTATGTAAAAAAAATGGCTAATTCGAATCTTTTATTGTGTTTTTTATCTAATTTTTGAATGGTTTGAATTTTTTTCTCAGAAATAGGAAGCTTTTGTTTCACTTAATTATTTTACTACTTGTCAATATTATAGTTAATGGTTGATTATTAAATATGTAAAAGTTCATTTAATTACCTACAATAATTGTTTTGTCCCTCAATTTAAATAAAAGACAATTGTTACGTGTTGATTTTCTTCGACATAAAAGAAGTATGCTTATTATTCACGTGCAAACAAAATTCTTTTATAACGAAAATACGTATACATATATATACTTTTTTTTTTATTATTATTTCCTTTCATGGGCTTGTTTTTAATAATTATAAAAGTTAAAAAGGGAATTTTATTTAATATTTTTTTAACCAAATATGCGGTTGAACTAAAAAATATAACATAAGCTATATTTTGTCCGGATTAATAAGTGCATCAATTTTCGTAGCGATCGGTTAAATAGTGTAGGTTTGTATAGCGAAAGACTCGACGTATTCAAAGTGAAAAACAGCAAAGGATGACGAACTGAAGTGTCAGATTGAAAGCCATAGTCCTGTCGTACAAATAATCTGTTCATACATAAATCAAAGGTAAGAAAAAGTAGTGTGAGACCCGCATCAGATTACTTTTTTTATGCGCGTATCTGTATTCAGACTAGAAGGATGTAAAGTAGACCCACAGGTGATACAGTATTGCATGTGTATGTAGATGTAACGAAAACATTCTGGTTTCCAAGCATGAAACAATAACCTTATTCTTTTTTTGCTTATTAATATATGCAGATGAACAGATGTAAAGAAATTTGGACGACATGTTTCTCATTAAAACATCAATTAAATTGCATATTATTTGGCATTGGAAATCTTTTGTAAACAGATATTAACTAAGTTTATCCTAATAACTTCGCTTTTAAAGAAAGAAACAAAAGGAATTAGAAAAGAAAAGAAAAGAAAGAAAGAAAAGAAAATAAGTAATTTGATGTGACACTTACACGACTTTTTTTTACCCTGTACTAGCAGATTGTAGCCTAACAATACGATAACAAGTATTGCGTAGAAACCTACTTAAATAGAATTCAAAGTAGGTTTAGGAAATTTTATTTGATAGAGAGGGGCTACCTTCCAATCGAGTAATTATACAAAAAAAAAAAAAAAAAAAAAAAAAAAAACTTTGAAAGTTGAATAAAAAAAAAAAGTTTACTGCGTGGGTATAAGGAATAAATTTTCATTTTTGAGCAATTTTTCCGAACGTGGTAAAATATAGTAAAGCATTTTTACCTATTACATTCAGTAAAAAAAAAAAAGAATGTTTTCGCTTAATTATTAGTAGTACTGTATATCTTCTATAAATTATTTACGCACCATGTTGTGTACCAAAATATAGTCCTATATTAATAACACCCCGCACAACCTGAAATACACTTCCAATTTCGAAATTTCTATTATATTCTAGTTCTATTGTACAGTCCTGTATTCGAATGAGGAATGATTTTCATATCCCAATCTTCTCGAAATAAACTTTTATCTATATAAATAAGTATATGTTCATTTCCTTTTGTTTAGTACATACAGCCTATAGAAGTTAATCTGTATCTCTATCAGAAATTTCTGCCATGGACGTAATGTATTTGAATTCTCTTGTATGTACCTGTACACGAACCCTTTGTTTTATCGCAACGGAAAGTCAGTGAAGAATTCTTAAACGATACAGATTTACAATAACGAGTTTGGACTTCCTGCTATTGTTGTTGAGATATGCTGATAACAGACACTCAGACAGACACAAACAGAGACCAACCGCTAAAAACCTGATTTTTCGATTTAGGGGACCTCAATGATGTAGGTAGAACAGAAATTCAATTTTGAAAATTTTAACCAAAAATAATACTTTTTCGACCATATATATGGGTGAGAAGGGAAATTAAAAAGAAACGAAATGAAAATCGGTCTTCAGAATCCATTATAGTTAGAATTTATATGTTACAATCCCAAATATTAAAATTTATTATTTTGGGAGTTAGTTATAAATAACAAGCCGTTTTTTCTTCTTTTCTTTTTCTTTTCTTTTCTTTTTTTTTTTTTGTTTTGTTTTGTTTCCGTAACAAACGATTTGGGGAAAAAAAAAAGGAAGAAAGAAGACTATTTATTCATAATAATAATAATAATAATACAGGGTGTTTATAAAGTCCCGGACCCATTTTGATGTTTAATAACTCATAAAATAATAAAGATAGATTAAAATTATTAACATAAATGGTTAGATATACTCAAAAAGTTTCATGACCCTTGTCAATGAACTTCCACGTGTGCCCCTTCGTCGCACGGAGAATATCAAGTCGATAGTCAATTTCGCGCCAGGTAGCGGCAAGCATGTCGGCATCCACAGAGGCTATTGCTGTTGTAATTCTGACTTTTAGGTCATCAATATTCGACACTCGCCTCCTGTAAACATTGTCCTTTACAAATCAACAAAGGAAAAAGTCCAGCGGCGTTATATCAGGTGATCTGGGTGGCCAAGGAATTGGACCTCCTCGCCCAATCCATCTTCCTGGAAAATGGCTATTCAAAGAACTACGAATGATGGTACCCCAATGAGGTGGTGCACCATCTTGTTGCAAAAAGACATGTGGCTGAAGCTCTTCTAGTTGTGGAAATACGAAGTTTTCCAACATGTCTAAGTATACGACTGATGAGACCGTCTTTTCTGTAAAAAAGAAAGGCCCAGTGACTCGGTCGTGCATTAGTCCACACCACACATTAACCTTTGGGGAATCCCTTTGTGCCTCATGGTATTCATGTTTTTTTTTTTTTTTTTTTTTTTTTGGGAGGGGGGGGGGGATCAGAGAAAAATGCAATTAATAAGCAGACGATATTTAAAAAAGTACAGATATTTAGACTGGAAAATGAAATTATCTGAAATTAACCACACACGTAGACGATATTTACAAAAGTAAAGATATTCAAACCTGAAAAGAAAATATGTGAGTTATTCCATCAATAAATGCCATAGGTTTGTTTATATCTTCATTATTTTATGAGTTATTAAACATCAAAATGGGTCCGGGACTTTATAAACACCCTGTATATATATATATATATATATATATATATATATATATATATATGAAAAAAAAATCATAATCATAAAAAAAAGAATATATATTCATAATTTATAAATTAATAAGTATTATTAATTTATAAATTATGAATATCGTTAGAATTATAAATAAATGTATTGCGAACACTTCATGCAAATTTCACGTTGGTATATATATTTTTATAAAATGTTTTTCAAGTATAAATAAAAGAAAAGAAAGAAAATTTTTAAGAAGTAAAAAAGAAAAAACAAATTACGAGAATGGTGAGCATAAATTAATATCTTAGAGGTATGAAAGTTTGCATAAATATGCATTGAAATAAAACATTATTAAGTTAACAAATATTTCTGGAATTTTTTTTTTTTATTTAAATTTTTTATTTTTAGAATTCTTTTCGAGTTAAAATAGATCTTTATCGTATTTGGATATTACTTTATGGATTTCATTGATAAGTTTAAAAAAAATATTTTTATATACAACTTCTGAAATTGAATGGAATTTTTATTAATTATCAAACTATAATAATGTAAATTCGCGGGTCAAAAGTTAAAAATTAGTCAGTAGGGAACATTTAAAAGGTTAATAATAATAAAATAATAATAATAATAATAATAATTTGGTGTGTCACTCACACGACTTTCTCTTACCCTACTTTTCAATGCTATACAGATAAATTGCATAAAATGAACAGCGTAAGATAATAATGTTCAATGTACTTTTGAAATAATCTAAAATAGGTTAAAGAACAATTTTATTTGACATCTAATTCTGTGTGAAGGGGGCTACCGCCCCCTCAACCATAACCCTCTGTCCAGTAGAATTCCTGGGATTCAACTGTAGAAAGGTCCCATTAATTATCCAGGTCCGTATAGCTGAAAAAGAAGGCCGTTGAAACAAAAAGAACTAATAGTTCGCAGCAAAACATATTTATTTTCTTTTGTAGAGGTTTCATAATAAAATGAACAGTACATTAATAGTGTAATTTCAGCATGACCATAAGTTACGAGAATGCAAAAGATAGGGGGTGAGAGAGAGAGCTACGAGGTTACATGTTATTCAATCAACAGTTATAGAGCGAATTCTGAAGTTGACTCTATTGCAATTAAGATCAGACTGATGAATTACGCCAAAATTATTAAAACAGTGCCAAACTTTCCAGCCAAAGCTAATCCTTTGTTTGTAGAATAATTTAATATAAATATTTTGAATTTATTAAGTTCGTTACATTAGTTTAAGCCAAGTTTTATCGCCAGAAGACCGTTATTTAAGGGAGACACTCAGACTAGGATTTATTGCACATCCTGTGATAAAAAAAACTAAATTACCCTTTAATGATATTAGAACGGAAATGTATTGCTTAATTTAGCCTCGAATAAATAAACATACGCAATTTAAAAGAATGAAAATGTAATTATGTATCCAACGGTTTATAACATGGAAATAATATTTTTTTATATTTTATTTATTAAATGATTTAGAAGAGCTTATAATTTTGAGAGATGTCATTTAAAAGGAATATGTTTTTGTTCTCAGACGATTTAATAATAGCATAAGGGATAAAGTATTATTAGAATTAAGATATTTATTATAGACAAAAGCGAATAAATAAAAGTAATTTAGAATTTAGTTATCTATTTTTATTAGCTATTTAATTTATTGAAAATATAATAATTATTTATTGCCTTTATTTAAAGTTGTAATTAAAACACATATATGTGAAGGAACGACTTCACATATTTCTCCCCAGCGACGAGGAAAAAAAAAAATATCGTCAAACTGGACGAAAATTATAAAAATATAGAACGCTCTCTCTCACCTTCACAACAGTGTAATACAATTCCAAAAAAAAAATCTGCATCCAATTGTGAGAAATGTAAAGTAACCTTTTTCTAAGCAAGGGAAAAAAATTGTGGCATATAACAATAAATTCGAAAAAAAAATCAATAATAATGACAGTTATGAAATCATGAGACATATTCAGTCATTGTCATGCCAAATTGACATATCTGAAACAAATTACATAATCAATAATTTATATAAATATGATATATAAAATGTGTAAAATATTAAAAAAAACAATCATTTATTACAGTGTATGTATGTTTGATAATAAAGAAAAGGAAATCAGTAACCAGAAATATGAAAATCAAATAATTTTTGTATTTTGTTAATTTTCAAAAAAAAAAATTAATATTGCATTAATATGAAAAAAAAATCAAATATTTTTGATTAAGAAGACCATTATCGTACACGTGAAAAATTAAATTCTAACAAAGTGAGCCAGAGAGTGTGTAATAGAACAATAGCTATGACAGATATGATGGTTTTGTGATGCCTAACTGAACATAGCGTACTGAACAATATGTGAAAAGCAGAAGAGGCTTCATGTTGTGCAAAAATGACAACCAGCATTCTGCAAAGTGACATAATGAAATGTCCCTTGTATGTGTAAAAATATGTGTAATAAAAAAAAAAAATCTAGCCCTATGTCAGAATAAAAGCGCACATGTAAGAGTTCAAGAAAATTATTTATTCTATTTTATTTTAACTTTTGTCTATTTTTATGCCTTCTAATTTATTTTGTTTTGCATAAATTTATGAACCAACTTTATTTCAATAGCTTGTGTTGGTAAAAAAATATTAAAATTTACTTGTATGAAATAATTTCCTTTTCCTGAACAAAATTTTTAATAAATGAATTAGCATTTGAATTTCTCACAAAAATATGATCTCAATAATAATATAATTTTTAATGCATAAACTCTGAGTAGACCTGAAATAGGTGATAAGAATATAACTCATAAAAATTGTCAAAAATAGCAAAAAAAAATCTAAATATACTATTGTTTTTTTATAATTACAATTGAACTATTATTTTATCGAGCCCAATTAATATTCAATATCTTTCTTAAAAAGGATACTGTATGTTATACAGATAATTCCATAATACTGCTCAGTAAGAAATAGTCTTAAGAAAAAAAAAAAAGAAGAGTGAACCAGCCACATACTTCTGCACAGACTACTTCTTACAACGCACAGATGATTTCAAGGCCATTTAAAATACATCTGTGGTGCAAACCTTACAAAAAGAAATTATTTTGATTGAGAAATTTTTAAATAATTAAATATTTAATTTAAGCTGAAAGAAAACTTTCTGCAAGGGTTTTACTCTTTAGACAAGAAAAAAATTTGATAAAAACAAAATTTTAAAACGTACAGACTATGTACGGAAATTTCACTTTTTATGTATTTCTTTGAAAAACAAATAGGCTAAAAAAAAAACATGACAGAGTTTATTGCAAGTTGACAAAAATTTATTTACTTTTGTGTATGTGTGTATTATTATTGTAATTAGTCTTTTGTAAAAAAATCGCGTGAAAATTTAATAAAAGAAAATGTAATTATGTATCCAACGGTTTATAACATGGAAATAATATTTTTTTATATTTTATTTATTAAATGATTTAGAAGAGCTTATAATTTTGAGAGATGTCATTTAAAAGGAATATGCTTTTGTTCTCAGACGATTTAATAATAGCATAAGGGATAAAGTATTATTAGAATTAAGATATTTATTATAGACAAAAGCGAATAAATAAAAGTAATTTAGAATTTAGTTATCTATTTTTATTAGCTATTTAATTTATTGAAAATATAATAATTATTTATTGCCTTTATTTAAAGTTGTAATTAAAACACATATATGTGAAGGAACGACTTCACACCCTCTGCCAAAGGACACTGTCTGGATGACAACCGTTAATACCTGGTTTCATTTATCTCTTGCATACACAGTTACGCATATCTATTACATAATCAGCACCAGTTTAATTCAAAGCCCAATTAAATACCAAATTTAATTACATTTCTTTCTTTCGTTCGTAAGATACAGCGTCCGCAAAATTTTTCATAAATACACACACTACACATATAGAACATTTTGTTTTAGAAATGGTCAAATCGTTTTCAGGATAATTCGAAACGTGTAAATTCATCTAATACTGGGGTTCGAAAATTTTCACGAATTCAATACTTTTTCTTGTCTACACACACTATATCTACCAATAAGTATTTGGACACTTCCAATTCAGACGTTTTGTCAAATATCAAAAAAAGATCTTTAGGAATCATCTTGAAACTTTGGTAGTGTAAAGAGCATGTTATCACTTATCCCTGATATATTTCAGCAAAAGTTGGGTACTGGAGGGAAAAGGGGACCAGTAAAAAATTAAGCATAAATCAAAATGTATTGGATCACCCTGTAAAAAGTAATGCTTTAAATGCCTTTTGGCTGTAGCATGTGATTAGAAGGACTTTTCTCATTATCTGTATAAATTTGTATGAGGCTATCACATACATTCGTGGAGATATAACTTTATTTTTTTTATTTCTTTTTAAGTGGGGAAAAAAATCCACTTTTTTTTAATTATAACACGTAGGGTATTAGACCCAGTGCAAAAACATTTTTAGAAAATTTGGCGCACTGCATTAGACATAGTATACTACAACCAGAATGCAAAAACATTTACTATCTTACGAAATATGAGCATTTTTATTAAATAATTTTTAACTACCCATGCGCAAGGTTTTAAAAAATTTCATTTGCAAAATTTAATGGCGAAAAGTATTGAGAAACTTATTTCAAAACCCAAACAAATATCGTGTAAATTAAAACCGTTATGAGTTATAGAATAAACAGAATATCAGTTTCTCTCAAAATAAAAACTAAATATAAAGGATTTTACTCACATTTTTATTTTGATTCAATCAATGTCCAATGGCAATACAGTGTTCGCTTACTGTAAATCAATATCGGTAAACTCCCTATCATCTCCCCCCCCCCCCTCCTTTTTTTTTTTTTTTTGAGAATAAATGAAGTTCTGTTCATTCTGTCTCTCATAACATTTTGAATTTACACAATATTTGTTTGGGGTTTTCATATAAGTTGCTCAATACTTTTGTCTATTAAAGTTATGCAATGAAATTTTTTAAAATCTAGCGCATACGTAGTTAAAAATTATTTAGTAAAAATGCCCATATTTCGTAAGATGTTTAATATTTTTGCATTCTGATTGCAGTATGCTGTGTCTAATGTAGTATGTCAAATTTTCTAAAAATGTCTTTGCACTGGATCTAATACCCTACGTGTTATAATTTAAAAAAGTGGGAATTTTTCTTGAAAAAAAAAAAAAAAAAAAAAAAGTTATATCTTCATGAATATATGCGGTAGCCTCGTAAAAATGTATGTGTGTATACAGATAATAAGAAAAATCCTCTTAATCACATTCTACAACCAAAACTTATTTAAGCATTACTTTTTATAGGGTGGTCCAAAACATTTTGATTATTGTTTAATTTTTTACTGATCCCTTTTTACTCTTCAGTACACAGCTTTTGCTGAAATATATGAGATATAATATGTTCTTTACATTGCTAAATTTTGAAGATGACTCTTAAGCAATTTGTCTAGATATTTGGCAAAACGTCTAAATTCGAAAGTTTCCAAATACTCATTTGGTAGATAATGTATTAGGAAGTTTAAAAAAAAAAAAAAAAAACTTTAAAATATTAGTTTTGAATCTCTGAATAGTAATAAATATTTTCTGCCCTCTTTCAGCTGAAATTCAGAAATACTTTAGAGATTATTTCTCCCATAAGAAAAAAAAAATAGAACAGTATTTTGAAAAATAGCAACTATATTGAAAACATATAGGGTTGTTATTTTTTTTATTTTTTTTTTTTTTTAACTGTTGATCTGTCTTATTCTGTTTAAATAAGGATTAACATTTATATATTTTTTAAATTGTCGTTCTATAATGTATGGTATAACAAATAAATAAATAAATAAATAATAAAAATAAATAAATAAATAAATAAAAACGCATTAATAAATCTTTGGAGAGAAACAAATCCTCTCTGTTCTCTTGCAGAAACAACTGTAATAAATTTAAACAAATATATTGTTAAATACCAAGCTAGGATGTAACTAGCTTCTTCTTTTAAATAATAATTATAACACACATATATTGCGAATTGTTTAAAGCTTTTTCAATTGTTTGTTTTCGCGTCATTTTACGGTGGAAGAAGAATTACTTGTAATCACTTATTGACTGATATGGCGTCTTTCTTCATCAAATGAAAGAAGTTCAAATAGAAATAGTTTTCCATATTCACCTACTTTCCTCTATACTTATATGAAGACAATATAGAGGTTTCTTTATTATTATTGTTATTATTTTGCAAAAAAGGGGTGTATTTTCTTTGACGTTTACATGTTTATAAACTGCAAAGTGTTCATAGCCCTCAAATTAAATTTTCTGTTCAACTTAAAGGAAAAATAAGTTCAGAAAGAGTCCAGGTGATCATTGAAAATGAAATTTTATGTTTGGACATATGAGATTTATTTATTTATTTATTTTTCAAACAATCCTTTGCCTCTGCTTTTAGTGCGTCCTCTTGGCGTCAGAATCACTCCAAGTCACGGATTGTGCAAAGAAGGTTCTGTTGTGGACTTTCGATGCAGAGCTTGGGGATCGAGACCAGCTGCAGAAATAACGTGGTGGATGAAAAACTTCAGACTCTACAATGTAACTGGACGAATTGTGGATCGCGATTCGAGCTCAAGTAGCCTCAGCCTAATTCCACTAGCTTCCGATCACGGAAATGTTATAACCTGTAGAGCTGAAAACTCAAAATTGCCTGGTAGAATTGCCGTAGATAATGTAACTCTAAACGTCACTTGTAAGTATCGTTATCGATATACTAATATTTAGAATTTTGGATGCTGATATTAATTTAAACCTTAAAAAATCACAACATATGCACTGTTAAAAATTGCAGCTGAAAAACTGCTGTAAATTATTTAAGTCTTATGTAAAATTGCAGAGCAGAGTTAAACTAAGATAGTAAAAAAATTATTTTATCTTTAAATTCTGTTGGCTAATATTATGTTAACTGGCGGAAATAAAATAGGTGTTTAAGATACTTTTCTAAAAAAGACAGTTTTTTCTTTTTTTTTAATTGGGGAAATTAAAAAATAAAATAAATAAAAATAACGAATAGGGATTACAAAACTTGATTTTTTATTTTTAACTTACAAGGACTTTAGATAAATATTTCAGTAAGTTTACAGAATTTTTTTACAATATGGAAGGAGAGTGAAATTTAATACGTAGCAGGGTTTGCGATTTTACAAAATGTAACTACAGAGAAGCCTAATTTATTATATCTAAAAATAAAATGTTCATTAACTTAAATTATTATCCTTCTTATATGGAATAGAATTCCGAAAGCAATTTCAAATTTAAGAATTAGGATCAATCCTTAGATTTCGTTACAAATCATAGGATAAGCAAAAATATATACTTATTTACTTATTAAAATATTCATACTTTTAAAATTAGCTACGCAAAAAGTATAATTATAACTAAATGATAAAGAAGCACATTATAAATTATAACTGTTGTTAAAAACTATTGATATGGCAAATATAATCAAAGAAAAAATAATTGTGTTCCATCATAAAAAAAAATGTCTTACAGTTATTAAAAGAAATTCTGTACTTCAGGAGAAAAGTATTATTATTCATTGCACTTGTTTTTAATGTACCTTTGGAAAAATATCTTTTAGTAACTTTAGAAAAATACCTTTTAGCAATAGGTTTTATGAGATTCTCATTAAGATGAATAGAATTAACAAGTTTGTTGGATCTGGTCTGAGATTTTTTTTTTTTTTTACATATCACATTCAAAAAAAAAAAAAAAAGAAGTAGAACTAGAATTTTCTATGTTATCTACAATAAAAAATTCGAAATTCAGTATATTGCATCGAAATCTTTTTGGGAAATTAGAGAAAAATCATGTTTTAGTAAAATCGCTAGAGCTCTATAATCCTCTTTATTCAATTTAACATCTTTAATACCGTCTTTAATTATGTTCTAAAAATTTTATTAGTTCTTTGTTTATATCCTCAGATATATTTACCAGTCAACAAAGATAACTCTGACTTCCGTATAAATTTATCAATACATACATTAACAACCCATACACGGTTTTTTTTGTAGCACAACTGATTCATTTTTAAAATTTATTTTATCCAGTTTGGAAATAGTTTGGATTTGCATGAAAACTAAACTACGAAACTTACCCTAATAAAGTAAATTAATTGATTAGAATAACATAAATGTATAGGAATGAACGATTAGGTAGATGGGGCGAATGAACGATAGGTAGATGGGGCATTTCTGTCTGTGACTATATCAAGCGATCGGTCAAATTAATTTCTCTTAACACGAATATAGTTATGTTCTGTACTAGAATTTTATGAAAGCATATATATGATGGGGAACTGAGTAGAGTCCACCTATGCCAACTAATTTTAGTCATTAACGTACATTTAACAATTGTAACTCAGTCAGTGTTGTCAATTTAGCGAAATTTCCGCTAAATTTAGTGGATTTTTGACACTAACAATGGGAAAAATTAAAGGTTCAGCGGATTGGATTTTACATTGCACTGGTGTTACGCTACATGGGTAATTGATATTTTTAGCGGATTTTCATGTGTACTTTTAGTGGGGAAAATAGTTTGTGTTGGCAACACTGAACTCAGTTATTTAGATAAGATCACGGAGTAATAAGACAGGAGAAGAAGGTAACGCTAAAATTTTGTGATGTTGTTTTCTAATGTTTACAGATGGCGCCAGCGTGCAATCCTTCCTTCTCTCCAGCTTCCGCAATGTTATTCAATGGGGAAATGTCTCGTTTTAATTATTTTTTTTTAAATAATATCAAGCTGAAAAAATTTCGATTGAAAGCAAATTTCATTAAATAGAGTATTCTAATCAACATGTTTTTTTTTAAGAGCCATTTTATGCTAATTTTACTTTGAAAGAAGGCTTTTAAAAAATGACGATTCTTATGAACCGAAGCTAGCTAAAACAGACAATTGGAAGGAAGGAAAATGGATGAAATTTTGTAAAGAAAAAAAAAATAAACTTACTTTAGGTGCAGAAAACACGAACTCGGACTTTATTTTTCTCCTAGGGCTTTTTTTTTTCTTCTTATCACTATCATAGCCTGTTTTACAACTAGGAACGAAGCATTTATTTGAAACATCTGAATTATGCAGTTTTAAGAACTTACAAAGAAATTAAATTGCTTAAAATAAAAAATTTTAAATGTACTCCAGCAAAATTCGATTGAAAACAACAGTATATCCGCGCCGAGGTAGGGAGGAATGACAAGTGGCGCCCTCAATATTTACCAAAAATTTAGATCACAGTTTCGTAGCTTTCTCCCATTGGACCTTCAACTCCTATTAATATTACTCCGTGGATAAGATATAAGAGTATTTATTGATTGTTATTTAATATGTAATTCGTGGGCCATTTCTTTTCTACTGAAAGAAATTTACGAGCCTATTTTGAAAAAGTGCAAGAATGTTTAATTTCTCCTGATTGAGTGTTCGAACGTTTATAGTGACAGTTGATAAAAATGTATAACTTTTCTGATTTTCGAAGGAAGAAAAGTTTCTCTCTCTTTGTACTGACCCAAAATCCGAACTTGATCCAACAAAATTCTAGTTTTCAAAAAGATTAATTTTATTCATTTTAAAATTTATTGCATTATTAATTAATTCACTTTTAATATTTTCACCACCAGTATTCAAATAACTCTGTTGTAGTTGTGAATTGGAGAAATTTTGATTTTTATCGGAATTTTGCTTCATTCGGCGGATAAAAATTTTTAAGATTTTTTTTTTTTTTACGTTGTAATTCGAAAAACATTTAAACATACCCCCCCCCCCCTTTTTTTTTTTTTTTTTTTACAGAAAATCAAATTTATCTTACTGAAATTTTCTCAAATCCAAATAATTATTGAAACCACTCTTTCGTTTTTTTTTTTTTTTTTTTTTTTTAAATCTCTGTCATGTTATTTTTACATTTGATCTTCGTACAGCAAATTAAATGTGTGTTCTTTCGATTTTCTTTTAGTTCCTCCAAAAGTATCACTGTCTCTGAAAACATATTCCAGTAGCATCTTGTCGGAAGGCGATACTGTGGCTCTTATATGTCGAGTCATATCTAACCCATTGGCGGGACCTGTACTGTGGTCTTTCGTAAAAGAATCTTCCGTTTTGCCAAAACAAGATGACTTTCCGCAAAGTGGAACGCACACTTTGGTGTTAGAACGTCTGGAACCGTGGCATAAAGGTAGCTACAGATGCAAAGCGACGAATAGCGAAGGTTCTGGAGAAAGCAATGCTTTGTGGCTTGCGATCAGGCGTAAGTTTAGTTCTTTTATTAAAATTAAATAAAAACATTTCATGCAGGGCATAGGAAATATTTTTTATAAGATAACTTCAATTTTCTTTCTCTTACCCTAGAAAAAACTACATGAAGTAGTTCTCATTTTGACATTTTATGTTTATGCAAATTCCTTTTTTATATATCTGTTGCGAAATCGCACATGCGCCCAAAAAAAATTGGGTTATATGTATGAAATTAAACACGTGTATAGTATTTAAGTAAATGAGCAGATGATGAAAACATTACAGCAAAATACCATTTTACTAACGTAAAGCAATGTGATCTTTAATAGATAGTGAAACCACCTCTGGCTTCGGTGCATGCAGATAACCGTTGGGGAATAAAATCGATTATATAGTCAATGTAACGCTATGACATATCCTGCCACAAATGAGGCAGCTGTTGACTTCAAATGCATTACGAGACGGCTGAAATCCTCTACTCAACATATCCCAAAAATGTTGCAATGGTCAAATATTTGGAGATCTAGTAGGTACCTATGGACATTACCAATACATCATAAATAACATTGTAACAGCAGATCAAGTTATGATCGAGCGTTATCCTGATCGAAACAGAACCTGGCAAGGCAAATGTGATAGGCAGTACCAGCAGCCATAAAATGCTGTATCCAGTATACAGTGAAAAATGGGATTTGTCACCAAAAATGACATTTGTCCATTCGGAAGCTGTTCCTTTTTATCGTGGTCGGTTCCATTCCAGAAGATAGTAAATATGGAAAGGGGAAGTATCGTAGAAGCGATCATTGATAATTAACCCAATCACTGCTTAAGATTTCCGAATGTTCTTATTAATAACACTGTATTCTTGCAAGTTTTCAAATAGAGTCGTTAATAGCGCGGACACGACTACGATATCCTCTCGCTCATTGGTAGGTCGAGGACGTCTTGTATCACTTTAACGACTATTTGTACCTTCTTTGAACTACTCTTTCCAACACAAGTTAAGCACCATATAGCTTTATCCAACATGTCGACTAATCTGTCTATTCGACCAATCGGTAAATTTCAAACGTATAATGTAACCTCTCTAAATGACGAATAACTTCTCGTAATGCGATCGAATATGTTATTACAAATATAAGGCGTTATCTCATTTTTCACTATCGTATTCTATCAAATGTAATTGTCCATTGCTGAGTGCAGCAGTCCTTTTAAATTATACTTCCATCACTGTTCATGCATATGTTACATGCGTCCACAAAAGCTCAATAATGATCAATGGGTGATCGTTTGCATAATTCTATCATCAAGCCATGCTTGTATGCTGCTTTGCCTTTATAGTTCATTTTTTCTGAGTGCATATACTAGCATAAATGCGAGGTAAATTTCACTCACTCACTCACTCAGTGCATACATATATGTGTATATATTTACAACGGAATGTATATACATGGACACATTCGTTAGATTATCACAAGTACTATGCTTGTTTTTTCTTAAACCGAAAAAATACTTTATGAAAAATTTCATTTTGTTGTTCTAGAGATATTTAATTGCTTTATCACAGTCACTGAACAATAATAACCGTTGTATTCCAATATTCTTTGTCTTTTCAGATCGACCCATATGTCGGGCCGGCATACAAGTATCCTACGGCGTCCATCAGGGCGAAACTCTCAGCATTCGATGTGAAGTTGAAGCAGAACCAGCCGAAGTCTCGTTTCACTGGAGTTTCGCTAACACATTGGTGCACCACAATAACGTCAGCTTCATAAGCAGAGGTTTGAAAAGCATAGCGACATACACTCCCACCAAAGAAATTCATCTTGGATCTCTATTCTGCTGGGCTAATAACAGTGCGGGAGAACAACACGTGCCGTGCAC
This sequence comes from Salticus scenicus, assembly GCA_963930645.1. NCBI lineage: Eukaryota > Metazoa > Arthropoda > Arachnida > Araneae > Salticidae > Salticus > Salticus scenicus. The sequence goes on along the minus strand of OZ005653.1, from coordinate 74,193,304 downwards.
GTTTACAGTGTTCCGACCTTGTAAGAAAATATTTTCTTGGAATGAATCATATAAGATAGACTCATATCTCTAAGATAGACTTAATACTATAATATAGTATAGTATTAAGTATAAAGTGTTTGGGTGATGATGTGGGCTCAGTCTGAGATTGGGGCGCCACAACAGCATTTTACTCATTCCTTCGTTTGATGCATTCTTTTAATTTAAATTTTCTACTTATTTTCGTTGGTATTAATTTCTTTATTCTTTTTTTCTAATTCAGTTTATGTCTGGGCATTTTAAATGTTGTTTTCTGCGCAATTGCTATGCGGTGATATAGCGGGACATTCGAATTTCGAATCAAACTAGTTCTCCTACTTCTGCTTTTCAATAAAATATGACTTCACATTAACATGGAATTGCACGGAGAGAAACATTATGGAAAAAATGCCCGATTACAAACTTTAGTATTGCTAATGGTTGAAACTCGACTATTTTTTTAAAAATGAGCATTAAAATAAAATTGAAAATTTTTGTATAAACAATGTTCTTAGTAATAATGTACATTACTCATTTTTCTGATGTGAAAAGACAAATGATTAAAGAGCGTTAGAATAAAGCAAAGAGTAATTGTCCTATGTTGCGTTATGTTTAAGGTTTTAAAAAATAAATCCAGAAAATAAGAAAAATCACGAAGTTTTAACAACTTACTTCTGAAGGAATTTTAAATACAAAAGTTTACGTGTATAAATGAAAAAGTGTATAAAAATAAAAGTGTTTTTGTATGCCTTCTTGACATCATATAAGAATTTTTCTGCAACACACAATAAACATACCTTTCGAACTTTATGTTTGCGTATTAATATTTCGACAAAAAACTTTTCTAAGGAACGCATACGATTGAAATGAAAGACATTTAAAAGCAAAAGATTATGTGTATAAAGGGAAAAATGTATAAAAATAAAGGTATTTTTAAATTCCTTCTTGACATCGTAAGTTTTTTTTTTTTTTTTTTTTTTTTTTTTTTTTTCCCCTCAAACTCCCATTAACCATATGTTTCGAGCGATACCACTTTTAAACCCCTACTCTTATAATTCATATGTTAAAAATTCGACAAATTTAATGTTTGCGTATTAGATAAAAATGAGCAAATAAGAACTGACATTACTAAAAAAAAGTAAGAAATTAAAATGAGGCTAATGCATTAAGGAGATGTTGATTGAGTAATGCATTCCAATCGTTGGACTGGGCTTGTCATTTCATTACATCTAAATCATTAACCTGACTCTTAATTAACTGGATTCGGATTACTTGGGATAGCCCAACCAATAGAGAAAGGATATCCGTATTCTTGTATCAGGTGTTATTTGTGCGGCAAAAAGCGCACATTTTTTCGGAAAATCTAAAATTTCCTATGATGATTACAATGCTTTAAGCACAGCACAGTCAAGCCAAAAGTGAGCATAGGGCCCAATGCGCATTCAGGCCTCTTACCTACTAATTTTCACGTTCTTTTCACCACAGTAGTAATGATGATAATAATAATAAAATAGTTTTAAATATGCCCACTATTTCACCCAAAAATGCATATTTGAGTAAAAATTACCTTTTTTAATTTTATTATTTTTCTTTCAGAACTTAAATTTGCATGAAGTGTTATTTTCAAGAGCACATATCTGTTTATATACAAAATTACGCGAAAATATTCTTTTCTAACGAATATAATTGATGGAAGTGCTTTACTAAATTTTACCAAGTCCTGGGAAATTGCATAGGAGTGATAATTATTTTCTCATACTCATATGCTAGATAAAGTACTGATTTCTTCAATAATTACTCGTTATGAGGAATTTTGAATATGAAAACCAAATTATTAACGGCTGATATGAGTTTATATCTGTCATCAGTACTTGTTGATATGCATATTTTGATATTAGTTACTATCACAATTTTCAAGTACATTAAATTTTAATAAAGTAAGCTCAATTAAAACTCTGTTATACATTCATTAGCTTCCAAGATATGGTACTTCAAAATTGATCAATTTTTCAAAAAATTAAACGTTTTGATTTCATTTTAGGCTAACATTCGCATTATCGCTCATCCAGTGAGAAAAGTCATGCACAATAATTTGTAGAAAATTTAGTGAAGGAGCAAATAGTTCTTCTGCAATCGTAAAAAAAACAAAACTCAAGAAAATTAGATTTCTGAAGAAATGAGTCTAAACACTTCTAATAAGAATTTGTGGACATTCGACGAAAAAAAGATGCATAGAATTATGTGAAAATATTTAAATGTATTTTTTGCTGTTTGTTATGTTACAGTGAATGAGAAAAAGAATAATCTGGTGTGTCACTCACACAACTTTTCCTTACCCTGCACTTCAATACTCTAAAAATAGATTGCATATTAAATCTTAAGTTTAATAAGGTAAGATAATAAAGTTTAATATACTTTAAAAATAATTTAAAATAGCTTTTGGAACAGTTTTATTTGATGCATAATTCGGTTTTAGGGGGCTACCGCCCCCTTCAGCCCACGCTCAATTATAGTGCCTACAATTATTATTATTATTTTTTTTTATCAATCATAATTACTAATTTGCTTTTAAACTTGCCAATCTTGATAAAATTTTTAAATGGCAACCTAATACGAACTTCAAAATACCAAATTTGAATTTCCTGCACTTTATTGTTTTTAAATTATGCTAATAACAGATCAACCGCTAAAAATCGGACTTTCGTAATCAGGGTATCTCAAAACGTGATTATTATACAAAATAATAGTTGAATATAGAACTTTAAAAACTGCTTTGTTTACAGTATGTGTATGAAAAATTCTTCAGCAGCGTTCGTCGACAAAGTAAAATATAGCAAAACACTTCCACTAATTACATTCAATAGAAAAGAACGTTTAGCTCAATTTCATGTATTCTTTGACCACATTTGATAAAACCATGGAATCATCTGCGCAAGCGCTAACTCAACGAGTCCAGTGCTGAAATAGGGGTGACAGTCAACTGACTCGGAGAAAATGAGTCTCCAAATTTCAAGTTAGCATCCCTCCAACATTTTGGACGCGTCCTCACTACTAGTTTTAGGATATGTGGCTGCACTGTAACCCTGTACATTGTCTATAAACAATATGCATTGTAAACAATATTGTGTAGTTACATTTAGTCTTATTTGAAAGTTCTAACACAAAATGAATTAAAATTCTAACAATTTCCATTCATAGCCCCAATCTATAGAAATATTTGGGGTAGTCCGGTAAATGAATGATGAGTGATTTCCATACCACAATCTACACAAAACATGCTTTTATTCATTAAAAAAAAATTATTCATTCCATATTGTTTAAGTCAGCCTATAGATGTTACACTTTACTTACCAGAAATTACCCCATAGCCGTAATCTATTTCAATTATCTTGGATGGCCCTGTACACGAACCATTTGCTTGATTTCAACCAGAAGTTTAGTGTAGCATCCCTATGTGATACACATTTAGAATACCGAGTTTAGACTTTTTGCGACTATTTGTTCTTGAGACATGCTGATAACAGACAGACACATACACAAACAGACACACACAGAGACCAACCGCTAAAAACATGTTTTTCGGATTCAGGGGACCTTAAAACTCGTAAATATAACAAAAACTCATTTTCGAAGTTTTGACCCAAAAACAGTACTCTCTGTACCATATATATGGGTAAGAGAAAGTAAAAATGCATATAATCATGTTTAAAAGGTTGGTACGTTCTTTTATTATTTGTAATGTCAGGATGGATGAAAAAAAGAAAAATGCGTCGAATCATGTTTAAAACTTACAAATGAATAATTAAAATTGCCCCCTCCTCCCTTTTTTTTTGGGGGGGGGGGGGGGATCTGATCGATCACAGTCGTATTCCTGTTTTGAAAGAATTTTCCGGGATATTTTGTTTGTCTCTGGCTGTTTGTCAGGAGATAGGGGATCATCATAGCCGTTTTTTATCCCTGTCAATTAGTATCATAGGTACATTGTTACAAAATTTACCAGAGCACAAAGTGCTTAAAGATGAGCACAAAAACTCAACTATCCAAAAAGCTCCTTGCATCCCTTATAACCACGTGCACTTACATGAGAGCGATTTTAGAAGGATTGGTGTGGCTAGTCCGCTCAATGTTGTTATAAGTAAAAGTCCAAAGACGCTCTTCGACCAATTTCACACTGTAGCCTTTTTCTACGCCATCAACCGCTTTTGCACTTGGTGGCACGTGCGATATGAAGGAAAAGAAGCAGCCTCTTTAGTTAAAGGCAAACGTGACAGATTCACTTTTGTGTTGGCTGCTTATTTGATGACCAAGGGGAACCAAAGCCGCGTAATATGCCAATGAATACGTCTCTTCCATACAGGGCATCCAGACGCGTCTCTCCAGCTTTGACTATAGTGTAGTGATTGACACCTGAAAGGAGAAACACGTTGGCCAAATATATTAGGTTTCCAATCTTTTAAAAATGCCCTAAAATTTTGTTTTGTCTTCCTAGAAAAAGGCAGAAATTGTGTCTATAGGGGTGCAATCTGATATATCTACTGATATATCTACAATATCTACTGAGTGCTCGGTGAAAGAATTCGAATTCTGGAGGGAATTCAATTTATTTTCGACTGGAAGAAGTGTTGAAAAAAACTTAAAACACCTCTATCACCTTTCTTGGTTTCTTGAAGTAAACATTTCGGATGGACGAGCTCAACCCGCAGAATATAGAGAGAGTAGATCTACATTCTCTCATAACACGATCCTGCTCTTGTAGGAAGTGCTTTTATCAGGATTATATCGTAATCTGGGACATATATTACGAACGCTTGGTCATTTTTAGTTCCCCATCATAGGTACAGCGCCTGGAATATACAGTGTGGCAAGCACTTATGATCGATTGCTTAATATAGTTCGACTTTCACGAGTTGGCCCCTGTCAATCAAGCGTGACGTAGGCAGCGACGATTCTATTACCTAGAAATCGGTTGAGGGTGAAAAGTGAGGTGGTTTACTATCTTTACGAGTTTTGCGACATTTTGGCGAAAATGCTGTTTATTATCTATTTATTTATTTCCAAATTTGGAGAAATTTTGGGCTTTCTAATACGTTATATCATTAAAAAATATTTGTTGCATTAAAACTAATTATTAATACGATGAGGAATGCTATGATTGTCTAAACGATATTTCAAAATCTCGGTTTGCAGTCTTTTTTTTCTCTCTTTTTTTTTTCTTTCTTTCTTTCCTTATGTCCTAATTTGGACCTAGCACCATAAAAAAAACTACCAATCTACCAAACTTTTTTTCTTTTTGCTTTCTTTCTCTTAAAAAAAAAAAAAAAATGAAAAAAAATGAAAAAATGAAAAAAAAAAAAAAAATTTAAAATTTAAGTAAAGAACTGCACTCCTGTAATTAAAATTTTTTCTTTACTTTTCTTTCTTTCTCTCTCTCTCTCTCTCTCTCTCTCTTTTTTTTTTTTTTTTTTTTTTAGACAAAATACATAGTAAATGAAAAGCCATTATAAGAATAATGTAAGAGATTATCTTTCATATTCTTATCTGATGTGTATGCAAATATTCTGAGAACTATTGTACATAATACTGTAAATTATGTGTACAGCTCAATTTATTTTAATAAAATTCCCCATTTATTTATTCAGTATTTTTTTAAATGTTTTTCTTTTCTTAAAAAAAAAAAAAAAAAAAAAAAAAAGAGTATAGCGTAAAAACTTTTTCTCATTTTTATTTCTTAAATGTTTTCAAAGAAAATTATTTTTTTCCTGAAATACAAAATAAAATGCGTGGACAATAATTTATAATCCATAAAAGCAGCACGATTTTTTTTTTTTTTTTCTTATTCAAATTTATTGCTCAAAACTTCTTTATACAAATAAGGCATGGAGTGTCTATTGAAATTTCAGACATGATTGAAAAGTGTTTTTTCCCCCTTTTAGCTTATGTGTCATTAATAGCAAAACGGATTTCAGTTGGCGAAAAGTAAACATTATTGGCTTGATGTGTTATTTTCATGGCAACCTTCTTTTTCCCCCACCCATTCATTCTTTTCACTTTGTGCACCCCTTCCTTAAAGTAAACTCTTCGAAAAGAAGGAGGGACGAAGTGCCAACTCGTGAAAGTTGAACTATAAGCACTGCCATCGAATATTTTGCTCAAATCGAAGAGCAGGTTGGCTTTTCTCAGTTTCATCGGCTCAATCACGTGATCTAAAAACATGATTAACCAATAGGGAGTTTTTCAAGGAATAAACTTGATTGCACTGATTTCTGGTGAAAGGCTTAATTTTTATAGCACTGATTTGCTGGTCGCTTACCACACTATGTATTCTACAAGGCGCTGTAGGCGCTGTACTATAGGTATGGGAAACTTAGATAATCAGTTTTAGACCTCGAATATTTGAGGGGTTTTTTTACGCATTTTGAGGTATGAAGTATCCGAAAATCACAAAATCTGTATGATGTCCGTCTGTATAGGGTGCCGGTGTGTTAGTGTGTTAGTCTGTGTACACGATACTCATGAACAAAGGATCAGAAAAAAGTCAGACAAGTTTTAAAATAATACTTATGACACTGGCAAGAACAGTCTTTATTTGTAACATTCTAATTTTAAAACTTCATAAGTTATTCGAAATTTACGATTTTCTTAGCATGGAAGAAAAGGGCAAAATTTTTCGCTTAAACGTGCATTAAAATGAATATATTTACTGTAATGATGTCAGACAAGCTTTAAAATATCAGTTATGATCGTTGCACGTGCATAATTAACTATGAATTCAACTTTGAAAACTTTGTAAGTTATTTGAAAATTATGAATTTCTTAAAATATATATTATATTGGCAGAATAGGGTAAAATTTCGCATAAACGTCTATTTTTATGGATATTTTCATCGTAAAGATGTCAGACCACTTTTAAATCACCATTTAGGATACTGCCATGAGAATCATTAACTATGATTTTTCTAATTTAAAATATTCGTAAGTTATTTGAAAAAAAAAAAAATTAACATGGCAAATTAGGGCAAAATTTCGCATAAATGTCCATTTTTAGGGGTATTTTCATCGTAAAGATTTCACACCCCTTTTAAAATATCATTTATGACACTGGCTTGAAAACAATTGATTACGAATACACTAATTTAAAAATTTCATAAGTTATTCGAAATCTAAGTTTTCCTTAACACAGCAGGACAGAGCAATATTTCATGTAAAGTTGTATTATGGGGATTATTGTATTTGAAATAATGTGGAATTGCATGGAAAGTAAAATATGAAACTACTCCCAATAAAATTAATCAACAAGTTAGAACAAGGTAAAACTGTACCGAACTATACGGTGGACAGTCTATTAAGTGGGGGTATTTCTGTCTGTGACTGAATCGGTCAAATTCATTTCTCTTAACAATATGAATATAGTATGCTTTGTTGCAGAAATTTATGAGAAAATAAATATATGAATGATGGGGAATTTAGCAAAATCCATGCACCTATATCAACTAGGTTTTTTTTTTTTTTTCAGTGCTCTCGGATACAAATGTGGAGCACAAATGGTCCGTTACTAATTAGACGTAGTTTTTTGGAGTCGTTGGTTAACATTTTCTTCTGAGGTAAGGTACTTTGGTAATAGCTGAAGAATCAAACATAACATAATCTCGTTACAAAAAGGGCAGCTGTTTCAATACTCTACTGTTTTAATACTCCGTAGAGCTTCACCCTCAGATTATCCACCAAACACCATTGATAGGTTTCTGCCAAATCTGCTGCCTATATCGTTTATGTGGCAAGCAACGATTGCCCTGATTGGATCTTTTAGGTGCCAGATAACATTGGGAAGAAGGTATCCTCTTCTTATTACTGCAACTTAAGTAAACTTAAATAAATTATAACTTCCAAATAGAAAATATACAGGGTGATCAATTTAAAAGAGTACCCGTTTGTTTTTTGTGTTTTCCACATCTATAATAGTATATGTAGCAAGGCTTTCAACATCATTACTTATTTAATATGTATTTAATGTGCGGGTATAGGTTTTTTTTTTTTTTAATATAAATTCGCGTGAACATCATTAGTAATTTTTAATCCGATTTTGCGCAATGGAAGGGCTTAAGGAATTTTTTGATGACCGTTTAATTTCATTAGGTCTCTGGCCACCAAGGTCACCAGACCTCACCCCATTAGATATTTTTTGTGGGGTTACCTCAAAAATAGGGTTTTCCAGAGAAGTCTTGCAAACATCGACGATTTAAACCAAATCATAACTGAAGAAATCTTGTCAATAACACCAACTATGTTCCGAAGTATGTGCAAAAACTTGGCTCAACATGTTCATGTTTGCATTCAAAATGGTGGCGAACATTTTAAACATTTGCTGTAAGGAATGATTATGTAGAAAATTTTAATAATATTATGTTTTTCAAAAATAAAATTATCACAGGATTAAGTAACATTGTGCGTCTCCATTTCTTTTTTACCTCACAAATAAAGTTGTAACAGACCAATAGTGTTGGAAATTGTCTCCCACGCTTAAACAAGGTTCAAACAATTATACTTCAGTGTTAGAATAGTTTCCACATCAGTCACATTTAAGGGTAATAAGAAAAACCAACGGGTACTCTTTTAAATTGATCACTCTGTATATGCTATGGGTAATCAAGGAATTTATCGTCTGCCGACAAGTAAAAACAGTTTTTTCGGTACATTTTAGTGCAATATTATAAATAACATATATTTGTAATATTGATATCGGGCGATATTATAAATAACATTACTCAAGTAAAGTGACATAATCGTGAATTTTGTGAAACGCGTATTAATGTAAATCACATTACGGCGTCAATCGGACGTGTTCTCTAGGCTATAAATAATAGTGTCAGAATCATTTTTTCTCAAAGTTTATACCACATCTTATTTATCTCAAAACATGTACAAAGTAAACAGCACAACGTCTATAAAGGACCCTTCAGAGACTGGCTTCAACTTCGGTTTCTTTTGATATCCTTTGATGTGGGAATCGAATTGACGCGAAGCAGCAAAGAGATTTCCTTCGCTGACAAACCTCCTACTGCGATCGAAATTGGGTCTCTTTTGTAAAAGAGCAATAAAAAGTAATGTCCTTCATTGTAAATGTGTGCAAAATGTCAAGGGTCGCTTTCGGACAATGGATAATTTATGAGTTTTGAAGATCTGCACCGTTGCTAGTATCTGAAGGATCCTTAAGGGATGAATATTGGGCTTAGAAGGCAGAGCACGCAAATTATAATGCATATTGATGAGTCCATATTAAAACGAAATACTTTTAATTAGACGAACACTCACATCACATAGTTACATATAGAGAAACAAAAATTCAACAAGGTACAGGTAAAAAGATGCGCCGTACGAAAACAGTCCAAGTGGTGGCGCGCCAGTCGTTATTGGAATGATCTATTATACAGTGAAGGAGGGTAAATACAAGAGGCATTGGTAATGGAAAATAAATGTAACCTAACACCCCCCCCCCCCCAACAATGTCGACGTATTTACCCAAATAACAATGTTATATCTTCCAATCCCATAATGTTACAACAGTTGTAATGTTTTGATGATGTTAATGCTTTTGTAATAATATCAGCCCCCATATTTTCAGTAGACACAAAATTTAAATCAATAATTCCATTTTTCAGTGCATCCCTTATGAAATGATGCCTAATATCTATATGCTTAGTGCGCTTATGAAAGATCGGATTTTCAGCTAATTTAATAGATCCTAAGTTATCTGTAAATATACTCACTTTTTCAATTTTGCCATCAGATAACTCATTTAGTAATTTACATAAATATATCCCTTCCTTAGTGGCATCGGATAAAGCCATATATTCGGCTTCCGTTGATGAGAGAGCTACGGTACACTGTTTACGGCTTTCCCATGTAATTGCACTCCCGCAAAATATAAAACAGTAACCTGTATATGATCTACGGTCATCGAGGCAATTCCCCCAATCCGCGTCAGTGTAACCGAACAAAGGCTCATTACTTTTTCTAAATACAAGTCCAAAATTTATTGTTTTCTTTAAGTATCGTAAAACTCGTTTAGCGGCAGTCCAATGAGTTTTATCAAAGCAAGTTAGAAATTGACTTAATTGACTGACGGAATTTGCAATGTCCGGCCTGGTGGAAGTTGCAAGATACATCAAACTTCCAACTAATTCACGGTAGGGATATTCGTTTTCACAACATTTTTCGGCCTTTTTTAATCGAATGCTTGTATCCATAGGACAAGCTACGGGCTTGGCTTCTGTCATGCCAAAACGTTCTAACAGCTCTCTAATATAACTATGTTTCCTCATCTAATTTTCCATTCAAATATGCTGACGTTATGTCAAATTGATGTATTTTTATTCCTAATTTAGCAGCATAACCTGCTAAGATTCTAATAGATCCCATTTTTGCTACCGGAGAAAAAGTTTCACGAAAATCTATACCAAATTTTTGACTAAATCCGCGAGCTACTAATCTCGCTTTATATTTCAAAAGAGATCCATTTTGATCATATTTATTTGTAAGGACAAATCTACCTTTTATGCATTGTTTCTGGGGCCTTTCTACCACTTCGAATGTATAATTTTTTAATATTACTTTTATTTCGTCAGTCATTGCTTTATACCAATTCGAAACTTCCGGACCTTTCAAGGCATTATTTATTTCTATTTCCGAATTAAAACTATAAACAGCATTTGCAATTGATTCCGGCTCCCTAATTATTTCGCGATTACGCAATGACAATATGTTTTTCTCTTCTGAATCCGATGGCGCAGAAACAAGGTCACGTGACAGTTCATCTTTTTCATTTTTTATTTGAGGAGGAGAAATTTTTCTGACTGCTGCATGTGTGAGTCATTTTGCGATTCGCTTAATTGTATTTCTCTTTCAAAAACATCTGGATACAATTGACCTATTTTTGAAACATCATTAGATTTCGCTTCAAAAAATTTTACGCTACGGGATATAATTACTGTATTTGATTCAGGAAGATAAATACGAAATGCTTTAGAATTTTCTGAATAACCCACAAATATTCCTTTTTTAGACCTTGGGGAAAATTTGTGTTTAGGGTGGTTATTGAAATAATAAGAAGTGCAGCCAGAAGATTTAAAATAGCTAACGTTAGGTGTTATATTATTCCATAATTCATATGGGGTTTTTCCATTTAAAGCTTTTGTTGGGCATCTATTTCTTATATAATTAGAAGTATTAATAGCTTCTGCCCATAAATTTAAGGGTAATTTTGATTGTGATAATAGACAACGGGCCATTTCGACGAGAGTTCTATTTTTCCTTTCACAAACACCTGATTGCTCCGGGCAATAAGGGGTTGTTAATCTATGCTGAATACCATTTTCTTTCAAGAAATTTTCAAATTCAGTCCCAATAAATTCGCCCCCATTATCACTCATGAATTTTTTTATTTTTATAGATTTTTCATTTTCCCAAAGAAGTTTAATTTCTTTAAAAGCATTCAATGCCTCATCTTTAGTTTTTAAGAATTTTACTGCACAATAACGAGAATAATCATCAATAAAGGTAATAAAATAAAGGGACTTACCTATTGAGGGGATCCTAATAGGCCCACAAAGATCCGAATGAACTATTTCTAACATTTTTGTAACACGATCTGAGTGCTTAGGAAAAGGAGCACGGGTCATTTTATTTAACGCGCAAACTTCCCAATTGAAGTCGGATACCTTTTTAATATTTAACCCCCCAATATGACCTTTTAAATTTGAATCAATCAAATCTTTTACATTTAGATGACCCATTCTACAATGCCATTTTTCCACATCGGCAAAAATATTTTTAGAACTATCGATTGATTCACTCGAAAAATTAACTGCATTATTTATATTTGCATTATTATCCCGCAGATAATAAAGTTCATTTTTTCTGTCCGCAATTAGAGTCACATTTTTTTGTCTGTTATTTATAATAGCACATTTGTCTTTAAAAGTTACAGTGAAACCTTTGTCGCACATTTGTGACACGGACAATAAGTTCGTTTTCAATTCTGGAACCAATAGAGCATCATTGATCTCTACATTTTGAAGTTTTGAATTGACTTTTGTTTTAATTAATATTTTACCAACACCGGACACATCAGTTGTTTCATTATTCGCTAAATTTACAGATTTTATATCCGTATCCTTTAAATCGTGAAAATTGGAGTCATCCTTCCCCATATGTCGAGTACAGCCGCTGTCAACACACCAAAGATTCTCGGATTGTTCTTTAAATAATATGTTCGTATTCGTTGAATTTGTGCTGGCCAGTAGTCCTAAACTGTTTTGTCGATATTTAAATGATTTATCTTTTTCACACTGATTTGCACGGTGACCGATACGTTTACATTTCCAGCAAGTAATTTTTGAATTATCTCTTTCGTTCTGAGTGTACTGTTCAGTAATCTTAGGATTCCTTTTATTTTTACTCCACGGAGCAAGTTTCTTTCGGAAATTCCCAGTCATGAACGCTCCATCGTTCGGTCTGTCATCATGGCGTCTGGCGTCGTTTTCTTCTACTATTTTTATTCGTAGTACTTCTGGTTTCGGTAGCTCATCCCTGGATTCTATTGCGCACCGGAAATTTTCATAACTGGATGGTAGGCTGTATAACAACATCACAGTTAACAAGTCATCATCTATTCTAATGTCCATTTCAGATAGTTTATCGACTATGTCAAAAAACTTTCGAAGATGATCTCGAATGCTCACAGAAGAGGAATCTGCCATTTTATGTTGAATAAGCGATTTTAACAGTGACGCTTTTCTAGCGGGGCCTTTAGATTGATATATATCTTCTAATTTTTTCCATATATCCAGGGATGTTTCACAGTTTTTTATTTGTTTCAGTTCAGAAGGCGATATATACAAAATTATGTCGGCTTTGGCCTTTTCATCCATATCAGTCCATTTATCGAACGCTTCTTTTGATTTCGCATCACCTGCCACGAGCTCTGGCTTTGGTTTAGAGCCAGATACATAAATCCAGGATTCATTTTTTATCAAGAGTGCCTTCATCTGTATTTTCCAAGTTTCGTAATTGTCTTTGTTTAGCGTTTCAATACGTAGTGTTCCATAAGACGCCATTTTTAAACGTGGTCGTCTATCTAACAGATAAAAGTCTATTTATCGTAAATAAAAATTAATTTGCTCTGGGCCCATAACCTATTGGGCTTAGAAGGCAGAGCACGCAAATTATAATGCATATTGATAAGTCCATATTAAAATGAAACACTTTTAATTAGACGAACACTCACATCACATAGTTACATATAGAGAAACAAAAGTTCAACAAGTTACAGGTAAAAAGATGCGCCGTACGAAAACAGTCCAAGTGGTGGCGCGCCAGTCGTTATTGGAATGATCTATTATACAGTGAAGGAGGGTAAATACAAGAGGCGTTGGTAATGGAAAATAAATGTAACCTAACAGAATCAACCCAGCTATAGTGTAACCACGTCTCCAAAAGCCGCTATCAGACCAAGAGTGATAAGAGAGTCATTAGCACATACTACCTCATAAACAGGGTTTTCAAGAGTGAAGCGGATAGAATGTCCCCATCTGATACGACTTGCCTGACAAATATTCTTCAATCACGCATTTTCGACTGTTTGATTCACGTACACTAGTTTTTAGCATGAACTTCTCCAAACAGAGAATCTTGGTTCCAGAATATCCTCTGCCTTCATTCCTTTCAAACCTTCTTGGGGTGAATTGTCGCAAAATGTTGCGTCCATAGTTTACATTTGTGGATTTCATTTATGATTAAGAATAACCAAAGATTCACAAAGTCGTTCGATAGATTTGAGATGCATTACCTTGTACTTCAGAATATTCGTTCTTCCATCTGATTGCAGCTTAAGACTGGCAGTGAAGATGATACCAATTTCTTGTAGGAGATTAGTTGGATATTTATTGTGTAAATATCCTCCTTTGGAATGAAATGTTTATGTTTTCAATCGAATATGGAAGTTTGCCATTTTCTTTTTCTAGAGTTTTGAAATTTAAAATTCAAATTTTATCAATTTTACAGCAAAAACAACTTAATCTAACGCATGCACACGATAACTAATACATATCTATACCAAAATATGGGTATTGAAATCGGGAAATAATTTCCCCCGATTTCTAATAATTTTTTACAAAAAATCCAATGGTAGTAAATATTTTTCTTGCATCCACGGACGACCAGTGACGTCATCACTTCGCTTGCGTATAACATTTGGTAATTATCGAAGTGAAGATATTCTGTTAACCTTTTATAAAAACTATCGATAAACATATTCTTATGTACTGCATATCTACTTTAAGTGAATACATTATTATTTTAATCTAGAATTTGAATTATTCTATTATTAAATGCCTGGTGTTTCCACTTTTGATACAAAAATGGGGACATTTCGACATTTGTCCCAATTTCTGCCTTTAAAAATTTGGTCACCCTAGATTTGGTAAACATCCAGTCATTCGGTGTTCCCTTATCGCTGATTTTTTCTGAGCGAAAATGGTTATCATCCCTATTTTAACAGTGAACTCGTTGAGTCCACACTTACGCAGACACTAACATCCCTAACAACACACTTATCCATAGTACATCCTGAGGATGTCCCTTATACGTACTTTATTACCAATTTGGAGCGGCAAATGTCATATACAAATCTTTATTTTACTTCTGGAATATTTTTTTAAAGAAGAAGAGTATACATTATATGTTGTTTGCCTGATAAAGTGATTACCAACAATTTTGGATTATGAGGTATCTGTAACCTATCCCGCAATGTACACGTTGAGTTTGACTGCATAATTTGTCTATTCGTACTCATCGCTTTTTGTGCTGCCCGACTGCTGCCCGACTGCTGCCCCGCCGAGGCAAATTGACGATGATGTAGGCTGACTTTTTTTAACATTATGTTGTGCCATTTGAAAAATTTAAATTCTGAAAAAAAACTGTATATGTATTTTTTAAATCATTAAATTTGAAAGAGCAAACAATATAATTACTTCGTTATTTTCTTTCTTTTTTAGCCAAACCCAATTCTCCGAGGAATTGTCGGTCGTCGAATCGTACCCAGTCTTCCTTCGTAGTATCTTGCGAGCCTAGCTATGACGGCGGATCTACTCAACAGTTTCACTTCAGAGCTCGCTTAAAAGATTCATCAGATGCAGAAGTTTCTTTGAATGCTCGTGTGCCGGTATTTACTTTAACGAATCTGCCTTCTGGGTCGACGTTCGAAATTATAATTAGTGCACTAAATAAAATTGGAAGCAGTGAAGAGGTGAGATTGGAAACGACAACCCTCCAAGGAAAAGAAAAAGGTACCACCTTTCTGTTGATACTCATATCACATGAATCAATTGCACAATGTTTTCTATAAAATTTTAATTATACTTTGACAAATATCAGTATTGATTATTGGCATCGATTAAACTCTATCTTGGCATCGATTAAACGTAATCAAACCAAATTTCAAAACAACATTCACGTCATGGTCATTGGTTATTCCATACCATGAAAGTAGAGAGACCCTCTGATAGCCTGTTCCAGACTTATAAATTTCTTTGGAGTATTGGGGAAGAGTGAAAAGAAATAATACGTGGATCCATTATTATTGAAAGTATTATTTATTCAATCTTAGAATTGCACAGCACAGAATGGGTACGATGTATTCTGAAACTTGCAAGACCAAAAATTGCAATAAGAGCAGTCGGAATGCCCCTCCCCCTTCCCTCTCAGACGTAGATTTGGAAATCTGTGATCGACTCCTGCTTTCTAAAAGTTTCGTTCCTATCTGGATTAAAAATGTTTACGGATTTTGGCACAGTTTAAACAGCTCTTCATTATGTTTAGGTTTGCAATATTTGTTCTTGTTGGTCGGCATCCATTAGAACAGACTAACCGCTTTGCAACAGACAATGCGTAAAAACTATCTCTCATCAGTATTTCGGGGTTTTATTTTTTCACTCAAATAACTACCAGAAAATGAGGGCAGTCTATTGATGCCTATTGGTAATTTGGGAATTTAATTCATAATGAAGAATGGATGCATTGTTCGGCATTCCACATGTGTGAACATGAACAACAAAGTTTTCTCAGTACTAAATTAAAGAACTGGAAAAGCAAGACAGTTTTGCTTTTGCCTCCAAGGCAGTAGCACGTATTTTGCACCTGAAGAAGAAAGGCCATGTCCTATCGAAACCGGCAATGCTTTCTTTAATTTTATGATGTGTGAAGACGTTTTGAAGTCTGAATACAAAGCTTTCTGATTCGCTGAATCAGAAGTGATTGAAATTGTGGTATTTCGTATATCGGCTGTCGTCAGAAGTCAATGCACTAACTCATGTTATTAATGCCAATATTTTAAAATATTTTCTCACTCAGAGAAAGGATTTCATTAAAACTACAAAATGTGTTTCGTTGACATTATCTTATTGCTTTAAATCAAATTTCTATTTAAAGAAAAAAAAAAATCAGTTTTTTTTTTTTTTTCTTAATGACAAGACAATATATATGTTAACAACTTTATAAAATTTCAACAAAATTTATTAATATTTGCTTATATTAATAAATATTTTTGTTTAAGTTTTACTATATGCTTCATATATTTGTAATTTAAAAACAATTTTTTTTTTTTTTCACAGAAGAAAAGGCGGAGGAGGTGGAATTGTAAAACAAATCTTTTAAAATTATTTTGTTGCTTTAAATAAAATATATATTGGAACATATTTAAACAGAAATTTTTGTTGTGACAACCATTCAACAAAACTTTTCTCTGAATGTATGCTTAAACATAAATCGTGTGTAATATATAACAATACATTTGTAATTTTTAAATAGTAATTACTTTTTATATTTTTATTTTACTTAATAGTTTTATTTTTGCTTCAGTTTTGCTTTTCGAAATATTCATCTTCTTTCAAAGTGAAACAAATAAAGAACAATATTAAAACGAGTTACTGCCGCCGCTGTTGATTTTATGTTTTTATGACTCTATCTCCTCACGAAAGAGAGGATCCTCAGCGTCGCGAAAGGTACCGTTATTTGCAGAAATCTAAGGAACACAGGATCTTAGTCTGAAATTTCTATCACCTTAATTAACGAAGTTATCAATTAAACATTTTGCATTGATAAAGGTACTCAATTACCCAACTTGCAAATAGTTTCTCTTAATAAGTTACTTTTTTCTCTGTCTCTGACGTCACAGTCTCAGGAAAAATAAAATATTATCCCCGTTGTAATAATAATAATAATAATAATAATAATATGAAAAGGAAAACTAAATAAATAAATAATTGAAAGGCTTCATCCACGAAAGAGGGGAAAAAATATATTAGAATAGAGCATTTAAAAATAATTGAGTTTTATTTATTGAGAATAAAAAAATGAATCGTTCAAAACCATGGATAAAACAGTATTTTCTTTATCTCAAAACATTGTTGCGATTATGGTTTAAGTTTTTCAATGAAATTATCCTTTTTCACTATTTTATTCAGATGAAATGCACGGTTTAATAACATGCGATTCAGCTACCGGTGACAATCAGTGAAGATACCCCTTAATAAGGGGTTTGTTGTTTAGGATTGTCTGACTTTTGCATATTAATTTAACATTAATATTTAGGCAATGCTTGGGTAAAACATTAATTTTCCATATTTTGTGATTGAAGAATGAAAAATGAAACGACCTATGATTGCAATTAAAAAACATATCATAATGTTTGAAATTTTAAAACCTTTCATTTTATTTGAACCGAAATTTAAGGAAGTAGATATTCACATAATTTTCAGATCTCCACTTATAAGGAGTGTCTTTCGTCGTATAAAATTCAATGGAGTTGGACCCAGATAAAAAATTTCCGGTTCCATCTACCCCTTAGCTACATCATTTCCAGCAAAATTTAGGGATATTTTACACCCCCTCCCTAAAATTAAGTATTCAGTCGATTCCCCTAAATTTCCCACTTGTATCTATCGCTTCCAATCCTCCACCATACAAAGTAAAATTTAAATCTCTCAACTTTAAATATTTTTTCAGTACTACACTCCTGCTCAAAAGTTTAGCAAGATTTGCAATTTTTTTTTTTTTTTTTTTTTTTTTTTTTTAGGACTGAGGGCCTATTAGTCTCAATCTGGGATTTTTGCGTTGTCGTTTTCGATAGTTGGACATTTGTCGAAATCATTTTTCGATAGTTGGACATTTATCGAAATCTAAAATTTATCGAAAATATAATTGAATAATTTGAAAGCGATGTTATAATTGGGAAGAAAAAAAACTAATAGTCCTCCGTCCTAAACTAAATTCTGCTTTTGACAGAATTTCATCAAAATCTTTTATTATTATTATTATTATTGAAAGAAAAAGAAAAGAAAATTAATAATAATCAGTATCGTTACAAGCGATATCGAAAAAGTTTTTTTTTTTTTTTTTTTTTTATAATTTTGAATTAGGAAATAAAAAGTGCGCATGAAAAAATATGAAATAAAAATAAGTAAAAAAATGAATTTAATAATTTAATGTTTTTGTTTTTCGGGGACTGCTCATGCATATAAAAAATGCATATTAAAACGAGTCGAAGAAGGAAGCGAAATAAGTATTGAGTTATATTGCGATAAATACGATATATAATATGATACGATATATTAGACCTATCGTCCAGGGTTAGTAGGCATTTTCGTTGAAAGAAATAGTTTGTTCGTTCGGTGCAACTTACACATTAGTCCCGAGAGGTACAACTTTCACATTAGTCCCTTGAGGTACAACTTTCACTTTAGTCCCGTCAGGTACAACTTGCACATTAGTCCACTTTAAATATAGTTTTTTTTTTTTTTTTTTTTTTTTTTTTTTAAGGTCATAATTATATTTTATTTATTATTATTATTATTATTTTTAGTTAAAATAAAAAATAAATAAAATAAAATAACTATTTTAATAAATAAACATTTAGATTTTATTGACAATTTATTTATTTTAAACAAATATTCCCTTTTTCAAAAGAAAAAGAGAAGAACTGAACGGGGGTTGAACCTCGGTACTCTTGGTCTGTAGAAAAGCACTCTACCACTGAACTACAGGTTATCTAACAAAACTGCTCCTAAGTTGTTAAATAACACTATCTTTAAATTAGCATCTTTACAATTCTTTCATGGAGAATGATGAATTCATATAATTTATCTTACAATTTATAGCTCTGAGGACTTCAAAACTGATTAAGTTTAGAAAGTTATTTTTTAATCTTCAGTTTCAGTTTGTTTCGTTTAATATTGTGTTTGACAGAAGCAATACACCTCTCGTTACTCGTGAATTTTCTAATCGAATATCTTTAAAACTAATGATTAAATTAATATAGTGTTCACACAAAAAATTAATAATTTGAAAGCTCTTTCTAAGAAATATAGCATCTATATATATTTTTTTTACTTTTTAATTCATCAGTTTTTATTTATTAAAAATGGAGGACACATTGCCTGCGTCTCGCTATCGGAAACTGGTTTCCACTAGCTGTACGCTTGGTGAGAATTTTTAGGAAGATCCCGACAAAAATTTCGGAGAGTGAGAAGCAGGTAAGCGCTTCCAAGAGCTTCGTTGTAGCACATTTTTTGGTACTATCGGAACATGACGTCACAGCCAAGAATTTCCGAGAGTGAGACAATTTCGGCAAGTTCGTTGTACGGCCCCTGATAACAGAATCAAAATTTCTGCGGGACCAAAATGTCATATACCCGCCTTTAGGTTCATAATCTTATAGGGTATAGGTTCGAATCTGGGTCATTCTCGTCGGTTTAGCTAGTCGAAATTTTTCAATTTTCATGAATACGGGGTAAAACGTTTTAGAAAAACACTCACAAAGGGACTCCACTGCAGAGGGCTCTCCTCCAAAGGAGTCCACCTAGGACTTGGTCCCACATATGGACAATTGGGCTTTACACTCATCTATACCAACACTATATAGTTATTTTTCATTATTGTGTTTCATTGTCTTAAATAAAATTTATAATGGATTGTATTTTTTATTTTAATTATTTTTTTTAATTTTAGGACAATGGCCTGTCAAGTCTAATAGAGGCTTCTTGATTTCATCTCTGCTGATACTATTTTTCGCGACCTTAACTTTAGTAGCTGCTGCAGTACTGAGACACAGATCCCACCCTTTCTCGCTCTAGGTTGACGTTAAGATTCATACAAAATCAGCCAAATTTCTCTGTGTAAATTATTGATATGTATATTCGGAGAAGATAACAAGTTATAACTAGGTACAAATTTATGTATAGAATAAATAAAAGTTATAAAAACGTTCCAGTTTTCTGATGTGCGAATTAAAAAATACACAGGGAAAATATTATGAATCCTGAGATTATTTAATAGGGAATCGTAAAACTTTAATGATTAAAGAATGAATGCTTTAGGAAAATAAGTAATCACGCAACTTCCGTATACCCTGTTGTTACATAAACAGGAATATTGTGTATGGTAAGTGCGGTTACAACACAATGTTACCTACTGATAAATAACGAGGTAAGTTCCAATTAATGAATATTCCAAACAAGCCAATAAAACTATTACTCGAACTATAAAAATCACGATAATACGATTATATACACTGTATAGCACGAATATTGCTTGTTCAGGAACAGTATTATGCAGCTTATAGTAGAATCTGTCATTGACAAATGCAGAGCTCAGAGCTCAATGGAATTCATTCGAATATTGATGTCCTCCTTTTATATCCTTTGGAGAAAATTAGTGGCGATAAACTATGTATTATACCGCAAATGTTAATTCTTTTTCAAATCTGGCAACCCTAAATTACTATTTTCTGCCAAATTTGGTCACCAATCTCGTCAAGTCGTCACCTACGTCGCCACGCCAATACCGATCTTCATTAAAGCCAATAAAATTCTGTTATATACTTCGTTCTTTTACATGTATTTTCAATCCAACAAAAATTCCAATAAAGAATAAACAAAATAAGTTTTCTTCCTTGTGAAACATTGTTTCAAAGGATTAAATCTGTTTCTTTTTTCAAAGTAGTCGTTGCAGAATAAGTAGGTTAAAGTGGAAATTGAATTTTTTCACTTCTACGAAGGTCGCCCTTGGAAAA
Source organism: Salticus scenicus (assembly GCA_963930645.1). Classification (NCBI taxonomy): domain Eukaryota; kingdom Metazoa; phylum Arthropoda; class Arachnida; order Araneae; family Salticidae; genus Salticus; species Salticus scenicus. The sequence goes on along the minus strand of OZ005653.1, from coordinate 74,172,165 downwards.
AAAATTTAGCGACAATGGAAAAAAAAGAATTTACGCGCAGAATCATTAAATTAAAAATATGTTTAAGATAAAACATGTGTATTTGTGTGCATATTAAAATGTGCGTTTATATGTACATGCGCAGTTATAATTCGTTTAAGTGCGTTCAAACATTTTGGAAGGATAGGTTATTAAAAAAACATTTGAAATTGCATTAGCTATGTAAGGTTGGAAATGCCTTCTTCCTTCGATGATGACGGCATTGTAAAGGAGTTTGATTGAACAACGATTCCGCTAGATGCAGTAATTTTGCTGTTCATTATGTTCCAGTATAATAGTGCACCCATAGGGGGAAGGGAGTGAGAGTAGAACCAGCTGACATGGTAAAATAATTCAGACTTAATTAAAAATATATCGTTTTAAACACAATTATTAAAAAAAAGAAGCTATTATAAATTGTTTATTAAATATTACGACGAATCTTTGAAATGTTCACTGGCAAATACAAAAACAATGAACAAGCTTTTTAAATTTTCATCGAAAGTTGCCCTTGACTTTCCACACGAAATCGAGCAAGTATTTAAAAAGCTGGGCATTAGGATCAGTATTGATGTGGAGGTGAGCAAGGACGTATTTGTCAGGATATCAGGCTCAGTAGAATTTAGAGTTTTTGTTTATTAGTATTTATAGCATTTTTGCAGAAGCTCGTTTTCTAGGTTTTTCACGTTTTGATGAGGGGGTGGGGTCTCTTATTTTTTCATCGTGGTATCTAAAACATACACTAGGGTCCACGCGCAGTTTTCATTTTTGCCTCTGATGTCATTGATATCCGTGCACCTTTCTGTGGTAACGCAATTTTTGCGTCTTAAAAAATTCCAGTTTTATAAAAGTTATTACACAGAATATCCTGTAATGATGTTACTCAGATATGTCTAGTTGCTAAATGGCATTTTTAACCTAAACCTGGAAGAGAGGTCTTTCCAATGTTTTTTGGTGATTTCTGTTTCTTCAAGACCTACGTATGAAAATCTGTGAGCTGCTACTTTGTTATCTTGAGCTAATTTAAATATTCATGACAGCAGATGGTTTAAAAATCGTACAACGACCATATCTTCGCCTGTAAAACGAACAGGATAATCATTTTGGTGTCTAATACTATGTTTTCAGGGACAGGGAATATTATTAATGGATTATTTTGGTGATAAAATATATATTGGGCGTTTGAATTAATTCGTAGCGTTTTCTAATAGATGGCGTGACAAGTGGCATTTTTCAATAGATGGCGTGACTAGTATTCCCCGTAAACAATGATCGTTATTAGTATATGTCTTTTGGTTGAAGCGTAAATAACAACATTTTTTACTTCATCGAATATGTCTAACTTTGTGCCGGATAAAGTGTTTTTGCGGGGAGTTCTACTTCATTACTTTAACATGAAGAAAAGCGCTGCCGAAAATCATCGAATTTTAGTGGAAGTTTATGGAGAGCATGCACTAGTTGAACAAACGTGTCGTAAATGGTTTGCTCGATTTAAAAGTGGTGATTTTGAGCTGGAAGACAAGGAACGACCTGGACAGCCGAAAAAATTCGAAGATGAAGAATTGAAGTCATTGCTCGATGAAGATCCATGTCAAACGCTTCAAGATTTAGCTGAATCATTAAGAGTTGACTTTTCATCAATCAGCAAACGCCTGAAAGCCAATGGGAATGGTCCAAAAGCTGGGAAATTGGGTCCCATATGAACTGAAACCTAGAGACGCGCTTGTCCGCACGTTGCAAAACTGGTCAAAACCTACATCGAAACGACCAAATGGGAGGTCCTACCTCACCCGCCGTATTCTCCAGACATTACTCCGTCTGATTACCACTTGTTTCGATCGACGAGCCATGGCCTGTCTGAGGAACACTTCACTTCTTATGAAGATTGTAAAAAATGGGTCGATTATTGGATTGCCTCTTTCGTTCTTCCGACGCGAAATCCGTATGCTGCCAGAAAGATGGGAAAAAGTAGTGGCTAGTGATGGTCAATACTTTGAATAATTTATTTGTAATTATTTTTGCACAATAAAACCTCAATTTTCGAAAAAAAAAAAACACGCTAAGAATTAATTCAAACACCCAATATTTATGCTCTGAAAGATATGAACGTGGTTGATGAATTGAAAATTACACATTTTTAAAGTTGTGTTTATTACAAAGTAATTAAAGAGTAAACAATGGTTATCAAGACCAAAACACAAAACCATTTAAACGCATGAACATTGTTATTCTCTTAGTCAGTTCATATTCATGATCCAGAGTGTCACCACGTTCAGTTGTTTTAAACTTTGTCCACGACCACGGATTACAACAAGCTTCTTTGCCATTTGGAATACACCAGCTGTACCTTCCATTAGAGCAAGAATCTTCTTTTGCACAACCACATCATACCATTTGAGGAATATTTGATGGACCAGATTAAATCTGTTTGGTATAGTTACAGGAATTAGGTCTTTATTGACAACTTCTCTACTCACAAGGAGAGGTCCCAACATGAAAAATTCAGATCGGTACAAAATTTCACAGAATTGTTTTATACTATGAAGGTAACAAAATATTAAAGCAGTAGCGTGCACTAGCCACATAATTTTGAGAAAAAAGGCCTTTAAAGTTTCAGTAATTCTTAAATACAAGTTATTTCAAAATCGAGGCAAAGTTCCAGTAACTTTATCTTTATTAGTTTCTGAGCTATAATAGCCAGAAGATTCTCCACATACATACACACACACATACACACATACATACACACTGACCAATTCCCAAAACCACTTTTTTGGACTCAGGGGACCTTAAAACGTGTAAATCAGGTGAAAACCCGATATCGAATTTTCAGACCGAATACAATACTTCCATTACCTACGGTAGTAGGGTAATGGAAGTAAAAATTTCCAAACGGTTTCCATTCAATCTCCTTCTGTTGCCACCTAAAATACATACATTAGTTAATTTTAAAAAATCTAATTGTCCGATCGATAAGCTGCTTAATCCGTTGGATTCACAAAAATTGCATCTTTCATTTGGTATCTTATTTGTAACGATACGACTGATATCCGCGATTGTAATGAAATGCTCGCCCTCTGGTGGGCTAAGGTGAAATTACAATAAACATGGTTTAATTCGAATTCCATACAGCCGCCATTGCTTGCCGATATTTAGTTTCACATATATTTATTGAATAAAAATGAATAAATACGGTAAAAAAGATAACACATACTGTTGTGTGCTACAATCTAACTCCAAAGGATCAAGAAATCCAGAATTGAGCTTCCATTTATTTCCAAATGACAAATTTAAAATTTCAGTTGCTTCGGCTAATGGAAGTAAAGAATTAATCAGATGATTTGAAATTAATATTTGTTCAACTTCAGTTAAAAATCTACTTCCGATCGAACTTTGAATAAACTGAAGTATTTTTTCCAAAAGCTATCAATTTTCCATAATGTAATGGCGGAGAAATTATAGTACGAATAACAAAAAGAACACTAATGGAACACACGTGGCTGATGTTTACTAACAACTGCAGTGTTGAGAAAGCGCCATCTATCGATCATTACAATCGCGGATTTCTAATTTTTTTAATTTACTTTCCTCATTTTAAATAAATGTAATTTTTATTGTTCACGTTTTTTTTTTTTTTTTTTTTTTTTTTCTGCTGAAAAAATAATGGTAATTTTTTTGGCAACAATTAAATTAAGGAATATAAAATTAAATGTTTTAAATAAATGTAATTTTTATTGTTCACGTTTTTTTTTTTTTTTTTCTGTCCAAAAAAATAATGATAATTTTTTTTGGCAACAATTAAATTAAGGATTAAAATTAAAAGGCCAATTTATCAGTAATTAGAAGGTTTTTATTTTAACATTTTAATTAATTAAAAGAAAACTAAAACAAAATTCGAAAATCGGGCTTCGATGTGCAGCAGGAGAGGTCATTACGAACCACCATGCAAATTTTTGTAGCTCAGCCATCAGCCGTTTTCTTAAAAATCTCTGGAAATACATACACAATGACACACACACACACACAAACATCTTATTTTATTATATATACTAGCAGGCTTTGCCCGCTTTGCTGGTCACTAAATTTAAAGGAAACTCTTTTCTATATAGCTTTATAAAAATAAAATAAAATACTAAAATTGCTCAAAAGCTCGCTTCGGATCCCTATGGATGTTCTTATGGAATATATTATGGATGTTCTTATTCACTAATCTACAAAGGATACATTACTTTTAAATTTCTTTCATTGTGTTCATTTACTTTCCTGAAATTTAATTAATTGAAATTTATACATTCGATTTTAGTCTCACAAAAATTATCTTATTCATAAAAGTTATTTCATAAAAGTTTATTTAGATTAAAAATTTAAGATCGAAATTAAATTTTCACTTTGAAATTTTCAGCTATTATATTTGTAACATTTAAAGAAACACATTAAATGCTGCTTTCTCTAATCAATTGCTTTTCAAATTACAGAGTCGATATAAAACTATTGTAAAAAACAAGTATTCAAAAGAGCAGAAGTAGTTTGTATATTACCTTTTATGACAAAATAAACAATGCCTTCGGTAGCGATTTGGTCATCCGCTAAAACTCGGGCGCTTGACCCTATTGCCTGAGACAATGGTTTACCAATAGGCTTCCATTAAGTCCTTATTAGATAACAGTTTCGAAATAGATGGTACCAAAAAAAGTGAAGTATCCCTTTTATATTTGAATCCCAGTTACATATGAACAACACTATACGTGGTGCACATAATATTTGCTTTTACGTTATTTCCTATGTTTATTTTTTTTTATCCCCGATCAACCATAAAAATGATAACAATTTCACGCTAAATATTATAATATGCTATGACCGGCTACGTGTGTTGCATGAGACAATTAATTTTTTGTGATTATATATAATTCATGGTTTATAAGCATGATCATAGTACCGCCTTAATATAGTTCTCTTTGGCGACTTTTGAATTTTTGTCACCATTTTAGATTTAATCCCTTATAAAAATAAGACTTAATACCTTGTAACAATATGCTATGAGCGCTATTTCTACCATATTTTAGACAACTGAACTTTTAATGGTTATATATATTTCCCATTAAACATATTTTTATTTTCATTTATTTATTTAAATATTGATGAAATTTGAACTTCAATTTGGTCTAGTGTTGTACAGGCTGTATACTATATGTTTGTGTTTGTGAAAAAAAATTTTAAAAAAATTCAAAGCTGCAGTTTTTAATCCCACTTTAAAAAAAAACGTGGCTTAATTAGTAGCACATTTTAAAAAAATTTCCAAAAGGTTTCCATACAATCTCCTGCTGTTGCCACCTAAAATACATACATTAGTTAATTTTAAAAAATCTAATTGTCCGATCGATAAGCTGTTTAATCCGTTGGATTCACAAAAACTGTATCTTTCATTTGGTATCTTATTATATTTGTAACGATACGACTGATATTTCTAATCGCGTTTGTAATGATCGATAGATGGCGCTTTTTCAGCTTTGTTGTTAGTAAACATATAATGGCCACGTGTATTAATTTTTGTTCTATTTGTATTACTACTTAATATTCGTGCTATAATTTCTCCGCCATTACATCTTGGAAAATTGATTGCTTTTAGAAAAAATATTTCAGTTTATTCAACGTTCGATCGGAAGTAGATTTTTAACTGAAGCTGAGCAAATATTAGTTTCAAATCATCTGATTAATTCTTTCCTTCCATTAGCCGAAGCAACTGAAATTTTAAATTTGTCATTTGGAAATACATGGAAGCTTAATTCTGGATTTTTTTTTTATTTTTGGAGTTACACTGTGGCACACAACAGTAAGTGTTATCTTTTTTACCGGATATATTCATTTTTATTCAATAAATATATGTGAAACTAAATATAGGCAAGCAATGGCGTCTAGATGATTTCGAAAGCTATGCATGTTAATTGTAATTTCCCCTTAGCCCACCAGAGAGCGAGCATTTCATTACAATCGCGGATTTTTTTAATTTACTTTCCTCATTTTACATAAATGTAATTTTTATTGTTCACGTTTTTTTTTTTTTTTTTTTTTTTTTTCTGTCGAAAAAATAATAATTTTTTTGGCAACAATTAAATTAAGGATTAAAATTAAATATTTTAAATAAATGTAATTTTTATTGTTCACGTTTTTTTTTTTTTTTTTTTTTTTTTTTTCTGTCGAAAAAATAATGATAATTTTTTTTGGCAACAATTAAATTAAGGATTAAAATTAAATGGCCAATTTATCAGTAATTATAAGGTTTTTATTTTAACATTTTAATTAATTAAAAGAAAACTAAAACAAAATTCGAAAATCGGGCTTCGAGGTGCATCAGGAGAGGTCATTACGAACCACCATGCAAATTTTTGTAGCTCAGCCATCAGCCGTTTTCTTAAAAAGCTCTGGAAATACATACAATGACACACACACAAACATCTTATTTTATTATATGTACTAGCAGGCTTTGCCCGCTTCGCTGGTCACTAAATTTAAAGGAAACTCTTTTCTATATAGCTTCATAAAAATAAAATAAAATACTAAAATTGCTCAAAAGCTCGCTTCGGATCCCTGCTGCCTTCGGTAGCGAATTGGTCATCCGCTAAAACTCGGGCGCTTGTCCCTATTACCTGAGACAATGGTTTACCAATAGGCTTCCATTAATTCCTTATTAGATAACAGTTTCGAAATAGATGGTATCGAAAAAAGTGAAGTGTCCCTTTTATATTTGAATCCCAGTTACATATGAACAACACTATACGTGGTGCACATAATATTTGCTTTTACGTTATTTCCTATGTTTATTTTTTTTATCCCCGATCAACCATAAAAATGATAACAATTTCACGCTAAATATTATAATATGCTATGACCGGCTACGTGTGTTGCATGAGACAATTAATTTTTTGTGATTATATATAATTCATGGTTTGTAAGCATGATCATAGTACCGCCTTAATATAGTTCTCTTTGGCGACTTTTGAATTTTTGTCGCCATTTTAGATTTAATCCCTTATAAAAATAAGACTTAATACCTTGTAACAATATGCTATGAGCGCTATTTCTACCATATTTTAGACAACAGAACTTTTAATGGTTATATATATTTCCCATTAAACATATTTTATTTTCATTTATTTATTTAAATATTGATGAAATTTGAACTTCAATTTGGTCTAGTGTTGTACAGGCTGTATACTATATGTTTGTGTTTGTGAAAGAAAATTTAAAAAAATTCAAAACTGCAATTTTTATTCCCACTTTAAAAAAAACGTGACTTAATTAGTAGCACATTTTAAAAAAATTTCCAAACGGTTTCCATACAATCTCCTGCTGTTGCCACCTAAAATACATATATTAGTTAATTTTAAAAAATCTAATTCTCCTATCGATAAGCTGTTTAATCCGTTGGATTCACAAAAATTGTATCTTTCATTTGGTATCTTATTTGTAACGATACGACTGATATTTCTAATCGCGTTTGTAATGATCGATAGATGGCGCTTTTTCAGCTTTGTTGTTAGTAAACATATAATGGCCACGTGTATTAATTTTTGTTCTATTTGTATTACTACTTAATATTCGTGCTATAATTTCTCCGCCATTACATCATGGAAAATTGATTGCTTTTGGAAAAAATATTTCAGTTTATTCAACGTTCGATCGGAAGTAGATTTTTAACTGAAGCTGAACAAATATTAGTTTCAAATCATCTAATTAATTCTTTCCTTCCATTAGACGAAGCAACTGAAATTTTAAATTTGTCATTTGGAAATACATGGAAGCTTAATTCTGGATTTTTTTATTTTTGGAGTTGCACTGTGGCACACAACAGTAAGTGTTATCTTTTTTACCGGATTTATTCATTTTTATTCAATAAATATATGTGAAACTAAATATAGGCAAGCAATGGCGTCTAGATGAATTCGAAAGCTATGCATGTTAATTGTAATTTAACCTGAGTCCACCAGAGAGCGAGCATTTCATTACAATCGCGAATTTTTTTAATTTACTTTCCTCATTTTAAATAAATGTAATTTTTATTGTTCACGTTTTTTTTTTTTTTTTTTTTTTTTTTTCCTGTCGAAAAAATAATGATAATTTTTTTGGCAACAATTAAATTAAGGATTAAAGGGATTAAAATTAAATATTTTACATTTTAAGTAAATGTAATTTTTATTGTTCACGTTTTTTTTTCTGTCGATAAAATAATGATAATTTTTTTGGCAACAATTAAATTAATGATTAAAATTAAATGGCCAATTTATCATTAATTAGAAGGTTTTTATTTTAACATTTTAATTAATTAAAAGAAAACTAAAACAAAATTTGAAAATCCAGCTTCGAGGTGCATCAGGGGAGGTCATTACGAACCACCATGCAAATTTTTGTAGCTCAGCCATCAGCCGTTTTCTTAAAACTCTCTGGAAACACATACAGTGACACACACACATCTTATTTTATTATATGTATAGATAGATAGATAGATTAATTAAAAGAAAACTAAAACAAAATTTTAAAATCCAGCTTCGAGGTGCATCAGGGGAGGTCATTACGAACCACCATGCAAATTTTTGTACCTCAGCCATCAGCCGTTTTCTTAAAACTCTCTGGAAACACATACAGTGACACATACACATCTTATTTTATTATATATATAGATAGATACAAATTCACAAAGTGCAAATAATTTATAATTATTTATTAAATTATTAAAATTATCTAACATGAATGCAAATGATTTTCATTTTAGAGAAAACTAACACTAAATATCCAAAGAAAAACAGTTTTATTGTGTATAAATAACATCTTAAAAAATGCGATTTCATAATGGTTATCACACATATCAAGTTTCATACAGATGCATGCCATAGAAGTTGAGATATAGACTTCCCGTTATCAAGGAAATTTTCAATATGGCAGCGCCACCTATTGGACGATAAGCATCTAAATTGAATCATCATAATGTCTCATAATGGCCTTCTCACATATCAAGTTTTGTTTGATAATGCGCAATTGAACCTGAGATATAGCCTTCCCTTAAATTTCAGAAATGGCTCTGTAGCAGCGCCACCTGTTGAGCGGATGACACCAAAAGTTGAAAAGCACTAATTTATATCAAGGTACATTTACATGTAAATTTTTATGTAATTCTAAGCAGTAGTTCTTGAGATATAGCCTTCTCTTAAATTGCGAAAATCGCTGTATAGTAGCGCCACCTTTTGGTTGATAAGCATTCAAATTGAATCAGCATAATGTCTCATAATGGACTTCTCAAATATCAAGTTTTGTTTGATTATACACAATAGAATCGGAGATATAGCCTCCTCTAACATTGCGGAAATCGCTGTATAGCAACGCCACCTGCTGAGCGGTTGACACCAAAAGTTGATAGGCACTAATTTAGGTCAAGGTGCATCTACATATAAATTAATATGAAATTTTGAGCAGCAGTTCCGGAGATGCAGTCGCCATAAAATTTTTGTCTCTCTCTCTCTCTTACACACACACAGATGGACGGGCAGACAGACATTTTCTAAAAATGGTAAAATCGTATTCTAGACCTCTCAAAACGTGTAAATCCTTCGAAAACCAGAAGTCGAATATTTTTACGATTCCAATACTTTCTTCTATTGAATATAGAAGACATTAAAAATATTTTATACGAACATTACTCATTTATTAAATATAAATTTTACCACTACATCCGTTGGCATCTGTTAGTGAAATGTAATTAATATTATTGTTTTATTTATCTTATTTTATTTTATTTTGTTTCATTTTAAGCTTTCTTAAGAACAATCTTAAATACAATTTTCTATATATCTCCTATTAATAAATTTAACTACGGTCTTGTGCCCTAGCAGGACCGTAGACAATTTTTTTCTCTTGTGGGAACAAAAATCTCTATTACCACGCAGTTTGGAGTGAGAAACCAATGTACCAATGGGGGAAATGATCTGCATTCATCACACAAAATATTTTTAATAAATAATGATGTTACTAAATAATTTGTACTGCATGAATTTGTATGGAAACTAGTATGTTGTGGCCACCACGAGACTTTCTTCTATATTTTCCTATACAAATTCACTCAGTAACAATAATAATAATAATAATAAAATAAAAATAAAAAAAAAAGTGGGACTTTGACAAAATTTTGGGTAAAATGTGAAAATTATTCTAAGTTTGTCAAAACACGGAAACCGTGGGACTGACAAAATTGGGAGAAAAATGCAAAAATTTGTTTAAGTTTGTCAGAACACGGAACCGTGGGAGTTTGATAGAATTAAGTGGGGAGAAAAAAAAAAAAAAAAAAAAAAGTGGGACTTTGACAAAATTTTGGGTAAAATGTGAAAATTTGTTAAAGTTTGTCAGAACACGGAAACCGTGGGACTTTGACAAAATTAGAGGAAAAATGCAAAATTATGTTAACGTTTGTCAAGACACGGAAACCGTAGGACTGACAAAATTAGGGGAAATAAGCAAAAATTAGTTTAAGTTTGTCAGAACACGGAAACCGTGGGAGTTTGATAAAATTAAGGGGAGAGGGAAAAAAAAAAAAAAAAAAAAAAAAAAAAAAAAAATCTAAGTTTTTTTTTTTTTTTTTTTTTTTTAAGTAAAAAAAATCGATAACTTTGTTTTAAATTATCACAGATTTATAGTTCAACCATTCGTTTTAAAGGTACTGACGAAACCTTTCAAAAGATACCCATCTTGAAAATTTTTGCCCTATATCACCCTGTTAAAAATTTAGAAAAAACGGGATGGCAACGCAACCTGTAAGACGATTTTTACCAAAAGTTGATAGGCACTAATTTATGTCAAGGTGCAACTACATACCAATTTGTATGAAATTCTGTGCAGTAGTTCCAGAGATACAGTTGCCACAAAATTTTGTCACACACACACAGACAGACAGACAGACATTTTCTAAAAATCTGGAGTGACTCCACTCGACTTTCCGAACATTGAGTAACTAACAGTTTTGTAGATAAAATAAAGAAAGAGGAGTTGCTAAGCAAACAAAAAAGAGAAAACCATAACAGAGTGTTTGAGTATTTTTCTCCATATATCACACGAGGTTTTATTTAACGCTACTGAACTTTGAGCCCTTAGATCATAAGGATAAAGAATTTTTCGTTGTGTCCCTGTAAAAATCTATAAATGCTAGATTCACCAAAATGCTTATAGTTAGTGCAACAGTGATTTATAATATTCATACAAATTTTCAGCTCAATTGAATAAGACGTTTAGATGCTATCGCTGGTCTCATAGGCCATAAAGATAAAGAATTTTTCTTTGTCTCCCTGTAAAAAAACTGTAAGTGCTAGATTCACCAAAATCTATACAGATTGAGTATCTGTGACCTATAATATGTGTATAAATATTTTGCTCAATTGAATAAGGCGTTTAGATGCTATCGCACTTTTAAAAATTTGGCAAAGAATTTTTCTTTGTGTCCCTGTAAAAAAACTATAAGTGCTAGATTCTCCAAAATCTATACAGATTGAGTATCTGTGACCTATAACATGTGTATAAAGTTTTTGCTCAATTGAATAAGGCGTTTAGATGCTATCGCACTTTTAAGATTTTGGTCCCTTGGCCATAATGATAAAGAATTTTTTTTTGTGTCCCTGTAAAAAAACTATAAGTGCTAGATTCACAAAAATCTATAGGGTTCGTACTATGGTGACTTACAATATACGTACCAACTTTCAGCTTATTCGAACAAAGCGTTTAGACGCTAGCGTGTTCACTCACAGACATACACACATACATACACACATACATACATACACACATACATACACACACACATACATACATCATCGTAAAAATAGTGAAAACGGACTCGTTGGACCTCGAAACATATAGAAACATCAAAATCTCGAATTCGGATTTTTGACATGATTACAATACTTTCCTCACTATAGTGTTCGGAAAGTAAAAATGGTAAAATCGTGTTCTACAGCTCTCAAAACGTGTAAATCCATCAAAAACCCGAAATCGAAAATTTTTACGAATCCAATACTTTCTTCTATTGAAGATAGAAGAAAGTAAAAATATAGAAGGAAGATTCGGGGTGACCACAACATGTTAATTTCTTTTAAATTTCATTATTTACTATTTCATGACCTGACAGATTTATTAGGTGTAAAGCAATTAAAAATAAAATTAAGGAATAAGTTTTGAAATATTACATTTTTCTTTCTTTCTTATACGTTAAAATTTTTCCCTCACTACAATAGTTTTCCTGCGTTAATGCTTTTCCAATAATTTTCTTAAAATATGTTAAAAATTGTCTGCTCTGTTTAAATAAACTTCAGAATTTTATAATTTTTAAAATAGCACCTAGCAACAGGCCGTATTGATTTAATCCATGTAATAAAGTCAGTTCCATAAGTCTAAGAAGTCAGTGACACATCAATTTAAATGAAATTTCCAGACACCATCCAGACGCAAATTCAACTTCAGAATCCGTTGCTATGGTGACTGAAGTTTGATGGATGATGGATGCAGTAAGCTTTGTGTTTTCTTATGTATTTTAAGTCGAATAAAGCTGCGATCTTGAGGAAGAAGGGAGCTTTTGAACGATCTTTTAACAAAAATATTTTATTTTAAACCATGATAATTTATTTTAAAATAATTTTCATCGATTTTTCGCATATGTATTTCACAAAAATCTATTTGCATTTGAGTTTAATTTTAAAGTAAACCAATTTTGTATGCAAATCAGTAAATAAAAATTTTAATTAAAAAACATTTTTTAACTTTAGAAGCTTTTTATTCTGAAGCCCTAAAAAGTATAAAATAAAAATTTATTGTGGCAAAGACATGCTATAAAGAAATGAAAGTTTTAACACTAAGGAAATTTTAGACAAAAATATAGATATTTCATTTTTGCAAGAAATGAAAATTTTTAAATATTCGAAATGTTTTATTTAAGTCGAATAAAGCTGCGATCTTGAGGAAGATGGGAGCTTTTGAAACATTTTTTAACAAAAATATTCCATTTTAAACCATGATAATTTATTTTAAAATAATTTTCATAGATTTTTCGCGTATGTATTTCACAAAAATCTATTTGCATTCAAGTTTAATTTGAAAGTAAACCAATTTTGTATGCAAATCAGTAAATAAAAATTTAAATAAAAAAATAACATTTTTTAACGTTAGAAGCTTTTTATTGGGAGGCCCTAAACAGTATAAAATAAAAATTTATTGTGGCAAAGACATGCTATAAAGAAATGAAAGTTTTAACACTAAGGAAATTTTAGACAAAAATATAGATATTTTTAAAAGGAAATTTACAGGATATTTTAAAGGAAAATTTTTAAATATTCGAAATGTTTTACAAAATATTCTAGACCAATGTTCTTAATTTTTTGTATAATTATTTGTAAAGCCATAAATGTCAAAGGTCTCGAAAGCTTTTTTTTTTTTTAAAAAAAAAAAAAAAAAAAAAGAATTTCGAGGGGTGTTTTAAACTTTAGTACAGTCGGTAACAAAAGTGTCCGAACACTAGCAAAAATTCCTAGGTAAAAAAAGTACACTTCATACGGTTTTGTTAAATAAAACCTTATCGAATCATGTTCTTACACTGGCTAAGAGCATAATTCGATAAGGATTTATTTAACAAAATCGTGTGAAGTGTACTTTTTTTACATAGGAATTTTTGCTAGTGTTCGGATACTTTTGTTACCGACTGTACACAATTTTGAATGTTAAAAGTGAAGTTTATTTCAAAATTTTTCAACAAATTTGCAAAATTTCGGGGATTGTTTAAATTCCCTTCCTCTTCCCCTTGGCTATGGCTTTGATCTTAATGCTCTCCAGTTTTCTAATTATAGCAGATATTTCCGGTAAATTTACTGGTAGAGAAAAGAAGTGTTTAATAAAACATTTTAGTTTTTAATGTGCATATTATAGGTGAAATTCAGGCTTGGAAAAGGGAATTTTGTTTCCTACCAATATTCAACTAATAATTTAAAAATCTTTTAAGAGAGTAGCAGTGTTGAATTTAAATAGTGAAATTTATGTATTATACATGGTTTGCATTAAAAATAAAAAGCTAAACCTATTATTTTTACCAAGAATTTTTAGTGGAACCCCTTATTCATTCAGAAATGATGTTAAGTTGACCAATTTGATCTAGGATACAAAAGAATTTTTAGAGAAATAAAATTACTCCAAAAAAAAGCATTTAAAATTAAAACTAATATTAATGACTTATTCCAAAGCAGTATGGACAAATAATGTAAATCTGAATAATTGAATCTATGTCATTCATAATTTTTTGTCTGAATTATAATTTCTTAACGACTTCTAGTAAAAGATGACCTCTTTACAGGGCTATTTTTTATAGTATCATGCGTGGCATTCTTACGAAGGTTTCACTATATTTCTTGTTTTAACACTTACCAACAACGTTGAAAAGTGTTTATGAATTCAGTTTGTCTGTCTGTCTTTCCACATTCTAATTCCCGTAAATATTTATAGAATTCCTTGATATTGTTGTACGTTGTTCAAGTTCACTATGGGATGCTCCCTATTGAAAGTGGGGTAAATACTGCCACTGGTTTGTCTACAGGGGCACCAGAAAGAATTTCAAAGCATTGCATCCAATGAGAGGAATTTCTATAAGTCATGTTTTAACACTTTTATTTCGCCGAAATCATAATGAAATTGACATTAACAATATACATACATTAAAAAAAAAAAAAGAACCTTTCTATAGATTTTGTGTGATTAGCATTAAGATTTACTGGGCCACAAAAAATATTCATTTACAATAATGACTGTAACTGGAAATTACTGTAATTGCCTTTTCGTTTGCATTAATCGTTTTTAACAATTTCTGACGATTTTTAAGAGAGTATATTATATGAATTAGTCTATACCTTAACTGTGTTTTTGTCCGTCTGACTTTGAGCTCTTTGACTTTCGTAAATATTCACCGATTTTCTTGAAATTTATAAACGTTATTCAAGTTTACTATCGGATGTACCAAAATTAAAATGGGGCAAATGCAAAAACTGGTTTGTACAGAGACATTAAAAAAAATAAAAATAAAATCAAAACATTACATTCTATGAAGGTTATTTCTATAAATCACACTTTAATATATTTATTTTGTACAAATCATGACTTCAAATCATAACTACGTACAAATTTTGTAATTAATCATTGTTGCACGTATATGTTACATGAAATTGTCTTTAAAAAATAATATATATATATATACCCCACCCCACCCCCATAGACACCTTAATTACATTTTATGTTTTTAATTACAGTTCCCATTAATGTATTACATACACGCATGCGCGAATGTATTATTAAAAGAAAAAAAAATGTAATAAATCTTTCAAAAATTTCCCATATAGATATAATAATTATAAATAAATTATTGATCAATTTCTTATTGAAGTCTAATATATCTACGAATGCACACTAATACTACGATTGTAAATTTTTCATTGATCTGAAATAACATCTCCTTTAACATCCATCTCCAACCACTAACAACCTTTAGGCAGAATCATCTGGTCTATCATGTAGATAGCCATGACAGAAATAAGCCGCAGGTATTTCTGTCGAGCTATCTACATGATAGACCAGATGATTCTGCTTAAAGTCTGTCTGAGTGAGTAATGCTGACCGGTTGGTAGAGCCTCGACCTTGTAAGTCAAAGATCCGGGGTTCGACTCCCGGTCCAGGAATTATTTTCACTCAGTCGGAAAAATAAAATTTCAATAAATATGATTTTCTTCCAATCAGTTGATTGTGTGATTTTAATAAAAATTGTCAACAAATAAATATTTTAAGAGATGAAAAAAACTCAGTATATAGTGTGGAAAAGCAAAATTTGGCTGATTTTATGAAATTAAATATCATAATAAAATGTCTAATTCAAAATTTGCAAATCCACTCATAAAAAAACAAGAAAGAAAAATCATGTAACACGCATTGATTACTAACACTTTCCAACTGTACGTAATTGTTGTATCGAATAACTTTTAATCTGAAAAATTTAATCATATCATATTCTATACAAAACATTATTTTACAATATTAAAAATACATGAATATGTTTTTATGATTTTTACAGTAGAAAGATTTTAAATGTAACTTTCAAAAAATTTTCTGTCCTAAAACTTAATCCATTGACTTTTTTTTTTTTTTTTTTTTTTTTTTTGTTGTTGTTGTTGTCTTTGTAAACAAACTAGTTACACAGGATCTATTAATGCCATTTTAAATAGGGAACATTCCATAGTGAACTTGATTGCATCATTTTAAAAAAATTCTAAAAATATTTACTGACGCTAGAAGCCGGAAACAAACAGATAGAAAGGTAGACAATCGGACAGACAGATACACAAATTGGAATCATATTCCCACTAAAAATATAAGAAAGTGTTAAAACGCTTGATGCAAACGAAAGTGCAATTCTAGCAAATTTTTATTAATAGCTCTTAATGTAACTGAATATTTTTGTGTGGCCCTGTAAATCTAATGCTAATCATACTATATTATACAGAAGGCACTCTTTTGAGCATACGAATGATTTATTTCAATTTTGTGCAAAGTAAAATTATTTAAATTTGGTTTATAAAAATAACTCTCACAGAACGCAATGCTTTGGAATATTTTCAAGTGTCCCTGTATACAAAAAAGTTAGAAATGTACTCGATTTTACATAGGAAACATCCGAAAGGGAACTTGAATAACATATTAAAATTTCATTAAAGTTTCTATACAGCAAAGGTATTAAAATATGGTTTATAGAAACTCCTCTCATAGAACACAAAGCTTTGGAATATTTTTGGGTACCACTGTACACAAACCAGTAGAGGTATAAAATTCATTTTCAATAGGGAACACCTGATAGTGAACTTGAATAACATATAATATGTTTCAAAAAATTCCATAAATATTTACGGGAGTTAAAGCATAGGCAGACGGACATATACACAAATTGAAATCATATTCACACTTGACAAACGTTAGAAAGTGTTAAAAACGCTTAATATAAACGAAAGTACCATTCTAGCAAATTTTTATTAATAGTATTTAATATAAATGAATATTTTTGTGTCACCCTGTAGGTCTGATGCTAATCATGCTATATTCTATGCAAAGCATTCTTTTGTGCACACAAATAACATATTTCAATTTCATAAAACTTCGTAAAAAGTAAAGTTATTAAAATTTGATTTACAGAAATATCTCTCATAGAACGCAGTGCTTTGGAATACTTTTGAGTGTCCCTGTACATAAACCAGTGGTGATATTTGCTCTATTTTCTACAGGAAACATTCAATAATGAACTTGAATAAAGTATTTCAATTTCATTAAGATATGTGTACAGTAAAGATATGAAAATATGGTTATAGAAATACCTCTCATAGAACACAACGCTTTGAGATACTTTCGGGTGTCCCTGTACACAAACCAGTAGAGGTATAAACTCCATTTTCAATAGAGAACATTCGATAGTGAACTTGAATAACATATATCAGTTTCAAGAAATTCCATAAATATTTACGGGAGTTAGAGCGCAGACAGACAGACAAACAGACAGACGGACAGACAGACAGACAAACCGAAGTCATAAACACTTTTCAACCTTGTTGGAAAGTGTTAAAAAGAGAATCTTAAAGGGAAAAAAAAGAAAGAAAGAATTTTAGCAGTTGTACGTCAGATAGATCGTTTTACTATAAGCCCACTCGTATATACACCCAATGCAATGACACACGCATTTAGAGATGCACACACCACACACACTTAAAAATTTACAAATATAGAAAAGCAAATGTCACCCGCTTCCGAGGTGTATCAAAAGGTAATCCTTTTCATTGGTTCCTTCGGACAAAACTGATAAAAAATCGTTCTTCTATATGTTGCATAGTTTCTTTTAAATGTTGTCGGAGATCAACTATAAGTTAAAAAATAAAAAATAAAACTTTAGAGCTATAATTACGTCAATTTTACTCTGCAAGAAGTTTTATATCAATTTTAATATTTACGCGTGAATTTCTTTTAATTAAAAAATAAATAAATAAATAAATAAACGAACTCGTAAACTTTTTTGGCAACAATTAAAAATTAAAATAAATTATGTATTTTTGTCTAAAAAAGGGCTTCTTCAACTTTTTCAATACTGTCCGTTTCGATACTGATTATCATTAATTTTATTTTCTTTTTCTTTCAAAAGGGAAAAAAAAAAAAGATTTTGATGTTATTTTGGCAAAAGCAGAATTTATTTTAGCACAGAGGACTATTTTTTTTTTTTTTAAATTATTATTATAACATTGTTTTTAAATTATTCAATTATATTTTCGATAAATTTTCGATTTCGATAAATGTCCAACCATCGTAAAACTGAGGACACCGTTTTATACGTAGTTGAGGTTGAGACTAATACACCTCCGTGCTAAAAAGTCTTTTTGTAAAAATGGGGATGCGTATAATGCGGAACATTGTATACCCTCATTAGGAGATTATTTTCATAAGAACATAGTAAAACTTTTGAAAACAATTAATTAAAAAAAAAATTATTTTGAAATGATATAAAAGATAATACATTAAAAAAAATTTTCAACTACCCAAATAAAAAATTTGTTTGCAACATATACCGGTAAATTTTATTGAATTTTCATTCGAAATAACATTTTTAAAAGAATTTCTTTGTAAAATAACCTCTGAATAGCGAAGTGCAGCTTTCCATTTAACATTTTAATTTTAATTTATTTTTTAACTTGATCTCTACAAATGTGATACTATTCTCTTTTCATGCATATTTTATTAATTGAAAATGGGTTTTCTGAGAACCGCTCTAAAATTTGAGCCATTGACTGAACTGAATCTAATGGAATTGAATATTTTGAACAGAATAAAAAACTAGCATGTTATGGTCAGGTATCTATGTGTGCCGAATACTTATTCATTTTCACTGCTAATCGCCTTCGAGCATAGGAGAGCGAGTTCGATTCCCACTAGGTGTTTTTCCATTTCTTCGTATTGTAATTTTGTCACGAACTATCTGTAATTATCTGACGAAGATTTACAAGCGGACTACAAGTCAAGCATACAAATCTGATGTACACCCCGCGACAAAAAGATAGGAACAAAGGGTTTTTTCTTTGAATTTTCATAAAATAACGTTATCTAAATTGTGCTTATCATTTATTATTATTATAAAATAACACTATTCCTGGATTAATTTTTGTTTTAAGACAAATTTAGAAAAATTTTAAGACTAAAATTTTTCTAATTTAAGACTACACAGCGCGACAAAAAGATAGGAACAAGGTTTTTTTTTTTTTTTTTTTTTTTTTTTTAATATAATTATTTTGAATATGAATATTTTGAATATGATTTAAATATTTAATATATTTTTGATATGATAATATTTTGTTATGATAATAAATGATCAGCACAATTTAGATAATGTTACTTTATGAAAAATTAAAAAAAAAACACTTTGTTCCTATCTTTTTGTCGCGGAGTGTAGTCTTAAATTAGAAAAATTTTTAGTCTTAAAACTTTTCTAAATTAGTCTTAATAAAAAAATTAGTCCAGGAATAATGTTATTTTATAATAATAATAAATGATAAGCACAATTTAGATAACGTTATATTATGAAAAATCAAAGAAAAAACCCTTTGTACCTATCTTTTTGTTGCGGGGTGTATATGTTATGGTTATCAATAAACAAACAATACTTATTCAAGGAAGACATTTCAGTCAGTTAGAAATTTCTATCATCTTAATTAACGAAGTTATTAATTAAAAATGTCGGGTTAGTAAAGGCACTCTATTTGACAACATACAAATAGTTTTATGTTTCTTCAATAGTTCTAACCATATTTTTGGCAAATTTTAAGATGTCATTTTATTACATATAGTATTTTTGTGAGTTAAAATTTCTATGGCTTCTCTTATGATGGCTGGATAATAAAGCAGTGAAATTTTCTCCAATATGTAATTACGATTTCGGGAGTTTACTGTATTATTTTGCAGTAAAATCTTATAAAATCTAGTTAGCATAGGTGGAACTCTTCTCAATTTCCCATCATATATATGTTCTCATAAATTTCTAGTGCGAGACGTATTATAATCATGTTAAAAGAAATTAATTTGACCAAAGCTTGATACAGTGACAGAATGAAATCCCTGCCTAATAGGCTATCCACCATTCACTTCGATATATTTATCTTATTCTAATCTATTAATTTATTTTATCGGGGTCAATTCCGTTGTTTAGTTTTCATGCTACTATTCCCAATGCCATAATCCTCAAAATTCATATTTATATGAAAAATTTACAATTTCGCTATGTTGATAAAATCATAAATTACGAATAACTCACGAAATTTTCCTATTAGAATATTTCTATTCAATCATGCTCAAACAAATATCATAAATATAATTTTGAAGTTGTCGAATGTATTTATGATCCTCAAAATGGAAGTTTATGCTCAATTTTGCCTTATTCTGACATGTTAAATAAATCGTAAATTCCAAATAACTTATGAAATTTTTACATTGGAAAAATCATAGTCTATGATATTCATGCAAGTAGCCTAAATAATATTTCGAAAGTGGTTTCACATCTTTACGATGAAAATATCCCTCAAGATTGACGTTTATGTGAAATTTTGCTATAATCTGCCATGTTAAGAAATTCGTAAATTTCAAATAACTTACGAAATTTTTGCACTGGAAAATCCATAGTCATTAATATTATGCCAGTGTCCTAAATAATATTTCAAAAGTAGTCTGACATCTTTACGATGAAAATATCTCTCAAAATTGACGTTTATGTGAAATTTTGCCCTACACTGCCATGTTAAGAAATTCGTAAATTTCCAATAACTTGCGAATTTTTCAAAGTAGCATATTTATAATTACTAATGTTCATTCCGGCATCAAAACTGATATTTTAAAACTGGTCTGACATTTTTACCGTAAAACGTTTCCATTTAATGCACGTTTAAGTGAATTTTTGTCCTATTCTCCCATGTTAAGAAAATCGTAAATTTCTAATAACTTACGAAGTTTTTTAATTCGAATGTTGCAAATGAATAGGGTTCTTGCCAGTGTCGAAAGTAATATTTTAAAACTGATCTGACCTCTCTGCGATCATTTGTTCGTGAGATGTCGTGTAAACAGACTAACAAACTAACGGACTAACACACTAACAGACACCCTACAGACAGACACCATACAAATTTTGTCATTTTCGGATTCCACACACCTGAAAACGTGTAAAAAATTAAAAAAACCGATGTCGAAAATTTTCACGATTACCTAAGTTCCCCATACCTATAGTATGATGGGTAACTAATAAAATAAATATTTTTTTCCTAATCTGAAGTACAAATATAACAACTAAATTCTTTAGTTTTTTTTTTTTTTTTTTTATGTTTCATGGCTACTTAAAACACCTACATTTTCCCTTCCGTTCTGTAGCGTAGATTTTCTAAATATGGTGAAGAAAAAAGATTCTCTGTATTAATATATATATATATATATATATATTCAGTTATGTAAAATAAAAAAAATCATAAAATCTCAAAACTGAGAAATTCATGTTTTTATGTGAAATAATTTTTACTGCAAAAGCCAAGAGAGGAAAAAAACGACGCAATATATTGTAAAACAGCAATGGTAAGTTTTTTTTTTTTTTTTTTTTTTTTTTTTAAGAATAGAGAAATTATAGAAAATTTACTAAGAGAAACTTTCAGGCAAATTTTTAATGTCTTCTTTAGTTTTTCTACTCATGGGAATAAAGTTTGATGAATCTGATACTTATCTGAAACAAGTTGAGGAGAAAAGTTATTAGCAGTTTACGCGCTTAAGGCACATATATAAAGTACAGACCATAGAGGTATAGGGCAGGTGCAGGGTTACGCTCCTCGAATGTGTCTTAAAAACGTTGCTCATGAAAAGGAAATAATTCAAGAAATCTAATTTTTAACTTGCTGATATATTTCAACTTTTATTCTTTATGAGAAGTTTAGATGTTATTTTTAACCCATTCCAACAAAGTTTAACAGCCATATTCACCATTAACTTCAACTCCCGGATCATCGAAAAAACTTGAAAAGCGTCTAAAGGCAGGATGCAGCTTTCTTAAAAAACTGACCGGCTTCTTCTGCCATCTAACGGCGAATATTTCATATAATTTTTGATTGGTTATTTTCCGCTAAAAAATCGGAAAGTAAATGTTCTGCTAGATGGCGTAAGCAACACATCCAACTTTGCTGAAAAGTTGTACCATGACTTTATGCGTTTTTCAAGTTTTCGTGTTCAACTGGGAGTTGATGTTATTGGTGAATACAACCGTAAGAGTATTTATGACTTTATACAGGACACCTTTTACTGTATTTACTCGCCCCATCATAAGTATTACCTCAAAATATGGCAATATTATTGAAATACGTCAACATCACTGAAAAATATACAAAATGGGGGAAAATGCATAAAAAATAAATGTATTTTTAAATACCTTCTTGACATCGTAAGAAAATAATATTTGTATTCGCACCTTCCGACTAACCATACCTTTCGAATGATACCATTTTCAACCCTCTACTCCCATAATTAATATGTTAAAAAGGGACTACAAATTTTATGCTTGCCTATTAATATATAGATGAAGAAATTGGTGTGACAAAAGAAAAATGCAGGTCCAAAAATTTTTAGAGAATAAAATAAAAAATTGACAAAACTGAAGTTAGAATTAATGTTTGAAGATAGACTTAGATTACCACAAAATTTTTACGTCTTACTTTTTTTCATTGCAGCATATATAAATAAATGACGGTGTGTTTATCGTTTAGCGTTCTTTCACGTCACTTAAAGAATTTGGATTCTTTGAGCTTTAATAATTCTATTAAAATGCGTATTTTTAATCACCCCTCCAAAATAGCAATGTTGTTTTTGTTTAAAAAGTCACTACAAAATATTTATGTCAGAGAAGGGTGTCTAAATCAATAATAATTTTTTACAGGGCTTAGAAAAGAGATTTAAATGAGCATTAAAAATGTTAAATTTTTCTCTCTTTTATATTTAATGTGCTTATTTCTACTATTTTAAGCTTTACTATATTATAATGCATGCGACTATAGTTTCTGTACATGCCAGCATAGGATATAGTTAATTTTTTTCAATAAGAAGTTTGCATATTTTTAGAATATTGTTAACTGCTTAGCTAAACTGCACTGACGCAAATGAACACATTCTCATTTGCACTAAAGTGCAGTTGGCTAAAAAAAAAAAAATAATGAAATACGTAAACCTGATCATGGTGCAGCCTTAATGTATGCTTCCCTTGGCGACATTTGAATTTTTATCGTCACTTTAGACAAAAATACATAATTTATGCTATTATTATTATTATTAATATTTGTTTCTTTCTTTTCTTTTCGTTTTCCTTTCCATTTCATATTTACTGAATTCGATTCTTTGTTTTTCAATATAACGTGATTGAGCAGACGACTAATTTATTTATTTAACGTTCATTTATATTTCCATTAATTTTTGGAAATCTCGTGCAACCTTATCTAAATTGTTTTCTTACTCCATTTTCAATTTTCGTTTTTTCATGTGCAGGAATAAAATATTTTGTAATTTTTTATTTTTCGCGTGAAAGCATATTTCATTTCATGTTTGAAAAAAAAAAAAAATAAAAGATTTTAATGAAATTCTGGCAAAAGCAGAATTTAGTATCCGCGTTTGTAATGATCGATAGACGGCGCTTTGTGAACACTGCAGTTGTTAGTAAACATTACAGCCACGTGTGTTCCATTAGTATTCTGTTATTCTACTTAATATTCGTACTATAATTTCTCCGCCATTACATTATGGAAAATTGATTGCTTTTGGAAAAAATACTTCAGTTTATTCAAAGTTCGATCGGAAGTAGATTTTTAACTGAAGTTGAACAAATATTAATTTTAAATCATCTGATTAATTCTTTACTTCCATTAGCCGAAGCAACTGAAATTTTAAATTTGTCATTTGGAAATAAATGGAAGCTCAATTCTGGATTTCTTGATCCTTTGGAGTTACACTGTGGCACACAAAAGTATGTGTTATCTTTTTTACCGTATTTATTCATTTTTATTCAATAAATATATGTGAAACTAAATATCGGCAAGCAATGGCGGCTGTATGGAATTCGAATTAAACCATGTTTATTGTAATTTCACCTTAGCCCACCAGAGGGCGAGCATTTCATTACAATCGCGGATAGGACGGTGGACTATTAGGTTTTTTTTTTTTTTTTTTTTTTTTTTTCAAATTATAACATCGCTTTCAAATTATTCAATTATATTTTCGATAATTTTTAGATTTCGACAAATGTCCAACTATCGAAAACGACAACGCAAAAATCCCAGATTGAGACTAATAGGCCCTCAGTCCTAAAACGTTTTCGATATCTCTTGTAACGATACTGATTATTATTAATTTTCTTTTCTTTTTCTTTCAAAAAGAAAAAAAAAAAAAAAAGATTTTGATGAAATTCTGGCAAAAGCAGAATTTAGTTTAGGACGGAGGACTATTAGTTTTTTTTTTCTTCCCAATTATAACATCACTTTTAAATTATTCAATTATATTTTAGATAAATTTTAGATTTCGATAAATGTCCAACTATCGAAAAATGATTTCGACAAATGTAGATAGATAGACGTCTTATTATGACATACATATATTTATGAATTAAAATTAGGAATAATGCATTCTTCATAATATTATAGTATGTTTCTTTTCATAGCATAAACAGTGTTGGCATTCTGCACAATCTGTTCTGTAATATAGTTATTTAATTATTGAAAGAACTACCACTTTTTATTTTTTCGAAAATTTTATGACCCATTTATATAAATTAAATAATAATTAAAAAAAAAAAAAAAATAGCAAAATTGGCTTGATAGACGTCTTATTATGGCATTCTTTTTTTTTTTTTTTTTTTTTTTTTTTTTTAATTAAAATTAGGAATAATGCGTTCTTCATAATATTATAGTGTGTTTCTTTTCATTACATAAACAGTGTTGGAATTCTGCACAATCTGAAATTTATGACCCCTTTATATAAATTTAAATGATAAAAAAAAAATTAATAGGCATGGGGCCGAATGCGCAGTGGGCCCTGAACCAGTGTTGCCAAATGGTAAACAGTCAATTTCTCCAAACAGACTTTAAAATTTCCCCAAATCAGGGTTTTTTCCAAAAAATAAATAAATAAATAAAATAAAATACAATTAGAAATTCTAACTTCTAAACTTTCATTAAATTATTTATTTTAATTTATAATTGTTGCAAAAAAAATTAAACTTTAAATTTTACGTCTACTTTTTAAGATAGCACGCGATCTTGTTTTATATAAAAATTAAACCATTAAATTCGTTTTTTTACTTATTTTTATTTCATATTGCTCGCGCACTTCTTTTTTCCTAATTCAAAATTATTAAAAAAAAAACTTTTTCGATATCGCTTGTAACGATAATGATTATTATTAATTTTCTTTTCTTTTTCTTTCAATAATAATAATAATAATAATAATAATAATAATAATAAAAGATTTTAATGAAATTCTGGCAAAAGCAGAATTTAGTATAGGACGGTGGACTATTAGGTTTTTTTTTTTTTTTTTTCAAATTATAACATCGCTTTCAAATTATTCAATTATATTTTCGATAAATTTTAGATTTCGACAAATGTCCAACTCTCGGAAACGACAACGCAAAAATCCCAGATTGAGACTAATAGGCCCTCAGTCCTAAAACGTTTTCGATATCTCTTGTAACGATACTGATTATTATTAATTTTCTTTTCTTTTTCTTTCAAAAAAAAAAAAAAAAAGAAAGAAAGAAAAAAAAAGATTTTGATGAAATTCTGGCAAAAGCAGAATTTAGTTTAGGACGGAGGACTATTAGTTTTTTTTTTTTTTTTTCTTCTTCCTAATTATAACATCGCTTTCAAATTATTCAATTATATTTTAGATAAATTTTAGATTTCGATAAATGACCAACTATCGAAAAATGATTTCGACAAATGTCCAACTATCGAAAACGACAACGCAAAAATCGCTGTCTGAGACTAATAGAAAGATAAAGCATATACATATATAGAGAGAAATTTAAAAAAAAAATTTGAACAAAACATAATTTATAAAAAATAGAAACTTCCCCAAAATTTATTTGCTGTTAAATTTTCATTTAGGTTCCTATGACCATTATTAAGATTTAAATATATATATATATTTAAATGAATCATATATATATTTAAATTTTTTCTTTGCAATACAGAAAAAAAAAAAAAAGATGTACAAAACTAATTTTGACGTTAGAGAACATAATCCTTTTTTCAAATTTTTTAAAATAATAATAATAATAAAAATATATGATATATTTTTTAATTATTAAAATATTTTATTTCAACTTAAAAAAAAAAAAAAAAAAAAAAAAAAAAATACTTTGTTTACAGTATAGATATTGTTACAAAATTGTAGATAATTGCGTTTATTTTTGTATAAATTCTTTCAAAGAGGCTTAGTAAGTTGATAAAGTGCTAATTTTGTGCATTTCTAGTCGTTGTAGCTTTAAAATAGCCTTATTTTCCCTTAAAAACGCATTAAAAAGCCCCAATAAGGCAGGTAATGGATTTGGCGCCAAATTTGGCGACTTTTTCCCACATTGGCGATTTTTTTGGCGACCTTGGCGAGAAAATCCTTATTAGGGATATACCAAATATGGAAGCTCTAATCTCATTGGCTGATGAGATACGGAAATTTCCGGAACTATCCACACTTTTCTACAGGAGTGGATCGAGACAGCACATTTCCTCCTTTGAAATAGACATCTACAATTTTAATTGTTGCCTTTATTTTAATTTTTTCAACCATAATATAAAATATGCTTTCACTAGAAAGAGTAAAAAAATTCGATATCGTTTGTAACGATACTGTATAATTTTTCTTTTCTTTTTCTTAAAAAAAATGATTTTGATGAAATTCTGGCAAAAGCAGAATTTAGTTTAGGACGGAGGACTATTAGTTTTTTTTTTTTTTTTTTTTCTCAATTATAACATCGCTTTCAAATTATTCAATTATATTTTCGATAAATTTTAGATTTCGATAAATGTCCAACTATCGAAAAATGATTTCGACAAATGTCCAACTATCGAAAACGACAACGCAAAAATCGCTGTCTGAGACTAATAGGCCCTCAGTCCTAATAAATAAAAAAAATAAACTTAACCTTCCTCGCTTTCGTGAAGTTTTCAGACAGTATTAGTGTTTTATAGCATAAAATTGTTGCTTGTGCCTGGGGGGACTCATGTCAAAGTTGGGCCAGGGGGGGACTCATGTCAAAGTTGGGCTCAAGGGGGACTCATGTCAAAGTTGGGCCCGGGGAGGACTCATGTCAAAATTGTGCCTTGGGGGGAACTCATGTCAAAGTTGTGCCTTGGGGGGGGACTCATGTCAAAGTTGTGCCTTGGGGAGGGGACTCATGTCAAAGTTGTGCCTTGGGGGGGGGACTCATTGTCAAAGTTGTACCTTGGGGGGGACTCATGTCAAAGTTGGGCCTTGGGGGGACTCATGTCAAAGTTGTGCCTTGGGGGGGACTCATGTCAAAGTTGTACTTTGGGGGGGACTCATGTCAAAGTTGTGCCTTGGGGAGACATGTCAAAGATTTTGGTAAAATTTCCGCTTTTTCCATGGGGAAATGCAGGATCATTTGTTGGACAAATGATTTTTAATTCTGAAAATGAAAAGAAATCGATAACTATGTTTTAAATTATCACAGGACTGTGGTTCAACCATTCATTTTAAAGGTACTGACGATCTTTTTTTTTTTTTTTTTTTAAGGATACATATACTGAAAATTTACAACCCCCGAGAGAGGGTAATTTCTCAAGCAGGGGGGAGCTATGCCTTTACATATGTACACAATTTTTTCCTAATTTACTATTACTGTCACTGATTATTCATATTAATTTCACAATCATTCGTTAAAAATTACTTTTAATATGTACATTTATGAGAAATTTTGTCCTATACTGCCATATTAAAATTTATGAAAAAGTAATATGACAGAGCAACCTTTTGAGCGAATGATCTCAAAATGCAATGAGCACCAGTTTAGGTCAAGGGTTCAACTAAATACTACGTTTGGTTAAATTTAGTTCATTGGTTCATAAGATACAGCGTCCAGAATTACCCACGCAGAGACAGATACACATTTTTTTAGATGGCCAAATCGTGTTCAAGAAGAAAACGTCAAAACGCGTAAATCCATAGAAAACCGGTGGTCGAAAATTTTCACGAATCCAATACGTACTTTCTTCTTTTTACAGGTTAATTATAATTAAAGGTACGGTTTCAAAACACGATAGTTTTAAAACCACCGGTCAGAATGACTTGATATTTTACCAGAAAAATCGTGTGACAATTGAATTTTTTTTTAGTGGAGAAAAAAAGTACTTCTAAAAGTCCGTATATATGGCGCTCAGGGTAATGTCAAGGAAAACTCCTAAACGATTTCATTAAACACAGGAATGCTGCCAGTGCCTGATTTAAGGCAGGGCATTAGGGACATGTGCCCTGGGCGCTTACACTGAGGGGGCCTCCAAGAAATTCCATCATACATTAAATATATATATATATATACTTGAAATGAAAAAATTTCAAATTTTGCTATAGTGGTCGTTGTTTCTTGTTTTATCGTCAATGGATGGAGGTGTTACTGCACTGTTATATAAATCAGCGGTATGATCTTTCAAGGAAACTATCATTTCATTGAAAAAATTGCAATATTTTCGCTAAGCGCAAATATAACTGCATACTACTACTGCTACTGCATTCCAAACTCTTACAGGCTAACTAAATCCCAAGCTCGCAGCGATAAAATGAAAAGTGGAGATAATTTTTAGACGCGTGAATCAAAAATATGCGATTTGTTTTGTTTTTTGTAATATTAAAGCATGAGGAAAAGAGCCCACTGAACATGAGTGACCTGGGCCTCCAAGTGAGTAAATCGGTCCCTGAATGCTGCTAGTAATACAATAGAAATAGAATAGTAGGAAACAACAGACTCCAAAGGTTTACGACATTTCTTTTTTTTTTTCTTTTTTTTTCCTCAAGCAAAAAGAATACGTATTTTACAGCGGAAACAGGCATAGTGACAAGAGATAAAGAGGAGCTTTATCGAAACAAACACCTTACGGATGGAACTTTTTTTTTTTTTTCCTTTGCCAAACAAAATTCCATCGTCTCACGATTGTTCTAGTACAATATCAGGTGACGTGCCTTTAGCGACCGTGCCCTTAGCGGAACGTGCCCTTAGCGGAATGGGGTGAAAGGGAAGAAGGAGGAATAGAAGAAGCCGTGCCCTTAGCGGAAATAAGAAGGTGTGCGTGCTCTCTATGGAAAATTGAGTAAATATTGTTATTGGTTTATGTACAATTATAGCCGAAAGTATTCCAAAGCATTTCGTTCTATGAGAGGTATTTCTGTAAACCAAATTTTAATAACTTTGCACAAATTTTAATGAAATCGAAATATGTTATTCAAATGCACAAAAGAATGCTTTCTATAGAATGTAGTATGATTAGCATTAGATTTACAGAGCCACTCAAAAATATTCAGTTACACTGAGGGTTATTATTGGAAATTTGCTGGATTGCCTTTTCGTTTACATTAAACGTTTATTCTAACCTTTATTATTATTTTTTTTTTTAATGTGACTATGATTTGAATTAGTGTATTTGTCTATTATACTGTCCATTTGTCCGCCTCCAGCGTTCGTAAATATTTTAAGGATTTTTTATTTTTATTTCCTTCTGTATTCAATAGGAGAAAGTACTGGATTCGTAAAAATCTTCGACTTCCGGTTTTCGACGGATTTACACGTTTTGAGAGGTCTAGAACACGATTTCACTATTTTTAGAAAATGGCTGTCTGTATCTGTGTGACAAATATTTTGTGGCAACTGTATCTCCGGAACTACTGCTCAGAATTGCATATAAATTTTCATGTAGATGCACCTTGAGCTAAATTAGTGCCTATCAACTTTTGATGCCAATGCGCAACAGGTGGCGCTGCTGTTGAACAGTGATTTCCACAATTTAAGGGGAAGTTATAACTCAGATTCTATTGCGTATAATCAAACAAAACATGATATATGTGAAGGCCATTATGCTAATTCAATTTGAATGCTTATCGGTCAATAGGTGGCGTTGCTATACTGCAAATTTCCTCGATAACGGGAAAGCTATATCTCAACTTCTATGGCATATAACTGTACGAAACTTGATATGTGAGATAACTATTAGAGAAATGCATTTTTTAAGATGTCATTTATAGACAATAAAACTGTCTTTCTTTGGATATTTAGTGTTAGTTTTCTCTAAGATGAAAATTAATTATTTGTACATAGGGAATTTGTATAGGAAAATATAGAAGAAAGTCTTGTGGTGGCCACAACATACTAGTTTTTATTTTATTTCATTTATTTTATTTTTTTATGATATGTGTTATTCAAACTCATTATTGATTATTCCCTACTTAAAATGGATCTAATAGAACCTATGCCACTGGTTTGTGTACATGGACATCCAAAAAATGCCAATTCATTGCGCTTTAGGGGAGACATTTTTATAAATCACATTTAAATAACTTCATCAAAAAATCATAAACAAATTCGCATTTATTGTTTATATGTTAAGAAAATGTTTTGTATAAACTATAATATGCTTAGCCTCCAGGGCTACGCAAAAATGTTTCGATACATTAAGGGGTGCAAATACGAAATTAAGAGCAGTATTTCTGTTTGTGTTAAGCATTTTTAACACTTTTCAACAATGTTTTAGAGTGATTATGAATTCAATTAATCTATATGTCTGTCTTTCTGTAGGTCCATTGTGTGATAATATAGACAAAGAATATAGAATGTTATACGATACAAGTACGCACAGTTGGAAAGTGTTGATAATCAATGTGTACCTCATGATTTTTCGTCTTTGTTTTAGTTTTGAAAAGTGTAATGCTTAATTATATTTTCAAAAACTTTAATAAAATTATAAAAGGGCGGCAATAGCGTTTTCGTATGGAGTACTGTGATTCATTAAACTTTATATGGTTACAGATCACCGTTCCATCAAATAACGGATATTCTACAGTACGTATACCTATTTTTGCGACAGGTTACTTCTGAAGCACAATATAGCCAGTGCTAAATGTTGGTAAAGTGTGGAGGAAAACTGAAGAGTTCATTTTTTATTTATTAATTCATTTTAAAATTTATTATATATTTCCGCTAAAGGCACGTATACTAAAAGCACGCCACCGAGGGGGGGGGGATCGCAATTCCGCTAAGGGCACGGATTTATAGATTTCCGCTATATTCACGGTCGCTAAGGGCACAGCCCCCAATATCAAGTCATTCTGACCGGTGGTTTTAAATTACAGCGTTTTGAAATCGTAACTTTAATTATAATCACCTTGTATCTAGAAGAAAGTTAAAAAAAAAAAAAAAAAAAAAAGAAAAAAAAAAAAAAGAGTACAGAAACACTAGCAAAACGGTTTTACATGGTGCAAAGAGCCCAAAGAAGCAACAGAAGTCAGCAAATATGCACAGGGTGGAATGACCAGTGCTAAAAAGTAATAATTATAACAATAATAACAGCTTTACATAAACACCATAAATTTTAATTCACTTGCAACAGATGTTTTGGGTCGAAATAAAACTTCGACCTTTTATCAGGTGATCGACATAGGCACGAATGTCGCAAACAAATCATCAACACACAAAGTTGAAGCAGCGGATGAGCATGATAAATAAAACTGAAAATCACAAACAGTATAAATCACACACACAAAAAAAACATCGACATGAAACAATTGCAGCTTTTTTTTTTTTTTTTCAATTTATGGTGTTCATACAAAGTTTTTTATTTGCTATTTTTCAACACCAGTTCTTTAGTGCATTTTCACCGATTTCTGTCGCTTCTTGCTTCAAGCAAGTACTTTTGCGACTGTTTGTTATTCTTTTATATTTTTTCTCTTATTTCAAAGTCATAGCGATGGCTTGATTAATGCACAGGCTGATGGGGGTGTGGCCCAGGAGCCCTTGACTTGAAGGGTGGGGTGGGTAGCAAAATTTTGTTTACAGTCCAAAAAATTGTAATTTAAAAAAAATCTGGAGTGATTTGATTCCACTCGACTTTCCGAACATTAAGTAATTAACGGTTGTGTAAATAAATTAAAGTAAGAGAAGTCATTAAATAAATAAAAGAGAAATGTATAATAAGAGTACTTCTCACCATATAGTATGTTGTATAATTTCTCTTATTTCAAAGTCATAGCGATGGCTTGATTAATGCACAGGCTGATGGGGGTGTGGCCCATGAGCCCTTGACTTGAAGGGTGGAGTGGGTAGCGAAATTTTGTTTACAATCCAAAAAATTGTAATTAAAAAAATCTCTAGTGATTTGATTCCACTCGACTTTCCGAACATTAAGTAATTAACGGTTGTGTAAATAAATTAAAGTAAGAGAAGTCATTAAATAAATAAAAGAGAAATGTATAATAAGAGTACTTCTCACCATATAGCATGTTGTTTAATTTAATTCTATTCACTTCAAATAATTAATGATAAAGAATTTTTCGTTGTGATCCTGAAAAAAATTTATTAAGTGCTAGATTCACGAAAATCTATAGAGTTCGTGCGATAGTGACTTATAATACGTATATAAATTTTCAGTTCATTCGACTTAAGCATTTAGACGCTATCGCAATTTAAATAATTTTAACGCATATACCATAGTAATAAATAATTCTTCTTTGTGTCCCTGTAAAAAAAACTTTAAATGCTAGATTCACCAAAATCAATAAAGTTCGTGCTACGGGGACCTATAATACATGTATAAATTTTCAGCTTATTTGAAAAAACGTTTAGACACTATCGTGTTCATTCACACACATATATACATCACCATAAAAATATCAAAAATGAACTCAGGGGACTTCGAAACAAAACATGTAGATACACTAAGATCTCAACGTCGAATTTTTGTCATGATTACAAATTACAATACTTTCCATGTATGTTCGGAAAGTAAAAAGAAAATGTTCTGCAATGAAACTTCGTGAAAATTTTACTTCTGAAAGCAAAATAAAATTTTTTACAAAGGTGATATTTTACTCAAATATGCATTTTTGGGTGAAATAGTAGGTAAAGCAGCAGCTTTGCAAACGAGTGGTAAAAGTCAGGAGAAAATAACAGGTATAGGAGGCCTGCGCCTTCTTTTACATTGATCGGGCTCTGGCCGTAGCCAAGGGAGGGTTCAACCATCCTACACTACACCTCCTCCCCCTCCCTCCCGACATATTAGAGATTTCTCGGAATTTTTTTAGTTGCAGTTAATTTTCAATACATTATTTTCACAGACTAAGTCTCGTCTAACAAATTTGAAAACTGCAGTTTAAGTGTAAAAATGGTAATAGTTTTTGTTTTTCTGAAAGAAAAAAAAAAAAAAAGTCATGTTGAACTTAAAACTCGAATCAACTACTACGTCAGAAACGCCAAAAGAAAAATTTTTGCGATGCAAAAGTTATGCATCGCAAAAAATTTTCTTTTGGCGTTTCTGACGTAGTAGTTTATTCGAGTTTTGATATTCCAACGCCAAGTCTCCTGTTATTACATGTTGAACTTAAAAATCCTATAAGGATCACCTAAACTCGGCAACTAAATATGAAGTCCATCTGAAACCCGACAGCTAAATTTGAAATCAATTTGAAACCTGACAGCTAAATTTGAAACCCAATCTGAAAAGGGTCATTCCATATAAATTCAAGGAAGTGTGTTGTTGGACTATTTTTTTTATACTTCTATTTTATAAATATTTAAAAAGTATTCCATAAATATTGAAAATTGATTATAAAAAATGAAGTAAAAGTATCGCTCACTTTTAATTTTTATATATATTTTTATAAATAATTAAAAACTAGTGGATCTGCAGATCAGGAGCCTCAACGTCCTATTTACATCAGACATTATTCAATAGGTCATTTTTATTTATTCCTTATTATATAATCGTATATATTGATTCGATCGACTTTTTCCCATCATCAGATACATTTCTGAGGGGGGCTGCCGCCCCCCTCAACCCCCCGCTATGCCTCTATTTGCATATCTTATAAAGTGTTACGGAATTGTAAATAATTGCATTTATTTTTGTATCAATTCTTTCAAAGAAGTTTAGTAAAGTTAATAAAATGCTAACTTTGTGCTTTTTTAGTCGTTTTGGCGTTAAAATAGCCTAATTTTCCCTTAAAAACATTTAAAAAAGCTCCAATAAGGGAAGAAATGGATTTGGCTCCAAATTTGGCGACTGTTTCCCTCCTTGGCGATTTTTTTGGCGACCTTTGCGAGAAAATCCTTATTAGGGATATACCAAATATGGAAGCTCTAATCTCATTATGAGATACGAGAATTTTCCAGAACAGTCTGTGCTCGATAGAAAAGTATAAAAGGAGCATTTTTTCGCCAAGGCAGTCAGTCTCAGATCTGTGTCAGTTTCGTAAAATTCTTGCTTTGCTTTGAGCCTCTTTAGATGAGACTTTCTTTATGTGTTATTGCTAAATAGTTTGTACCGTTGTTTTGCTGTTAACGGCTGTTGTTTAAGTTGTGTTTACTGGTTGAATTGAAGCTAATACTTGGTTTATAGACCTGTATTTTTCTGAAACTTCCTGTGAATACATCACTGAATTTTTGCAAGTTTTGCCATTCATTCTCGGACAACTTACGGACCCCCAAGTACGCAACAATATGTATTCTTAATGAACGACGGTCTTGTATTATTTCCCTGAAATTCATAAATACCAAATTTCATAACTACCAAATTTCATACAAAAAAAAATTACATAGCATATCGGAAATATTTTGCGTAACCTTTAAACTAATTTCCAATTCTATGCCCACAATTATCAACAAGAAAACATGCTTTTAAAATTCTAAGATAAATTCATTATATTTGATGGGGTGTAACCATGTTAAAATAAACTTTTAAGAAATATCGACTATAGACCGTAATAGTACGAAATTATTTTATATATCCCGGAAAAGTAGCCACAGTCATTATAAACGCCAATAATAAGAATAAACTTAATTAATTAAAACTCATTAATTTTTCAAACTAATTTGACATCATTCGGATGATTACAGTACATACTCGGAATTATTTTGTGTGGTCCCGTAAATTATTTAGTCTATACATAACCTTTTTTAAGAGTAAACATAATTTTAAGCATCTTTATAATGTATGATAATTTTATTAAGTTCAATGCAGCATAAACGCATTAAAGTGCGCTCTTAAATAAAAGTTTGTCCATAGGCTCTAATGCTACGAAATTCTTTTGCGTTTCTCTGTAAACAAACCATAAACATTCTATACACCTGTAAAAGCTATTCAGCTTACTTTGCGTTTAAAATTAATAATTGTTCCAAATTTAACATCGTTTGGATGACTACGTGACATTGTCAGATCAATTTTGTAAGGTCCTGTACATTAATTAGAAAGCTTAAGAGCACATATTTTCTTCAAACAACATAAGTTAAACATCTTACTCATGTACGCTAGTTTAATTTTCTTGATTGCAAAGTAAAGATGTTAAAATGCGTTTAAACGCAATTCACCTCATACGCCGTAATGTGAAGTATTTTGGCGTGTCCCTGTCTACAATCTATACAATCCATAAAAAGTATAGGCCTAAAAAAATAAATAGCTATTTCTATACCGAGCCTGAATATATGTGTCAATTTGCAAATCAATCGGAGAATTTTTGCGGCCGCTATTGCGGTACATACAAATTCTTCCGATAGGCCGTAATGATAAAAAAAATTTGGCGTGTCCCTGTACACGAACTGCAAATGGAATGCACACCCAAAACTATACAGCTAATTTCATGGGGATCATGAACATGTGTACCAAATTTCAAGTCAATAGCGTGATATTTGCGGCCGCTATCGCACGACAGACAGACAGACAGACGGAACACAAAATCCTTTTGAGTCTCAACAGAGGCCCTCCACTGACGTTTCGGTAAAAATTCGAAGTCAATAGCTTGAATTTTGCGGTGGCTATCGCGGTACATACAGATTCTTCCCATAGGCCGTAATAATAGAATGACTTTGGCGTGTCCCTGTACACGAACTACAAATGGAATACACACCTAAAACTATACAGTTAATTCCGTTGGGCTCATGAATATCTGTACCAAATTGCAAGTCAATAGCGTGATTTTTGTGGCCGCTATCGCGATACATACAAATTCCTCCCTTAGGCAGTAATGATAAGAAAATCTTTGGCGTGTCCCTGTATACGAACTACAAATGGAATACATACCAAAAACTATGCAGCTAATTTTGTGGGGATCATGAACATGTGTACCAAATTTCAAGTCAATAGCGTGATATTTGCGGCCGCTATCACACGACAGACAGACAGACAGACGGACAGACGGAACACAAAATCCTGTTGAGTCTCAACAGAGGCCTTCCACTGACGTTTCTGCAAAAATTGGAAGTCAATAGCTTGATTTTTGCGGTGGCTATCGCGGTACATACAGATTCTTCCCATAGGCCGTAATGATAGAATGACTTTGGCATGTCCCTGTACACGAACTACAAATGGAATACACACCTAAAACTATACAGCTAATTTCGTTGGGCTCATGAATATGTGTACCAAATTGCAAGTCAATAGCGTGATTTTTGTGGCCGCTATCGCAATACATACAAATTCCTCCCTTAGGCCGTAATGATTAGAAAAACTTTGGCGTGTCCCTGTATACGAACTACAAATGGAATATATACCAAAAACTATACAGCTGATTTCGTGGAGCTCATGAACATGTGTACCAAATTTCAAGTCAATAGCGCTATTTTTGCGGCCGCTACCGCGATACATACAAATTCCTCCCATAAGCCGTAATGATAAGAAAAACTTTGGCGTGCCCCTGTATACGAACTACAAATGGAATACATACCAAAAACTATACAGCTAATTTCGTTGGGCTCATGAACATGTGTACCAAATTTCAAGTCAATGGCTCTTTTTTTGCGGCCGCTATCGCGATACGTACAAATTCCTCCCATAGGCCGTAATAATAAGAAAAACTTTGGCGTGTCCCTGTATACGAACTACAAATGGAATATACACCTAAAACTATACAGCTAATCCCGTGGGGCTCATGAATATCTGTACCAAATTGCAAGTCAATAGCGTGATTTTTGTGGCCGCTATCGCGATACATACAAATTCCTCCCTTAGGCAATAATGATAAGAAAATCTTTGGCGTGTCCCTGTATACGAACTACAAATGGAATACATACCAAAAACTATGCAGCTAATTTTGTGGGGATCATGAACACGTGTACCAAATTTCAAGTCAATAGCGTGATATTTGCGGCCGCTATCACACGACAGACAGACAGACAGACGGACAGACGGAACACAAAATCCTGTTGAGTCTCAACAGAGGCCTTCCACTGACGTTTCTGCAAAAATTGGAAGTCAATAGCTTGATTTTTGTGGTGGCTATCGCGGTACATACAGATTCTTCCCATAGGCCGTAATGATAGAATGATTTTGGCAAGTCCCTGTACACGAACTACAAATGGAATACACACCTAAAACTATCCAGCTAATTTCGTTGGTCTCATGAATATGTGTACCAAATTGCAAGTCAATAGCGTGATTTTTGTGGCCGCTATCGCAATACATAGAAATTCCTCCCTTAGGCCGTAATGATAAGAAAAACTTTGGCGTGTCCCTGTATACGAACTACAAATGGAATATATACCAAAAACTATACAGCTGATTTCGTGGAGCTCATGAACATGTGTACCAAATTTCAAGTCAATAGCGCTATTTTTGCGGCCGCTACCGCGATACATATAGATTCCTCCCATAAGCCGTAATGATAAGAAAAACTTTGGCGTGTCCCTGTATACGAACTACAAATGGAATACATACCAAAAACTATACAGCTAATTTCGTTGGGCTCATGAACATGTGTACCAAATTTCAAGTCAATAGCTCTTTTTTTGCGGCCGCTATCGCGATACGTACAAATTCCTCCCATAGGCCGTAATGATAAGAAAAACTTTGGCGTGTCCCTGTATACGAACTACAAATGGAATACATACAAAAAACTATACAGCTAATTTCGTGGGGATCATGAATATGTGTACCAAATTTCAAGTCAATAGCGCTAATTTTGCGGCCGCTATCGCGCGACAGACAGACAGACAGACGGACAGACAGACAGACACAGCCCAAAACCGTTTTGAGTCT
Source organism: Salticus scenicus (assembly GCA_963930645.1). Lineage (NCBI taxonomy): Eukaryota > Metazoa > Arthropoda > Arachnida > Araneae > Salticidae > Salticus > Salticus scenicus. The sequence goes on along the minus strand of OZ005653.1, from coordinate 74,133,757 downwards.
CAATGTAGGGCCTCCACTGACGTTTCGGCAATTATTGCTAAGGTTTTATAAATAAAACTGGTAGGCATTATGAAATAGATGGTCAGGTTGCATCATCTCTAATTTAAGATAAAATTTGTTATGTTGCATCATTAGCAAGTTCTACCCACCACTTTTAAAATTCTAGAATGTTTTCATATATTATTGTGGTCAAATTTATTTAAAAATCTTTGCAAATAAATACGAACACTAGACGCTAGTTTTAGTAACTATAATTCGAGTTTATGAATCAATTTTAGAAATCAAATTGAGAATTCCTTCTACCAATACCAAAAATTCGCAATATAAAATGTATCGTTTTACCGGGGCCGTGCCCTTAGCGACCGTGCCCTTTGCGGAAATCTATAAACCCGTGCCCTTAGCGGCAATGTTATCCCCCCTCAGTGGCGTGCTTTTAGCATACGTGCCTTTAGCGGAAAAGTGTAATAAATTTCAAAATAAATTAATAAATAAATAAAAGAACTCTTCAGTTTTCCTCCACACTTTATCCGCATTTAGCACTGGCTGTATTTTGCTTCAGAAGTAAACTGTCGCTAAAACAAGTATACGTACTGTAGAATATCCGTTTTTTTGAGGGAACTTGATCTGTAACCATATAAAGTTTAATGAATCACAGTACAGTCGGTAACAGAAGTGTCCGAACACTAGCAAAAATTCCTATATGAAAAACGTACACTTCATACGGTTTTGTTAAATAAATCCTTATCGAATCATGTTCTTACACTGACTAAGAACAGGATTCGACAAGGATTTATTTAACAAAACCGTATGAAGTGTATTTTTTTTACATAGGAATTTTCGCTAGTGTTCGGACACTTTTGTTACCGACTGTACTCCATACGAAAACGTACATTACTGCCATTTTATGATTTTATTGTTTTTGAAAATATAATTAAGCATTAGATCTTTTAAAACTGAAACAAAAACGAAAAATCAGGAGGTACACATTGATTATCAGCATTTTCCAATTGTGCTTACTCATTGTATCGTAGAATGTTCTCTGTCTATATTATCACACAATAGACAGACAGACATATAGAATAACTGAATTCATAATCACACTGAAACATTGTTGGAAAGTGTTAAAAATGCTTAACACAAACCGAAATGTTGCTCTTATTTTCCTATTTGCATCCCTTAATGTATTGTAACATTTTTGGGTAGCTCTGTAAATCTGTAGGTTAAGCATATTATAATTTATAGAAAACATTTTCTTAACATAATAACAATAAATGTGAATTTCTTTATGATTTTTTGATGAAATTATTTAAATTTAGAAAAATGTCTCCCATAAAGCGCAATGCATTGGTATTTTTTGGATGTTCATGTACACAAACCAGTGGCATATGTTCTGCTAGAGCCATTTTAAGTAGGGAATATTCAATAATGAATTTGAATAACACATATTATTTAAAAAAAAAAAAAAAAAAAAAAAATGAAAGTAAAAATTAGTAAGTTGTGGCTACCACAAGACTTTCTTTTATATTTTCCTATACAAATTCACTAAGTGCAAATAAATAATTTTTATCTTAGAGGAAACTAACACTAAATATCCAAAGAAAGACAGTTGTTTTATTGTCTATAAATGACATCTTAAAAAATGCATTTTTATAATAGTTATGTCACATATCAAGTTTCGTAAAGTTATGAGCTATAGAAGTTGAGATATAACTTTCACATTGTCGAGGAAATTTGCAGTATGACAACGCCACCTATTTGCCGATAAGCACCCAAATTGAAGCAGCATAATATCTCACAATGGCCTTCACATACATCATGTTTTATTTGATTATACGCAATAGAGCCTGAGATATAGCCTTCCCTTCAATTGTGGAAACCGCTGTATAGCAGCGCCACCTGCAGAGTGGTTGACAGATAGTCATTTAGGTTAAGGTGCATCAACATATAAATTTATATGGAACTCTGTGCAGTAATTCCTGAGATATAGCTTTCCCTTAAATTGTAGAAATCGCTGTATAGCAGCACCACTTGTCGGTCCATAAGCATTCAAATTGAATCAGCATAATGTCTCATGGTGGCCTTCTCTCATACCAAGTTTTGTTTGATTATACGCAATAGAACCTGATATATAGCTTCCACTTAAATGGTAGAAATCGTTGTATAGCAGTGCCACCTGTTGAGAGCTTGGCATCAAAAGTTGATAGCGCTAATTTAGCTCAAGGTGCATCTACATGTAAATTTATATGCAATTCTGAGCAGTAGTCCCGGCGATACAGTTGCCACAAAATTTTTGTCACACACACAGACAGACAGACATTTTCTAAAAATAGTCAAATCGTATTCTAGACCTCTCAAAACGTGTAAATCCGTCGAAAACCAGAAATCTAAAATTTTTACGAATCCAATACTTTCTTCTATTGAATATAGAAGAAAAATAAAAAATTCTTAAAATATTTACAGGCGCTGGAGGCGGACAAACGGACAGTAGAATAGACAAATACACTAATTCAAATCATATTCACATTTTAAAAAATGGTCGAATAAACGCTTAATGTAAAAGAAAATGCATTTCAGAAAATTTCCAATAATAACCCTCAGTGTAACTGAATAATTTTGTCTGACTCTGTAAATCTAATGCTAATCATACTACATTCTATAGAAAGTATTATTTTGTGTATTTGAATAACATATTTCTATCTTCCACATGCACACCTTCCTATTTCCGCTAAGGGCACGGCTTCTTCTATTCCTCCTTCTCCCCTTTCATCCATTCCGCTAAGGACACGTTCCGCTAAGGGCACGACACCGTTTTACCAACTTGAAAAGTATAGACTAGAAATTCTCGATCATTTCGTCTATTCAATTTATTCGTTTACCTTATATGGATAACTCAGAAATCTAAAATTCTAGTTTAGGAAATCATAAAATGACTATTATTCGTTCTAGATGAAGGCTGTGTATACACATAATTTTCTTTCTCGATGCAATTTCTAAAGAGAAAAAAATTAGAAACATGTTGTATTCAAGATGTGATTCTTCTCACTTTTCTATCCATGGGCTATTTTAAAATTCATTTATTATTTTCAATAAATAATGAACATATTTTACGCTACTGTTAAATTATAAACTAAAACTACTTTTGAAATTTTTAAAGCTAATGACATTACATTATTAATTGCTGTTTTATATATAATAGTATTACATAAAATTCCATTCGTATAAAATAAAACTTGTAAGATTCAAAATTGTTTGCTAAATTTTCGATTATACGTCTTCTCATCTAAATGTCCTTTTATGGATGTCCAATGGAAGAGCTGTATTTTATATTACTACAAAAAATATATTTCTTATTGTTCTTATTTGTCTTAATTTTCTAAATATTACCTTTCTATATGTATTTAAACATCCTTCTGCCGAGTTTTCTTAGAATTAAAAGACACAGGCTCTTTTTTTACCATCTGCAAACAACGCAAAATATTTCCTATGTTATGTTCTGTATAAAATGTTAAAGTATGCTTTTAAAAACACCGATCATGGACTTTAATGAATCAGAAATATTTTGAAAGTTCCTCTATACACATTAATTACGATAATTATACCATTTTAAACACAGAATATGTCATAGCAAACTTGTATAAGATGATATACTAGCTTCAAGCCATTCAATAAATAATAGCGGAAATTAGAGTGTGATCAAAGAGGTTAGCAGGCAGACAAACAGAAAGATGAAATGAAGCCATGCTCACTCTAAAACATTCTCACGAACTTTTAAAACGCATTTCAAAACTGAAAACGCATTTTTATTTATTTATTTTCTTTTAAAAGATTTTTTTTCTGATGACTTTTTTTACAGTGACTTATTTTCCGCGTGACTTTTTTTTTTCCGGTGACTTTTTTCCCGCGTGACTTTCTTTGCGGTGACTTTTTTTTGCGCCAATCCTTGACTGGGCTTCAGATTAAAAAAAAAAAAAAAAAAAATTGCAGATTTAAAAATTTTCAATGAAAAAAAAATCCTTTGAAATAAAAGTTCATAACCAAAACTAAAGAACATATATGTTCTCTCTCAACTCAAATCTGGCTTTTTTCAAACTTGTTTGGCTTTGAAAATTTCGTTTGGCTTTTTAATTTTTTTCTGGCCTTTTTTCTTTCTTTGGAAGTATTTTAAAAATATTTATTTTACTTCGGTTTTTTATCACATAAAATGAGAACTGAAGTGAAGAGCAAAAAGATATCTGATTTTGGACATTTACCTAGCAACCATACAGAGGGTTGCTAGCTCTTCTGATACATCATTATTTTGGCGCTAAAATATTTTATGTTTATATTAAATAAATTTACTCGTTTCGTTCGATGTTCGATTGCATGATGGTAATTTCTATCTATTTACCAATTTAGGCATGGGAAGAGAAAAGTATTTTTTGTTATTTCCCTGACAGCAAGCATATCCATAGCACTTTCTTAGGATGTCCTTGGGATGTCTTTTTATCCATTGGATATCCTAAGGATGTCATTTGGAGAAAGTGTGCTGTGTGGGTTTTTATTAGGCGAATTTCAAATCAATTACCAGTTTGTTGTCTCAGTATTTTAATCTTAATTTCATGTTGATAAATTAAATTTATTATATTGACACTTTAAAAGCATGAAGCGATTCACAATTTCACATTAAATTTAATCTATTCAAATTGTTTCAAAAAGAGTTACAAGATGGCGCCATTCTTTTTACTTACGTGAAATTGATTTGGCCGGATTTAAAGATCATAAATCAGGGCCCATGGACATACTAAAAGATTTAAACCCATGTTTAATCTTTAATCACGTTTGTTGAATATAATGTTATTGTTTTCATTACAAAAATTAACTGTTTTTAATTTTTAAAAATGTGTTTGGCTTTTTTCTTTAATGAAAAAAAAAGTTGGCCTTTTTCTGGCTTTTTTCTTCTATGGTTTGGCTGTTTCTGAGGAAAAAAATTTGGCAACTGTTCCCATATTCTCTTTTCTCCGGAAAACGATACATATATGTTTAATGTTTCTGTAGGTAAGTGTACCTTTTTAAACCTATCAATGTATATACATCTCATTATTTTATAATAATCCATATTTTGTATAAGTCATTGTCAATTCGTTTACATGTACAAATTTTTAAAAGTGTCAACAAGTAATTCAATAGAACATCGAAGACATTTCATTTTCATTCTACTTTTATTTTGCTTCCTTTTACTTCAATTTGGATTCCTTTTTTACCGAAAATTAAGTTTTATTTATTTATTTATTATTTATTAAAACTACTTGTATTTTTTTCCAAAGAATAAATAAACTTATTGTTATTATCATTCATTATTAATTAGTAATGTTGAAGCTCTTATAATAGAGTTGTTACGGTACCTGAAATTCAGGGAAAACCTGAAAAAAATCAGAAAATTAAAAACTATTCAAAAGCAGAGAAAACTCAGGGAGTTTCAGTTTATTGCAAAAACAGGAAAAATTCAGGGAATCTTAAAAATTTTTCGAAAAACATTGGGATTTTTTTTTTTTTTTTTTTTTTCCAATAATCATTGCAAATTCTTTTTAAATTTTAGTGCTTTATTAATGAAGAAGAAAAATGTCAGTTAAATGGTTTACCTCAACTATATTAAGTTAATAGTAATAAAATAACCTATATACTTTTGATTGACTTTTAAACATGTAAAATTCTAAAGCTGCATGATTGTGTGACATATCTATGTTACTTTTAAAAGAGACAGGGAAATCTCACGGATTTTTTTCTCCTGTTTTATGTAGCAAAACACTGTATAAAACACCACTGCAAATTTTCGTAACCGTGTGGGCCCTTGAATATTTTTTCAGACGTTGAATCAAGATATTATTTACTCCTTTTTGCAAAAATTTCTCTAGCAATGAAAATATTTTGGGTAAATAATCTTGGAAAGGGAATTATGAGAATAACTGAAAATAAATTTTTGTGATAAACACAAACTGTTTATGAGTAAAATTATCTTCTTCTTCTCCCTTTTTAACACTTTCCACTTAAAAAGTGTTAATTACTTCGGTTTGTCTGTCTGTTTATCTGCCTGTCTGTCTGTCAGTCTGTCTGTTCGCGCTCTAATTTTCGTAGATATTTATGGAATTTATTGAAACTGATATATGTTTTTCAAATTCACTATCGAATGTTCCCTGTTGAAAATGGAGTAAATACCTCTAATGGCTTGTGTGCAGTACAGGGACACCCGAAAGTATTCCAAAGCATTGTGTTCTATGAGAGGTATTTCTATAAATATTTTTTAATACCTTTATTTTACAAAAATCTTAATGAAATTGAAATATGTTATTCAAATTCACTATCGGATGTTCCCCATTGAAAATAGAATAAATACAATCGCTGGTTTGTATACATGGACACCCGAAAGTGTTCCAAAGCATTGCGTTCTATGAGAGGTATTTCTATAAATGAAATTTTAATGACTTTACTTTGAACAAATTGTAATGAAATTGAAATACGTTATTCATATGAACTAAAGGCTGCTTTCTATAGAATATAGTATGATTAGCATTAGATTTACAGGGCCACACAAAAATATTCAGTTACATTAAGTGATATTATTGAAAATTTGCTGGAATTGAATTTTTGTTTATATTAAGCGTCTTTAATACTTTATAACAATTTTTAGCTGTGAATATGATTTCAATTTGTGTATTTGACTATCCATCTTTCTATCTGTCCGTCTGCCCGTCCCCAGCGTCTTTAAATATTTTCAGAATTAAAAAAAAAAAAAAAAAAAAAAACTGATATATGTTATTCAAGTTTACTATGGAATATTTCCTATTTAAAATGGCATTAACAAGTTCGGTACAACTGATTTGTGTACAGGGATTCCCCAAAAATTGCCAATGCATTACTTTTTAGGACACACGTTTTCATAAATCCCATTTAAATAACTTTTTACTGTAGAAATCGTAAAGAAATTGACATTTATTGATGATATGCTAAAATAATGTCTTTTATAGAACATAATATGGTTAACCTTAAGATTTACAGGGCTACACTAAAATATTCAGATACATTAAAGGTTTTGCAATTAGAATCTCAGGGCTGAATTTTCTTTTGCGTTAAGCCTTTTTAGCATTTTCCAACACTGTTTATCAGCAATTGCTCTATTTGTATGCCTTTCAGTCCTTCTGTCTGTCCGTTGTGTAATAAACTAACTCAGGCAAAGGAAGAACATTGAAAGTTTTGCGATACAAGAAGTACTTACAGTTGTAAAGTGTTTTAATAATCAATGCGTACTGCATGACTTTTCGTTCTTGTTTGTTTGTTTCTTTTAATTGTGTTCCAATCTTCATTGTTTGAAGTACTTAAATATAATATTATATTTGTTTATATATACATTAGATTAAAGTTTTGTTGTACCGAATGTTCAGTTAGTATTTGCTGTTTTGCCTATTCGAAAGACAGATGATACCGAATATTTGGTTTAATCAAATACCTTGTTATTCTGTAATCAAACAGCAAAATTAAAAATAAATTTCTAATTAAAACAATAAAATTTAATTATTATTATTATTTAGTAATTACGTAAATTAAGAATGAACGAAAAATTTTTTTATTTATAAGTATTATGAGATCTTTGTAAATTCAGCACATAAATATTCTAAAATCATAAAAGTTCTTTAATGAATAAAAACTCAGCAAACACTTTAAATTGAAAAATCTTGCAACCACTGTTTTAATTCTAAAGCGCGGACCTTCAACAGACAACACATATAAACACGGGGGCAGCATAGAAGCGGCAACTTACATTTGCATGTGTACGTTTCTATGTATATAATATGTCTTGCACTTGTGCTTACTTTTTGTACCTCATAAGACTAATATGGGCTTATAAAACACCTCCTCTCTTTGATCAGGAGGCCCCAAATGTCAATTTCCAGAATTTCTTCTACCAGCGGGCAATCAGCTTTTAATTTTTGTGACCCATTTTTTGTGAAAAACAAAATATTTTTGTGATTTGTTTGTATATTTTTATGAAAAACAAAATATTAGTTTCAATCTGGTGTTTTTGTAGACCAGTTTTGTGTAACATCAAAACAGATTTAAAATATCAGGCCTATCGTTACAAATTCGGTACCAAATAAAAGGGGCGATTTTTTCGAATCCAGGGGGGGGGAAACAGTTTTTCGACACGGACGACAATTAGATTTTTTTTAATTAACTAAAGTGGGAAATATAGGTGGCAACACTTCATTTTAATTCATTTCAGTCATTTAAAAAAGTACGTAATCCAGTTTTACTGTCAAAAAAGAAGATAAAAAATAAAAATAAAAATTTTACATATTGAAATTAATAGTCCTCCGTACTAAACTAAATTCTGTCTTTGACAGAATTTTTAATTTTCTTTATTATTGTTAAACTTATTTTTATTTTTGTAAAAAAAAGAAATTATCGTGTAAAACGTTTTATTTTATTTTCCACTCTAGATAATGTTTAATATCAAGCTTCATTAAACTAATTACAGGCGCTCATTAGAAATAATACTGAAAACATGAGAAAATTTCGTAAAAAAGATCATTTTCATAAGACGAAATCTTATAAAAGAGCATTTTTTATGAATTTCAATTTAAATTTTGTGAAGTAGTCCATTCTACGGATTTGATTTTCATGAAGGTGCCCATTTTATGGATTTGGATTTTATGAAGGAACTTTTTCTTCTTTCTATGATGTAGAATTTTGTGAAGGGGCAGCATAAGAGTTCCTAAATTTTCCTGGATCAACCCCTGTCTACATATAAAAAAATATTTCTTTTTAAATTTAAGTATTTGGCTAAAATCTTTAGATATCATCCTTAATAATCATCAATATTTAAATTCTTCTTTATTATATATTAATGCTACTATTCTTCTCTCTATTTTTTAATTATTATTAATTTATTTATTATATATTAATGCTACTATGCTACAAGATTGTGCACTGCTAGATAAATAAATGATCAAATGTCAATTTATTCTGGAATAGTTTAAAGAAATGGGAAATAATCCATAATATTTGGATCCTGGAAAAAAAGGCACTTTTCCAATTCGCAATTCGCAAAATATTAAATATGAAATAAAGAATTTAAAGAATGGTTTTCAAATTACATTTTTAGAAATTTCAATTGATTTGTACAACATTCAGATCGAAAGAATGCAATTGCTTTTATATCACATTCCTACCGATTTTAATGAAACTTTGTATAATCACATAAAATTTGTGAAAAAATCACAGTATGTGTCAGACGTACTTGGGGGGGGGGGGTTAAGGAAAAAGGGGATAGAGGAAAATAAAAGGATATCTTATATCACCATTTTACCAATTTTAATGATATATTCTATAACAATCACTTACTTTTTATGAAAATCACAATGAGTGCATTATATATCTGAGGGGCAAGGGGGGAGCTGATGAAAATAAAATATATTCTTTTTTGAACTACTCAATTATCGATTAAAAAAAAAAAAAAAAACTTTTTATAATCACGTAGAATTTGTGAAAAAATTACAGTAAGTTTCAGACATACTTGTGAGTGGGGTGGGGGAAATTAAAGAGGGGGGGGGAGAGAAAAGTAAAATAATTTTTTATATCATCATTTTACCGATTTCTATATATTCTATAACTATCACTTACTTTTTATGAAAATCACAATGAGTGTATTATATACCTAAGGGGCAAGGGAGGGGGGGGGGGGCAGCTGATGAAAATAAAATATATTCTTTTTTAAATTACCCTATTATCGATTTTAAAAAACTTTGTATAATCACGTACAATTTGTGAAAAAATTACAGTAAGTGTCAGACATACTTGAGAAAAATAAAATGATCTTTTATAACACCATTTTACCGTTTTTTATGATATATTCTATAACTGTCACTCACTTTTTATGAAAATCACAATGCGTGCATTATATACCTGGGGAGGGGGGGGGGGAGGGTTGCTGATGGAAATAAAAAAAAAATTTTAACTACCCTAGTATCGATTTAAATAAATCTTTGTGTATATACCACTTACTGTTTAAGAAAAATTACAGTGAGTGTTACACATATCTGGGAGGTGGGAGTTGCTGAAAGGGGGCAGGGTAAAAAAGTGGTTGTTTTTATATCACTATGCCAGCTATTTATATGAAACTTTCTATGACTATCACTTACTTTTTATCAAAATTGTAATGAAAGTTACCCGTAGTTCAAAAAGGAGGCAAGTGTGCGTGTGTGTGTGGGGGGGGGGGGGGGGGCTCAGATGAAAAGCAAAATCTGTTTAAACAACAGTTATTACAAATTTTTTTAATTGACATTTTGTGCAAATGCCACTTACTGTTAATGACAAATTACAGTGAGTGTTACATATGTCTGGATGAGGGAGGGGTCGGGGTGCTGGAGACAGAAAGATACAAATGATGTTTTATATCCTTATGCTTTGCACTTTAATAAAATTTATTATAAATATCACTTAAATTTAGGAAAATTTACGCTGATTGTTATATATATCTTGGAGGGCTATGGGCGCAGAGGAGAAAAAAGATTGTATAAATGTCACAATGTTTCCAATTTTAATTAAATTTTAACGGCTATCACCTACTTTTAATGAAAAATTACGGTGAGTGTTACCTATACCTGGGGGACAAGGGAGGGGCAGAGAAAAAAAATACTATTGTTTTTAAATCACACTGCTTCATGTTTATAGGAAATTTTGTATAATTGTCCTTTACTGTTCATGAAAATTTTTAGAGAGGGCTACGTATCGCAGTATCTTTCAGTTTCTAAGTTAGTATACAAAAATTGAATGCATTGTTCGCATCAGATCAGACATTAATTAAAAGTTCATATCAAACATTGGTAAAAGACTATTCTGAAACAGAATTTTTTTGTTTAATCTGTCTCATCCTCCCCCTTCCCCTCGTAGAAATAAAAAAAATTTGCAGTCGATCGTATTTAGAAGTATTTTACAAGTAACAGTTAAGAAAAGTGCACTTTTTTCCGCGATCCGGGAAAAAGGGAACTTTTCTTAATTTCTCCTTGTAAAACTCATGCTAAACATCAACGAGAGCGTAAGTTTTTTATTTCTACGTGGAGGGGGGGGGGGGGGGGCAAAAGTGGCAGATAAGAAGAAATTTCATTTTTGAGTAACTTTTTTCAGATTTTAATCATACGTTGAATTTTTGCATACAAACATAGGAAGAGAAGAAACTGATACTTAACCCAGGGACGTATCCAGAGGGGGGGCTCTGGGGGCTCGAGCCCCCCCCCCCCCCGAAATTGTCCGAGACATTTTTTTTTTCATGTCCTACTGACTAGAAAAAAATTGTAAAAAAATGAACTTTTTCTACACAATATTTTTTTTTTTGTTGTTGTTGTTAGTTTGTTTGCTTGTGAAACCTTATTTATTAGCAATTTTCTGTCTTGTAAAGTCCAGATTACCGAAATGCATATTAGCGCTTTGTAAAAAACCCTAAAAAGAGATATTTATGGTACTTATTTTTCAATACTGTAATGTGTTTCCTTTCTTTACAAAAGATTCGTCATTAACAAAGATCACAGTTGCATATGCAACTTCTAGTTTTGTTAATTATGCACGTAGTATACGTTCCATAGAGTATAAATTCTAACAAAAAAAAAACAGCCAATATAAAGTCTACTTTATAGAAAGACATGTGATGAAAGATGGTACTATCTAATCTTATTTAAAGCAAAAATGCCAGTAATCACATCATTGAGTATAGCATGCAGTATTCATATTTGCAGCGAGGCAGATTTTCAAACGAATGTCCAGATTCCCAAACCAGACTAAGCTTTGATGGACCAGACTCTAGTGGGTACATGCAGTCCACAGGTTCTGTCAAAGAAATTCTGTATCAATTTTCCTTGTTTTCCAAAAGGAAACCGAAGTGTTAAACCCACTTGCGGAAAAAAACCACCATATGTGGCCATGCGTCATCAGCATCGTTCAAACTATTACACTACTACCGTCATCCATCGCCATGCACCTATAACTAAATAATATTCGCATAAGGAATCAGAAGGATTACCACAACGAATCTCTCAGTGAGAAAAAAAAATCGCATGCGATTGTATAGCCCCAAGCATTACAACAAATTGGTCAACACAAAGTCAAAGTATTTGTAGCTCCCTGCGCTCGAAAGAAGAAGTAAGGTATTCTACCGACATTGGTATGAACCACAGCTCGCACCATAAGTCAAGTGAAAGGAAAGAGGGAAAACTTTAAAAAAATATATCTATCTATCTATATATATATATATATATATATATATATACATAATGTTGAATTAGGCTCCCTGAGTTCGACAAACCTCTGAAGAGATCTAAGACGGTCCTAAAACGAAAGTGGGTGTGAGCTGCGATGCAAGTAGAATAATTGGCTCTGCTAGCTACTGCCCTGACAGGCCTTAAAATACTTACACGTTATGTAAACATCTTTGTTACGATCGTCACAAAGTAGACAATATCTGAGTCTGATGTAGAATGCGATGATGGGCCATCGCTTCACTGTTCAATTTCCAAACGATAATCACTAATGACGTGCATCCACAGTTGAAGATACGCTGTGTCACATGAGACACCTGGTTGATACACACCCTGGTTACATGTAGAAACGCTAGATAGTTCGATACGTACGCCATGCCAGAAGATTTTCAGCAACTACAATGCGTATAAGCATGGTCCCGGGTCTGTAGAAGACACGTCTACCCATGCTAAACAGTAAGCCATATGAAAAGACCTCAATGTGTTCCCTAAACCTAGACATGTAGTATGTCTAGGTTCACAGGTCCTCATATTTCCGGTAATATGATCTAAAGCAAGCATTATTATCTAATTAGAAAACCACATATATATATTATTTTCTTCTACACTTAAAACGAAAGAAAAAAGTATTGGATTTGGAAACTTTCAGACTTCTACTTTTCAATGTATTTACATGTTTTTAGATGTATTGAACACCATTAGACTATTTTTGTAAACTTAGATATAAATTTTTTGTTGATTAGATTTTTGGGTACATCACCCAGCAGGTAGCGTAGCTGCACTAGATTTCCCTTTTTATGGAAAAGATATATCTCGGCAGTATAAAAAAAGAAGCTATATCTAAAAAAAACGAAAAGTATTTGAAACATGGTTGTTTCGAACGTAAATCAGGCGCCATACCATTGAATTAGGAAGTCAGCCAGTTTTTGGTATGTTGAATTTGAATGAACTTAACATTGCACTGAAGCTAGACAGACAGCATATCAACGGTCTAGAATTCATTTTTAGGGTAATCGTACGATCACAATTTAAAACATCCACAGTGGAAATGTTTCCCCAACTTCAGTATACCTGAGCTATTAACATTTACAAAACATGGAGGACACAACGGATTTTACGTGCACCAGATACCATTAATCTACATGACAGTCTTTGGATGGCTCCAGCATCAATCGCTCAATCCTTCAATTACGAGTTCGACTCCCTATTAACTGGACTACCGTGAGTCCAGTTTTTGGGATTTTCTCCGTTTGTCCGCGGTTTATAACATCACGGATTAAAGAACTCTCTAGTAAAGACTTGTGCATTTTAAAGGACTAGTTCCATCAGTTTTAGGCCCGAGGCACTTTTTAGAATTATTATTAAATGTTTTCTTGCTATTTCAGATTTTAGGAATATTAATTCCATTGTTTGCCGCCATGCGGCGTTGTAACCGATCTTATTTATAGCGCATAACCATTTTACTATGCCTAGATACGAATTTTAAGGCAATAACTTATATTTGTTTTAAAGTTAAGTTGATTGGGGGGGGGGGCAAACTTTAATACACACGTTCTTGGTGTACATATGTGTGGGTGCACGACCAACATCTGAGTGAAAGTTGGGCCCCCTCCGAAATTTTTTTCTGGATACGGCCTTGACTTAACCCTCATTGTAATGTTTTATACACAGTAAGACAGTTCTCACTCGACCCACCCGAAGGCATGGTAAGTAATATTTCTACAAAGTTTCATTAAATCGTCAACAAGATGGTATAAAAATATATTCTTTCCATGTGGCCCCTAGCTCCCACCGGGTAGTGTAACCCTCTCTTCAATTTTTTGATAAACAATAAGAGATATTTATGCAAAATTTCCTATAAATGTAAAGTAAAGTGATTTGAAAACAATAATTCTTCCCCTCCCCCCCCCCTCGTAGATATATGTAACACTCATTGAAATTTTTCATTAAATTAGGTGATAGTTTTTGAAATTTTAATTAAAATTGACAATGAAATTTTAATTAAAACTGATAACATTGGGATATTTATACAATCATTTTTCTCTCCCCTCCCCCCCCCCCCAATTGCCCCCAAGATATATATAACAATCAGCGTAAATTTTCCTAAATATTCAGTGATATTTAGAATAAATTTTATTAAAATGCAAAATATAGTGATATAAACATTCGTTTTCTTTCCTTCTGTGCCCCCCCCCAGACATTAGTAACCTCATTGTAATTTTTCATTAATAGTAAGCGATATTTACACAAAATTCCAATAAAAAAAATCGATAATAAGTGTTGTTTAAAAAAAATATTTTTTTTTTTCATCTCCCCGCCCCCTAGTTCCCACCCTTCTCAACTATAGTAACTTTCACTATAATTTTAATAAAATGTAAGTGATAGTACAAAGTTTCATATAAATAAGTAGCATGGTGATATAAGACAACCATTTTCCTTACTCTGCCTCCTCCTCCCCCCCCCCCTTAGTAAACCGTCCAGATATGTGTAACATTCACTGTAATTTTTCTTAAACAGTACGTTGTATATACACAAAGTTTCTTTTTAAATCGATAATAGGGTAGTTTAAAGAATAATATATTTTACTTCCATCTGCGCCCCCTTGCTCCCCCCCCCAGGTATATAATACACTCATTGTGATTGTCATAAAAAGTAAGTGATAGTTATAGAATATATCATTAAAATCAGTAAAATGGTGATGTAAAAAATCATTTTATTTTCCTTTGTCGCCCCCCCCCCTCTCTTTAACTCCCCACCTTCCAAGTATGTCTGAAACTGTAATTTTTTCGCGAATTGCACTTGATTATACAAAGTTTTTTTTTAATCGATAATAGAGTATTTAAAAAAATAATATTTTTTATTTCCATCTACCCTCCCCCTTGCCCCCAGGTGTATAATAATTGTGATTGTACACAAATTGTACATGATTATACAAAGTTTCATGAAAATGGTAAGAAGGTGGTATAAAAACAATTGTTTTCTTTCAATTATACCAAATGAAATGAAATTTCTAAAAATGTAATTTGAAAGTCATTCTTTAAATTCATTATTTGATGTTTATTATTTTGCGATTTGCGAATTGAAAAAGTGCCCTTTTTCCGGTATCCACAATATTTACGTTATAATAAACTCGAAATACATGTGCATTCGCTAATAAGGAACAGATATTGTTGTTAGTTTGTACGCCATAGGCGTCAACTTTTGGTTTTCACTACGGGGTCAATGGCGGATTTAAGGTGGGCTAGGGGCTTTGAAGCCCCCCCCCCCCCAAAAAAAAAAAAAAAAAAAACACTGACATTTACAATTGAATATTACAATGATAAATTTTTCATTGGTCTGGAATAGCATCTTGAAAAATCTTAGCCCCCCCCCCTCCAAAAAAAAAAAGTTAAGTTCTGGATCCGCCACTGATGGGGGCAAGATTTATTTCTTACGACCGTCTGAAAAAAGAGGTGGTGGAGGGCGGGAAAGGGTAAAAAGAGGGAAGAAGAAAGTAAAATACCGATAAAGAATAATAATATAATAATTAAAAATAATATCACATTACTTGAAATAAACTAATAATGACAATGACACTATTAATTATATAATCATTAATTAAATTTTATTCTTTTACAATTGCTTTAATAGTTTGATGGAAAATCACTATTTATTTAAAAAAAAAAAAAAAAAAAAAAAAAGTTAATATAATTGCACCTTAGCCCCATTCGTTTAAAAGAACCAAGCAACTTTTCAACTTTTTTTTTTTTTTTTTAGAAACTTTTATTTATCTCATATGTATAATATGAAACGTTATTAAAAAGCAAAGTAATTTTGTACAGGAAAAACAAGAATTACATAAATAAAAATTTAGAAATTTAATATTTTTTATTTATTTATTTAAGAATTTCCGAATTCTCTTTCTACAGTTTCCTATATTTTGTCACCAAACTTTTTGTTGTACCCATAAAAATATGTGTTGTAACCAAAGAGATGGAAACACAATTTAAAGATTTACACAATTAAAAGCGTTTATACTACACTTATAATGTTCAAATAAATTTCGAAATTTAATCGAAATTTAAAAAAAAAAAAAAAAAAAAAAAAAAATTAATTACACTAAAGATGTCGAAATACATTTTCAGCGAAAAAATGAAAAATCGATATTTTCACTGATTTTTTTTTTTTTTTTTTCTTTTGAAAGGTACAGGGACGTTTGTATACTTGTGCAATTAAATGCACCAAAATGCTGCTCAAAAATGTAATGAATAAAATATTTGCGATTATCATAAAATTGCATGAAGTTGCAATAATCGTTTTGAATCGGAATAATTGAGCAAGACCCTTTATCAGACGAAAAGTTACCGAGGACAGAATGAAAACAGAAACGCATTATTACATTTAGAACGTCGTGTTCAGCCCATTCAAAGGAGACAGAAAAAAAAAAAAAAAAAAAAAATCCACAAAATACTTGTGTTCACTGATAAGTAATACGAATTTTGTAAAAAAAAAAGCACCATAAAAAGGTGAAAACACGCAACAGTTGGATCGAAATAATTAAGTACAATCGGCAGCAAATTATTGAAGCACACATTCGCGTACTTCGTTTTCCTTTCTTTCTTTTTTCTAGTTTGATCGTTCATTTTTATAATCAACTTACTTTTTAATAAACAACATAAAGTCTAAGATCATGGTTCGACAAATATTTACTTAACAAAACGATATTAGGTGCACATCTTTTACATACGAATTATTGCTAGCGCTTCAACAATTTTGCTGCCAACTGTATGATCCTTCACCAGGTGAAAAATTAAGCACAAACAAAGCTTGTACCTATTTTAAGGCTTTATAAAGCCTGATTAAGGGTCAAGCCTAATTATTTCGATTCGAAACAATCGTTGTTTGGTTTTGATGATTCATGGTATTTGCGCACAAAGTTTTCTTTATTTTAATTTAATGTTATTTCTATAAAATTCACTTTTTCAAGTCTGTTTAAAAATTAAAAACTTTATTATTTAGAATAATGATAAATTATTTTGGAATAATGACAAATAAATTTTCATTCGTACACATCGTATATCCACTCATTATTTTACTACTGACTCATTTACTACTCTCTCAGGTCTATTATTTAAAATATGCAATTTCACGACGCGTATAATTTTGAAAATTACATGTACTTCTTCTTCTTTTTTTTTTTTTGTCATGAAATTTTAATGAAGAATGGAGTTATAAAATTAACAATTTATAAGATTTCAAAAAGAAAAGCTTATACAATGAGTTCTATTCATTTATTTATTTATTTATTTATTATTTTAATACACATTTCCTGTAAAAAAAAAAAAAGTTATAACATTTTTTTTTTTTTTTTTTTTTTTTTTGTTCATAAAATCATAAAGAAAGTTTAAGCAAGAATTTCTTTTTCTTATGCCCTACTTAATATTAAAACAAGAAAATTAAAAAAGAAAAAAAAAAAAAAATCTACAAACTACAGCGTTATTGAGTAACTTTTATGTTTTATCCAGAGTTTCAAACAAAATAAATTGAACATAAAAAATAAGATTATTTTGTTATTTTTTATAAAATTTGTAAAAATTCTTCAATCAAGTAATGGATTTATTTTAATCTTTAGTTTTAGATAGCCTTTTAAGCAAAATAATATATTAATTTTAATAATAATATGCACATAATTTATATACAAGAATTGAACCAAATACACTATCTACAAATAAGTATTTGGACACTTTCGAATTTTTACGTTTTGTCAAATATCAAGAAAAAATCTTTAGGAATCATCTTGAAATTTTGGTAGGGTAAAGAACATGTTATACCTCAAGTTCGTGTGACGTTATTTATTTTAGCAAAAGTTGTGTCTTGAAGAGTTCTTCAAGACACAACTTTTTTTTCTAGAAAGAAAAAAAAAAAACTCTTCAAACTCTAGAAAAATGGGTACTAGTAAAAAATTAAGCAAAAAGCTTTCAATCACCCTGTAAAAAGAATGCTTTAAATGTGTTTTGGCTGTAGCGTGTGATTATGAGGATTCCTCTCATCATCTGTGTAAATTTTTATAAGGCTATACCATATATTCATGGAGATATAACGATTTGATGTTTCTACACGTTTTTGAGGTCCCCCCTGAATTCATATTTACTATTTTTGCGATGATATATGTGTGCGTGTATGTGAGTGAACACGATAGCGTCTAAACACTTTGTTCGAATAAGCTGAAAGTTGATACGTATCTTATAGATCACCATAGCACGAACCCTATCGATTTTGGTGAATCTAGCACTTATAGTTTTTTTACAGGGACACAAAAGAAAAATTCTTTATCATTATGGTCTATGGGTCCAAATTTTTTAAAGTTCTATAGTGTCTAAATGCCTTATTCGACTGAGCTGAAAATTTATACACATGTTATGAGTTGCTATCACACGAACGGTATACATTTTGTTGAATCTAGCGATTATAGTTTTTTTTATTTTTATTTTATTTTTATTTATTTACAGGGACACAAAGAAAAATTCTTTATCATTATGGTCTGTACGGGGCAAAATTTTTAAAACTGTGATAGCGTCTAAACGCCTTATTGAATTGAGCTGAAAATTTATACACATGCTATAAGTCACTGTTGCACGAAGTGAATAAATTTTGGGCAGAAAACGAAACAACAAAATAAAACAAAACACAATAAAAATTCTTTATCACTTTGGCCTATGGGCTGAAATTATTCAATTGCAATAGCGTCTAAATGCCTTTTCAGATTGAGCTGAATATTTATAACATGCTAAAGGTCACCTTTGTTCGAACTCAGGGGCGTAGCGAGGGGGGAGGGGGGCAGGCTGCCCCCCCAATTTTGAAGATAGATAATCCAGTCGGCCTAGAGGCAGATGTACCGATTGAAGTTTTTTTTTTTTTTTTTTTTTTTTTTCCAGTCGGCGTTTATTTCTAAAAAAATTTTTCAAATGGGAAGTATTTGACCGTCAGAGGAATCTCTCTTACACTATAGCTGTAACACTCAATACAAACCTTCCAGTAAACTTTTCAACAGATAATCCGATTGATCGCCTTGTAATAAGCTTTTATTTGAAGTTAGTTTTTTTAAATTTCGTACACGCCGAATTTTCTAGTCTATTCCAGGTTGAAAACTCGATAAAATTTGTTTTGCTTTCGGCTCTAAAGTTAAATAAAAGTATTCCAGTCGACCTATTGACAATATCCCGATTAAATTCTTTTGCTTTTGGCACCAAAGTTCAGTAAAAGTATTCTAGTCGGCCTGTTGACAGATAACCCAATTAAATTGTTTTGCTTTCAGCTTCGAAGTTCAATAAAAGTATTGAAGTCGACATATTGATAGATAACTCGATTACATTGGTTTGCTTTTGATATCGAAGTTCAATAAAATTATTCCAGTCCAATCGGCCTATTGACAGATAACCCGATTAAATTGTTTTGCTTTCGGCTTCGAAGTTCAATAAATACATTCCATAAGTTCACTATCCAACTTTTATTTGAATCAGTTTAGTACTTTAACAGTTATCGTGATGGCATATTTTCAAGTGGCTGCAACTTGGAAACAAGATGTTGGAACAAATTGTCCAGTGAACTTATCCAAGATAATTATATGATAACATCACTATTCATCTTTGGTTCGAATTGAATTAGAATTAAAAAAGTTATCATGTTTATAAATTTTCAAGTGGTAGCTTAATTTCAAGTTGCCTCGCTTAGTTTATAACAACCGCACTTTGTTAAAAATGGCAGATAAAGTTTATTAATAAAGTTGATTAAGACATAGATATGGTCTATATATGCACCAAAATTCAAATAAATTTGGAATACACTTTTTATAATTTGAATTTGAAATTTTCAAGTGGTCTCCACTTAAAAATAAAATGGTATAGCAACTTGGTTAAGAAACTCATCCATAATTTATTCATAAGATAAGTTAAGACACTGTCCAAATTTGGTTCAATTTGAAGTATTATTTCGGAAGTTATCGTGGTTTTAAATTTTGAAGTGGTAGCCTGATTTCAAGTGGCCCCGCTTAACTTAAGATATCCGCCACTTTAATAAAAATCGCAGATAAAGTTCATTAATAAAGTTCATTGAGACACTTATATGATCTATATATACATCAAAATTAAAAAAAATTCGGAATACGCTTTTTACAATTTGAATTTGAAATTTTCAAGTGGTCTCCACTTAAAAATAAAATGGTATAGCAACTTGTTTAACAAACTCATCTAAGATATCTATAAGATAAGTTAAGACACTGTCCAAATTTGGTTCGATTTGGAGTATTATTTCAGAAGTTATTGTGATTTTAAATTTTCAAATTGTAGCCTGATTTTTAGTGGCTCCGCTTAACTTAAGATATCAGCCACTTTAATAAAAATCGCAGATAAAGTTCATTAATAAAGTTCATTGAGACACTTATATGATCTATATATACATCAAAATTGGAATAAGCTTTTTACAATTTGAATTTGAAATTTTCAAGTGGTTTCCACTTGAAAATAAAATGGCGGAGCAACTTGGTTATCTGCCACTTTATTAAAAATGGTGGAAAAAGTTCATTAATAAACTTCCTTGAAACCCGTATGTGGTCTATATTTACATCAAATTCAAGCAAATCTTGCTTTAAATAGGCTTTTTTCAATGTTTTTTTGAAATATTCAAGTGGCTGCCACTTGAAAACAAAAAGTCGAAGCAACTTGGTTAACGAACTCATCCAAGATATTTATAAGATCAGTTCACTGTCCAAATTTAGTTCAATTTGGAGTATTATTTCGGGAGTTATCGTGATGACAAAATTCTCATTATAGATAGATAAACGAAGTGATTGCAATAGGACGATTTCTAAAGAAATCAATCTAAACAAGTCCTTCCGGCTTATTCGGAAGGGTAGGTTGATTTCTTTTTCCTTATCAAGTAGCCGTCATTTTGAAACAAAATGACGGCTACAAATTATTAATGCACTTGGTAGAAATATTGATGTAGGCTATGCACATATGGAGTTTTAAGCAAATCGGTTCCTAAATTCATTTTTATGTGAATTTAAAATTTTCAAGTGGCCGGCGCTTGGAAAAAAAAATGGTGGTTTAAGTTGACAAATATATGAAATGCATTTGTGAGATAAGTCTACTGTACACATATAGTACGAATTAATTCAAAATCTCAAAAGTCATTGTGTTGAAAATTTAAGTGGCTGCCACTTCGATCAAAATGGCAGAGAAAGTTGCTCATCTAACATATCGTTGCAAATTTGAAAATATTTTTTTTTTTTTTTTTTTTAGAAATTTTTTCAAAGAGGTTTAGAAAAATGTTAGTTTCCTGCATTTCTAGTTTGTTTTAGCATTAAAATAGCCTAATTTTTCCTTAAAAACGCATTAAAAAGATCCAGTAACGCAGGTAATGGATTTGGCGCCAAATTTGGCGACTTTTCCCCTCAGGCGACTTTTTTGGCTACTTTTGGCGAGAAAATACTTATTATCGATTTACCAAAGATGGACGCAATAACGTGATTGGTTCACGAGTTACGTGAATTTTCTAAATTTTTGTTGTTTGAATGATAAATTCATTTTTCAACTTTGATTTGAATTGATTAAGTATTTCTAAAGTTCCAGCAAACACATCGAAGATATTTGAAGCATAGGTTACTGTCCAACTGTGGTTTAAATCAGTGCCGTGTTTCAAAAGTTATTATTATGGCAAATTTTCAAGTGGCAGTCTAAGTGGCTGCGATTTGGAAAACAAAATAGCAAAACAACTTGCCCATTGAAATCATCCAGTATATTAATACGATAAGTTCATTCTCTAGTTCTAGTTTAAATTAAATCAGTATTTCAAAAATTATCGTCATAAGAAATTTTCAGGTGGCACCACTTGTAAAAAAAAGTGGAGTGAGATGCCCAGCGAACTCATCTGAGATATTTGAATGATAAATCCACTACCCAAATTTGATGCGAATTGATTCTGTATTACTAAAGTTACCATAATGACAAATTTTCAAGTGGCCGCCACTTGAAAATAAAATTGCGGATCAAGTCACCAAGTGAACTTATCCTAGATATTTGAACCAAAATTTCACTATCCAGCTTTTACTTGAATCAGTTTAGTATTTTAAAAGTTATCGTGATGGCATATTTTCAAGTGGCAGTGTGATTTCAAGTGGCTGGAACTTAGACACAAGATGTCGGGACAAGTTGCTTAGTGAAAACATTCAAGATAATTATATGATAATATCACTGTCAAAATTTTGTTCGATTTGAAGTATTATTTCAAAAGTTATCGTGATTTTAAATTTTCAAGTGAGAGCCTGATTTCAAGTGACCCCGCTTAACTTAAGATATCTGCCACTTTATTAAAAATGGCGGATATAGTTTATTAATAAACTTCATTGAGATCCTTATGTGGGCTGTATTTACATCAAAATTCAAACAATTTCGGAATACGCTTTTTACAATTTAAATCTGAAATTTTCAAGTGGTCTCCACTTGAAAACAAAATGGCGGAGCAACTTGGTTAACAAACTCATCTAAGATATATATAAGATATGTTAAGACACTGTTCAAATTTGGTTCCATTTGGAGTATTATTTCGGAAGTTATCATGGTTTTAAATTTTCAAGTGGTGGCCTGAATTCAAGTGGTCCCGCTTAACTTAAGATATCCGCCATTTTATTAAAAATGGTGGATAAAGTTCATTAATAAAGTTATTTGAGACACTTGTGTAATCGATGTATACATCAAACTTTTAAAAAATTCGGAATACGCTTTTTACAATTTGAATTTTAAATTTTCAAGTGGTCTCCACTTGAAAACAAAATAGCGGAGCAATTTGGTTAACAAATTCATCTAAGTTATTTATAAGATAAGTTAAGACACTGTCCAAATTTGGTTCAATTTGGAGTATTATTGCAGAAGTTATTGTGATTTTAAATTTTCAAGTGGTAGCGTGATTTCAAGTGGCCCCGCTTAACTTAAGATATCCACCACTTTATTAAAAATGACGGAACATCATTGAGACCCTTATGTGGTCTATATTTACACCAAATTTCAAACGAATTTGGAATACGCTTTTTACAATTTGAATTTGAAATTTTCAAGTGGTCTCCACTTGAAAACAAAAGGGCGGAGCAACTTGGTTAATAAACTCATCTAAGATATTTATAAGATAAGTTAAGACACTGTCTAAATTTGGTTCGATTTGGAGTATTATTTCGGAAGTTATAGTGATTTAAAATTTTCAAGTGGTTGCCTGATTTCAAGTGGTCCCGCTTAACTTAAGATATACCACTTCATTAAAAATGACGGATAAATTTCATTAATAAACCTCATTGAGACCCTTATGTGGTGTATATTTACGCCAAATTTCAAACAAATTCGGAATACGCTTTTTACAATTTGAATTTGAAATTTTCAAGTGGTCTCCACTTGAAAACAAAATGGCGAAGCAACTTGGTTAATAAACTCATTTAATATATTTATAAGATAAGTTAAGACACTGTCTAAATTTGGTTCGATTTGGAGTATTATTTCTGAAGTTATAGGGATTTTAAATTTTCAAGTGGTAGCCTGATTTCAAGTGGTCCCGCTTAACTTAAAATATCTGCCACTTTATTAAAAATGGCGGATAAACTTCATTAATAAACTTCATTGAGACCCTTATGTGGCCTGTATTTACATCAAAATTCAAGCAAATCTTGCTTTAAATATGCTTTTTACAATGTCGGTTTGAAATTTTCAAGTAGTTGCCACTTGAAAACAAATAGTCGGAGCAACTTGGTTAGCGAACTCATCCAAGATATTTATAAGATTAGTTCACTGTCCAAATTTGGTTCGATTTCGAGTATTATTTCGGGAGTTATCGTGATGACAAAATTTTCATTATACAGTCGGCTGCAAAATTATTCGAGCACTAGCCAATAATTCCTATATTTAAAAAGTACACTTAAGACTGTTTTGCTAAGTAAATCCTTGTCGAATCATGTTCTTAGACTGATTAAGAACATGACTCGACAAGGATTTATTTAACAAAGCTGTTTTAAGTGTACTTTTTTTTGGCAAGGATTATTGCTAGTGCTCGAATAATTTTGCAGCCGACTGTAGATAGATAGATAGATAGATAGATAGATAGATAGATAGATAATATAGATAAACGAAGTGATTGCAATAGGTCGATTTTTAAAGAAATCAACCTAAAATGCTAAAAAGAAAATAAGCCCCATAAAGGTTTGTCTTTTAACACTTTCCAACAAAGTTTAAAATTCTTTATGATGTCGATTTGTCGCTTGTCAGTCTATCTGTTCATACTCTAACGTCCGTAAACACTTTAATTTTTAGGTTGATTTCTTTAGAAATCGACCTATTGCAATCACTTCGTTTATCAATATATATATATACTAGCAGGCTTTGCCCGCTTCGCTGGACATTAAACTTAAATAAGTTGTCAAAATCCCATATCTTTATTAATAACCTAAGTTCTCGCTGTGATTGGTACAGGTTTTCTCGCTCGCAAAGTGAGGAGTCTGGGTCTCCAATGTCTTCGGCACAACTTACCCACTTCTTACTTCCCCTTCCTCAGCGGGTGAGTTCGAAGTTTTGGAAAATCACACTAATGTATATAATGCGTACACTTAATCAATATCCGCACACCAAAATTCGCCATTCTAAGATAATTCAAAGCGAATTCAAACGGAAAGACATGTTTTTACACATGTTTATTGGGAACAACTTCAGTATAACCCCACAACGATATTTGGCGATTTTTTTGTTGGCGATTATGGCTAAATCATAAATCTAAAAATCATAAATCATATATGATAAATGATAAAATCATAATCTAAATTAGAAATCATAAAACATAAAATCATAAATCAAAAATAAACAACATATTAGGCTGCCATATTATATCGCAAACAGTCCAGAACAACATCGTTATCCTTCAAAACTGTGCCAAAGAAAAATCGCCAAATTCAGCTGTGGGGTTATACTGAAGTTATACCGTTTATTGCCCTCCGACTCCGAGAATGGGGGGGGGGGATTTCGAATTTCGTGAAATCCAGTTACAATAAGTGCCGGATGCAAACAAACAATTTACGCACCAAATTTCGTGACCACAGAAGTCTTTAATAGAAAATATTATAAATAAATAAATACAAAACGCACAGGCTATCTCAATTGTGTAATTAAAGATCTTGGCGAGAAACGTCCAAGCTACTTTGGTTCCGAATTTCAAATTGTGCCAAAGGGATCCAATACTAAAGCTGTTCCATGCACAAAATAAATAAATAAATAAAATAAAGTAAAATAATAAAATAAAATAAAAACTCTTTTCTGATATTTACAAAATAAAAATAAAAAATCTTGATAAAATACAAATTATAATCATTTACAATTAAGAGGAGAACATAAAAAAAAACTTCATAAGGTACATAGTAACAACAAAAAATTTTGTTTTACTGCAGGAAAGAAAAGTACTGCTTAATTAAATAAAAATATTAAACTAATGCCAAATATCTCCATGAAAATATTTATCCACGTGCAAATTCCTCATTTAAAAGAAAATCACCAACTTTTGTAGGTATTTTTCTCTCTAATTTTTATTATTCACGTAAAATTAAAAATATTTCATTTTATTTCTGGAAAATAAAAAAATATATAAATGCCTATATATAAATATAAAACCTTTTACCGAATCTGGGTTAAAAACGGAAAAAGGGTAAAATAAATTAGAAATATCAGACCTATATTTATAAATTTGATACCAAATGAAAGGGGCGATTTTTCTGAATCCAGGGGTGCAAACAGTTTTTCGATGCGACAATTAGATTTTAAAAAAATAACTAAAGTATGAAATTTAACTGGCAACGGAAAAACATAAAAAGGGAAAAATAAATTAGAAGTATCAGACCTATCGTTACAAATTCAGTACCAAGTGAAAGTGGTGATTTTTCTGAATCTTAGGGTGTAAACAGTTTTTCGATATGACAATTAGATTTTTTAAAATTAACTAAAGTATGAAACTTAGATGGCAACACTTTCAATCTTTTCATAATTTGTAGTGCGAATCACGTGAATAAAAAAGTCTTTAACTTAAAAATTTATTTTTATATTTTATTTTTCCATTCAAAGCGTTTTAGTGAAAAAATATTTATGGCGCATGCGTAGGTGTTTTTTACCCACAATTTAAACACTAATCATAATTTTGAAAATTTCTATAGATATAATTTTAAGTTGGGTGAAGACCTAAGTTTCTGCCAAGCGCCGTTGAATTCCGTCCAGCCGTTCTCGAGTGATGCCCGGACAAACGTATTTTAGTCTTTTACCCCCCAGGAAGGAATGGGGGGGGGGAATTTCTGAAAAGTTGATAGATATAATTTTAAGTTGGGTGAAAACCTAAATTCCTGCCAAGCGCCGTTGAATCCGCCCAGCCGTTCTCAAGTGATGCCCGGACAAAAAAAAAACGACATACGGACACGATGACACACACACACACACACAGGCAAAATTTTCTGAAGTCATTTTCGACTTTCATGGGGTGTGAAACGTGAAGATATCGCAAAATTTTTCGATTCTGACAAATTTACAGACAAAAGTCTGATTTTATTAATATAGACTAGCAGGCTTTGCCCGCTTCGCTGGACATTAAACTTAAATGAGTTGTCAAAATCCCATACTTTTATTAATAACCTAAGTTCTCGCTGTGATTGGTAGAGGTTTAATCGCTCGCAACGTGAGGAGTCTGGGTCCCCACTGTCTTCGGCACAACTTACCCACTTCTTACTTCCCCACCCTCAGCGGGTGAGCTCGAAGTTTTGAAAAATCCCACTAATGTGCATAATGCGTACACTTAATTAATATCCACACACGAAAATTCGCCATTCTAAGATAATTCAAACTGAAAAACGTTTTTACACATGTTTATTGCCCTCCGACTCCGAGAAGGTGGGGGGGGGGGGGGGGATTTCGAATTTCGTGAAATCCAGTTACAATAAGTGCCGGATGCATACAAACAATTTACACACCAAATTTCTTTAATAGAAAATATTATAAATAAATAAATACAAAAAGCACAGCTTTAGTATGGGAATTTAAATATTTTAAGCCATTTTTGCGATGAACTGAATTGGCTATCTCAATTGTGTAATTAAAGATCTTGGCGAGAAACGTCCGAGCTACTTCGGTGCCGAATTTCAAATTCTGCCAAAGGGATCCAATACTAAAGCTGCTCCATATCGAATCTGGGTTGAAAACGGAAAAAGGGTAAAATAAATTAGAAATATCAGACCAATATTTATAAATTTGATACCGAATGAAAGGGGCGATTTTGCTGAATCCAGGGGTGCAAACAGTTTTTCGATGCGACAATTAGATTTTTAAAAAATAACTAAAGTATGAAATTTAATTGCCAACGGGAAAACGGAAAAGGGGAAAAATAAATTAGAAATATCAGACCTATCATTACAAATTCAGTACCAAATGAAAGATGTGATTTTTCTGAATCCTGGGGTGTAAACAGTTTTTCGATACGACAATTAGATTTTTTAAAATTAACTAAAGTATGAAACTTAGATGGCAACACTTCATTTCAATCTTTTCACAATTTGTAGTGCGAATCACGCGAATACAAAAGTCTTTAACTTAAAAATTTATTTTTATATTTTATTTTTCCATTCAAAGCATTTTAGTGAAAAAATATTTTTGGCGCATGCGCAGGCGTTTTTTACCCACAATTTAAACACTAATCATAATTTTGAGAATTTCTATAGATATAATTTCAAGTTGGGTGAATACCTAAGTTTTTGCCAAGCGCCGTTGAATTCCGTCCAGCCGTTCTTGAGTGATGCCCGGACAAACGTGTTTTAGTCTTTTACCCCCTAGGGGGGAACGGGGGGGAATTTCTGAAAAGTTGATAGATATAATTTTAAGTTGGGTGAAGACCTAAATTCCTGCCAAGCGCCGTTGAATTCCGTCCAGCTGTTCTCAAGTGATGCCCGGACAAAAAAAGCAGCATTCAGACACGATGACACACACACACACACACAGGCAAAATTTTCTGAAGTCATTTTCGGCTTTCATGGGGTGTAAAACGTGAAGATATCGCAAAATTTTTTGATACCGACAAATTTACAGACAAAACTCTGATTTTATTAATATAGATATATATATACAGAGTGACAAGAAATAACTTGGACGAAGTTTCAAATGAAATATCTGTTACTACCATTAAAGTTATAAATTTATTTCATTAAGTATTGATCCTAGAAAGTGGCTAAACAGTTGTAAGTAAGTTAGTTGTGATAACCATTGTGGTTAACAAACGATATGCCATACTTAAATTACATATGCAAGGAAAGAAACAATATGAAATTGTTCAACTATCCGCGATTGTAATGAAATGCTCGCCCTCTGGTGGGCTAAGGTGAAATTACAATAAACATGGTTTAATTCGAATTCCATACAGCCGCCATTGCTTCACGATATTTAGTTTCACATATATTTATAGAATAAAAATGAATAAATACGGTAAAAAAGATAACACATACTGTTGTGTGCTACAATCTAACTCCAAAGGATCAAGAAATCCAGAATTGAGCTTCCATTTATTTCCAAATGACAAATTTAAAATTTCAGTTGCTTCGGCTAATGGAAGTAAAGAATTAATCAGATGATTTGAAACTAATATTTGTTCAGCTTCAGTTAAAATCTACTTCCGATCGAACTTTGAAGAAACTGAAATATTTTTTTCCAAAAGCAATCAATTTTCCATGATGTAATGGCGGAATATTAAGTAGAATAACAAAAAGAACACTAATGGAACACACGTGGCTATAATGTTTACTAACAACTGCAGTGTTGAGAAAGCGCCATCTATCGATCATTACAATCGCGGATTGAAAGTGCCTAAGCAGATGGTTTCAAACACAATCAAAAGGTTTAAAGAACTCGGACATGATGGTGATAGGCCAGAAAGAGGAAGAAAGCGCACAGTTAATACATCAAGAAACCGGAAAGTTATCAAAAATCGAGTTCAACGAAATCCTAGGATTTCAATGAGAAAGGTTGCTAGAGATATGAAGATCAACAGAGAAACTGCACGTTTGATGGCAAGAGTAGAGCTTGGTCTTCACCCTTACAAAATGAAAGAGGCATAAAAGCTAACAGCAGAGAACAAACACACATGATTTCGAAGGTGTAAAGAACTGTTAAAGCGGGACGCAGGTGATCGATGGCAAACATTTGTCTTCACAGATGAGAAACCGTTCTCTATTGAACAAGCTCAAAATAGCCATAATGATAGAGTTTGGTCAACAAAAGCACCTGGACCTTCTTGCATTGTTGAACGGCGTCAAAGACCCCAATCTGTAATGTAATGGTTTGGAGTGGGATATGTGCTAGTGGGAAAACACCACTTGTTTTTGTTGATCAAGGAATAAAGATTAGCCAACAAACATATCGCAAACTCATTTTGGAAGATGTTGTCTTACCTCGGTCGTAAAAATTCTTTGGAAACAAAAGATGGACCTTCCAACAGGATTCTGCACCTGCACACAGAGCTAAACGCACTCAAGATTTGTGCAAGACAAATTTTCCTGACTTCATTGGAGCTCAAGAATTGCCACCGTATTCCCAAGATTTGATCCCAATCGATTATTCTGTTTGGTCTATCTTGGAGACAAGGGTGCGTGCTAAACCTAATAAAAGTTTGGCATCCATAAAGAAATCCTTACGCAAGGAATGTTATAAAATATCAGTAAGTGAGTTGCGGCCCATAGCCGAAAATTTTGTGACACGTTTAAAGCTCCGTATTAAGGCTAAAGATATCCATTTTGAAAATTTGTAAATATATTAGACAAAATAATGTATTCATATTTATTTTGAAGTTTGGTCGCAATATTTTCATCTATATATTAATAGGCAAGCATAAAATTTGTTGTCCCTTTTTAACATATTAATTATGGGAGTAGAGGGTTGAAAATGGTATCATTCGAAAGGTATATGGTTAGCCGGAAGGTGCGAATACAAATATTATTTTCTTACGATGTCAAGAAGGTATTTAAAAATACATTTATTTTTTATGCATTTTCCCCCATTTTTCCCTTTTATACACGTATTCCTTCACATTAAAAAATACCTAAAAGTAGAAAGTTGTTAAACCTGGCAATTTCATAAAGCTCAAATAAAACCATAGACACAGTAGTTTGTATAATGTAGCATCACTATACGCAAGCGAAGTGATGACGTCACTGTCTGTCCATGGAGCCATGTAAAAGATTTTCTATTTTAATTGTCCATTGAGTTTTTTGTAAAAAATTATTAAAAAATAACGGAAATTATCTGCCGATTTTAATTCCGATATTTGAGTATCCGCGATTGTAATGAAATGCTCGCCCTCTGGTGGGCTAAGGTGAAATTATCACACCACTGATAGCTTTCACGCTGAAACAATGATAGAACAAGAAAGAACACTAATAAATACACGTGTGGCTATTATATTTACTAACAACTGCAGTTGGGAAAGTGCCATCGATCGATCATTACAAACGCGGATAGTTATATATAAGTTACTGTCTACATGTGTTTGATTGAGTTATTTTTTCTGTAAAATTGATAAAATTTTAATTTAAAATCACAAAACTCCAGAAAAAAAATGGCAAACTTCCAGTTTCGAATGCAAACATAAACATTTCATTTCAAAGGGTGATATTTAAACAATAAATATTGAACTAATATACTAAATAAAAGGAAAATGGATTTGTTACTAACTGCTGCATGTATAAGTAGACGATACGGAAAAAATTCCGATTTACGTTTTTTGCTGAATTTACATGTTTTGAGCTTTCTTTACGTTTCAATTAACTGAAATTGGCTACTTATTTTTTAAAAAAGTGTCTTTATTGCTAGCTTTTGTCGGTAGAAGAAGCAAGTAGAAGATACATAAAAGCTTTTGATTTCCGGTTTTCGATGAATTTACACGTTTTGAGATTTCCTTGCATTTTAATTAAGTGAAATTAGTGAAATTGACTACTTATTTTTATTTTTTAAAAAGTGGATTTATTATTCTTTCCTCTGCATATATAAGTAGAAAATATAAGATTCAGAAATGTTTTAGATTTTCGTTTTTCGATAAAGTTACACGTTTTGAAATTTCCCGAACTCAATTCGACCATTTTTGAAAAATATCTTTTTTTTTTTTTTTTTTTCTTTTTTCAAACACTGTACTTTATGAACCAATCGAATTAATTTAACAGAATTTGATTAATTGGTTGGACCTTGGTCTGGCATGGTGATGGTACCTATTAGCTTCTGGGCTGTATCACACAACAAGGGGCGTTTTCACGTTGCGATTTTCTCTCATTTCAGGAAAGGCTAACATCTACAGAGAGAAATAGTTATATTAAGTAAAACTCTGCTGATTCAGTTAGAGTGAATATTGGCAAACAATTGCCGCAGCTGCGTTGCAATTGCATTCCGTTTAGGACAAGGCAATATCTTTGCTTTGCCTCGCTTTGCAAAAAAAATGGTCGAGTTTCGACCACTGGGCGATACTAGTTAGCATTAAAGTTATAATGTATCATGTGTGTCCAAGTTATTTCTTGTCACCCTGTATATATATATATATATATATATATATATATATATATTAGGAAAATTTTGTCATCACGATAACTTCCGAAATAATACTCCAAATCGAACCAAATTTGTACAGTGAACTGATCTTATAAATAATCTTGGATGAGTTCGTTAACCATGTTGCTCCTACATTTTGCCTTCAAGTGGCAGCCACTTGAAAATTTCAAACCGACATTGTAAAAAGCATATTCAAAGCAAGATTTGCTTGAATTTTGATGTAAATACACGCCACATAAGGGTCTCAATGAAGTTTATTAATGAAGTTTATTCGCCATTTTTAATAAAGTTGCAGATATTTTAAGTTAAGTGAGACCACTTGAAAATTTAAAATCACTGTAACTTCCGAAATAATACTCCAAGTCCAAATCGAACCAAATTTAGACAGTGTCTTAACTTATCTTATAATTATGTTAGATGAGTTTATTAACCAACTTGCTCCGCCATTTTGTTTTCAAGTGGTGACCACTTGAAAATTTCAAATTCATATTGTGAAAAGCGTATTCCGAATTTGTTTGAAATTTGATGTAAATATAGACCACATAAGGGTCTCAATGAAGTTTATTAATGAAATTTATCTATCATTTTTAATAAAGTGGTAGATATCTTAAGTTAAGCGGGGCCACTTGAAATCACGCTACCACTTGAAAACTTAAATCACGATAACTTCTGAAATAATACTCCAAATCGAACCAAATTTGGACAGTGTCTTAACTTATCTTATCACACTGTGAACTTATATTTTAGATGAGTTTGCTAATCACAGTGCTCCTCCATTTTGTTTTCAAGTGGAGACCACTTGAAATCACACTGCCACTTGAAAATATGTCATCACCATAACTTTTAAAATACTAAACTGATTCAAATAAAAGTTGGATAGTGAACTTATGGTTCAAATATCTTGGATAAGTTCACTTGGTGACTTGATCTGCAATTTCATTTCCAAGAGGCGGCCACTTGAAAATTTATGATTATGGTAACTTTAGTAACACTCAACCAATTTCCATTAAATTTGGGTAGTGGATTTATCATTCAAATATGTCAGATAAGTTCGCTGGGCATCTCACTCCGCTTTTTTTTCCAATGAGTGTCACTTGAAAATTTCTTATGACGATAATTTTTGAAATACTGATTTAATTTGAACTAAAGCTGGACAATGAATTTATCATACAGTCGGCTGCAAAATTATTCGAGTAATAGCAATTATCCTTGCCAAAAAAAAAGTACACTTAATACAGCTTTGTTAAATAAATCCTTGCCGAGTCATGTTCTTAATCAGTCTAAGAACATGATTCGTCAAGGATTTACTTAGCAAAACAGTCTTAAGTGTACTTTTTAAATATAGGAATTATTGGCTAGTGCTCGAATAATTTTGCAGCCGACTGTACAAATACATTGGAGGATTTCGCTGGGCAAGTTGTTTCGCCATTTTGTTTCCAAGTAGCAGCCACTTAGACTGCCACTTGAAAATTTGCCATAACAATAACTTTCGAAACACTGCACTAATTCGAACCGCAGTTTGATAGTGGACCTATGTTTCAAATATCTTGGATGGGTTGCTGGGCAACTTGCTCCACTATATTGTTTCCAAGTGGTGGCCACTGAAAATTTTTATCACGGTAACTTTTGAAAATACTTAATCAATTCAAACCAAAGTTGAAAAGTGGATTTATCATTCATTTTCGGTGGGGAATTTTATTTCCGAGTTGCGTTCACTTGAACGCTGCCACTTGAATCTTTGTTATCGCGATAATTTTGAAATACTGAGTTTATTCGAACCAAAGTTGGACAGTGGACTTATTTTGCAAATATTGTTGCTTACTTGGGGGGTTCGTAAGTTGTCCGAGAATGAAAGGCGAAACTTGCAAAAGTTCAGTAGTTTATTTACAGAAAATTCCAGAAGAATACAGGTCGGTTCAACTTCAGTTTCACCAGTAAACACACCTTAAATAACAGCTGTCAATAGCAAATTCGCAGTTCAAACTGTATCAAAGCATTAACATAAAGTAAGGCTCATTCAAAGAGGCTCAGAACTCCTTTAAAAGCAATGCAAGCGTCTGGCGAAACTCAACTGCGACTGACTGACTTGGCACGTTCGGCCACCTTTTATACCCCTTTATCGAACCCAGAAAATTTTAGAAATTTAACGTAACTCGTTAACCAATTACGTTACAGCGTCCATCTTTGATATATCAATAGTTAGGATTTTCTCGCCAAAAATGTCGCCAAGGGGGGAAAAGTCGCCAAATTTGACTCCAAATCCATTGCCTGGCTTATTGAAGCTTTTTAATGCGTTTTTAAGGGGAAATTAGGCTGTTTTTACTCTAAAACAAACTAGAAATGCAAAAAATTAACAATTTATCAACTTACTAAGCCTCTTTGAAAGAATTTACAACAATAATAATAATAATAATAACAATAATAATAATAAATAAAAATAAATAAACAAAATAAAAATAGAATTATTTACAAATTTGCAACAGTATCTTAGATTAGTTCACTGAGCAACTTTCTCTGCCATTTCGATCCACTTAATTTTTCAACACAATGATTTTTGAGATTCTGAATTAATTCGAACTAAATTTGTACAGTAGGCTTATCTCACAAATGCATTTGATATATTTGTTAACTTGGTCCACCATCTCGTTTCCAAGCGCCGGCCACTTGAAAATTTTAAATTCACATAAAAAGGTATTTATGAACCGATTTGCTTAAAACTCCATATGTGCATAGCCTACTTCAATATTTCTTTCTACCAATTCCATTAATAATTGATAAGGAAAAAGAAATCAACCTTTCCTTCCGAATAAGCCGGAAGGACTTGTTTTCTTGTTGATATATTTATTTAATTTCACTTTCGCGTGAATACTTTTGAAAATGGTATCGGTGGCATGACTATGTATTGTATATAGGAATGCGCAGAACATGAATGCATTGCGTTCTAAAAGAGATACATTTTCATAAATCATATTCAAATACCTTTATACTACACAAATCAAAATGGAATCGACATATACTTTTGCACACACGCACCAAAAAAAAAAAAAAAAAAATCTTCTAGGGTCAATACGATTTACAGGGCCACACAAAAATATTCAGATACATAAAGAATTGGGATTGGAAAGCTCTGCAATTGCATTTATACTAGGCTTTATTAACATTTTTCACAAATGTTTAAGCGTGATTATTAATTCATCAAAATTTTCTGTCTGTCTTGGTGTTAGTTTCTCCGCCCGCATACTAATTTCCATTAGTATTTAAAGAATGTCTTGAAACTAATTTATGTTAACTCGATGGGTTATACTATACATCTTCAGTATGACACACGGCTATAGGATGAAAAACAAGATAGGGCAGCCGGATCGGAAACTGGAGCTTTCTATTCCACAGCCGAGTTACAGCGTCTAGAATAAACAGTATGGAAAGCGGCGAATAAAATTGTACTAAAAAAATTAAGCCTGTCACCAGATGTCATTGTAATCGAAGCTAGTGTCACGACAACAAAACCGAGACTCCCTGTTGGTTAATTATATGCTTAGATCACTTGATTAAACTTACGAAACTGGAAAAAGCCAATCAGGTCTTCGATTTGAGCAATAGCTTCGATGACAGCGACATCTGGGTAAGCTTAATTTTTGTAGCATCTTTTTAACATCACGGTTATACAGTCGGCTTCAAAATTATTCGAGCACTAGCCAATAATTCCTATATTTAAAAAGTACACTTAAGACTGTTTTGCTAAGTAAATCCTTGTCGAATCATGTTCTTAGACTGATTAAGAACATGACTCGACAAGGATTTATTTAACAAAGCTGTATTAAGTGTACTTTTTTTGGCAAGGATTATTGCTAGTGCTCGAATAATTTTGCAGCCGACTGTAGGCGATTGCCACACTGTTTATTCTAGACGCTGTAGCCGAGTGGAGGTAAACGATCCGATCGCCGCCTAGTGTAGTATCTTTGAAACTTATCGGAAGAAAGTGAAAGCCCACACCTTCGGCTTCTGTCATCATCCGATTTCCGAGAACGACCAATGAACCGCTACAAATTTAAACAAACACGCTGATTGGTAGATTGTTAAGATCTGTTCGCCCTCTATCTGTAAGATGAAAATTGCTACTTTTCCGTAGCATTCGTAATATATCCTAAACTCTTAATCCGTGGTATGACATGACCACATTTGATGAAACCATGGAAGCATCTGCGCAAGCGCTAACTAAACGAGTCCAATCATGAAATATGCAAGCGAAGTGATGACGTCACTGACCATCCGTGGATGCAAGAAAATTATTTCCTATGTTAATCGTCCATTGTATTTTTTGTAAAAAATTATTAAAAATCTAGGAAAATTATTTCCCGATTTTAATCCCCATATTTGGCCATAGATATGTATTAGTTATCGTGTGCATGCGTTAGACTGAGTTATTTTGCTTTCAAATTGACAAAATTTTAATTTTGAATTTCAAGACTCTGTTGTCCTTGGTGTTTTTTGAACTTGGCGATCAAAAATGTAATATGAAATTTTTAATCTCTTCTTTTTATTTACTGTTTATGATAATTCCATGAAGCTAGAGAACCTTTCTAGCTTCATGGATAATTCTAATACGCAAGCGAAGTGTGACGTCACTGACCGTCCGTGGATGCAAGAAAAATATTTCCTATGTTAATCGCCGATTGAATTTTTTGTAAAAAATTATTAAAAATCGAGGAAAATTATTTCCCAATTTGAATCCCCATATTTGAGTATAGATACAGTCGGTAACAAAAGTGTCCGAACACTAGCAAAAATTCCTATGTAAAAAAAGTACACTTCATACGGTTTTGTTAAATAAATCCTTGTCGAATCCTGTTCTGAGTCAGTGTAAGAACAGGATTCGATAAGGATTTATTTAACAAAACCGTATGAAGTGTACTTTTTTTACATAGGAATTTTGGCTAGTGTTCGGACACTTTTGTTACCGACTGTATATATTAGTTATCCGCGTGTGTAATGATCGATAGATGGCGCTTTTTCAGTTTTTGTTGTTAGTAAATATTATAGCCACGTGTATTTATTATTGTTCTTTTTGTTAT
The DNA here is from genome assembly GCA_963930645.1 of Salticus scenicus. Lineage (NCBI taxonomy): Eukaryota > Metazoa > Arthropoda > Arachnida > Araneae > Salticidae > Salticus > Salticus scenicus. Next base: position 74,096,788 of record OZ005653.1, on the reverse strand, counting down.
TCTACTTAATATTCGTACTATAATTTCTCCGCCATTACATCATGGAAAATTGATTGCTTTTAGAAAAAAATAATTCAGTTTATTCAAAGTTCGATCTGAAGTAGATTTTTAACTGAAGGTGAACAAATATTAGCTTCAAATCATCTGATTAATTCTTTACTTCCATTAGCCGAAGCAACTGAAATTTTAAATTTGTCATTTGGAAATAAATGGAAGCTTAATTCTGGATTTCTTGGTCCTTTGGAGTTACACTGGAGCACACAACAGTATGTGTTATCTTTTTTACCGGATTTATTCATTTTTATTCAATAAATATATGTGAAACTAAACATTGTCATGCAATGGCGGCTTAATGAAAGCCGAATTAAAGCATGTTTATTGTAATTTCACCTTATCCCACCAGAGGGCGAGCATTTCATTACAATCGCGGATCGTGTGCATGCGTTAGATTAATTATTTTTGCTGTAAAATTGATAAAATTTGAGTTTTAAATTTCAAAACTCTGTCGTCCTTGGCGTTTTTTTTATTTTTTATTTTTTATTTATTTGGCGATTAAAAGTGTATTACGAAAGTATTTCGTAATATGTATTGTACGAAATATTGTTTCATATTATTCATTACTCTCTTAATATAAATTCTTAAAAAAAAAAAATGATTTTTGAAAGCAGTTAAATATATTCACCAGATAAGTTGGCGATATTTTTTTTTTCCACCAAGGATGTCAGATATGAAATCTATTCCGCTGCATCATATTAGTATCTTATATCAGACACTTTATTTAGACATTTGAAAACAAATTTGACTTCAAATTATGGTAGAATATTTATCATTTTCCTTTTAATTAGTATATTAGTTGAATATTTATTGTGTAAATATCATCCTTTGGAATGAAATGTTTATGTTCTCAATCGAATATGGAAGTTTGCATTTTTTTTTTTTTTCTGGAGTGTTGAAATTTAAAATTCAAATTTTATCAATTTTATAGCAAAATCAACTTAACCTAATCTCAACTTTAACGCAAGCACACGATAACTAATACATATCTATACCTAAATATGGGGATTGAAATCAGGTAATCATTTCCCTCTATTTTTAATAATTTTTTACAAAATATCCATTGGACGATTAACATAGGAAATATTTTTCTTGCATCCACGGACGATCGGTGACGTCACACTTCGCTTGCGTATAGGAATAAGGCTCCTACATATACGAGCTGGCGCATCAGGCATTTTGTTGCCTTAGGGTTGTCACGTGTACCCAGAGTGTTTCTCTGATAAACAAACGACAAACATTTTTTTTTATCGTCTTACGTTACTTTAAAGTAACTTGTTTTATTATATTTCATAAATTTAGCTAAGTTAACTATGATATGGAAGTTTGTTTAGCGATAAACTGCTATAATCATTCAAGAATTGAATATAAAGTGTTCACAGACCTTCTATTACAGTGTATTTGAGTTTTGACGACATTTTGTGAAAGAAACAGAAACCGCCCTAACAACACGTCTTACCCTAGTACATCCATAGGATATCCTCAGAATAAAATGGCATCCTGAGAATGTACTGTGAAAAAAAAATGTGTTTTTGGAAACATTATTGTTGCTTATTTCTCTTATCTTGACCGGATTAGCTTCAGATCAAGTTTTCTTAAAATCATTAGGGAAGCGATAAGGACGCCAAGCGGGAATGCTGCCTTCTTCAGAGGCAAAAAAATGGCGGTGATGCGCCGACCTATTATTTTATTTAGGGGCTCTATATAGGGGTGACAGTCAACTGACTCGGAGAAAATGAGCAATAACAGAGCACGGAATTGCTGGATGTTTTCCAAATTTCAAGCTGGCATCCCTCCAACATTTTGGACGCGTTCTCACTACTAGTTTTAGGATATGTGGCTGCACTGTACCATATTTTTTAATAGTGAATCGTTTGCAATCTTTTTTCCGATTAAATCATAGATATAGTAATATATATAGATCTATTATCCCCATGTTATCGAGCAAAAAAAATTTGATGCCGAAAAAAGTTCTAAAATCAGCCATTAGAGAGTATTGAAAAAAAGAATAAAAAGAAAAATGAATTTGTAACTGTATCTGGAGTTTTTCATTCACCTTTAGTAAATAAATTATTCATAAATTTTACTTACTAAATTATCCGTGTGTATTCCTGTGTGTGATTTACTCGGGGAAAGGCAGTCATTAGAGTGACTTTTCCCGAAAAAAAAGGTATCACTTTTTCCCTCTCGCTGATCAATCTATGTCTTATTACAAATTACTATATGGGTTAAATAATTAAAGTTAAATATTTAAAAAAGGAAAAAAAAAAAAAAAAGGGAACAACTACAGCGTCTAGAATAAACAGTGTGGCAATCGCCTATCCGCGATTGTAATGAAATGCTCTCCCTCTGGTGGGCTAAGGTGAAATTACAATTAACATGCTTTAATTCGGCTTTATCAAGCCGCCATTGCTTGCCGATGTTTAGTTTCACATATATTTATTAAATAAAAATGAATAAATCCGGTAAAAAAGATAACACATACTGTTGTGAGTAGGACTGGGCGATGTAGCGATTCTATAAATCGATTTATCTTCCATCTAATATCGCGATACAGAGATAAATCGATTTAACACTGATTTAGAAAAAACCTCCTCCCTATCCCTTCCTACATATACAAGTCTTTTAATCAACAATATATTGAACGAAAAGTGGTGCTGCTACTACTCATCTTCTGCAACTTCCTATATGGCTATAACTCAACATCTATTGCTTAAAATTACGTCAAACTACATGTGTAAAATTTTTATACAGGAAAGTTATGTTGATTAACATTTCTGAATGGTTAACATTACACTGTAAAAAATGTCCTATTTGCTGCCGGAAATTTTCTATAATTACAAAAAATACGTTCTGACAACGTAATTTTTTCGTAAATTACGCGTATTTTCTGAAACTATTGAGAATTTCTGGCAGCAAATAGTACATATTTTTTAGAATGTAGGGGGCATTATAAATATTGATATTAGAGAGTGTTTTTAATGGCCGGTGGCACAATTGTTTTTGCTGTGTGCGTTGCCGATTTTTTTGCAGCACTTGTGCCTACTTTGTTCGCTCGACGAAGGGTTGTTTTTTTTATTTCGACTCGAAACAATTGTTGCTAGTTTTTTGCATTTTATGGTGTTTATTTAAAGTTTTAACAAAGTACTTTTCAACCCTAGTCCTCTAATGCACTTGTGTTATTGTTAGTTTTTATAGGATCCTTTTTTTTTTCTTTTAATTGTTTAACGCTTTTTTTGTGTGTGTGTTCCTGATATATGATGGAATATTGAACTTTGTATTTTGATTTATAAAAGCTGTCTTTTACCACAGTCAGTTAATTAAATTTCTGCTTTCTTAAAAAAAAAAAAAAAAAAAATCCAAGTCTATGATAAATTCTACGTGGTATTTTTAAACCCTGTCCAGTTAGTAAATGATAATAATTTAGCAAAAAAAATTTTGAAAGCTGATTCCCAAATTTTTTATCATTTTACTAAAAATTATCAAATTTTCTGCTTTTTTTGGGTCATATTGCCGAAATACGTTATATTTGGCGGTCAATATCCATTTTGTCTGTAGGATTAAACCACACATCATTCTGAAAAAAAGAGTCAAGACCAATTCATTTGTTAGATGAAACATGTAGCAAAATTTGAAAAAGAAATTTAATTTTAAATGACGCGGAAAATTTTTTGAAAACTGTTTCTTTTTAATGGTATTTTTAAGTATAAGCATTGTAGATTAAATTAACTTCAGTAAAGTGATATTTGAAACTTATTAATGGTATTATAAAGAGCGTAATAAAAAGTACGTAATAAGTACGAACGTAATAAGGAGCACCATTAAAAGTTCTTGCGTACTTTCTTTAAAAATCCCCCCTTCTTAAAAAATACTGATAATAGAAGTGTCTGACAAAGCCAAATTATTGAAGAAATAATAATAATGTTGAACAGATATGTCGTATTGTATTAGGCAACTATTTTTTATCGTGATTTACTGTATTCTTAAGTATTGTAAAAAACAGATTTATTTTCTATTTGATTTAATGACAAAAATCTATATATTTATGTTAATATTTATTACAACAATGTATACTGTAACTGCCGAAAATAATTACTTATTACAAAAAGAAAGAAAATATTACTTAGCAAGCATATCCGCGATTGTAATGAAATGCTCGCCCTCTGGTGGGCTAAGGGGAAATTACAATAAATATGCTTTAATTTGAATTCCATCAAGCCGCCATTGCTAGCCGATGTTTAGTTTCACATATATTTATTGAATAAAAATGAATAAATTCGGTAAAAAAGATATCACATACTGTTGTGTGCTCCAGTGTAACTCCAAAGGACCAAGAAATCCTGAATTAAGCTTCCATTTATTTCCAAATGACAAATTTAAAATTTCAGTTGCTTCGCTAATGGAAGTAAAGAATTAATCAGATGATTTGAAACTAATATTTGTTCAACTTCAGTTAAAATCTACTTCCGATCGAACTTTGAATAAACTGAAATATTTTTTTTCCAAAAGCAATCAATTTTCCATGATGTAATGGCGGAGAAATTATAGTACGAATATTAAGTAGAATAACAAAAAGAACAAAAATAGATACACGTGGCTGTAATATTTACTAACAACAAGAGCTGAAAAAGCGCCATCTATCGATCATTACAAACGCGGATTGGAATCTCCGTAAAACCACAGGAAGTAAAAAAAAAAAAAAGCTTGGAACAGTTATTATTCATCTAAAATCGTATTTTCTTTTCTTCCCGATTTAGTATAGCTGCGCTTCGTCTGTCCTGTAGAATAAACGGAGCACACGACAGGACGATTTAAGCGCATCGCCACTGTAGTATCTCCTTTGAATGAAAAGCCGGCACGTAGAACAATTCATATTACTCTAAATCGTAAGGCGACTTTTTCACTTACAGTTAAATCGTTTTCGCTAAATCGATAAAACTTCCCTTCATGCATTAACTCACAAACGCGTCAAGGTAACTTGATGTCTGGCTAACATCGGATTTTTCCAATTCCATAACACTAAATCGATGTTGCATTACATCGCCTAATATCGTCATTCCGAAATTTCGTAATAGATGTTTTTTTAAATCGGATTGCCGATTTTAGCTATAAATCGATTTTTGCATTGCATCGATATCGATGTAACGCCCAGTCCTAGTTGTGAGCTACAGTGTAACTCCAAAGGATTAAGAAATCCAGAATTAAGCTTCCATTTATTTCCAAATGACAAATTTAAAATTTCAGTTGCTTCGGCTAATGGAAGTAAAGAATTAATCAGATGATTTGAAACTAATATTTGTTCAACTTCAGTTAAAAATCTACTTCCGATCGAACTTTGAATAAACTGAAATATTTTTTCCCCAAAGCAATCAATTTTCCATGATGTAATGGCGGAGAAATTATAGTACGAATATTAAGTAGAATAACAAAAAGAACAATAATAAATACACGTGGCTATTATATTTACTAACAACAAAAGCTGAAAAAGCGCCATCTATCGATCATTACAAACGTGGATAACCGTGATGTTAAAATGATACTACAAAAATTAAGCTCACTCAGATGTCGCTGTGATCGAAGCTATTGCTCAAATCGAAGACCTGATTGGCTTTTCCCAGTTTCGTCAGTTTAATCACGTGATCTAAGCATATAATTAACCAATAGGGAGGCTCGGTTTTGTTGTCGTGACACTAGCTTCCATTACAATGACATCTGGTGAGAGGCTTAATTTTTTTAGTACAATTTTATTCGCCGCTTTCCACACTGTTTATTCAGGCGCTGTGGAACAACTATAGTATTTCCCCACAGCTGAATTTGGGGATTTATTTTTGGCGATTATGGCTAAATTATAAATCTAAAAATCATATATCATAAATGATAAAATCATAAGCTAAATTATAAATCCAAAATAAATAGTATGCAGGCTGCCATATTATATCGGAAACAGTCCAGACGGACATCGTTATCGTTCAAATCGACGCCAAAGAAAAATCGCCAAATTCAAGGGATCTCTTGAATGCTTGGAAAATTATTGTTCACATAATGTCGTTAGAGTCTTGCATGTTGAACGATTGAGGGAAATTTTATACTAAAAAGGAAAAATTTTAAGGGAAATGAGAGAAATTTTAAAGTTTCCTTCCATCTGGCAACACTGTCCACAGCATCATAAACAGGTTTTAAAGGGCTACAACTGGCATTACTCCGTGGCTTGTGGTCAAGGTATAAACAAACATCTGGGCCACGATCGTGTTCGAGTTTTTGAACTTAGTATTAGTAATTTTCTGCCCATGGATTCTTAAGGTATTTTAAGATTAGTGAAGAAAGTATTATTTTTGTCTGTTAAAAAACTAGATTTATTATTATTTAAGATTATTTAAATCCAGGACCGTAGGAATGTGTTCTGTGGCTCTCCCGAAAATTCATTTGGGGCCAATAGGGGGCCAATTTAAAGCAATAACTGAAATGAAATTTTCATAGCAATTATCACTTTTATTATAATACAACTACCATGATAATTTTTGTATATAATCATGAGTAGTTTCTATTAAAATAATATTCATTATCTGTTTCAAAAATATTTTAGCAACTACATATAATAATATAAAAAGTATCGTAAAGTAGGATATAGAGAAAATATGCATTATCTAAAGAGTCGTCTACATATTCATAAAATATCAGACTTGAAGAATTTTCGGAATATGAATATAAATCGGTAGTCTTTGTTTTAATTAAACTTATTATTATGTTACGAAAGTATCTATGAAATTTGTCTGAGTGCTTTAGAATCGCACATTACATATGAAATATCAGTAGTTACTCAGACCCAGCTGATTAGAAAAAATGGTCACTAATGAAAAATAAATTCATTATTTTAATCATAAAATGTAGTTTAAAAAAATCATAATTATTAGGAAAATATGTTATACATCTTAATATCTCAAAAAAAAAAGAAAAAAAAGTGACAGTAATTTATATATGCATAATAAAATTTGGCATCTCCTATAATATATATACATGTTAAATGTTTGATTATTTTGTTATTCCTTTTAAAGATTTTTGCAGATAAAGTTTCTTATTTATTCATTTTTATTATTATTATTTATTACTTTCAAGTTATTTTTTATAAATGTAATCTTTGTTATGTTGTTTATTTATTTATAATTTGAAGGGTTTTTTATGTCCTAGTTTTGCATAGTAATCAGATAAATTTATACTTTATTTAGCAGATTTACTCAGCGTTGTCTGTTTTGATGTAACAATTATTGAATATACGAATGAAAGGAAGAAGATGTGAGATGGAATAAAAATTAAATAAAAATTTTTCCATCTTTACAGTACTGTGACCCAGGGGTGGCGCAAGCTAGAGGGTTGCCCCCCCCCCCCCCCCCGTCGGGGAGTCTGTGACCCCCCATCGGGGCATTCTCCTAAAATCTCTCGGGGGGGGGGGGGGGGGGGAATACAAAATTTTCAGTTTTTCTACTTTTGTCAGCATTTTTCTTTACTCATACAAATTTGGAGCATTTCAGTTTTTCCATTCTGTATTCAATAGAAGAAAGTATTGGATTCGTAAAAAATTTCAGCTTCCAGTTTTTCATTAATATACACGTTTTGAGAAGTCCAGAACACGTTTTGACCACGATATTTTTAGAAAATGTTTGTCTGTGGCACAATGATCTCCAAAACCACAAGGAGTACTAACAAATGGAATGGTTCAAATATTAACAGTATTGCAGTTTTTGATAAATACTTATATAATAAACTCTCTTTATGTAGTGCCCCCCTGTCGGGGAGGTGGTGTCCCCCCATCGGGAAATTTCTGGTGCCACTACTGCTGTGACCAGAAGTTTCGAGTAGGTACATGGATTCTGATGCAGTCCTAGAGGTTGACAAAACGTGTTGACGGATCTATAGAACTTCTGTGTAAACAATATTTTTAGTTTTTGTTGAAGGAGCATAAAGTTTTCCATAAGTTCTTATACGAGAGCCTCCAACATATTGACCGTCAGAGAAGTACATAAACATGATACCTAGCATAAACTTGAATTCGAAAATAGGGTAGTTCTTTTATTTCTTCTTGTATTCTAGGCCTGCCGTTGAGCATCTGCATGATATTTTCTTTATCTCTGTTCTTCAGCTTTTAACAGCTTCTCTTTCAACATGTTCCTGACGCATGATTGGTGCATGCACCTCAGACCTTTCTTCTCTTCTAGCTGCTGTCCATTGAAAAGCATTTTCACCTACCAAAGAAAAGCAGCTTTCAACAGTTAGCCAAATCTTCATGAGTTAAGTACCAATCTGAAGTAACTAGATGTTTCTGTTCGATTGTTTATACCATTTATAATGAAAAACATGCCGTAGAGAACTTGAATACCATATATTAATTACAAGGCGTACCACTCACAGGCCACCATAATTTATGGATGTCTAGGTTTTCCCTCAGTTACTTTGGGAGCTGGTGAAATGATAAGTGGAAATTATAGCGTGAACAGACTGATTAGCTGAAAGACTGAGAATTGATGTTCTAATTACTATTGAACCTTGTTGAAAACTCTTAGTATAAATGAAAATGCAATTATAGCAATTTCCAATTATAGCCCTTACTGTATCTGAATATTTTTGTGTGACCATTTAAACCTTAATGCCAATCATACGTTATTCTATGGAAAACATTTTCTTTTTCGTGAATATGAATAATAAATGTGGATGCAATGCGTTGACATTCTTTTGTGTGTTCGTATCCCTGTACATAAGCTAATCATGGTATTTACAGCATTTTTCAATAGGGAATATTTTTCCATAGTGAGCTTGAATAACTTAGATCTGCTTGAAAAAATTCTAAAAATATTTATGGGCATTAGAACTTAGAATGCAAAGAGACAAAATGAAGTCATAAACATTTTTCAACTTTGTTGAAAAATGTTAAAACATTTTTTTTTTTTGGTTAAAATGGGACGAAAATATTTAAAGCTAATTTAAATAAATATCTAGAAAATATATATATATATATATATATATATATATATATATTCATAATATATTATTAATGGTGTCTCAATAATCTATGATATCAGAATTTTTAGGCTCCCTGCACTTGCTGGGCTCCCCCTAGTAAGGGGGTATGGGGGGGGGGGGAGCAGTCTCTACAGCCCTGTTTATCTGTGCGTTAAGTGGAAGGCCCGGGTTTGATTCCCGGCTCTGGTATTTTTCACATAGTTTGTATAAAAATAAGCCTTCCACTCCAATCTATCAGGAATGATTCAGCATTTCAACATTAAACTTACAATTTTATAAAATTAAAATACAAATAGCAGTAAAATAAACTTTAATACTTAAATTCCAAATCACTGATTAATTTTAATTTACCTGAAATACTGGTGTAATCTTCTCTGGATTTCGTTTCCTATTTAAAAATTAGAAAGGAAATCCGGAGAAGATAGCTGATGATGAGACAGATGCATCTTGAAAAGCTTACTGTATGAAGGATTGAGGTGTTTTTAATAAATTTTATGTTATAATCCTTCATTTTATTGATGTTTAGAAGAGTTCATATTTGAGTATATTTTATCAATTTTTAAATAAGTACCGATACTTTTGTATTAGCTGCATGCTGTAAGTTTTGGTTAATAAAGATCGTCATTAGGATTAGGTTATATAGAATAAACATGGAATATAAACATTGAATGATAGTTCTAAAAAATGTATTCAAACTAATTCATTAGTCACTTCATTTTAATTTATAATAGCAGTTAATTACTTACATGTGGTTAATATAAAAGTATCGTACAATCTACTGTCTTTAATTATTATTATAGATTAGAAATATGTATTATTAAGTACCTAGATATGCGAAAATTTTTTGTAGTCTTTTATTTCAATAAATAATTTTTGTAGGTTTTAAATTTCAAGAATTACAAAGAATGTCAGAGCAACCAAGAGCAAATGTCAGAGCCCGTGGAAGAGCTCGTCAGGCTAGGGAGCAAGCTCGCCGACCAGGTGAAGAACCTGAAAGAGGGGGAACAGCTGCAGCACCAGTAATAGGAATTTTATTATACCAATTTCTTTTAATGCTATGCTTTTTGTCAAAAAATTAAAAAATAAATAAAATAAGCTTAAAACTGTTTAGACTTTTTCAGTTAGTTTGATGTAAATAAAATTATTTTCTCTGAATAGAATCAGCAAGACAATTTTTAAAACTTTGTGAGGCAGGTTTTCTTTTCTTTCTTTCTTTCTTTTTTTTTTTTTTTTTTTTGTTGGGTGGGTGGGAGCTATTTTCTAAAACACATTTTTGGGGGACTTGGAACAAGGTTTTGCTTAAACTATGGCATCAGTTCAATTGATTTTTTTTTATTCTGGTGATAAAAGATACTTGTAGGAAGTTGTTGTATTGCCAGTTTTTAAAAATTTTAAATATTATTGAAATTAAAAAATTCAAATTTAGTAAAAATTAACAAAAAATTAGATGGTGATCATATCATGGGGTTTATAATTAAAGAAAAACACTCAATATTTATTTCAAAATAACTGATAATAAATTAAATCCCTAAACATGTTTCTAAGTTTGTTTATGCTTCTAAGTTGCATTCTTTATGAATTTGTAAATAATAGTTATTATTTTTATGTAATTTCATTCAAAGAATCTTGTTCAGGTTATAAAATGTTAATTTTCTGCATTGATTTGGTATTAAAATAGTCGATTTTCCTTTAAAAACCCATTAAATTAACCAGAATGGCCTTGGCGACTTTAGTTTATCACCCCTTGGTGAGAAAATCCTTATTGTCAATATATTAATTATCTAAATTCTAAATCAAATATTTTGTGAAATATGAGAACATTGATTCTGGAATTATACGAAGCTATATAGAGGGACCCTATTCTGGCCGCTGAGTTAGATTTAAGCAAGTCATTGCAGTATAAAGGGCTCTGCTTGACGAGGCCTCTGCTATTGATTTCAGCTTGTATGCTGTGTGTTATGCTTATGGTACAGCTTATATTGTGATTTTTATGTTGTCAGCTATTATTTCAACTGTGTTTTCTGGTGAAATTGAAGTTGATACTTGGTTGACAAACCTGTAATCTTCTGTTAGGTATCTTCTGTAAATAAACTTTTAAACCTCTGCAAGACCTGTCACTCATTAACAGACAATTCACAAATGCAACCCCAAGTATGCAACAATAATTATTTTTCATTAACATGTTCTTGGAAATCTTAAGTTTTTGCTTTATAAAAGTTGTTTTTGTGAAAGACAAAGTTTTGTAACTAATGTAAGTAAAGATCAAGTTTGGATATTTCAATCAAAACAAAGCATTTATTCAGTAAATCAGTTGTTGTTCGTCTACAGATTCATAAATATATTTCACCTACAATTCATATTTAGATATAAACAGTCGAATTAATAGTTAAATTTTCAGAAAATTTTCGAAGTAACAAAAAAAATTTTTTTTTTTTTTTAACTTTCTTGTATGATGTAAAATAAGTAAAATCTAGTTGTACATCTCCAATTTGATTGTTACAAGATTTCTCACTTTAGAGAGAGCTACTGTTTTAAAGTTTCTTCATGATGCCTGCCTATCCGGTGTCTGTGTATAATTACGTAACTCACATAAATTGAAAAGTGGTTTGACATAGAATTTAGAAATTTTATATTTATGGTTGTGTACCCTCCTTCTCAGTTAATGTTATGTTCTCCTATTTTTAGAAGTGTTTTAAAAAAATTGAAAAATTTTAGGCAATATATGACATTTATTACCATGTTTTTATTAACTTTTATTCTTGTTTGTTTGTGTGTTTGTCCGGTACAAATCTTGCAATCTATTTTTAACTAACTTCCCTACTAGTTAGATATTTGAAACTTTCACAGTAGCTCAGAACCCCGTGACAACACAATACTTTGAAGTCAGATTTTCGAATAGTTTTCTTTTAATTAATTAAAATATGAAAATAATAAGCTAATAGCAATAAAGCATCTGCTAAAAATTGACGTCATTATCACTTTAAAGATTTTCTACACATTGGCCCAGTAGCAGAAATTTTTCTGTCAATCTGCGACAACTATTTATGCATTAGAAAATAATCTGCAGCATAATTTCAAAGTGAGTTATGGAAAAAAAAAGTTACCAGTTTCAGTAAGCATATTTTTATCACAAGTTTGCATTTATCTAATGTTATTAATCTGTTAGATATGTCAAAGCATTGTAGTTATAGAATTTTAATTACATATATCTAGGTAAAGAGTTGGCATTAGCAATTATATTTCGTATTGTATAAGAACTACTATTTTGTTTATGATTTTATTCATACAGTCTCTAGTAAAATACTTGTAGGAGACTCTAAACATTGAAATTAATTCAACTTCCTAAAATTTTCTGGTTCCTGTGTAATCAGATGAAGGGACATTAAGACGTATAAACTTTCTTTTATCAGCAATTACAGTTTGTTCGTCATTGCCATCTGAACATCTTAATTACATTTTGCTCACCTTCTCAATGTTCGAGCCCCAACTTTCACAGAAAATTTGTCATACTGTAATTGAAACTGCGAATTTAACCCAGTAGGTGCCAAAGCTCCTTCTGCAGGAACATTTTATTAAGAATGTTTTTCTCTACAATAATTTAATTAAGATAAATATATATTTTTAATTGAATGTTAAAGTGCCCTTTGCTGGTAATTTTTTCAAAAAGTTTGTAATTTAAATTGTATTTTTATTTTTAATTATTCAAACAAAATCATCTGTTTTTACTGCAAAAGAAAAAAAAAAATGCAAAAAATAACTGATTATTCAAATGCAGGGGTTTAAAACGGTGGATATAAATTACAAAATTTGTTTCTTGAATAAAAACAAACAGGAATCAAGAAAATTAATTTACAGTGCAGCCACATATCATAAAACTAGCAGTGAGGACACGTCCAAAATGTTGGAGGGATGCCAGCTTGACCGACAGTTTGAAATTTGAAAGACATCCAGTAATTCCGCGCTCTGTTATTGCTCATTTTCTCTGAGTCAGATGACTGTCACCCCTATTTTACTATTGGACTCGTCAAGTTAGCACTTGCGCAGATGCTTCCATGGTTTCATGAAATGTGGTCGAAGAATAAAAGGGTTATGCAGTTTATCAACATCTATTCTACCTCCAATTAGGTGCCAAGTCTCCCATTTTAGAACTACATCACACCTTCAAACAAAATAATTGTTTTTTTACATTATTTAAACTACATATGATTAGGGATGCATTTTGTAACCCAAAGCGTACGAAAATGCAAAATTTTTCAGTGAGATTCATATAGCGGTGTTCAATGGGTTAAGTAACTTAATAAGTTAATAATAATGGGTTAAGTAACAGGTATTTTCTTTGACAGCACAATAAAAGACTTTCCGAATAAAACCTGTGGTCTTTTCAGATCAAATTTCTTCTATAGTGCTAGCGATCCATTTATAAAAATACTGGAATTCAAACAAAATTGTGTCAAGATTCTCAAATTTTGAAATCGATACAATATCTAGTATATTTTCAAAGATGCAATAACAAAAATTACATGAGTAGTCTGTGATATTGAACAATTCTACTTCTAAATAGGTTCTGTAATTTAATGAAGCAAATTTAAACAGAGTATTGACAGTTAAGCTGCATATAGAGAAAGAATGAGAATCTCAACACTTCTGCAAGGAGTTTCATTAACGATCGGAAGCAAATGGTAAAGGGGGGGGTCCCAAAATATTATATGAATGGGAGATATTGAACAATTCTATTTCTTTATAGGTTTCAGAATCTAATAAAGTAAGTTTAAAATGAACATTGACATTTATGCTCTGGATGGAAAAAGGTTGGAAATCACAATGCTTCTATGGAGAGTTTGATTGCCGATCGTTAGTGGAGGGGGGGGGGGATAAAGCAAATATACAAGTGAGAGATAGTAAACAATTCTACCTTTTTATAGGTTTTGGAATCTAAGTGAAAAAGTTTAAAAAGAGCATTGAGATTTATGTTGCAAATGAAGAAAGATTTGAAATCGCAAGAATTCCGCGAGCCGTTTGTTTGCCAATTGTTACTGGGGGGGAAGGGCGGTCACAAAAAATTGCATGAGAGAGAGATATTGAACAATTTTACTTCTTTATAGGTTCTAGAATCTAATAAAGGATGTTTCAAATGAATATTTAAATTTATACTGTGGGTGGAGAAAGCTTAAAAATTACAACGCTCTTGTAGAATGTTCAATCACCATTTGTTGGGGGGGAGGGAATAAAAAAAATATAAGTGAGATATTGAACGATTCTACTTCTTTGTAAGTTCTAGAATCTAATTAAGTAAGTTTAAAAAAATAATATTAACATTTATGTTGCTGATGGGGAAGAAAATAGAAATCCCAAGGATTCCGTGATCTGTTTGACAGCCGATCATTAACTGGGAGTAACAGGAGGGGGGGGGGGAGGTCACAAAAAAAATTACATGAGTGAGAAATATTGAACAGTTCTACCTCTTTATAGGTTCTAGAATTTAATAAAGCGTGTTTAAAACGAATATTGACATTTATGTTATGGATGGAAAAAGATTAAAAATCGCTATCTTTCCTGCCAAAATCGGGAGATTTGGAAATAATCTGCAGACTAAATAAAAAATCTGCAACGTACGTTGCACGTCTCGCATTTTCTGCTATGGGGCACATTGGTAAAGTGCTAATGTAGTTCATGATGCAAATATATGTTGTTCTGAAAGGATTAATATTTTATTTTCAAAACCAACTTTTTTTTAAATTCAAATTTCCCTTAATTCCTTAACCAATCACATTAGAACGTCCATCTTTTTTATATCGATCATAAGGATTTTCTCACGAAAAGTCTCCAAAAAAGTTGCCAAATCCATTACCTGCCTATTGGAACTTTTAAATGTGTTTTAAAGGGAAAATTAAGCTATTTTAATTCAAAAAAGAGCTGGAAATGCAGAAATTTGACATTTTATCAGCTTACTAAGCCTCTTTGAAAGAATTTATACAAAAATAAATACAATTATTTACAATTTCGTAACAATACGCATTGATAAAGTGCTAATGTAGTTAGTTCTATAGCTATGATTCAACAGAAAATTTAAAAACATGGTTTATAAAAAGTTTATCTTATAATTATTTTAAAAGAGATTTCAACTGAATATAGTAATAAAGCCAACTTATTAATATTATTATGATGGATAAAATCACTTTATTTTATTAGAACTTTTTTTGCAGTGAAATATATACGAAGGTTGGTTGGTTGGTTAGCTTTTAATGGCACTAGATCCTCGGTAAGACATGCTGCACCATACATGTAAAGGCACGAGAAACATAATAGCAATTTATTGTTTTCTTTAGAGATCAGTCTTGGTAATGAACGTGGACAGTTTAGTGACCAAATGTGACAATTATCTATACTCGAGGCAAAGCTCACTTGAGAACAGTGTGGAAGGTACAAGAGACTTTTCACTCCCTTTTCAGTGTATTCATACAGATAGAAGAAACTAGGAGTACTAGATTTGGCTATTTATCCTTATTTTGAAGAATATTTTGTACATTACATGTAAAATGAAATTAAACAAACATGGTTATAGAATAAATTGATTGAATAAAATAACCTTTATTTTATCTAATATTTATTTATTTTAGGGTATTAAAAAGTTTGCTCATAATAAATGCATTAATATGTTGTTATTTGGCCAGTAATAGATGTTTGCTTTTATTATTGATGCAGATAAAATATTATGAAATTAAGTAGGCTCAAAATAACTTAATATAATTATTTAATCCTAGAAATAACAATTGCAATTTCATCCATCAAAATATTTAATTATTATATATTTTTAGTGTCATACCCAGGTAGCACAAAAATATTGGCCGACATTTTGAATGTCACTGAAAAAAGTGTTAATATAAAAAAGTATTTAGATGATTATTTCTTGACTGTTATGATCTGAAAACAACATTTTGGAAAATAAATTTAAATAAAATAATATTTTTTAAAGAAGTATAATTTTTTAATGCTTTATTATATTTGTTAATATTAACAAATATCATAAAAATTATATTATTTTAACAACTTTCTGCGATATTTGTCGACATTCAACAAACAATATCATTTTTTGTATATTGAGGGATATCTGTCGACATTATAAAAAGAATCCATGTTATTTTTGAGCATGCATCATATTTGAGATGTCAAAAACTGATATTTATTGATATCAGAAAATATTGTCAGAGAGGGGTCATTTTATATTCTCCAATGTTATATTTTTATATTGGCCAATATCTTTGTGTTGCTTGGGTAGTTTAATGAAGAATTTTTAACTAACACAAGCTGTCAATATCTATAATATTAAAACACAAAGCATATTCTGTAAGACCAAAATCGTACGATCTGGGTATGCGCTAGAAAATTTTGAACCAATTGGGAACGGAAATATTCCTTTCTTTTTATGCAGAATACTGATGATAGATCAAGCAGACGGCATTAATATTGATATGTGTATGGCAAACGCCTAATTAAAGTTAATATTACTCCGTGGCTCAATCATAAAAATAATTCGCACGATTAATTCATATTTTCCAAGGAAGTATACCTATTAAAAACAAAGCAATTCGCGAATACATATCGGCATCGGTTACCATCATATGCATTTTCGCTCGCTGAAAATTTCTGTACACTGAATGTGGCACCTTCTGTTGCCATGTCAGTATATTATACCATATTCTTAAAATTATTTTTTTCCATTTCTTAAAAGAAAAAAAAAAAGAAAAAATCTTTTAAAATTAACAAATTATCAAAGTTTATTGTTCTTTAAAAGTTAACTTTCATCAGTTAAAAACTTTATTTAGAAAAAATGGAGATAAATATTTAAAATCAAAGCAGGTTTTATTTTAATTATTTAATTATTATTTATCTAATTGTTATAATTTCTGATATTTCATTTCGATACTATATTAGAGTAAAGATAATTTGAAAAGAATAACATTAAAATATTGATATTTTATACGAGTAAAAATTTACATAGTATAATTTATTATTAAAAATTTAATGAGCAAATTAATTTGCTGAAGTATTAAATTCATTCTTATTTATTTATTTTTAACAGTATGCTTTTGTTGAAATGTACTATTTTGATAGAATAAAGTGTTATAATACTATTCCAGTAAAAACAAATTTTAACTTTATTCCGATTTGCAGTTTATTTTTAGAATACAATAAGTTAATATTTTGGATTATATCCAAGTAGTTTTACAAATATGGTAAATTGGGCAGGAGGTTTTAAACCAGTTAAGAGCAGTGTGAAATATTAAAGCAAGGGTGTTTTAAACTTTATGGCATGAAGAGATTTTAGTTGCAGATCATCCATCAAATAAAGGGCAAAACTGGGAAAATTCATTAGTGGCCAGTGGCCGGTACTGTCAGTTTCATTAGTAGCCACTTTTTTAAGTTAGTGGCCACTTTTCACATAAGACTATTTCTTTCAGACTGCAAAAAGCATGGTCACCATTTTGTGGTATAATCACCACAAGAAAAATAAGAAATACATATAATAATAAAACTAATACATGGACAATGAAATTGTAATTTGCAATTACGCTCTTTTTAAAAATACTAAATTGAACATCCTATATTAAAATCTGCTTAGGGCTATAATAATAATAGCAAAAGTTTTTATCTTTCAGATAATTCAGTAGTATTTTTTTTTTAAATTTATTTAAGTGAAATAAGCTCTTATCATTCACAGTTCACATTGATATTTTCTAGTAAATGAATCAGCTGATTCATCATCATCACAATCTTTTACATGGTTATGTGTAAATACAGTTAGCAGTTTTATTATTTTTTCTTATTTCTAAAGAAACACTTTTTTAAATGGCTTTATTTCAATAGAGTTGAAATATTTTCTCTTAAAAAGTATAGCTATGGAAACTTAGCTGCTTCATTAAAAATAATTTACTTAGCTGCCAAATTTGTGGCTTTAAAAATAGGAAGATTTCTACTTTAAAATGAGAAGGAAAAGGGAAGATTTCTACTCCAAAGAAAGCAAATACAAAAATTTTTGAAAAATACACATTTAAGCCAAATCAAATTTTGATACACACATTTGTCAAATATCTTAAATGGGTTTAATATACACTAAATACTATAGAGATAATAATGGGAAAAGATTGTGCTTTGCAGGGCATTTGATCATTAACTGCTAGTTGAAATGGAGTGCACATGTGCGAGGGGGATCTATATACTTCTTTATAGGTTCTAGAATCCAATAAAGAAAGTTTAAAATGAAAATTTACATTTATGTTATGGAGGGAGAAAGATTGTAAATCACAAGGCTTCAGTGGAGCATGTGATTGTCAATCGTTGGAGGAGGAGGAGGGGGGGGGGAGATCACAAGAATTATTAAGATCACAAGATATATTAAACAATTCTACTTCTTTACAGATTCTATAATCTAATAAAGCAAGTTTAAAATAGATATTTATATTTTTGCGGCAGATGGAGAATGATTAGAAATTATAAAGCTTTCTATAAGATGTGTGATTACGGATCGTTAGGGGAAGGGGGGGGGGTCCAAAAAATTATATGAGTAAGATATATTAAACAATTCTACTTCTTTATTAGTTGCAGAATACAATAAAGCAAGTTTAAAATGAACATTGACATTTATACCATGGATGGAAAAAGATTGGAGATCACAAAGCTTCGATTGCCTATCGTCGCTCGATTTTTAAAATCTTTTAATGATCACAAAAAGTGGCGACTTTAGTGGCGATCGATGCATAATTTTTAATTGCCATCTTTTTATATTTAGTCGCCACGTGGCCGGTGGCGACCGTTAATTTTGCCCTTTACCATCAAATTTTGACGGGTATTAACTAGTATATATATATATATATATATATATAATAAAGATGATCTATTAAGCATAGTAGAAGCCAAGCATTTTATTATTATTATTATTATTATTTTCATTTACTATTATATTTATTTTAAGTGACATATCTTCAATATTTTTTAGATTGTGTTCATTAACACTTGAAAAGTTCTTCTGACTTCAATTCATCTGTTAGTCTATCTTATTTATAGGGCTTTTAGCTGTCTTTTAATTGAATACCACTTTTTTCAGTAGAAATCTTTGTATTTTTCAATCAAAGAAACTTACTGCATAAAAAAACTGAATATTATATTTACTGAAATGTACGATTAAAAAAAGTGGTATTCAATTAAGGAGCTGCTAAAAAGCCTTGTTTTTTGTACATATTTTTAGAATTCTCTTGAAATGATGAATCATATTCAGGTCCAAGGCCGTATCCAGAAAAAAATTTCGGAGGGGGCCCAACTTTCACTCAGATGGTCGTGCACCCGCACATATGCACACTAACAACGTGTGCGTTAAAGTTGCCCCCCCCCCCCTTAATCACCTTAATTTTAAAACAAATATAAGTTATTGCCTTAAACTTCGCATCTAAGCATAGTAAAATGGTTATGCACTATAAACAAGATCGGTTACAACGCCGCATTGTGGCAAACAATGGAATTAATGTTCCTAAAATCGGAAATGGCAAGAAAAGATTTAATAATAATTTTAAAAAGTGCCTTGGGCCTAAAACTGATGGAATTAGTCCTTTAGAATCCACTAGTCTCTGATAGAGAGTTCTTTAATCCGTGATGTTATAAACCGCTGACAAAAGGAGAAAATCACCAAAAACTGGACTCACGATAAACCGGTTAATAAGGAGTCGAGCTCGTAATTGAAAGATTGAGCGATCGATACTGGAGCCATCCAAAGACTGTCATGTAGATTAATGGTATCTGGTGCATGTAAAATCCGTTGTGTCCTCCATGTTTTATAAATATAGCTCGGGTATGCTGAAGTTGGGGAAACATCTCCCTTAGTGGAGGTTTTAAATTGTGATGGTACGATTACGGATTACCTTAGAAAGGAATTCTAGACGGTTGTTGTGCTGTCTGTTAAACTTTAGTGCAATGTTAAGTCCATCCAAATTCAACATACCGAAAACTGGCTGACGTCCTCATTCAGTGGTACGATGCATGATTTATATTCGAAACAACCATGTTTCAAATACTTTTCGTTTTTTGAGATATAGCTTCCTTTTAATATAGCCGAGAAATATCTTTCCCATAAAAAGGGAAATCTAGTGCAGCTACGCTACCTTCTGGGCGATATATCCAAAAATCTAATCAACAAAAAATTTATATATAAGTTTCCAAAAATAGTCTAATGGTGTTCAATGCATCTAAAAACATGTAAATACATTGAAAACGGAAGTCTAAAAGTTTCCGAATCCAATACTTTTTTCTCTTGTTATATGTGTAGAAGAAAATAATATAATACTAGCTGGCTTCGCCCACTAGCGGGTCAGTATTTTCAAATGAATCACTAAAATTAATGAATCACTAACAGTAATTTTTAGTGTTAAGAAAAGAAATTAAAAAAAAAATCATTTCTGATTGGATAAAAAGTCGGCCCGGGTCCCCACTGCCTTCGGCAGCGCAGTCCCGTGCACGCTGCGCACGCACAACTTAAGGGATACATGCGCTGCACGCGCGTATACCTTCCCTGACCTTTCGTGCCCCCTAAAAAATCATTTCTAATCGGGTAAAAACTCGCACAGGGTCCCCACTGCCTTCTGCAGCGCAGACCCATGCGCGCGCGCGTGTGAAGATATACGTGCGCTGCGCGCACATATTCCTTCTGAAGTCATATTTTTATTCTTAAGAAAAGAAAACTAACAGTAACAGAAACAAAAAGTAACTTTTAGTGTTAAGAAAAGAAATTAAAAAAAATCATTTCTGATTGGGTAAAAAGTCGGCCCGGGTCCCCACTGCCTTCGGCAGCGGAGTCCCGTGCGCGCTGCGCGCGCGCAACTTAAAGGATATACGCGCTGCGCGCGTGTATACCTTCCCTGACCTTTCGTGCCCCCTAAAAAAATCATTTCTGATCGGGTAAAAACTTGCACCGGGTCCCCACTGCCTTCGGCCGCGCAGTCCCGTGCACGCTGCGCGCACAAGTTAGGGAATACGCGCGCGGTGCACGCCTATCTCTTCCCCACCCTTTCAGCCCCTCCTAATTAACCTACGTATACCAATTTTGAACGGTCTAACTCAATTAGCTGAGATGCAAAGGAAAACGTAATCAGGACACCTCAAAACGTGTAAATCTGGTGAAAACTTTCGATAATTTTAAAGAACTTTAAAATATCTTTCGAATGATGTATTAAAAATAATTTAATCATAATTCGAAATTGAAATATTGAAATTTGAAAATATTACAGCGCCATCTGTCGGTAGAAATTTTTGTATTCCACTGTTCCATTCCAATTCAAAAACGCTTTCTAATGATGTATTACTTATGAAATTATTTTAATTAGTACCTGAGATACAAAGAAAACTAATTCAGGACACCTCAAAACGTGTAAATCTGGTGAAAACTTTCGATAATATAAAAGAACTTTAAAATATCTTTCGAATGATGTATTAAAAAAAATTTAATCATAATTAGAAAATGAAATATTGATATTTGAAAATAATACAGCACCATAAGAGAAAACTGATTCAGGAGACCTCAAAACGTGTAAATCTCGTGAAAACTTTCGATAATTTAAAAGAACTTTAAAATATCTTTCGAGTGATGCATTAAAAATAATTTAATTATAATTAGAAATTGAAATATTGAAATTTGAAAAAATTACAGCGCCATCTGGCGGTAGAAATTTCTGTATTCCACTGTTCGATTCCAAATTAAAAAAGCTTTCTAATGATGTATTACTTATGAAATTATTATAATTAGTATCTGAGATACAAAAGAAAACTCATTCGGGAGACCTCAAAACGTGTAAATCTGGTGAAAACTTTCGATAATATAAAAGAACTTTAAAATATCTTTCGAATTAAGTATTAAAAATAATTTAATCATAATTAGAAATTGTAATATTGAAATTTGAAAGTATTACAACTCCATAAAAGAAAACTGATTCAGGACACCTCAAAACGTGTAATTCTGGTGAAAATTTTCGATAATTTAAAAGAACTTCAAAATATCTTTCGAATGATGTATTAAAAATAATTTAATCATAATTAGAAATTGAAATATTGAAATTTGAAAATATTACAGCGCCATGAAAGAACACTGATTGAGGAGACCTCAAAACGTGTAAATCTGTTGAAAACTTTGAATTATGTAAAAGAACTTTAAAATATCTTTCGTATGATGTATAAAAAATAAATCAATCGTAATTAGAAATTGAAATACGCGTATTAGAATATTGCAAAAATGTCCAGCGTGTAAAGATAAAATTTAATTTGCAATTAAAATGTAAATCTTTTGTTTATTGACGAAAATCAATGAAATTTGAAATGCAAGTTTGTTTTGTGGTGTAAATATTATATACTAAATAAAATGTGTAAAATTTGAAAAATTGAAGAAAATAGAAAATTGTAATTTTTAATCGCACTACGAAACACATGACCTCAATAAATACCAGATGTGTTTCCGTTGAAGACTGCTGTAGACTTAATGTCTGCAAAGATAACATTCTTGTGATTCGTTGCCAACATTTTTTTATAGTTTAGTTAATTTAAAAAAATCTAATTGTCCGATCGATAAGCCGTTTAAACCATCGGATTGAGAAAAAAAAGCCCTTTCCAATGGTATCTTGTTTGTAACGATACGACTGATATTTCTAATTTATTTTCCACTTTTTCCGTAAAAATGTCGCTTTTTAAGCATTTAATCATGAATTCTGGGTCATTTTTCGTTAGACAATGGTCGACGTTTTAATTAATATCTCCGCTAATTAGGGTCGCATCGTTTAGCAAATTAGATAACCCTGATCTGCGATAAATTCTCTGTCCGACGGTACCTGTTCGAAGTCCGTGTGACCGTTAGTGGCCGAGCTTTTACTGCATCAAGCCGTTTCTCACAGACAGACACACACACGCGTACAGATTTTAATAATATAAGGAGATATGTGGTTTTCTAAATAGGTAATATTGCTTGCTTTAGATCATATTACCGGAAATATGAGGACCTGCGTGCTGGCATCCACTAAACCTAGACATATTACATGTCTAGGTTTAGTGAACACATTGAGGTCTTCTCATATGGCTTACTGTTTAGCGTGGGTAGGTGTGTCTTCTACAGACCCTGATGCTTATACGCATTGTAGTTGCTTAAAATCTTCTGGCATGGCGTACGTATCGAACTGTCTAGCATTTCTATCTGTACCCAGTGTGTGTATCAACCAGGTGTCTCATGTGACACAGCGTATATTCAACTGTGGCTGCACATTATTATTGATTATCGTTTGGAAAGTGAACGGTGAAGCGATGACCCATCATCGCATTCTACATCAGACTCAGATATGTTTGCTTTGTGATGATCTTAATAAAAATGTTTACATAACTTGTTGGTTTTTTAAGGTCTGTCAGGGCAGGGATCTGGAATTTTCGCCCCCAGCATTTCGCCCCCGGGAAATTTCGCCCCCGGAAATTTCACCCCCGAGTGATGTAAAATATAAATGTAATTACAAATAAAGATATAAACTTACATGCGGTATTTTCCAAAGTATTACCATGTTTTTATTAACTTTGATTCTTCTTTGTTTGTTTGTGCGTCCAGTACAAATCTTGCAATCGAATTTTAACTAACTTCCCGACTAGTTAGACATTTGAAACTTTCAGAAAAGCTCAAAACACGGTAACAATGCATTTTTTTAATACTCTTAGCGAACTGTTTCGGGTCCCTGCTGCCTTCGGCAGCATTTATGATTCACCAAAAAATTATTTAACTAACTTCCCGACTAGCTAGACATTTGAAACTTTCCGAAAAATTCAGAACACGGTGAGAATGCATTTTTTAAAACTGTTTCGGGTCCCTGCTGCCTTCGGCAGTGTTTATGATTCAACAAATAATTATTTAACAAACTTTCCGACAAACTAGACATTTGAAACTTTCAAAATAGTTTAGAACACGGTGACAATGCATTTTTAAAATACTTTTAGCTAACTGTTTCAGGTTGAATATATTCATTCACGCTGAAAAGATTTACTATTTCTCTTCTAACATCGTTCATAAATTCTGGTCTTTTTTAACTTTCAAATAAGCAAAATTACTCTGCTCCTCAATCCCATCCGTGATGGTCAAAGATTTTATGTCATGTCAGGGGCGAGACGCAGACTGTCGCCAATTGCTCATTGCACAGCACTAGTGCGACGTAAAAACCCAACCAACCAACTCTGCTCCCCAGAGGGTTTAAGAACTCAGAATCGAAACTGAGGTTGTTTGCAAATATAGTACATTTTCAAAAGTAACTCTTAACTCTCATAGAGCATAGAAAGTTTTATTATGGGTTTACATTTATCATTTCACACTATTTATTAGTAATGGAGCATATAATTAATTAAATTGCATTAAGCCAAAATAAATAATGCTCGCTTACTAAGTATGTTTTCGTTTGTTTCAAAATTCGTAAACAATTCGTCTTTTATCAATATCATTGCAGGCTTTATCTACGGGCTAAATAGTCATAAATAAATTCCATTCGTCGACTAGAACATATCTCTGTCTTAAAGAATCATATTCAAAACGCTAAAATGTTGGAAACTTTCGCAACAATTAAATTACGGGCTCTGTCTCTGGGCTAAATATTCATTTAAATAAAGTGCATTTATCGACAAGAACCTGCTTATGTCTTTATATGTTACTTTATACACGCAAAAATGTCTTTAACATTTATAACAATATAATTACTAGCTCTATCATTAGCTTCTTTTGAAATCTCTATGATAAAAGGTCATATTTAATGGCCAAATTCTTTGTATTCTTGGTCATTATGAATATAATTCTCCTAAATATCTCCAAAACGGAAAATTATATACAGTCCAAAAAGAGAGGTACACAAATAGATGTTATAAGAAACCCTTATAACCAATTTGCGGTAGAACCGCTATTCAGATATGCGAGATACATTACAGGCACTATCTTCGGGCTAAATATTCATTTAAAAAAAATGCATTCATTGACAAGACTGCTTATGTCTTTAAGCATAACTTTTTACAAACAAAAAGTCTTCAAGTTTCATAACAATATTATTACTGGCTCTATCATTAGCATTTTTTAAAATTTCTATGATGGTAAGTTTTATATAATGGCTAAAATCTTTGTATTTTTGGTCATTATGAACATAATTTTCCTAAATATCTCCAAAATGGAAAATCATATAAAGTTCATAATCATATAAATCATATAAATAGAGGTGTACAACTAGATGTTATAACAAACCTATACACTAACTTTCAACGTTCTACGTCTAACAGTTTTTGAATTATGCGAGATACATACCCCCCCCCCCCCCCCACACACACACACACGTACTTACATACTGATGTCACGAAAATTCGAGTGTAAAACACCACTTCCACTTTTTTTAAACACCAGTTTCCGAGATTTAAAACTGACCTACTTAAGTAGGATGACTGTCAGTTTTCCTCTTATAATTACGTAATACATAACAAAGGATATCTGAATTGGATTTACGTAATAATTTTCAAGAAAATCGTTACAGCCGTTTTTGAGATACAAACTTTTACCAAAACTTGGCAAACTCAATTATTCACTGGAAAACGATAATTACGTACAAAAAGATGTTTGAAAAGGAGTTAATGTAAAGAGTTTGAAAAAAAAAATCCGTGCAGTCGTTTTTAAATGAATGCACTTGCGAAACCGGACGCCTATACATTTTCCTGAACCAACTATATTATTTGAAAGGTCATCTTATAGAGTGATTATATAGAAACTTTGAAAAAAAATTTGATAGAGCCGTTTTTGAGATACGGACTTACGGTACCATTTCCATTTTCCGCTGTCCATTTCTGACTTTTCAATTTCCCCCAAAATTTTAAAAATTAACCTGTATATCAGACATGTCTCAGTTCTGAATTTTCGTAGTTCTATTTTTGTTAACTTCGGAGATATGATACCCAGAAGATTCCGCACATACATACACATGCATACATATACATACATACACATACTCTGACCAACTATCAGAAACTACTTTTCTGGACTCAGGAGGCATTAAAATGTATAAATCAGGTGAAAACTCGATATTGATTTTTCGGACCGCACCTTAGAATGTAGAAAATGAGGGGAAAAGGCTGAAAATTCATAGAAACAGGGGGAAAAAAGATTCAATATTCCATAGAAAAAAGCATGGGATGAAACCAAATATCTCACAATGTCAAGCGTAACACCGGAAAGGATAAAAAGACGAAATTGACTAGAAAAAGACACCGAAGAGCTGTAACGGGCGGGCTGGGGTGTTCGATATATCGTCAGGGGTTAATGCGACTGGCCTAGTATAAGTTCATTACCATACAGTAGTAGGGTAATTAAAAATTTTTTGCTTCTGTAAACTTATTTATCATTAATGATCAGATTGATTAATAAATAAAACAAAGTAAAATAGTATTTGATAAATTAATAAAAGTATTATGTGTGCACTAAATATTTAATAAATAAATAAATGATATTATTGTACTTTCTTTTAATTAACAGCGATAAAAAATTAATCGAAAAATTTTTGCATTCGAAAACCTTATTTTAACTCATGTTTTATATTGAAATTAAAAGGAAAAATAGTGTGAATTCAATATAAACATTTCGAGAATTACTACATGTATATTTATATTTTTATTTATTATTGCATATATATTTTCCACAACTCGGGTCGAGACGCTGGGGGCGAAAATTCCGAAATCCAGTGTTTGGGGGTGAAATTTCCGGGGGCGAAAATTCCGGTGTGCGAGATTTCCCAGGGGCGAAATGCCGGAGGCGAGATGCTGGGGGCGAAATTTCCGTAAACCGTCAGGGCAGTAGATAGCAGTCACTTATTCTACTTGCATCGCAGCTCACATCCACTTTTGTTTTAGGACTTCAGAGGTTTGTCGAACTCAGGGAGCCTTAGCTCCAATATTATGTGTGTGTATATATATATATTTCCCTCTTCCTTTTCACTTGGCCTAGGGTGCGACCTGTGGTTCATACCAATTTAGGTACAATACTTTACTTCTTCTTTCGAATGCAGGGAGCTACAGATACTTTTCTGACTTTGTATTGACCAATAATTGTTGTATAGCTTGGGGCTATACAATCGCACGCGATTGGTTTTTTCCCCTGAGAGACTCGTTGTAATCCTTCTGATTCCTTATGCAAATGTTAGTTATAGGTGCATGGAAACGGATGACGGTAGTGGTGTGATAGTTTGAACGATGCTAATGACACATGGCCACAGATGGTAGCTTTTTCCGCAAGTGGGTTTAACACTTTGGTTTCCTTTTGGAAAACAAGAAAAATTTTGATACCGAATTTCTTTCACAGAACCTGTGGACTGCATGTACCCACTAGAGTCTGGTCCAGTCAAAGCTCAGTCTGGTTTCGGAATCTGGACATCCGTCTGTAATTCTGCCTCGCTGCAAATATGAATACTGAATGCTGTACTCTATGATGTGATTTGTGATTACTGGTATTTTTGCTTTTAGTAGGATTAGATAGTACCATCTTTCATCGCATGTCTTTCTGTAAAGTAGACTTTATTTTGGCTGTTTTTTTTTTTTTTTTTTTTTTTTTTTTTTGTTAGAAAGGAAGGAAGGAAGGTATATTACGGAATGGAAGCTATGGAAGGTATACTACTTGCATAACTGTCAAAACTAGAAGTTCCATTTGCAACTGTGATCTTTGTTAATGATGAATCTTTTGTCTCACAAGGAATTAAAACGCTATTTCTAGCAAGAGAAGTGTTTAAAAGAAAGCAGGCACATTACAGTGTTTAACAATAAGTACCATACAGTTCTTTTTTTAGCGTTTTTTACGAAAAGCTAATATGCATTTCGGTAATTTGGACTTTACAAGACAGAAAATTGCTAATAAATAAGGTTTCACAAGCAAACAAACAAAAAAAAAGATATTGTGGAGAAAAAATTCATCTTTTTACAATTTTTTTTCAGGGCAGTAGAGCATGAAAAATATTGTCTCAGAAAATTTGGGGGGGGGGGGGGGCTCGAGCCCCCAGAGCCCCCCCTCTGGATACATCCCTGTTCAGGTCCATTTTGGCATGATTCTCATAAAAATGATTTAAATAGCATTATTGACTTTTGCACGTGCCCTTAAAAAAAATATCAGAAAAGAATTTCACAAAAGCATCATTTTTATAACTTTATTTGTAAAAGTATTGCTTTTGTGCACATTGCTTAGAATCTGAAATTTGATTACACACTATTAATAATAATTACACCCTGATAATAAATAAATAAATAAAATCCTGATAATGCTGAAAATTTACCTTGAGTAATTTCCTTTTATATCTCATTATGTATCTTAACAAATTTGTGTGGCCCTGTAAATCAGTTAATTATACTAATCATATTCTTAAGAAAAAAAGTTTTTTTGGATTTCAATAATGTGTAAGAATTTTATGTTATATGCAGTCTGAAGATATCAAAATATGTTTTAAAAATATATACCTTTCATAGACCGTAATGCATTAGAAGTTTTTTGTGTATCCCTGTGAAAAAACTGAACTATTTATACCATTTTCAATAATGAAGATACTATGAAAACTGATAACACATATCACTTTCATGGTTTTCTAAAATATTTTACTTAAATTGCAGCTCGTACAAAGACAGACGAAACAAAGTCATAATCAGTTTTAAAATTTTTGAAAAGTGTTTGAAACATACAACATGACTGAAAATGCAATTTTAGTAATTTGCGGTTCAATACAGGTTTTAATGTTTGGAGTTTATTTTTGTAATATAAAAATTTAGGGGGGGGGGGGGAAGCGAGATCTTATAAATTTTATTCATTTTTGTGAAAAACGTATTATTATGTAACACTTTTCACTTTAGTGGTCACTCATATATAATGTCAAATATTGATTTAACAGTGTTTTATTAAAAAAAAGTGTATGCAATAGTTTGAAATAATACTGAAAAGATGAAAAATTTTATTAAAAGATTATTTTTTTTATAAAGTTCAATTTTGTGAACGAGCTTTTGTAGAAATTTGAATTTTGTGAAGGGACCTATTTTATGGATTTAAATTCTATGAAGGGGCTGCAAAAAGGCCATAATTTTTCTTTTTGTAAGTTCTTGAATAATATATATCAGTTACAAAGCATTCTAGCGATATTTATGGAAATCAGAGCGCAGACAGACAGACAAATCAAAGTTATACACATTTTTCAACTTCTTTGGAAAATTGAAAAAATAAAATATATTTTAAAGTAATAACACTTTCGTAAAATGCATTGAAGGTTAAATAATTTAAAGAAAAAATACAGTTTAAATATGTGTAATTAAAAAACACACAAAATTTCTTTCTTGCTTTACAGATAACACAATATAATTCTCCCTCCCTTTAGATAAAGTTCAGGTTAAATGTTACTTTTATTATATATGAGAATAATAAAGGCAAGAAATATTTTTATTTTCTTCTAAATTTTATTTTGAAAATTTAATTATTTTGATATTTTGAAAATTAAATAATAATGATATACCGTTATAAAAATCTTGAGGTACTCTAAATTATATAATAATGTGTTTTCTGGTGCTGTGAAAATTATTTTTTAATTATTTATTTCCAAAACCAGATTTCCGACACCAAAAGAAAAAATTGCATAATATATGAAATTTAGTAAATGATACATCAATTTTGTGGGGAAAAAAAAAAAAAAAATTAATTTCATAAAATGTGTTTCTGTAATTATATATATATATATATATATCTTCTTCTTTTGAGTAATTTCTTTATCAGATTTCATGGGACTACGTGCTCCAAGCTTATAATTTTTTACTTTTCTGTGAGTTTGAAAATTAAGAGAAAATTCATTTCAAGAAGAAGCTGTTGAGTTCTGACTGACAGATAAGAAGAAAATAGGGTTTACTGCTGGAAGAAAAGCAAGTGTCAGGTGTCCGAATAATGAATGACCCCAAAGAAGATCCGGAGGTGGGGGTTGAGGGTTGCTGGAAGTTTTTACTTTTCAGTAAATCGCCAAAAAAAGAAAGTTTATAACTGGATAAGTAGATTGTGACATATCATTTATTGTTCCTAAAAACACTTTCTAAATCATTAAAACCGTTACTTTAAGTTGAGTAGATAGATTTAACCAATATTATCAAATACAATACGGATATTTTCTTTTAAATTCAATTTATTTTTAACACTACAAATGAGTAAATAGAAGGAACTATATATCCCTAGCGAAATTATACAGCCTTAGCCTTTGACAGTGTTCTCAAGTTAGCTTTGCCCCGAGTATAAAAGACCTATCTCAGTAATTTAAAAACAAGTTAACTAGCTTTTATATACATTAGAGGTGATTGTGTGTAGGATTCTTTCCTGATTTCAAGAATTTTGGTTTAACCCTTTGCTGGCCCTAATGCTCTGAACTGCTCCAAACAGTGTTGTCAAGTTTAGGAACTCTTTTATTCAACTATCACTAATAATTTTGAGGAGTGATATTTGATATACATAATAGTTGAATAACCCTTGAAGTGATTAGGGAACTGTTAGAATTAAATTTAGTGGTGGATATTAAAAAAGTCCCTAAATTTGGCATCACTGACCAGAGGAGTCAAATTAAGTAAGACCGGCAAAGGGTTAATATAATACTTGATTTCAGGATTTTTTATTTTAAGTAACTGTTAAGACTGCTCACTCCTTCTTATGATTTCCCTGTCTCTAGTCTAGTATAAGTCTATGGCGAAATTTGTTTATAGAATTAGTCATTACCTAATTGATATTTTAAAATTCCGTTTTCAAATTCAGAAAATTCACAACTTCCGTTAAATTAGTACCCATATTCTAAACAATTGAATTCTTTAAATTTTAATATTTCATTTTACAGCTAAAAATGAGAAAAATGCATTTAGTAAAAATTCACATTTTTAAACTCAAAATTCAAGTTTTAAAATTTATGAAAATAAATTTTTGGAAAATGAGTACTAATTTAACAGTTGTGTATTTTCAGAATGTGAAAACGGAGTTTAAAAATAACAATAGATAATGTGTAATTTTATAAACAATTTTACCCATAGAATAACATGAAGAGGATCTGTGATGTACCCCCTTAAAATTGTTGTATAATGGAAATTTAAGAATATCTTTTGTAATTTTCTAGATTTTTTTTTCTTTTTTTAGATTTCCAGCTATTTAGATGTGTTTATTAATTAGAATCATGAAAAAAAAATTAATGGCACCCTGTCCTTTCGTTATTATTTTTTTCCTATGTATTTTCAGGATTTTTAAAGTAGGGTGACAATCAGCCCTGACATATATATATATATTATCAATTTTTTGCTTTTATCAAGAGTACAGATGAAATTCACCTGCACTCAGTTTAATTGACATCAGATCTCTGAGTTTAGTGTTTTTCCGTGAGATACTTTGCAACAAACTATTGATTACTGTTCCCGAACAAGTGCATTTTGTGCTCTGTGTTATCTATAATGCTGTTTTCATATTATCTTTATTTTATTTTATTTTATTTTTTATGTATAACAACCAACAGTTTTATTAGATTATTTTTTAAAAATGCCTATTTGGTGTCCATGTTAGATTTTTTTTTTTTTTTTTTTTAATTTCTTATTAATGATAATAAATCATAAATCAGAATTGTATTAAATGTATATTTTATTCTATTATTGTGTTAAAGGTTTTTACATATTCTTCCTATTAATGCATCCCTCTCACTCTCTCCACAAGGCTGCTGTGTACCCACAACAAGGCAATGGAGGCGGACGAAGAATGCATAGAGGGGCTCCAAAACTGGATCCCATGCCATCACAAGAAAGACCTCCGCCTCAATCACCTGTAGAAGGAATAACTCAAGCAATGGCTGCTGCCTCAGTCACTGATTATCCTTCAGGCAGAGGAAGAAGCAGAGAAGGCTTTAGTAATGATTTTACACGTCCAACACACGTTACTGATAAGACAGGTAATTAACACATAAAGTTAATTAATATTCATAACCTAAAATTAATGTATGCTTATAAAAAATATTGAATGCAATTTACCATGAATATACTATTTATTTTTATATGTTTATTTATTTATTTATATATTTTTTGCAATAATAGCACAGAAATTTAGACATATATATGGTATATTTATTTATAATAACAATAAAAATATGAACAAAAAATAAACAGTTGAATAATTTGCCACAACAACCCACAAAAGCTTATTTGGTTACTAGTTAAATTAATTAATTTTTTTTAAATTTTTTAATTTATTTGAAAAAAGAAGAAGAATACTCACTTTAAAATAATTCTGTTAAGAGTACAAAACATATAGAAACACAAAAAGAAGGAGTTTTAATTGATTGTAATCAAAAAGTTTCTTATCGAGCTGACAGTAACAAAATAAACCAAAAAATGAGAAATGCTAAATTTATGGAACAAGACACAAATAACTGAATAATTAATTAATAAATAAAATGGCTCAGAATGCAGACGCAGTTTGTTAAGAGTTACCTCCCCCCCCCCTACACTCGCACACACTTTAAGCTAAAGTATGCAAGGTTTTATTTTTTGTAAGCAATGTTACACAAAATACATAAAAGGTAACCAGGGGCGGATTTGTACTTCTGCCACCTAGGGGCTAACAGCAACATGCCGCCTCTCATTCTTTCCAATGATTAACCCCCTCCCTCCCCCCTTCAGCTTCTTTTTAAAGTTATCCTCGGGGAAAAAAAAAAAATCCTGCTGATTAATGGGCAAATTTCTGACATATTCACAGGGCCGTTTACAATACAAATGTGTGACATTTATTTATATAACTATCTGAGTGTTAAAGAATGAAACTGTTTTTGTATTTTTTGTCTAAATATAATACTTCTTATATTATAAATGAGCACCTCTCGTTAACTTTTCTGAACAATTCACATCGCAAGAAATCGCTCTAATGTCAACCAAAAGAGAAATATAATAATAGTAATAATAAAAAGAAATCTGCTATTTTATTTTTACTTTATATTTACTCTAATTATACATTATAATTATATAATGTTTCATAATTTATTAATATAAAAGCTCAAATAAAAAATCACACAAAATTAATATAACAAGAACGAAAAATCATGCGGTACACATTATTTATTAACATTTTCCAAACGTACTCTTAGTGTCAAATAACCTTCAATGATCTTTGCCAATGTTATCAGACAACAGACAGAGAGATAGACTAATTGAATTCATAATAAGTCGTAAACGTTGTTGGAAAGTGTTGAAATTGCTTAACACAAACGAAAATGCAGCTCTTAATTTCCAATTTCGGCCCTTAATTATCTGAATATTTCAGTGTAGCTCTTTAAATCGGAAGAATAAACATGTCACATTCTATACAAAACATTATTTTAGCGTATTTGCAGTAAATATGAATTTCTTAATGATTTTTTCAATAGAAAGTTATTTAAATGTGATTTAGAAAAATGTCTCTCATAAAATGCAATGCATTTGCATTTTGGGGGTATCCAACAGGGGTCAAAATTAGAATCAGGAAGTTGGGTGCCAAATGGCAACTAACATTGTTTTCTTAGTTGCCATTATGTTGTACTTAGGTGCCATTTTAAAACTGTTATTTACACATAGAAACATATGTGTATACACTGTGTCGTGTGATTGCAACTTACTAACTAAATCCCTCGTTATCGCAAATACTGCGATCACTGATGTAATGACTACAACTACTACTGTGTGTTTGATGTTTAGTTTTGAGTTTGTTCTAAATGTATTCTCCGGTCTTGTATGAATCGTCAAGTAAATGTTCTATTAGTGTTCAATTGTTTCCAGAATGCTGTGTGTTAACATAAATACTTTAGTTTAAGTAGCCAATTTTTTTAGCTTACCAAGAGAAAAAAAAAATCAAGTAGAAAGGTTATTATATTTAAATTTAGTTAAGAACTATTTTCTTTCATGGAGGTACAATTTCTACAGGCTTCTACACACTATCAAGTTCTCCTTGCCCCGAGTATAGCTTGTAATTAAAGTATTTAGGGTATTATATATTTATATATGGTGCTATATATACTGATAATAAATATATAATGCAAAATAATAATTTTCTACATTTTTTTTTATACTTAGGTACTAGTGGAGAACCAATTAAACTGTTAACAAATTATTTTGAGCTAAAAAGTAAGCCTGAATTCTGTGTCTACCAGTATCATTGTGATTTTGCTCCTGTTGTGGAATCTAAAAGAATGCGAAGAGGCATGATCAGGGAACATCAAGAAACGTTTGGGAATGCTTACCTTTTTGATACAATGTCAGATTTGAAAACTATCAAACAACTGGGCGAAGTATGTATAAAAATTTATAAATATTGAATAATATATATTAACTTAATTTCAAAAAAGGATTAAATTACATCTACTTTAAAAATATATACCTAAATAATATCCTTTTATAAAATATGCACTTACGGCTTATTTAAAACAAAGATATTTCGGACAACCATCGTGTCCATCATCAGTGCTTTGCAGTGATACTCCCTCTGTTTTGGTTTGTTTCTTCAATTCTCTTCACTTCAAATGGTCTTTTTCTTTTAATTAGGTGTTGCCATACAGATGGTATTATGCTGTGCTCACAATCATTAATAGATAGATTGTTAGCAACTATTTCAGTGGCTTCTCTTTTGAGAGCATAATGGTGGTTATTATAGGGGGCTATTTTTCGGGTATTAATAGTATTTCTTCAATTCTCTTATCTTCAATTGGTCTTTTTCTTTTAATTAGGTGTTGCCATAAAGATTGTATTATGCTTTGCTCATGATCATTAATAGATAGATTGTTAGCTATTTCAATGGCTTCTCTTTTGAGAGCATAATGGTGGTTATTATAGGGGGCTATTTGTCGGGTATTAACAATAGCACAGCATAATACCATCTGTATGGCAACACCTAATTAAAAGAAAAAGACCATTCAAAGTGAAGAGAATTGAAGAAATACTGTTAATACCCGAAAAATAGCCTCCTATAATAACCACCATTATGCTCTCAAAAGAGAAGCCATTGAAATAGTTACTAACAATCTATCTATTAATGATCGTGAGCACAGCATAATACCATCTGTATGGCAACACCTAATTAAAAGAAAAAGACCATTCGAAGTGAAGAGAATGGAAGATCAAGAGGAGGAAACAAACCAAAACAGAGGGAGTATCACTGCAATGCACTGATGATGGACACGATGGTTGTCCGAAATATATTTGTTTTAAATAAGCCGTAAGTGCATATTTTATAAAAGGATATTATTTAGGTATATATTTTTAAAGTAAAAGTATTGAATAATATTTTGCATTGTATGCATATTTGTTGTAGTTGTACTGACTACTTTCGCTTGTGCATATATAATTGAAAAAGTATTGTTAAAAATTGAGTTTTTGCAGGGTTTCGACAATCAGGGAACTTTATCAATCTGGAAATATCGGAGAAAAATCAGGAAATTTCATAAAAATACCCAAAAATCATGTAAATTTTCATTTTTGCTTTGCAAACATGGCTGAAAGATTGCCAAACAGGCTATATCTTTGCCAAGATTACACAGTATTGGTTGCTTTCTAGTTCGATCTTGCCAAGTTAATATTTAAAAAAAAAAGAAGAAAAAAAAACTTACTTTTTTTTTTTTTTTTTTTAATTAAAAGGAATAATTTTATATTCTGATGTTGCTATGTTGGGCAGGCATTTAAGACGATTTAAATTGTTTTTTTCTTCCAAATTTTGAACTTTTCATTTTCATTTTTTTTTTCTTTTTGGGTGTATGTTAAAGTCAATACAGAAAAAGAGATTGAGACATACTTGATTGTCAATATAGTGGTTTTAATTGCAGTGATTTTGTAAGCATGCTAGACAAGGTTGCAATATACACAAAATTATGGAATATAAGTAATAGAAAATGCATGGAAATTTATCAAAATTAGTCAGGGAAATCGGGGAACTTTCTTTTTCAATTTCTGTAGCCACCCACCCTGTTTTACTATACAGTAGAGAGTCAGAAATCCGCCGACCTAAAATCCGCCGAAGTCCAAAATCCGCACAGCTTTTCAGATACAAACAATGAAATTTAAGTTACAAAACTGCAAATCAGAATTTTTTTAAAAGATCTTGAATGCAGAATTTGTGATCACATTTTATAATTACAGTAATAAAAATATGAAAAACTGCAAGAACCAAGTTGCTGATAAGGAAATTATGAACAGTGTATCAAATTAATAAAAAAAAAATTATGATTATTATGATGATGGTGATATAAATGAGGAAAACAATAAACTAATTTTTTTAAATGCTATCTGATGAAGGCATAGTTGTAAGAAAGAATTAATTTAAATTCTTTGAAAAATAAATTTGTGCTACAAAATAAGAACTGATGAGCATTTACAATAGACAAAAAAAATAAAAAAAATAAAAAAAAAACTCAATGATGTATGTGTGCATGTTCAAGTGTAGTTTAAATCAAACTGCATGTGAACAGATTTTGTCTAAATCTGAAGAATAATTTTTCATTTTTATTTATTGTTTTCATTGTATATATATATATTTTTATGTTCAATGCTATTCTTATGCAGGGTTCATTCTAGACCTAAAAAAGTGCAGGGTGCTGTAAGCTAAAAAGGGCACTTTAACTCTTAAAGAAAGGCACTGTTAAAAAAGAAAGGACATTTGAAAAAAAAAAAAAAAAGTCTAGTTCTTTATTTGGCAGGTTTTATTGAACAGATTCATAATGATTGAATGAATGACCCACTAGAGAATTATTCAAAAGAGTTTTATCGTCGAAAGCTCCAGAGAGAAATTTCGATTTCCCTATACATACATTTTATAGAAATCGCAGGCCATAAGACTAAGCCCAAGCCAATCTCCCTCTTAAATAGATGTTATTAGTTAAATGCAAAATGTATATCCAGATCTCTAAATTAACAGCAATTCATTGGTTCAGGACCACAGAAATATTCAACAGACTAGTAAAAATATAAATTATAGTGGTTCATGGGACCAGTAATGCTTTTCAGTTTATTTTATTTTATCTGTTTGTCCAAATTTGTCTAAGAATCTTTCACATAATATATACATTTAACCCACTTATTAAAACAAATATTTTTGTTTTATATGAGACTTCATTTATATTTTTAAATTTAATTACAAATAATATAATATATACTCGTATATAATGATAATTACAAATATATGTAATTGTCATATTTATCATGTAAATTTATTTTGCCTTATAAATTTGTAAGTATTTTCAAAAATCTAATTGAATAGGTGAACAGACCTGTGAAAATGTGTACAGACCAGTAAAATATCGGTTCTGAGGACCAGTGACTCAGTTTTCTTAATTCTACCCCTGATATTGCTATATACAACATTATATACAAAATTTCTTGCTAATACTAATTTTGATTTTTATATTTTCTTATAAATTTTATGTAATTTTAATGTAATATTCAGAAAATATTAAGGCCTAAAATTTTCACCAAACGCATTGTAAGTTTTTCCCAAAATAACGCAAATTTTTATTATCAAAATTAGATTTTTTTGTGTGTGGGGGGGAAGGGGGGGATTTTCTCCTTTCATCCAAATATTGAAGATTTTTAAAAGCTATAATACAAATTATAACAATTATTTTTCAAATTTCTGTCATTAAAAACTATATAAAAAATCAGTACCAGTACTACTCTACCATCTGATCAAATTTAAAGCAATCTAATTAAGGTAATTAGAAGACTAATTGTCTGTTAAAATTAAAATAGTTAAGTTAAAACTAAAATTCAGTCTCAAATTTTTTCTGTCTCTCACTCTATTTTTTATTTTATTCATTATTATTATTATTATTAAAGAAGGGATTGAAGGAGTTTTGTGAATAGGTTATAAATTATTTTAAGAAATAAAATACCGTAATTTTCGGTAGATAGGCCGCACCAATGAAAAAACACTAAAATTACATTAACTTTCATCATATAGGCCGCACCATCATATAGGCCGCGGCCTGTACCGAGATAAATCTATAGCTTAAACAAATCTTTACACATACCTCGATTTCGTAATTGATTTTTTTTTTTTTTTTTTTTTTTAAGCATTTTCTTTGTTTTTTTTCCTTTTATTACTAATACATTAGCATAAAATCGCCGGGAACTCGCCGATTTCGAATTACGAAAATTTCCGAAATATACCTAGATCTTTCAGAAATTGGACGCATTTACCTAAGTAAAATATGTGATACAATATGAATGTTGGTTTAAAAAAAATAATAATAAATAAAGATATAAAAATAATAAATTATTTATTTATTCATTCATCTATTATTATCTCTTCTTTTCTTTTGTCAAATAATATTTACAATTTTATTAATTTGAAATATTTCGGCCTCAATGCCAACCCACCTCTTTTAATAAAAGGAAAAAAGAGAAATTGGAAATATCTTCATTAATTAGACTGATTTTATAGATGTTCCTCCATTTAAACGCTTTTTCAATATTTCTATTTTATGAGATATACTGAGAAATGCATGCTCCCCTGTTTTTTAATCCCGTAAATCACTGTTTATCTCTATCTAATTCGAAA
Source organism: Salticus scenicus (assembly GCA_963930645.1). Classification (NCBI taxonomy): domain Eukaryota; kingdom Metazoa; phylum Arthropoda; class Arachnida; order Araneae; family Salticidae; genus Salticus; species Salticus scenicus. The sequence continues at coordinate 74,058,108 of OZ005653.1, read as the reverse complement.
AAAAAAAAAAAAATAATAATAATAATAAATGAATAATTCTAGCTCTTAGCAAAGCAATAAATATACCCACTTGAGTTTTGTTTGTTTCTGCTACAGCTGCATTTTCCTCTCTCATTCACTTGATTGCACTTGCCCTTTGACCTTTATCAGCACATAGCCCAAGTGATGGCTCTTTTTTTTTTTTTTTTTTTTTCCCTGTTTGTTTTACTGAATGAACTTTGGACAACACGATTAAAAAAAAAAAAAAAAAGAGAGAGAGAGAGATAATGAGATCAGAAAGTTTTTTTTTTTTTCTTTTTTTTCCCGTGGGATAGGATTATTGTGGAAGTGGGAGAAATATTGTTTAGGAAAGTTTGGATTTTTATGCAGACTTTTAAGGTTTTAAGTCTTTTGTTCTTTTCTTTATTATTATTATTTGCATATGCATATGCAATCCGCGTTTGTAATGATCGATAGATGGCGCTCTCTGAACTGCAGTTGTTAGTAAATATAATAGCCACGTGTTCTTTCCACGTGTTCATTATTGTTCTTTCTCCGCCATTACATCATGGAAAACCGATTGATGATATGCAGTGGTGTGATAATTTCACCTTAGCCCACCAGAGGGCGAGCATTTCATTACAATCGCGGATTATGTAAGGATACATATTCAATATAACAGTAATGTTCTCATTTCAGAAATAGTTTAAATATCACCAATATAAGATTTTATTATCTACTAATTATGTAGAAATAATTTCAATATCATCAAATTATAAAAGTTATTAATACTGATTTTGGAATATTTCGATCAGTGGTGATGGCATACGTTGAGAGTTTTGATAATGTTATTTATTTCAGGTCAATCATTTTTTAGTAAACAGAGCTCTAGTTTTACTGCAAGATTTTTGTCTGGTGCTGCCATCTACCGACAAAATACATAATCAAATTTAAAATATTTAGTTTTTACGCATTCTGTGCTTTTGAAATTAAATGATTAAAATTTTTTGAGATCCGAGAATTTTTTTTCTCAATAGATAGGCTGCAGTTGCCGATTTTGAACTTTTAACACGTATAAGCCACGGCTTATTTCCCGAAAATTACGGTAACCTTTAAAACTTTTAAAGCACTAAAAACCGGTAGTTACACTCTTGTGAACATCTTCGTTCGGCGGTTTTGTCAGCTCTCCTTCTCCATTTCGCTCCAGTATATCGTGCCACCTTGCGTCGATCTCCATCTGGTCAGTGTTGCATGAGTTTCTATTCGCTAAAATTTCGACGGCCTCACGTTTCGCGGCATAAAAATAATTATTATAATTAGCTAACTTACTGTAATTTTTAAAGTCTATTTTGATGTTTTCTTCTTGATTTATTTTTGTTAAGTCTGTTGTTATATGATTATGTTTTATGTCATTTTCGTGCTCTTTTATTACGATTTAATTTTAATATTGCGGGTATTGACTGTATGTGGCATCAAAGCCAGGTGATTTAAAATTTGAGAAGAAACTGGAAACAAAAAAAAAAAAAAAAAAAGAGTCAATCCAATTTCTTATATTTCATTAATAAACTTTTTTAAGATTTTAACCACAAAATGTTATATAAAATTGATTCTTTATCGTACTTTAAACCATGTTTCCTTTGAGGGAAAGAGAAAGAAAATAAATAAAAAGAACATTGTAATTTTCGATCTGTAACTTTCCACCTTTTGCAAACGTCCAATTCTTCCACCCGTGAATATGCTCACCAGCGACCGAGCTGTTCTGCAAATCATTTATATACCTTTTATTTATTCACTCAGATGTTTAGGATGTATGTTTTTCTAATTTTAAATAAAGCAATCATATGTTTAACTTCAGTTTAATGAGATATCACTGAGAGCATTATATGCTTTTAATTTTGACTTTCTGCTGCTGCAATTTCTATTTTCTTGTAGATAAAAATTTTGAATTTTTATTATGTATAGTTATGAAATGTACTTACTTTTTCTGTTATTTAAATGGTTATTTCTGTCATTAACAAATTACATAAGTGTAACTCTTTGTTAATAATTATGTCATCTTTAGGCTCTAGAACTGTTTTCAAAGCGTATAACTGATGGTGAAAATATACGTATCACTCTAAAGCGTGTCAATGAATTGGCCCCACAGCATCCTGAACTTCAGAGATTATTCAACACACAAATGAGGCGGTAAGTTTATTTTCTTTGTAGTCTTTTTTTTCTCTCTTCCTTTTTGCCAGTAACAAATGGGTAAAATTTTTTATTAAGAATATACAAATATTGTTCAATACCATATTAGCATTTTATTTATTCTGTAAAAGTACAAGGACTATGCCAAAAGTTTTTAGCAGAGTATGAGAAAAAAATTTTATTTGCAAAACAACACTTACAACTTTTTAAAATACTTTCCATTATCCTGTATGCATGTTTCCATTCTCTGAAACCACTTAGAAGACACAAATGAGGCAGTAAGTTTACTTTCTGTGTAGTCTTTGTTCTCTCTCTTTCTTTTTGTCAGGAACGAATGTGTAAAAGGTTTTATTAAGAATATGCAAATATTGTTCAATGCCATATTAGCATTTTATTTATTGTGTAAAAGTACAAGGGCTATGCAAAAAGTTTTTAGCAGAGTGTGAGAAAAAATTTTTATTTGCAAAACAACACTTACAACTTTTCAGAATACTCTCCATTAGCACATATACATGTTTCCATTCTCTGAAACCACTTAGACAATGTCTCAGTCCAAGCTTCTTTTGAAATGTCACTTAGTGCACTATTGTACGCTGCAATGGCCTCTTCATCGGACAAAAACTGCTGCCCACGAATTTTTTCCTTGGTCTTGGGGAACAGAAAGAAATCACATGGGGCCAGGTCAGGTGAATAGGGGAGAGGAGATAACACTTGCACTTTTTCCTTCTACAGTAAGTCCACTGTTCTGGCAGCTGTGTGCACAGGTGCGTTGTCGTGATGCAGCAGAAGGTGCCCACTCTTAGACTTTGGGTGCTGTGGCCTCCATGTGGTGAGGACTTTGGGAAGACAATTGTTCACATACTATTCAGCATTGACTGTACGACATGTATCCAAGGTCACAGAGGTGAGATGCCCTATCTTCATAAAAGAAAGTTGCCACCATCTTCTTTTCAGAGCTCCGATTTCGTTGAACTTTTGTGGGTTATTCCTCCCCTGTAAAGCACCATACAAAAGACTGTCTCTTCATTTCAGGGTCATAATGATAGATCCATATTTCATCACCAGTAATTGTTGGTGTCTTTGGACTGTCCTCCATTGAATTTTTCTAGCATAAAATGGCACCAGTCCACTCTCGCCTCCTTTTGGCTTTCTGTCAGGGAATGTGGCACCCAGCGGGCACATCTCTTGGTAAGGTGTAAATGATTATGAACGATGGTCTGTGCTGCTGTTGACCCAATATTTAGGGTCCTTTCAGTGTCACAAAATGTAAGATGTGAATCTTCTTTGATCATTTTCCTCACAACATCAATATTTTCTTGAGTCACTCGGTGACCGGGACGAGGTTCATTTTCAATTGACTGCCGACCTTATGAAAACTCGCAAAACCAATTTTCAACTGTGGCCCTAGAAGAGGAAGCTTCACCAAAAACATGCAGCAAAGAAGAATAGCATTCTTCAGTACTTAAACTCTTTTTTATAATCATAAAAAATCATTGCACGAAAATCGGGGCAATAGAGATCCGTCTTGCACCGTGTCTGACTCAGCACTGCCTGTGCTTTCTTCCCACACTGCGGCAGAATCACCACTGGAGAGTTTGCCTGCACATGTTCTAAGGTCGAGAAACACCACTCTTTCAAATGAAAATAATCCCATTGTTCTCAGAATTGTGGTTTACGGGTTGCTAAAAATTTTCGGCATAGCCCTCATATATTACATTTGTTTATTTATTTATTTTTTCTTTCAGTAATCTCTATCATTTGCAATTTCAACAAGTTGGTCGCCATCTGTTTGATCCACAAGCAGTTAGTGAAGTTCCGCAACATAAGTAAGTACATCTTGTAATAAGGGCTTTTCTCATGATAATTGGTTTATTTGTAAAAGAAAATGTTATGCATAAATATCTTTACTTTTAGCTTGCAGATTTGGCAGGGACTAGTAACTGCTATTAGGCAACATGAGAAAAACATCTTAATGTGTGTGGATACTATCCACAAAGTTGTGCGTAAGGACACTGCTCTGCAATTGATCAGAAGTGTTGCAGAGCAGAGAGGAAATTACAAAGAAAATTGTATACGGGAATTAGTCGGCTGCATAGTCATGACACGGTAAGTTACTTTTTTTTTTCTCCAATCTTTATTGCAAAAGTCAGTGCTAATACTTCTGGTAATATAATGTATGAATGATATTATTGTGTAAAATATTTTTGATCCAATTATGAAATACATTCTTAGTCTTTACATAGTTCTCCTAAACCTAAAAATCTCAAGATAAGTATTTGCAATTAGATTCTTGGACAAAAATATAAGACCAGTTTTGAAATGACTTGAGTAAAATAATGCAGATTTCGAAAGAAAATTGTTTAATGTTTTTATTATGTGTATTGTAGTAGCAACAGTTATCAGTTCATCAATAGTAAAATGACTTATGTTTTGAAACAAGGTGGTCTTTAGACAAAATGCAAAGGCCACTATGCAAATTTTGCATCACATGGAAAATTTAAATGTGATTGATGTTGTACATCCTGACACAAAGCCAAAACTATTGTTCTAGCTTGTAGCATTCATAACTCTGAGCATTGTCAAACATGGGTAGAGGCAAACCTAGATAGAGATGAGCAATATACTTAAATTATATACAATATACCAGTGGTGCACCCAGGATTTTCGTTTAGAAGGGGCTGTATATTAAAAGGGGTACATTTGTAATAGTAATGGGTTTATGCACATATATACATATAGTAAGGAACATGGCTCCTTCCCAGCTAGTAGCATTTCTTTTCCACACGCAAACCTGTACTATAATATAAAAATATACTATAGTTACTATAATTAAAAAATAAAATTCAATTTACTATAATTAAAAAATATAACAGACAATATTTCAATTAAAAGGAAAAATTATTCTGCATTTATAGAAGCAGACGACAGTAAAAATATTTTATTCTGTGAACAAAAATGTAAAAGAAAACATGTAATGCTGTATTGTGTCTATACTTTTGGGACAGCACATTTTTATGTAATTTAATGTACATTTTATAATTTCAAACCTTTAATTATAATTTATATGTGTATATCAGCAAAACTGTTTTTATTTATTACCTATCTCACGGATTTTAATTGTACCTTATTACTTTTTATGTTAATGCAAATTTTATTGATTGTCTAAACTTTTGGGACACTGTGTATCAAGGTTAATTTTTAATTAATTTTTCTCTACTTTCTAGAGTAATGAAATCAACATCATTTTCCAGATGCACAAATGCATTTTTTCCCGTTTATTTTAATTATTTATTTATTTTGAAAATAGTTAGATTAACATTTATGTTCCGTTGACATGGTCACACAAAAAGATTTGGATACATTACGGGATATAAACGGAAATTGATACAAACAAACTTTAGCAATACTAACTATTTTTAATACCTATATTGTTTCATAATTATTTACACTTTCAGTTTCAATCTCTGTGTGTGGCCCTCTGTCAGTCTGCAATAATGTATTTCTGTTGACAAGTAATTGTCAGTCTCCTAAGTGAGCCCTAGTTTTGTCAATTGACTTTTTCCAGGGCGGGCCAGACCATAGATTTAAAAAAAAGTAATAAATAAATAAACAAGACGGATAGGTCCGTGGCTTAAATTTGAATTGTTATTCTGAACTGGAGCGTGTAAGAAAAGCTTTCTGCGTGTGCAGAGCTCTAAAGAAGTGTGCAAATGCCCCCTCCTTACTATGCCCTAAATTATGTATATGCAAAATAGGCACTTTAAGGGCGCAATATGTTTTTTGGTTGTGTTTAATTTTCCAGAATTCTTGTTTCATCAATTAAAAAAACAGCATCCGGTTCAGTTGTGATGTGGCACTACTGTATGAAGAACACAAATTTCACCGAAATCACTTAATCGTTTTTCACTAAATGCACAGAAAACCTTTACAAAACTAAGAAAGTCAAGCTGCAATCAACAAGATAATTTCCATCGAGCCTATTTGAATGGAGAGAATTTTAAGAGAAAAAAAAGACTTTAAAAAATGATATGGGTTTCATGTCTGGAACTTGAGTTGAAATTGAGGATGGGGGGGGGGGGGCATTACAAAAGATAATATTTACAGGCTCACCTTCAAAAAAAAAAAAAAAAAAAAATTCTTTTTTTCCTTTTTCTTTTTTTTTTTTCTTTTAAATTTTTATCCAAAGTCTAACCATATGCTAGGGCGGGCAAACTTTTCTCCAGGTCGGGCGCTGCCCGTACTGGTCCCCATCTAGCTACGGGCCTGTGCATGGGCATGACAAGCTTAAGGCATAAATCCAATCCTGGCTTTAGGAAAATAAGAGCAACTTGTAGTTACATACGATCGTTGTTCGATTTGTCTGATCAATCATATAAATACAATCTGCACTAAGTGACCAAAAAAAAAAAAAAAAGCCACGCTTGGATATTTTCCTTTTCACTTTCTTCTACAACTGTAAATTTTATCATTTAAAAAGCAGATTTTCGAACAGATTTTATTATGTTGTCCTCCATGTACACTTCACAATTGAGCCCAGTGTTAAAAACAAAATGCAGTTGTGTGGAAAACTGTAATTTAGAAACTGTTTTAAAAATCATAAGAATAAGGCAGTTAACAATGCCACAAAAAGTATTAATTTTAGAATGAAAATCAAAAAATATTTTAATATGTGGGATGGCAAAATAATCAAATGTTAATGAAATAATGTTGAGATGGTTTTTATCAAGATATAAAAATTTTTGGCTGTTTAAACTGGAAATTTGGCTGCGGCCACGCTGCTCATCCAACCGACATGACCGCAAGTTAAAAAGCAGATGTTTAAAAAATCGATATGTATTATGTTCAGAACTGAGAAAAGATTTTAAAAAAGTGTATAACAAAATACTTTCTTTAAAAATAGTGTAGAAACAATTAAACAAAGCAGGTTTAAAACCAGAAGATCTTCAAAAAAGCTATTATTTAGGACAAGAATAAAAAAAAAAAAAAAAAAAAAAAAAACAAGATTTCAGTTGACCTAAAATTAAAAAAGCAGTTAATTATTGGCCTGAACTAGCTTTCTCAGATAATTCAAGTTTAATTTATTTCAAATTGATAAAAATAAGCTAGTAAGAACAACAAAAATGTGACCGACTTAATGAAAATTGCACTGTTAAAACAGTGATACATTCTCCGTACATTATTGTATGGAGGAACAAAATCTTTCAAGGAGTGAAGCAAATTTTCATGCTCAAGGGATTAATTAACTCAAAATTAAACACGGTCATTATAAAAGTGGTGCCTGACTGACTCTTTTGGAGGTATTTCAGACTTTTCCGCAAACAGCATTTCCGGATAATAATGCACCTTGCTATACGGTGTCTATGGTGCGTTTATTTGATTCAAATTGTTAAAATTACCTATCGATTGCCATGAGCACCTATAATTCTGTAAGTAATCACACCTTTTTAACTCTTAAGTTAAATCCTACAAAGAATATTGTAGAATTTCTTCTTTATTAGATCTGGAAAGTGCCCTAATCTCAATCCGCTCATTTTTTTAATTTATATTTGACTTATCATTTTAAGCATAAATATGATGTAAACTTTTTTCCTTCATAAGATATCTTTTTTTTTTTTTTTTTCCTTTAAACTAAATTTTAATCAAATAATATAAATCAAGGTTTTTCAGTTGAATTTATCACAATTAATTATCTTGGAAAAAATATGTAGTCAAATATAGTTATAATTTTAGAAAGAGTAATTCTTACATGAAGAAATTCTTAAAAAAAAAAAAAAAAAGTATAACAATAACAAAATGGAATAATTATAAAACTTTGAATAAACACCATAAAATGCAATAAGCTCACAATAATTTTTTGGGGTTGAAAGAACACATGACCCTTCGTCAAGCAAACAGAGTAGGCACGAGTGCTGCAGTCAAAGTGACAATGCGCGTGCATTGCAATTGCTGTGAGTTTATTGCATTTTATGGTGTTTATTCAAAGTTTTGTAATTATTACTTTAAAACACCAGTTCTATGGTGCTTTCTTGTTAATAACAAAATGGATTTATTCATGAAGTGCATATCATTACATGAATATATTCATCAAATTTCAATTACAAAAAAAAAAAAAAAAGGCATATTTCAAATAATCTTGATTTTATTTTGAATAACTATTCAAATAACTACATTATTAATTCCATGATTAAATAAAATTATTTCATTGTGTAAAAAAAATAAAGCGTAATTTTTGAATCCATGAAAATGAAATTAATTTAAAGAAAAGTTACCTCTATTTATATGACAGAATATTCAAATTAAGTTTATTTTATTAAACGTTTAATTAAAATTTGGCAGACTATCAAAACTAAAAGTAAATGTTAAAACAAGAACTAAATAATTAAAAATCCATAAATAAAAAACAAAAGCTAAATTTTTATTAAACAGAAATCCTGAAATAGAAGAGTTTAGAATCTAAACTAGAACTAAATTAATTGAAATCCTGATGAATCTGGCCATTTTCATTATGAAAGGGGTTAAAGCTAATTAAATACAAATGTTTTACCTACTTGCCAGTACAAAATTATGCATGGGGTTTTGGACCTGTAGTGGTGTTTTCAAAAATTAATGGTATAAAGCGATGGAAAACATGGATTTTGAGGTGTGTCTATGACTAACACAGTATCTTAATAGCAGAAGCTCTGTAAGCCTATCAGGTTTGACAAGACTTCCATGAGAAATGTACACTGGCCATACTCCTGTTTAAAGTTCCTAATAAAAGATGTATAAAGATTTTTTTGATCTGTGAATTGAACAAAACATTTTCTTAAAATTTTGAATATTTGATTAAATTAGCAGCAATACTGTTTCTCCTATACATTAACATGGGATACTATAATTTCCCTCTGCACCCTACACATTCATGCATGCAATAAATTCTTTTAACAGAGAAACTGATTTACAGATAAAAATACACATATATATTTATATTAATACCTGTAACTGTCAGCGTGTCTAAAACATGTAGAAGGTTTTCTTTATGGTAAAGTTGAAAGGTCTGAAAAATAAAAATTGGGAAAAATAAGTAATATTATTCATAATGATAATACAATAGTCATAAAAAATTGTAGTTTATCATAATGAATTAAATATCTGAAAGAGTTTCATGAAATTTATTTATTGTTTATCTGTTAAACTGATACATTAATTTTACATTTTCATTTATTAACTTACAATTTGACCAACAAGTCAGGTTCACTTGCATGAATGTAAGTCAAAGTCAAACTTTGTAAAAAATATCCCAATTATTGTTACCTAAATTTCCACAATAAATGCATTCAAAACTTCTGAAATAATTAATATTCAACTGTAAGAGATACATACATATGAGGGGTGATCAGAAAAAAAGGTTACAAGTCGAATAAAGAAATATTTATTAACAATAGACAGAAAAGAGAATTAAGAAGCATATGTGCCTATCACTTTTCGGCATAATCACCAAGTCTATTTAGGCATTTATCAGAATGCAGAACCAACTTGTTTAACCCGTCTTCATAGATATCAGGGCCCTGTCCATTGAGCCAGGTCTCGGCGGATGTTTTCACAGCACTGTCTGATAAGAACTGTGTGCCGGATAAGTGCTCCTTCAACCTCGGAAACAGAAAATAGTCACTGGGTGCCAAATATGGGCTGTATGGGGGTGACTCCAGATTTCCCACCTGAACCGTCACAACAATTCCTGCATTGCTTGAGCAGTATGGGGCCTGGCATTGTCATGCAGGAGGATGACACCTTCACTCAACATGCCCGGCCTTTTGCGTCAGATGCTTCGCGGGCACATTCTTTGCCCATAAAAATCGAATCACGGCTCGCACTTCCAGACGAGACCAATTTTCTAAGCGTCTTGCCATTTCAATCGTCCTGAACCATCTGGGAACTTTCACTACCTACCCGCACACCAGCTGTATGACAAGTAGCACCATCTGTCTCCACTCTGGGGAAACAAAAGTTCTCCACAATATGTAGTTTTCAAATGCTGCAGCTTGTAACCTTTTTTCTGATCACCCCTCATAGCATATTTTTATTTACATTTATAAATGTTCACTATACCAGGCCTGTCCAACCCAAAACACTTGGTGGGCCGCATTGGAAATATATTTTATTCATTCGGGCCGCACCGTATGTACAGTTATACCCCCCCCCCCTCCTTTCCCGACTAATTTCGTCGTAAATTAGTGTAGAGACATGCAGCTGGTGCCGAGCGATTAGTAATAACGCCTAGTTTAGACGGTTTAGTTAGATTTTGCTTAAGGGATGTATACATATTAAAACTGGCATCAACTTCATTTTTTTTCAAAGGCAACCCCCAATTTCGACAAGCTTTTTGGATTATTTGGATCAAATCAGCCCAGAAAATGGTTTAGTTTTTATATTTCTCACAAATTTTCACAGAGTTATAATTTGTTAAAATATAGGTATGCTAATGTTAAATAAATGTAATAAACATTAATTCATGTCTTCCCAAAAAATTAATATATTAAAATTTATTTTATTTTATTTATTTATTTATTTATTTTATTTTTTTTTTTACTTCTGAATGAAGTAACCCAAATATATTCCATAAATGTATTGGATTGATTTTTTTTTTTTTTTTAATTAAGAAAATTATTCATAAATTCATATTTAAAAAAATTAAGAATTATGACCTACATTATTTTTTGCACAAATAGAATGAGCATCATCAAAAATATGGGTTTCTAAATTTGCAGTTCGTTCCTATCATTATTTTTCGAATTATAGTGATATTTCAATTTTTATTGCTTTTTGGTTGCTGTCACTAGTTATTATTTGTATCATGTATTACTTTGCGCTTGATTTAAAATAGTTATTCAAGTAAGTTTAGACATACACATAATTTCTTAACACTTTCGCGACCGCATGTTTTTGTCTTTTCGACAGTAAGGTCCGCTTCTTCCAAGTTACAGTATTTCAGAACAAAATTTTCAATATTCAGATTCATGTTACAAATGGATATACATTAAAATTATCCTCTTTCTAATCAAAGTATTTATATCCATAGTATATTGGTTTACAAATATGAATATTGTGTATATTTTTAAGAAATAAATGACTTGCAAATTGCAAAGGAAACGCCCAGTGGCGGAGTTACTGATTTTCAAATGACGTGAATCTACGTCAGCGGTCGTGAAAGTGTTAATAAGCATTAGTTTACTTTATTTTATATTTAAAATTGTTATACTTCTTTTCCGATTATTATCTGAATTGTTATAATACTTTTCTGTGTGATATCTATATTTAATATTTTTTTTCGGCATAGAGATTTACCCCCGACGAATTTTTGCTCGTAACTCTATGAAGACTTGATATAAAGAATATAAACCATACCTTTTTCCGAACCGCCTTGATCTCAGAAATTCGAATAAGTAGTCAAAAATGGGTGTTACTATTACGGGGGGGGGGGGGGGGGGGGGGGGGAAGAAAGTTTGTGCAAGTTTTAATATGTAGATGATACCCTACACAAAATTTTGTAATTGCATTAAAAACTAGATGTTATTACAAATCGTTAGGTAACAGCTGTTACTTTCTACGATAATTTGCGGCGAAATTAGTCCGAGAAGGAAATTGTTGTTATTATTATTATTATTTTATGACTGTACATATGCATATGTGCATAGATGCTTCTAAGTATATAATTCATGTATATACATTTTTCGGGGAAGGGCAGGGTGAAAAATCGGAGCAGAATACATTAATTTAAGTTATTTTCATTCATAAATTAACAATAGAATCGTGAAACATTTATGACTATAGATTAAACTATAATAAAAAGAATGAATAATGAATCTAATAATATTTCATTACAACAGTTCTTTAGCTATCATAATCGTTGAAAGGTATTTTCACTTCGAAAAGTCAGAACGTATTTATTAATTTTTGATCCATTAACCAAAGTTGTCAAACTTCAAATATCGTAAATCTCCTCGCGGGCCGCAAGAAACTACGCGGTGGGCCGCATGAGGCCCGCGGGCTGCGGGTTGGCCACCCCTGCACTATACAGTTACTTTTAGTCATTGCAGCAGTATGATTATAAACAGTGTATTTTCTTAAATATTATTTACACGCTTTACAAACTTATAATTTGCTATCTATTTCTACTTATATGGTAAATTATCATATTTTTATACTTTGTTCTATGCTGCCCCTAATACTCTCACTGACATATCCCATAATAACGGTTGTTCCTGACAGTAAGATTCAGCGGAATTTATGTTTATAATATATTTTATTATAAATTTGACTATTTTTTTGTCATAGCTGGCATCATAATTAATTTGAATTACCTGGAAGATCTGCTAATCTTACCCTAGAAATTTCTATATGTTTTCTATTTCTATATAAATATTAATTTGTATACATAAATTTTTATGAGGAATGATGTATCTTCTATGTGAAAAGTATACTATAATTGTATAGCTAAAAAATACTTTTTTTTTAAAAACTAAATATATAGATACAATAACAGAACATATCGTGTTGAAGACATTGATTGGACTTTGAATCCTAGCAGCACTTTTGACATGCGAGGAGAAAATATCAGTTATTTGGATTATTATTTGAAGGTAATTAATTTTCTGTTTTAATATGCTTCAAACACTTTGCATTTTCAAGACATATGCAAAGACAAGAATTTTAAATAATTTTCATGTTAAGATAAATTTAATAATGTTTTTATTATTTATTTCACATCCTAATAATTTAATGGAACTTTTTATTAAATGGCTTTCTTTACATTGGGCTATTATAATCATCAATTATTTCACATCCATTCACCTTTATTGCATTTTTACATTATACATATTTATCGTCATCTGCCTGATATGTAATTATTACTCAACACATATTTGATGATATTTATTTAATACTAACATGTTTTACCTGCTTCACTAGTCATTTAAACGAATTCTCAAAATTCCATATCCCTTATTAATAAAAAATTAAAAAAAAAAAATTATTCATTGAAATTCGTTGAAACCTCAGTTTGAGTTCATATTGCAAAGGCTTTCCTGCTTATACCATGATGAGAGAGGGCTTCCACTGTCTATAGCTGTATATTATTCAAGCATATATGCAGAAACAAACACATTTGGTTCCCTAATGCCTTTGGCAGCAACTTTCCTGCATGTGCTATATCAGGACCTGCTCCCCATTGCTTATGACAGCTTCATATCTACATGCACTGTGTGCACACTTCTGTCTACATATTTTTATTTTGCAGCCATGAAAGTAAGTGCAATCATTTTGCTGACCTGAAAGGCAACCCGCACACCCACAATCACCTTCTTGAGGTTATATGAAACAGAATTGTACTTGATATTGTGTGCAGGGGTGGCGCCAGCTAGGGGGCCAGGGGGGCACAGCCCCCCCCTCCCCATAGGGGAGTCTGTGACCACCCCCATCGGGGCATACTCCTAAAATCTCTCGGGGGAACAAATACAAAATTTTCAGTTTTTCTACTTTTAGCAGCATTTTTCTTTCCTTTTACAAATTTGGAATATTCCAGTTTTTCCATTGTATAGTCAATAGAAGAAAGTATTGGATTCGTAAAAATTTTCAGCCTCCAGTTTTCTATGAATATACATGTTTTGAGAGGTCCAGAACACATTTTGACCACGATATTTTTAGAAAATGTCTGTCTGTGACACGATGATCGCCAAAACCACGAGGAGTACTAACAAATGGAATGGTACAAATATTAACAGTACTGCAGTTTTTGATAAATACTCATATAACAAACTCTCTTTATGTAGTGCCCCCCCCCCTGTCGGGTGGTGGTGTCCCCCCCATCGGGGAATTTCTGGTGCCACAACTGATTGTGTGGAAGTAGTGTGTGTGTGTGTACACTTGAAATGGGGAATTTCGCAAAATCCTGTAATTAAATGTGTACACATAAACAATACCCATGTACCAAAACTCTCCATCCTGAGTTAATGGGGAGCAGAGTTAAACTTGAAAATGTCTTTTTTCGCCTGTTGCTCACAGAGAAGAAAGGGGGATGGGGAATTTTGCAAAATTCTGTCAAAGTACATGCATTTTACATATAACCAACCCACACACCAAATAATTATGAGATTGAGATAATTTAGAGTAGAATTATGCTGAAAAATAGTGTTTTTCTCCTCCTTTGCCTCCAGTTAATGATGGAAAGGATAAAATTTCACAAAATTCCTGTATAGGATGTGTTGGGTACACATAATCAACCCACAAACATTACAATTTACTTTTCTTTTTCTGGGATAATTTGGAACAGAATTAGGCTTAACAATGGGTTTTTTGCCCCTCCTATTACCAAAGATGGAATTTTATAAATTTCCCTACCTTATAGTATGTTTTGGGTACAGATAACCAACTCACACACCAAGAATCATCTTTCTGCGATAATTTGGAGCAGAGTTACGCTTGGAAACACGTTTTTCTCTTTCTCTCCAAAGAGGGAAGTTGGACAAATTTACCAAATCATTTCACAGTAGAGGTTAAAAAAAGAAAAAAAAAAATCCACACACTAAAATTTTTGACAACAGCTCCCATAGATTCCCCAGAAAAAATTTACTACAGTAAAAGGATCCTCAAATTTGCTTCCTTATATTCTCCTTCTCCTCCGCCCTCAAATTTGAAAATCACAATAAACCTAAAATAGGTATTTTGCGCTATCTGCAGAAGATTTCCAACCTCTTTGTATTATTTTTGATATACTTCTATTCAAAAATCTAGATTTTGAAATTTAATCCCCCTCCCCTCCTTAAAATTGAAAATACAAAAAAAAAAATTTTTTTTTTTTTTTTTTTTTTTAAATCAAAGTCTAGTTTTTCCATGTACAATTTCTTCACCATGAAGTAATTTGGAGCCCAATTACACTTGTAAGTGTTTTGCCACTTCTTCCTCCCAGAGGAAGAAAGGAAGGGAATTTCACAAAACCTTGTCTTAGTGGCAGGTCAGGGCCCCAAAATCAGTCTCCACTCTAAAGCAGCTATCACACGTACTCTCATATGATCAGTATTATCAGATACTTTCTCCTGAAACCACCTGAAACAGGTTTTTCGAGCGACAAACGCTGGAAAACGCATCGTATGATAGTTTCCCTCTCCTACCTTTGTCAATGACGAACTTATGACTGACTAAATCTCCTATGCTAGATGTTAGCTCGTATTCAACCAATCGGAGTGCGAGAAAATCAGAGTGCGTTTAAAACAGGAAATAGCGAGCGATTAGTCGCCAATTGTTAACGCCTTTTTGAATTCATTTCAGTCTTCAAAATAACCCTACTACCTGATGCTCGATTATTCGGAGAGGTATTAGCATATAGTTCAGAGGGTAGGATCATCCGTGTGATAACTGCTTAAAGTTCATGGCCTAATCTCCCTTAGAATCGCAATGGCTGTATTGAATCAGTCAGTCAGTTGCTGTACTCTTTTATATGTCATATTTTCCTAGATATAATTCGCAGTGGCATATCCGCACAGTGTTATTTTTAGCCCTGACAAATTTTCATCAGAGTATCTGCACTGCCGTATAATCTCCAGATTATATTGATAAATAATATTGATATTATATATGTAATATCAGTATCCAAAATATTGATAAACCGCCATGCTCTTTATTCAGCATAGCTGTTTATTTAAAAGATAAAACCATAACTATAAAAGTAATTATAAAATTTAAAAAAAAAATTACTTCTTATTAATTGTTATTTTTCAGCAAAAAAAAAAAAAAAAAAAAGCCCTCAATGCAAAAACAAGTTTGAATGACAAATAAACATAAACAAAAGCATGTTGGCATTACGCTTGCATTCATTAATTCATCAGTAAACTTAATAACTACCCACTTTCCCACTATAAATTTAGCATTAGAAAAAGAACAAAATAATAAGCTTCCATTCTTGGATATGTACATCGAAATAAAAAAAATTCTCACATTTGGTCTGAAACCTATTATAAACCTTCCTCCCCCCTTTCTATTATGCCTGCTAATTCAAATACCCCTTTACAATATAAAAGAAACGCTATAATTCCATTAATTAAATGGGCTTACACACATAATACTTTTAAATTTCTTATTCAAAAAGATTTAAAATACATCAAACGCACTATGTTTGAAAGTGGTTATAACTTATCAATTTTCAATAAAATGCATAATCAAGTTAGAATTATCTTAAATCAAACTAGAATTAAAAAAGACAACTATAAATACATCGGTTCAGTAGAAAGATCCCCGTATGGTAACACAGCCCTTAAAGATTACGTATTAGAAAATAAAAATGCTAAACCTTTATGGAATCAAGCTGAAATAATAGCAACCCCTCCAGTCTGATTAAACTTGAAATACAGGAAAAAATACAGATAATAAAATACGATAAACGTGCCATCAATTATACACATTCTAGAGAATTGGCGAGAGTATGGCAACCCATTCTACACATATTAAAGGATCAAGATGCTGACAGTAAGAAAACTAAACCTGAAGATGTCCACGGGCGGCAATGCTCGGACGAAACATCGTTGTAAACTTTTAAACTAAGTCTTTTGACTTAGATTTTAACATGTGAAGTACTGTGTTTTATATATTTTATCAATTTAATCTATACACATGTAAAAACAATTACTCATCCAAAGTTCAACAAAACTGATTTCACAGGTATTCTCGAAACAGTCTAATAGAACTGTTAATTCAACGAATGTTCTCAAAACAGTCCAATAAGGTTGCCAATCGTAACACAAAAGTCACTATTCAATGAATATTCTGTAAACAGTCCAAGAAGACAGTCACTTGTTTCACAAGAATAAAAGAAACTGTGTTAAATATTCCATTGATCAGGAATTTCGCTCATTTACAAACAAAATCAATTGCTTGAAAAACAATATCTAAGAGACAATCACTCAGAATAGCCTACATACTAACTGCAAGAGTCACGCTGCCTCTTATATATATGGGTCATTGCCAACACAAGGGGTAGAAACCATGTCCCTTAGCCCTCAAAAATATAAAATATTTCCAATCAGAAAAAAATTTACAGCTAGGCTATTTCTAACGATTTTCTCTAGTTCAATATTATTATAAAAGTTTTTAATGTTATTTATTTTTCTTAGAACTCTATCGATAAAACCTGGAATATCCACTCCGTGGACTGTCCCCAAAGAAAGTCTGCAGAATATAGCATTATTTTCAAGCTTAGTATTAATGTTTTTTAATTATATTTTGATTTAAGCAGGACATAATTATCCTTAAAAATATGTTTATTGAATTTTAGAGTTATAAAATGAATCTTGTTTTTTTAATTAATTTATAACAAATGTCCCTAATGAAATGCGTCCACTCCGTGGACAACTATTTAATTTCCCATAAAGTTCAGTAGATGGCACTGCCTGTCACCAGTGTGTAACTGAGAAGGAAGAGGGGAAAGCCATCTTTGTTTTCACCTACATGTGCTGAACTCAAGGCTTTATTTCGTTCTGTTAAAATAGATTTCATCTGTGATACTTCTATTTGGCTATCTCATCAGTCCACTCCGTGGTCAGAAGTATACAGGTAATTATAAGGATTATTTATTATCTAATTATTATTACAATTAATGATTATATGGCTTAATTAGACACTAAAGTTAAATTGTTCCTGACATTGTTGCTTTGTTCCTTAAAATTCAAAATCAGACATTCTGTCTACTCCGTGGACTTCCACTCTGTAGACATCATTTGATCACGGAGTGGACACTTCTTTCCACGGAGCGGATACTTTCAAAATTAATCTTAAAAATAGGTACACTTGAAAAATAATTTAAATATATTTGATAAATAAATTTTATCCCCTTTTATTTTGTTAGCCTACTAATTGCTTAATGTGCAATGAAAATATATTCTCCCCCTTAACTTTTATATTTTTATTCGTAATTTAATAAAAATGTCATTTCGACTTCTTTAAAACAGTATTTGCTATTTTTTACTGAACTATTAAGCATTTCTCTTCATGGTTTAAATGTAAGAAGAGAATTCGTATAATATAAATTTAAGAACAGTTTTATGAGTTTTTTTTTTTTTTTTTTTTTTTTTTTTTTAAGTTTTAAAGGTAAAATGTAGAAAAGGTGACATAACACTTTAGAAAAATAATTGCAAAAATATAATTAAATTTAGTTTCAGAAGAAAAAAAATTAAAAATATTTTTGTTTTACAGCAAAACTGAAATTGTTTTGTATTTTTATTAATTGAATAACTTTTTTATAAAAACAATACTTAAAATATATATTTATTTTCTTTGCAGAAATTTATTATGCCGTTCAAGAAATATGGAAATTCACATGTAACCCAATGCAGGACAAACAAATGTGCACAAACCTTAGCTCAAACTCAGTCAAAAAGAAAATAAGGTTCAGTTGAAAATCAAAAAGATAAGAAAAATAACAAGCAAAAGAAACTTTCCAGCCAAACTACAGAAAAACGTAAAGAACAAGAAAGAAAAAGTATGCAGAGAGTAAGAGAAAGACTAATGCTCCTATTACACACAAGTTTTCGCTACAACTTTTGAGACAATTGTTAATTTGGCTCAAATCACGTCAATGCCCAGTGTAATAGAAATTGTGAATACGAACAATTTTTTCTGGCTAGTCAGACTGTGATAAACCAGTAAGAAGAAAGCTCCTTATGTGCCGAGAAAAAACAGTGCCGGTTGGAATTCATTCACCGTTGTTCTCTTCGCTCTCCCATGTCATCCCCGTTAAATCAGCGATAAATAGGTGTGCCTTGACATGTACTGTACACCGTGTAAACCAGTTTTTCGAGCAATTTTTGATTCAACTATTGTAACTTTCTTTCGGTTTACAGCTTCCAAAAACTGGAGCAAAAATTGGATGAAATGAAAGTCACGTGAAACATCTTTATGTGTAATAGGATCATAAGAAATGATCCCGCAAGACATGAAGAAGGAAAAGCTAAAGAAAGATAAATATATCACAGAAGGAAGAATATTGTAGTTGAAATGTCTGAACGAATGAAAAGAAGTGTTAGGAAAAAATGGAAGAACCAAAACAGAAATCAAAGGGAACGATTGAAGAAACAGCATAATCTTTGAAGAACATCTCAGAGATGATACACCTCTTAAGACACCTTGTTCAGCAGCCATAAACATCACACTACCACAAATTAATCCATCTCTGACAAGACCAACTGTATTAGAAAGTGGAAGAAAAAGATCGAAAAAGAACAGTGAAAAGCTTCGTGAAGAAAACAAAAAATTTGGTTAGGAAGCTTGAAAAATACAAAAATGATACTTTTGATTCTGAAATACCCAAAAGAAAAGTGAAAAAAAAATTATCACAGAAGCAAATTCAAAAGAAAATGAAAAATGTATTATTTTTTGCAAGGTTATAAAAGAGCCAATAAAAGAAAGTTTTAAAAGCGCAAAATCAAAGAAGAAACTTAAAGTAATCTTCCAAGTTTTAACAGAAAAAATAGCAAAGAAATACAAGTATCTTTAACATATCAGATCAATCACATTAAAAAAAAAAAAAATGAAAGAATATGTGGAACTAACAATTATTTTCCTGTTATTTTCATTTTTCAAAAGACTTAAAGTAAAAATATTTGTTGATTGTTTTCTAAAACACAAGTAAAACAATATGGATGAAAAGATAGAGCTGCAGCATAACTTTCAGGATTGGATATTCATAAGAGTCCACTCCGTGGTCAGTGATGTCCACTCCGCTGAAACATTAATTTTGAAATTAATTAATTACCAACCAAAAAATAGCCAACGAGATAGCTCATCAAGTAAATTAGATTCATAGTTGTCAAGAAGGACATAAGGAATTTTTTCAAAATTTTTTGATAAAATTTTTATATTTTCAAATTAGTCTTCGTTTTCTACCCTTTAGATTGGCAATCACCCATATATATTTTTTTAATGGGTAAAGTTTGGCAAAGATTCAGTTGTAGAATCTAATGGAAAGTTCTAGAATTTGGCTTCCATTGAACAGAGAGCTTTGAAAATTCAGAAATTCTGAACTATCATTTTCAGGCCCTGACTAACGCCAGGGCATGCGGGGCAGTTGCCCTGCCCACCCCCCCCCTTCTGAAAGGGGCCCCCAACAGGCATAAGCAGAAATTTTGCAACCTAAAGACCTCTTATGCCACTGCAAGGGGGCCCCCCAGAATAAGCTTGCTCCAGGGCTCCAGGTAGTGTAAGTTGGGCCCTGATCATTTTTTGCTAAATTTGGTTGCCAAGGTCCACTTACATGGAAATGAATGGACTGTCATTTTGTTTCCAATTTGACTGTAAATCTACTTTTACTGTAACAGCACATTTTTAAAGCAAGAAAGATGTTTAATTTATTGCAAAAATATGTTACTGATGAATCGTAGTTATTATATAGTAAATTCTATTTTAACCATCTCATTTTCTCTCTTTCTTACGCACACCAAAGCTTTACAGATTAAGCTCGTTCACATAATGTTAACAAATGTCGCAAAGTAAACTCGACGTTAGCGCTTCTCCTCGTGCAGTGGCTGCGGTACCCAAATAAAAGCTGTGAAAAATCCGCCCCTACTGTGCTTTCTTTAAAAATGTTATCTCTTATGGTTTTAATATAAACAAGAATTAATTCTAGCCCTAAATGAACATTATAGATGTGATTATTTACTTGAAGTTATTAGAGTACATTTGTCTTTAAATACAAAATATGTTAGATGTTAGCTAATAAACAATCACATTATTATTAGTTAACATCTAACATATTTTGTATTTAAAGTCAAATGTACGCTAATAACTTCAAGTAAATAATCACATCTATAGTGTTCACTTATAGCTAGAATTAATTAGTGTAAAATATAATTTTTTAAATCGATCTTCTAATGTTGTAAATTGTATTGTAAATGCGAAAAAATTCATGTATTAGTAATTTAAAAAGAAATGTTAGCGTGTGCAATTTTCAAAATTAAAATTTTGGTAAAAAAAAATTTAAATTTTAGAAAAGAAATCGCTTATAAAAGATGACTTTATCATTATCTCTTTTACTAAAAAAAGTAATATGTCATGTTCCATAAAATCAATCAGACGCAGACGAAACCATTCGCAAAAATTTTATCTTCTAAACAAAATATATTTGTAATCGCTTTATAACCAAATCTATAACTAAAATAACATTTAGGAATGAACAAATATAATCAAAACTAACTTCTTCTAACCTCATAACAAATAAAACAACCGAATTCAAAATTCCATAGATATCTCTTGATCCGTAATGAATGAAAATTCAAGAGATTAAGATTTCAATAATTTTATAAATTGTAAGAAGTATTAAAAAATTAATTTTTAAGAATTCATTTAAAATATATTACTTATCTTAAAATACGGGAAAACATGCGAAATATGAATATTCTAAAAATACATGAATTTTTTCGTTTAGATGTGCATTCGTTCAAACACAGTTCCATTTAAATTTTAAATATGGAGCATCACGCAAGTAAACAAATTCTATTCGAGCATGCGCAGTTTCAGCCTGAGTAGTTCAGTCACCTCCAACACGAGATGGCTTTGTCATCGATCTATGACGTAACCATGACGCAACCATGACATAGTACGCTACCCATTGCTCCATTGTAATGAATACGCTTACTCTGTAAAGCTTTGACGCACACTAACAAGGAACATCAAAGGGACTAGAGGCATCGTTTCTCAGTTCAGACCTATTCCTCCTGGCTGTTGAAATTGGAAAAAAAAAATTATGAATTTCGCTGTTTTTGTGAATTTTTAAGCATTTTATAAAGCATTATGATATTTTTGTCACCTGGAAGAACGTGAAATGGCATCAGTGTTGTGGGGCTCACATTATTTAGATCCTGAGGGCCCACTTGCCATTGGGCAAGTTGAAGACCTTGTCAGTCCACCACTGATAATAATTATATAATATAATAATTATACATATAATTATTATACTACATATATATTTATTACATATAATTATGACAAGTAAGAAAATGAAATTAAAAATTAATAAATTATTTTTTAAAAAGTGAAAAATGTTATTAGATTAAAAAAAAAAAACACTTGACAGTGGCTTTTATTGGTTTTTTTTAAGTGGTTAAACCCAAAAAAAACCCGCACGTTTTTTTTTTTTTTTTTTTTTTTTTTTTGGGGGGGGGGGGGTTGTTGTGGGCGGGTCTGAAACCCCGGCAGGTCGGAGGTTGCCGAGGGCCTCAGTAACCCCCCCAAAAATATACTACTTTATAATTAGTTACATCAAAGTAATTTGCTTATTCATTTTCCAATAATCTTACACATTTATAATCAATTTTGACTCATCACGTGTTGTGCAGTATTCATAATTTCAATTTCAAACAAGTTCCCGACCAAAGAATTTAAATGAAAACTAGTATATTGAAGCTTTGCACTGAAAAACCTGGTCTTATTTGATTGGTTTTGATCTAGAATGTGCGCGCAAGTCAAGTCAACAATGTTTTATTTTTGGAGCACGCAACTTCATGCTTCATCCTGTATTTTTGCTTTCTTCTATCTTAAACAGCCACAAAATTTTAAATGCAGTGTCTAGATTGTGATAGTTACGTCTCTTCGGAGCTGCAATTCTTGTTCTTATCTAATATAACTAAATTCTTTGTTGCAACGCTCACTCACTAAGTCTTGTAGTAGGATTGTAGTTAAAGCAGTGTCAGAGCTTTGCCAACATGAAGCACATCTATCAAAGTGACACTTTGAAAAGAAAAGAAAAAAAAAATCTTTAGATGTTGAAAAAAATTCCAAATACTTGGTTAACTAGTTCCAATTCCATACTTGCCAACTCTCCCTTATTTCGACAGAGACTCCCTTATTTTGGGACTGTTTTCTACTCTCCATTATTCTCATATATTTCTCCCTTATTTTGGATTTTTTAAAGTTATACCTATAATTTATTCAAAACTTCAATTTTTTAAGCAAGCTTTTTGCTTTTGTTGAAAAAAATTATGCATCTCAATAGATAGCACTATTTTTAATTAATAATTACATAATTACCAGCAGTGACTAAAAAGCAACTATTTGTTACTAAAATCAACCCCAAGCTACTATGGCAATTATTTTTGTGTAAAAGTGACTTAAAAGCTAGTATTTTTTGTTCAGTCAGCATTATTTTCAGGAAAATGGAGACTATTTTGAACAAAAAATTGTTCCCCTCTTTTTTTTTCTGCACCTTCACTGCATTTTTACTTCCATTACCCAAACTACCCAAATGGGTAATTGAAATACTTATTGCATTCGGTCAAAAAATTCAATTTCAAGTTTTAATCTGATTTACATGTTTTAAGGTCTCCTGTGCCCAAAAAAAGTGGTTTTTGGCAATTGGTGTGTGTGTTGGCAAAGATATCTTCTGACTACCATATCTCTGAAACTAATAAATATAGAATGATGAAACTTTAGAATTGAAGCAGGTCTTATGTACAGATGATTTTTTTACTCTAAGGCTACTATTTGGATTGGAGTGGATACTATTTCATTCGGAATAGCTACTATTTTGGCTATTATTTCATATATTGAAGGCAACTAAGAAAGCAAAACAATTATATTATTTAATTTTCTAATTTTTTTAAATCAGAAGTTCTTAATTTCGGGTGAAAATTGGACATTTTATTTAAAAACTAGCAGGCTATGCCTGCTTTGCTGGTCACTATATTTAAATGATTTTTCAAAAGAATTGAATCGCTGTTTATTTTTATATCACATTATAAATAAAAATTGAAAAAAAAAAAAACCTACATTGAAATCGCTGTAAATTTTGCTTCGGGTACCTGCTGCCTATGGCAGGTTTTTTTTCCGCCCGCACTGTGTTGGGTCCATGTTACCACTGCCTGTAGAAAGGTCCAATCTAGGTACTTCACTTTGGGTATTTATCGGCAAAAGGTAGATTTTTTAATTAGGAACTACAATTTCAAAGATGACTGTATCTCAACATCTATTAAATATTTTAGTTTCATTACTCAGTAGCAAAATTTCATTATTCGAGTGAAAATATATTTCTTTTTTTTGTCAAAAGCAATGAACTGGAAAACTTTTTTGGCAACAATTAAATTTAAAACTAATATTTAAATAGCTAATTTTCAAGCTATTATAAGGAAAATATTTTCATATTTTAATTAATAATAAAAAAAAATAATCAAAAATTTTAACAAATGTAAAAAGAATCTCAAATATTGTTCTCGAATGCTTTTTAAAATATTTTGATTAATTTAAAAGTTCATTAAAAAGGTAAAACTCTAAAAATATATTAAAACATTAAAAACCTTTTAAGATTACCTAGTACTAGTGCTTTCTGCTGCTAACCGCGGCCTTCTTCAGGTAGGCTTTGATGAACTTGTGCACTCGGCAGTCTTGTCATCTGTTTTCTCCTTCCACTCTCCTCCAGCATGGCACGCCACCCAGCATCTATTTCTATCGGATCTGTGTTACATGAGTCGCGGTTCGCTAAAATTTCAACGGCTTCACGTTTTGTTGTGTAGAAATAATTATTATAATGAGCTATTTTGTTAAAGTTTTTAAAATCGATTTTAATATTTTCTTTTTGGTTTATTTTAGTTAGGGCTGCCATCCATTAATATAAAAGAAATCAATGAAATTATAAATGAAAAAAGAAAAGAAAAATATAAAAATAAAGAAATAAGCCAAACTTTAATCACAGCAAACAACCTAATACTAAATAAAATTATTTCAGATTCAACAACAAATTCTACCAACAAAACAAAGGAGTCCCGATGGGATTACCGATCTCAGAAGTAATAGTAGAATTGAAATTGAGACGAATAGAAAACGGATATATTCTAAAAAACTTTAAAGAAATAAAACACTGATACAGATATGTAGACGACGTATTTGCAATAATAAACAGTACTTCCCCCCCCCCCCAAAAAAAAAAAAAAATAATAATAAAATAAATACACTTGAAAAACTAAACGAAATTGATCCAGACATTAAATTTACTCTTGAAATAGAAAATAAAAATCTATTAAATTTATTGTTACTATAATAAAAACCCCAAATTTAAACTTTGAAACTACAGTATATCGGAAACAAAACAATAGTAACGAAATTATAAATGCTAAATGTAAAACTCCTTACAGATATAAAATACCAGCTATACAATATTATATAAATCGCGCAATTAACATATGTTCCAATGAAACTTTACTAAAACAAGAACTACAAAAAATCACCGAAATATGTCAAAATGCAGGGTATAGGAAGAACTTAATAACTAAACTCTATAAAAATAGATTAAAAAAACTTGACAATATTAATAACGCACAAAAACCTAAACAAAAATATATCCCCTCCAATCCCATATAACAAAGGTACAAATAATAAAATAAAAACTGAAGCTGCTAAGTTAAGAATAAATATATTGATAAAGATAAAATCCACTTTTCTGAAACCACAGGTATTTATAAAATTAATTTCACTAACGAAAATCGAAAAACCAGATGCTATATAGGCATGACAAAACGGAAAATAAAAACACGTATAAAAGAACACGAAAACAATATAAAATGTAATAAAATAACAACAGCCCTAACTAAACCAAAAAAAAAAAATATATTAAAATTGATTTCAAAAACTTTAACAAAATAGCTCATTATAATAATTATTTCTACACAGCAAAACGCGAAGCCATCAAAATTTTAGTGAACCACAACTCGTGCAACACAGATCCAATAGAATTAGACGCTGGGTGGCACGCCATGCTGGAGGAGAGTGGAGGGAGAAAACAGATGACAAGACCACCGAGTGCACAAGTTCACCAAAGCGTACCTGAAGAAGGCTGCGGTTAGCGGGAGAAAGCGCTAGTACTAGGTAATCTTAAAAGGTTTTTAATGTTTTAATATATTTTGATTAGTTAAAATATTTCATGTCTTGCAAAAATGAAACATCTATATTCAGAAATTTATTTCATCAACCTGGAAATTAATTATAGATAGAATGGAGTAGAAGGCTGATATTTTTACAATACTCCATTCTATCTAAAATTAATTTCCAGGTTGCTGAAATAAATTTCTGAATTGAAATTTCGTGGCTGTTTGGAGTTATGCCATGTTTAAATTTGTCACTTGATATAGCTGCTTTAATGCAGACTCGGTGACCTTGCCAACGTAAATTATGTGAGAAGTGCCGAGCTGGTTATCAGCCAGGGTAGCTCAGTTGTTAGAACATCCGCGCGTTATGCGGAAGGCCCGGGTTCGATTCCCAGCTCTGATACTTTTCACATAGTTGGTAAAAAAATCAGCCTTCTACTCCATTCTATCTAAAAAAAAAAAAAGAAAAGAAACATCTATATTTTTCTTTAAAATTTACCTATTGATGACACGTTGATTTTTTTATAGCCATATCTCTTCAACAATAAATATTTATTTTATGATTTTTAGGGCTCCAGTGTTTTTTTTTTTTTTTCACTTAAATTTTTATTTTGTGTGTTTTAGTAACTAAAAGAAAGCTTTTAAAAAATCTAATCAGAATTTCTGAGGGTACTGTGTAGACAATGAAATATTTTCTTTTACAATTGACATCATATCTATTGATTATCTGCAAAAAAAAGTAACACATCCCGGTGGTGTCACCAGAAAATTTTTCAGGAGGGGGCAAACTTAACATTGCTAAATTTCAACAGATTTTAAAAAATTCAGTTCATTTCAAATGGTTGGCTGGTTGATTGAGGTGATTAAGTAAATATCTGTGTAAGCATTTAGTACAATAAATTTTTATGCATATAATTTAAGCTAAAACATTTTACTTATAAAAATTATATAGCTTATTCCAAACCAACACTAATCCAAAAAACTTACTGTCAAGTCGAATTAAAATCTGTTTGAAGAGAAAAGTTAGAGAGAGACAACCTATAAATGCAGGTCGGGTCGGTTTGAATCTAATTGGCTCTGTGATATAAATTTTGATTGGTCATTTGAATTCTAATTTCATAGTTTTAAAACTTTAATTAATTTTTTTTTCATAATTTTTTACTTGTTAGAATTTTCCAGGAGGGGGCAAGTGCCCCCCTTGCCCCTATGTGCCGACACCCATGACACATCTACCACGAAGTATCGAACCCACGACCATTGCATTAACAACTTGATGCTTTAACAGACTGAGCCATTGACCAACATAAGGAATACCTCACATTTACTTTCAATTGGAAATGCCTGTTTTTTTATTGTGACATGGAAACACTACGGCAAAATCCAATTTAAAAAAATCTTCTAATTAAAAGAAAACTAATTAAAAATCAGGCTTCAAGGTGCATCAGGAGAGGTCTTTACAAACCTCCATGCAAATTTGTGTAGCTCTGTGATCAGCCGTTTTCCTAAAATGCTCTGGACATACATACACAATGACACACACACACACACAAACATCTTATTTTATTATTTGTATAGACTGGATGATTCCGGCCTCGCGTTGCTGAGGTTTTAGTAGGCTTTACCCCCTTCACTATTCACTGTTCACTATATTTAAATGACCTTGAAATTCCATATAAGTTATCAATATAAAAATCTCAAATTATTATATTTGTTTCTTAAATTTTTTTTTGCTACAGGCTGTAGTATAAGCCACCCTTGGCGGCTTTTAAATTTTTGTTATCATTTTCACGATGGATTAAAAAGTTTGTCAGAATAGCATAAGTAAAGACCTTGGCAGGAGTTACTTAAATTCACTATATCTATACCAAAGTTTTGTAGAACCATTTTTCTTTTTGTTATTAAGCATATTTTTCAATTTGTATCAAATAAATCACAATTAAAGAAGACATTTTTTTCCCAATGTGCTTGGTATTTTATTACCATTGTGCCCCCTTTTTAATAATTATTTAGGTATTACAGTAATATTTAGATTATTATGGCTTCAACAGTATAATATGGTTGCCTAAAACTAAAAATATTTCACAATCTCATTTTAAAATAATGAACCACTCGTAATTAACTAATATACTTAATTTCTCTAGCATGGAACTAGTTATTGATGGTAAAAAAAAATATAGAAATACTTATTGTGAAAATAAGTAAATTACATCAAAAAAGCTTACATTTTACTCAACTATTTTCCAAGTAGGCAAAAATCTAAATGTGGTTTTTAGGCATGTAAGTCTAATTTTCACAAATTAGATATTTTAATATCCTATTTCTTCTCAATTCCTCGGTACGGGCACCCTTTTCAATTTCTAACTGAGGGCCTCGAAAGGAGCCAGTCCAGGCCTGGTTTCATAAGTGATGATGTGACTGGCGAAAGAACAGTGATATCGTAATCATAGTTATATAACATTAATAAATCATTTATTTATGTACTAATAGCTGATGTTAATGGTGGTTCATAGTACCATCAACATGCATTATCCAGGAGACGTTAAAAACACTGGAGGTAAAAGTAATTTAATTAAATAATAATTTTAACACATTTATTAAGTTAATTAGTTACTTTAAAATTATCAACATGCCAATAGACATACTTAAAAAAAAAAATGGGAGATAATCTGCACTAAGAATTTCAGTTTTTTTAACCGATAATCCGCAGATTATATGCAGGAAAATACTGTATATAGAGAGGCAAATATTACCTTGTGGTGTTTACATTTCATTCTAATTTTGAGCATTGCTGTTTGATTTATTATTAATGTACTGTATACTTTATTGTGAAATGCATTTTTATCTACTTGTTTACTTCTAGCAATATGAAATCCGTATAAGAGATCCAGATCAGCCGCTTCTCCTTGCTACTTCAAAAGAAAAAGAAATAAGAAGAGGAGCATCAGTTTCTAAGAAAACATATCTTGTTCCTGAGTTGTGTGTTATGACAGGTATTAAATTTATTTTGTTATTTATTTTATAATTTTTCTTTATTTATTACTTGTTGCCTTCGGCAATCAGCTGTTTTGCAATCCTTGAAAAACTTGATTCTCACAAATTCTCACTTGATGCACCCTCCTTCAATTGCAGATACCTATAACAGCTTGTTTACTTACTGTAAGAAATGGCCCTTAAAAATTTTGGACATATTCACAACCCTTGAAAAATATCATAGTAACAAACTCCCACACATTGGCATAATTTTCAAATGAATCGTTAAATTTTATTTAGTTTTCGAGCTTTGGATATAAAGAAATCGGGTGAAATTTTTTTTTATTTTGTCCGTTTGATTCTAGTCTAAAGTCATTGTATCAATGCTGCCGGGAGATAAACTTTCCGTAGGAGTGCACACTCTGTGCAAAATTAATGTTTGAATGATGATTTGACTAGATTTGGTGTTTTGTACAAGGAAAGGTACTGGCAGTTATGAAACAGAAAGGCTCATTTTTTAATAGTAAAAGCTTTTTGTATATTTCTGTTAAGAAAAAATAATATGGATTGCTTGTATTTTTAAATGTTTAACACTTTATATTTTCTAAGATTGTAACTATGAAGAAACCCTATTTTTAACTGTAAAAATTCAATTTTTCCCATTTTTTCTAATTTTTCCAGAAATAAAACGGGAAAAACTGATTTTTTTCCACTCTCAAAATTTCCAGAAATTTTACATCTCTAATAATAATAAAAGGAAAAGTTTGTCTGTCTGTATGTATGTCTGTTATTCTATATGTTCAGCCCCTATTAAACACAGAAGTACAAAAATTAACATACGGATGCTTAGGAGCCTTCCCGAGGGGCTCGTGAAAACAGAATTTAAAAATTTTAATTAGTTGCAGAGATATTAATTAAAATGTCAACCTATATCAATTAAATATTAGCCATTTTAATAATTGTTTTAGATTTAATTCTTGCGGAAAAAAATTTCTGGTTCATTTCTTTTTTTTTTTTTTCTTTTTTTCAACATTATTTTTACGTGATTAATAAAAAATTATCAACAATTAGATTTGCTTATGCACATGAAAAAATGATGTCATTATGACTTTAAATTAAAATAATAATAATTAATATACTTTTAGACTAGCAAACCTATGCAGAATTTTTGCAGTTCATTTATTTGCCTTTAAAATGTTAAACTGTATAGTCTTATACCAATATCACCATCCAATTAAAATTTTATTCACCAGAGCCAAATTATTATTAGTTTGCTAATATGAAATACTAATGATACTTAAACTTTCATAAGCTTCAAAATAAAATTCATGTTTGATGACTTAGCTTCCATATTTCCCCTGGCAAGAAAGCTTTAATAAAGGACCCCAATAGTGACTTTTAAATTTTTGTTGCTACGTTCACGAGATCCCTTTTATTTTATTAAAAATGAAATAGTCACCAAGGAGAGCTATAATAAAGGTACAATGATGACGTTTACAGATTTATTATTATTATTTCTATAAATCAACCGCTATTAACTAACCATGAAGTATTTAAAATGGTATATGTATATAATAAAAAAAGTTAGTTGTGTCATAAGTTTTTATTTTATTAAAAATGAAAAAATCACCAAGGGGAGCTATAATAAAAAGAGTAGCAAGTTCTGTTTCTATAACTTATGTTAATTTCTGTAATAATATACTCGGTACCCTTTATTACATTCAATTTTACAATTAAAATTATTTCTTTGCAGTAAATCAAACTACCAGCAGAAACAAATCACTTTAAATAAATTATCCGTTCATTTAAAAATGATCATTATTTATTCTTTCTTTAAATCGAAATTCTTGCGTAATATATCCTAGATCAACCTTCTTTTTTTTTTTATTCTTTATCGTTTTTATTTTAAACATAATTATTCAATATCAAATAAAAATGAAAAACATCTGGTTGTCTGTTCGGGCACCAAATAAAATGTAGCATCAAATACAAGAATAGAATACATAAAATAACTTCTTACTTAATGCTTCTTTTTGAGTCAGATGTTTTAATTTTTCTTAGTTTAATTTCTTGCCGAATTATGATACCTTTCAAATTACTTCATGACTCTTGAAAAAACACGATAATTTAATAAATTTACATACATATTTACAATTTAGTTGACTATAAAACATATTACAATTCTGTCATATGCCATTTCAGTGTTCTCTCTTTTCGAATACCATTCTGAATCCCCATCAAAAGTAAAAACAAAAAGTTGCTGTTGCCAACAGTAAAAAAGAAATAAACAGTAATTAAAATAAGAGTTCAAAAATGTTTGTCAGTTTATAAAGTTTATGGATTGAGAAAGTTCGGTTTCGTAACACGAGGACTGAGGCCTCTCTTTGTGTATGCTCTTGCTTAGTAAAATCACGTCAAAATAATGGCCCCGGGAGCTAACGCAATGTAGTCGTGGACTGCCGTCGTTCTCAGCTCCGATATACTCAATTCTACCTGCTCAGACCTAAATCCTGGACCATAACCTGTAAGATGCTCAAGATGGGCCAATAAACAACTGTCTATAATCCTTGGACTCGTTAATGAAAGCCTCTCTTCATTAGAGATATTATGTGACACGGAGTAACAAGAATGAGTCACACATATATATATCAGTGGCGGCTCGTGCACCGAAAATAGGTGAAGAGGCACACTGTATTCATTTATAGAACATAAATTTACATTTAAATAAGTATTTTTAGTTAATTTTAGTTAAGACCCTGCTTAATAAAAATTAAGCATTAAAAATACTTCAATATTATTTTTGAGCTCTTCACCTATTTTCGTTTCATGAGCTGCCACTGATATATATATATCAGGGCGTAAAATTTCCACTTGCCAGCTTGCCATTGGCGAGTGGAAATTTTACTGTGGCGAGTAAAATTTCAGTCTAAATATAGGTAGAATTCTTACAGTATACTGTGCTACCAAAAAAAAAAAAAAAAAATCGATTTAAAAACATAAAATCATGCTAATCTTAGGTAAGGTGATCAGCAATCCTCTTTTTTATAAGAGGACAGTCTTTTTCAACGCTCTGCCCTCTTAAACGAAAGAAACATAACTAACTAAAAAGTCCTCTTTTTTATGATTTTCGTCCTTTGTCCTCTTTTTCAAATGAAAAGGATTTAGTCCTTAATTTTAAAAAATTCGCAAAACTGGGAAGCTCAGTAAGTTTGTTGGCTGTATCGAGCGGTGAACACTAACTTTTTTCTGCGTTAGGTTCGCAAAAGAACAACTTTCTAATAAACTTGCCAAAGCATATTATGGTTTATGTCTATTCCGATTCTTCGAATCACAAAGAAATAAAAGTATTCCCTATATTTGTGCGGGTTTTTTTATACAGAACACGGTATCACTATTGAAATTATCATGAAATCATTAAGACGATGCTGCTCTGGTTGATACACGGTGGGTTGACGTGTGTACTCACTTTTGCATGAATAATATTCCTCATAAAAATAGGCCCACCAGTGACAGAGAGGTTCTGTCCTCGAAGCAGGTATACATAAGGCGCTGGATTCGATTCCCGGTCGCATTCGTTTGCATAACCTTTAGGAGATTTCCGTGATTTTTCTCCGAAATAAGCCTAAATACGTTCTAAGACCTCTTAGAAAGACCCCACGGAGGACTCTCCTACTCAAGTGTAGAGTCCTAGTGTAGACAATTGGCCTTAAAGAGACACTACCACCACTTCACAAAAATATGCAATTCGTTTGTTGAATTCATTTTATATCCTGGTAAAAACGCTCCCACAAAGCGACTGTTTTCTTCAATGAACAAAATACATGTGGAAAAAATCCCCTTTATATACCTACTTTAAAAACTTATTAACTACTAAGACTAATTTAGGTTATACTTGTGAGGACTTTTATAAAAGGTTGATAAAGAATGACTAATCGTTAAAACAAATCGTTACATCTGCCGAATATTAATTTTATTTTTTCATTTGCCAATTTTATTTTTTCTTTTATGATTATGATTTTAATAAAAATATGTCTACCAACTTTTTTTATGTAACTACATGAAAGTACCACATTTTTTTTTTTTTTTTTTGTCTATAGCAAAAATTAATAAAAAATAATATCCATATTGTCCAGTGACACCTATAAAAATTAGGGATTTTTCCGCTCCTATCCGTATATTATTAATTTAAATTAAGATGTACTGATCCAAATTCATCATTTGAGATAAAAATGTTTCCACCACTTGTGTAATGTAGCTTTTGAATCGATTTTTATAATCATTTTCATTCAATTTTGTGGCCTCTTTTTCAAAATTGAATGTCTTCTATTTTCTTATAAACTAAAAGACATTGCGTAATTTCTCCTCTTTTTCCAATAAAAAATTCTGGTTCTCTTATACGTAAAAAATAGAGTAAGTTAATCATATTTTGTGGCGAGTAACTTTTTGTTTCAGCGAGTGTAATCTAAGTTGAAATTTCGGGCCCTGTATATATATATATATATAGAGAGAGAGAGAGAGAGAATTATTGAAATATGTTATGCTGAAATAATTAAATGAATGCCTATTCTTTTATGAAAATTATATACAAAAAATGAAAATTTTTGATACATGGATTTATTTTATGTTGCAGGTCTAACAGAAGCTATGAGATCTAACTTCACAACAATGAAGGAGTTGGCTAATTATACTCGTGTTCCTCCAGATAGGAGAGTCCAGAATTTGAATGCTTTTATTAGGCGTTTAAATAAGTATGTAAAATAACTAAATGAAAATTTTTTCATCTTTTTTTTTTTTTTTTTTTTTTTCTGTAAATTTTACATAGTTTATGAATTGTTCATATATTTAAAATATATATATTATACTTTTTAATTAACAAAATGATACCACTAAGACCACTTCCATTTCCTAAGAAACTTTCGGCCAAACATTTATGACCTTAATCATAGGTGAAATGACATGAATTTCTCATCTGCTCAGGAGCTTCAGCATGCAGCGCCATCTTTCGTCGATTTTGGCTTTGGTTGTGTTGCAGGCATTTTCACAGTTAATGATTTCCACTGCTTCACTTTTTATGGAGTAATAATGGCTATTATAATTTGAGAGTTTTTTAACATTATGGAAATCAATATTAATATTTACGTTATTGTGAACCTGGGTAAGTGCAGTTGTATTTTTATTAAATTTAATATCATTGGAATGTTCCTTAATTCTGTCTTTTAATTTGTGTTTGGTCATACCTATCAAAGAACCAGCCCCCGCCCCTCCCCCATATTTTTGAAAATCAATTTTATAAATTCCTGTAGTTTCTAGATTATGAATTTTGATCTTATAATTACGAAGTATTTGAAATATGTTTTTGTTGGATTTTATAGGTATGTTAATTCTGATTTTAGCAGCTTCAGCTGGGGAGGGGAAGGGGGGGGGGGGTCTGGTTCTTACATAGGTATGACCAAACACAAATTAAAGAACAGAATTAAGGAACATTCCAATGATATTAAATTTAATATAATTATAAGATAAAAAAAACTTTTTACATACCATGTTTTACATTTTCTGATGAATCATAGAGCTCTTATCAATGTGCATAAAGTTTTTAAAGTGATATTGGCATCAATTTTTGTAAGATGCCTAATTTAACTTTTTATAATTTTTTAACATTCACGTTTAATTAAATGTATTTATTTTTATGTCGAAAGAAAATGAACTCATACAATTTTTTTGGCAACAATTAAATTATAGTTAATATTTTAATGGCTATTTTAACGCTATTAGGATGTTATTATTTTCATATTTTAATTAATTATAAGAAAACTAATCAAAAATTCGAAAATCAGACTTCGAAGTGTTGTGTTGTCACCAGGTTCTGAGCTACTGTGAAAGTTTCAAATGTCTAGCTAGTAGGGAAGTTAGTTAAAATTCAATTGCAAGATTTGTACTGGACAAACAAACAAACAGACAAGAATAGAAGTTAATAAAAACATGGTAAAAAACACAACTGCACCAGCCCAGGTTCACCATAACGAAAATATTAATATTGATTTCCATAATGTTAAAAAACTCTCAAATTATAATAGCCATTATTACTCCATAAAAAGGAAAGCAGTGGAAATCATTAACAGTGAAAATGCATGCAACATAACCAAAGCCGAAATCGACGAAAGATGGCGTTGCATGCTGAAGCTCCCGAGCAGATGAGAAATTCATGTCATTTCACCTATGATTAAGGCCATGAATGTTTGGCCGAAATTTCTTAGGAAATGTAAGTGGTCTTAGTGGTATCATTTTGTTAACTAAAAAGTTTAATAATGACCTCTTTTATACATATTATATATATATATATATATATATATATATATATTATGTTGAGCTCTCATTTAAATTTTTAAAAAATGCATTTACTAAATTAATTAAAAAATTTCTAATTACACAGCTAAAAGTGGCTCTCTAAGTTCCTTATATTTAACACTTCTAAAAAGAAGTATTAGGTTTAAAATATTTGTGCATACATTATCTTTATCTATATTATTAACTATTCCTTTATGTTTTGCTTAAATAGAAAGGGGGAAAATCACAATATTTTCTTTCAATTCCATTTTTACATTCAGAAAATTTACAACTGTTAAATTATACCTTGATTTTCAAAAATTGAATTCTTAAACTTTTAATATTTTACTGTGCAGCTATAAATTGCAAAATAATCACTTAGAACAAGTGCGTATTTTGATCTGTGAATGTGAAAACAGAATTTAAAACGATGTCTTAGATAATTAATAATTTTCATTATAAATTTTCCCATGGAGCAACATAGTGTTTGCTTGTCAGTGACAGTAAGTGTTGCATCCTCTTAAATGCTTCTATAGCTTAAAAAAAAGTTATTATTTTAAAATTAAATAAGCGTTAATAGTTATTTTATATAATAAAATAACTTTGATTTATAAAATGAAAGAAAGATTTGGTAATTTTCATTTGGAGAAAATTTTGCCTGATTAATATTTACATTTTAATATCCTTATTGTAATACCAATGTTTTTAAAACATATTTTTATGCTAACATATTTTATCAATATATGTTATTTTCCCTTATAGAAATGAAAATGTTATTAAGGAAATGACTTCGTGGGGATTACGATTTTCCGATACGTTAGTTGAAGTAACTGGAAGAATGGTTCCTTGTGAAAAAATATACATGCGGAATGAGGCAAAGGTGAAGCTGCATCTTTATTGTTCAAACATAAAATTTATATAAGATTATTTATTGGAACACTATTTGTTGTTTATTTATTTACTTGTTATTACTTTTTTGCATTATTTCTTTCCTCTTTTTTCTTGTGATACAATGATTGTTAGTTCTAATTACAAATATTCTTGACTTTTTCTTTTTTACTTCCTTATACAAAGATAAGTATTGTAATTCTGATTTGTGAAATGGATTTTCTACCATGCATAGCTCAAAAACAAATGGTCATAGAATGTTGCAAATTTATATTTGTGACTGTCATGACATTTAGTTCTACACCTTCAATTTTGGTTTTTACATGAGCTCCCTTTTTAGAGATATCTATAATTTTACATGACTCTATATGTATGTATGTATTTTGCATAACTCAAAAACTGTTGGATTACAAATTTGTATGGAACATTGCAAATTTGTATGTACATGTGTTATGACATCTAGTTGTGAAACTTCCATTTTGGTCTTCCTGTGACTTTCCATTTAAGGTACTTATAAAAATTATATTCATAATGACCAAAATACAACATTTCTGACTATTATATTGTTACATATTTGTAAATAATTGTAGTTATTTTTATGTAATTTCATTCATTCGAATATGGAACTTCGGCACATAACTTGTACACATAGTACTTTATATCAGTTATAGAGTTATAATTATATCTACAAATTTATGCTTATAATTATAAAAAAAAATTTGAAAGATGTTCTGAAGTAGACCTAACTTGTTGAAAAATAAACCCGAACTCAACCCATGAGAAAAAAATTCTGTCAACCTGACCTGCAAAAAAAAACAAATCAATCATCCCAACCCAAACTCACAAGAGAAAATAATTGTCAACCCAACCAATGGGTCGTGTCGAGTTTGGGTAAAATCAAGTTACCTGACCCAATGCAGGACACTAATTTGAATGAAATAATTGATTTCTATATTTATTGTGATTAATGATACTTCAATTTTTATTTTAAGATTTTTAACCTATGTTTAATTTCTGTTGAATGACGTATATAAGAGCTATCTTAATATGACTGTAAATGTATATATATTTTTTTCTTTTGTTTCGTGTAGGATGTCCCTCGTGAGAAGGACTTCACACCATATGTCCGATCTGATCCCATGCATGTAACTGTTCCTCTTCAGGACTGGTTAGTTGTTTGCTCTAACAGAGACAGCGAAAGAACTAATGATATGATTACTATGCTAATTACAGTTGCAAAAAAAATGGATCTGCAAATCAGAAGACCAAAATTGTAAATATTTCTTTTCTTTCCATAAATTTCTGTATTCACTTATTGTTTATAACTACCGTCATTTTATATTGATTTTATTTCAAAGTAAAAGTTATTAATTTTAACAATTTGTTCATGCATATTGTTATAATATCTATTTTCATCTGAGATTCTGAAACAGATACTCTGCTTTTAATTTATTTATTTTCTCTGGAAAACTGCATTATAAGTCAAACAAAACTAAAAATCTGGTGTGAAACAACCACACGACTTCCTTACACGTGTATTATATATATATATATATATATATCTTTTATTTATTTATTTATTTATTTATTTATTTATTTTTTTTTTTTGGGGGGGGGGGGGGGGGGAGGAGAAGTAATGTGATCAGAAGACATAAAATTGACCCAACAAAGTAGAAAACACACGAGTAAAGACATATGAAACAAAGTTTACATAGCAAAATTACAAAATAACAGAAAAAATGGTTGTGTATTCTTTTGAAACACCAATTTCTGAGATCTAAATTAACCCAACCTAAGCAGGATGACTATCATTTTTCCTGTAATAACCATATAATGCATGAGAAAGGATATCTAAAATTGATTTATGTAACAATTTTCAAGAAAATCGTTACAGCTGTTTTTGAGATACAGGCTTTCACCAAAACTTGACAAACTCAATTGTTGACCGGAAAACAACAATTACATATGAAAGGATATCTAACAGGGTTGCTATGGCATCTGGAAAACAGGGAAAACCTGGAAAACTTAGGGAATTTGAAAGTCTATTATTAAACAGGGAAAACTCAGGGAATTTCAAAATTTATTGCAAAAACAGAGAAAATTCACGAATTTTTGAAATTCTTTTGGAAAGACATTGGAAAATTTGTTCATAATCAAATGTTTTTTAAAATTTTAGTGCTTTATAATGAATCAATTATGTTTTTTCCCCACTATAGTAAGTTAATAAAATTAATATATCCTAGTTATGTTCAGTTGGCATGTAAACATGTTAGATTCCAATGCTGCATGATTGTGTGTCACCTATTAAAGGGGCCCATTTTAAGGATTTGAATTTTGTGAAGGGGCAGCAAAAGAGTCCCAATTTTTGCCTGGATCGACCCCTGATTCTTGGTGATAAAAAAGAAAAAGAAAGAATGAAAAGGAAAATAAACAAATTTTAAGCATATTTCTTGTTTAAAACTTATTTTTTCCTTATATATTTTGAACATCTCGCTTTGAAGGAAAAAATATCCATTAAAACCCCATTCTACTGCAAAGAAAAGAATCAGTCCTGTATAATTAACACAAATGAACTTGATCTGTTGGTTCGAGAACAAAAACAATGTTCCAAGACACGAAAATGTAGTTCCAATATGGAAAGATTACTAATAAAAAGTGCTGCATTATCGAATTGCGTCACCACATAACAAATCGCCAATGGATGCCCTATATCAAAGCCAGTTAAAATACGAAATTTGGGAAATGGTTCCAAATCACATTCTTTTAAAAAATCAAAGAAGATTTCTCTGCAATACGATAAACATATGCAGGCGGCTAGTGTCCCCCCCACCCCCCAAAAACAAAGTTCCTAGACAAGAAAAAAAAATTCTGATTAAAAAAGGTTATAGTAAAAAGTGTTGATACTATGAAACGCATCGTCACATAACGAATCGCCAACAGAAGCTCCGTATCAAATCTGGCCTTCATCTTTTCTGCCGTTCATTGGAAGAAATAAAACGGTTGAGCAAATGTGATTATAGTAACATATTAATGTCTATATATACAATTCAAGAACCTTTATAAAGGGTTTAAATCCATAAAGAATTTCAGTATGATTTTACTGTTGTATTGTTTTTTGAAAACATAAAATTTAAAATAAATTATCACATTTTCTTTTGGAAAAAACTATCAATAAAGTTTAAAATTGTCAATAATACAATTTCGGCCAGTCCTATCATGTGTGCGTTTAAGTTTTTAATTTTTTTTAAATATAATTTATTTATATATTTATTCTATCTTTTAACAATTTGACTTAACATTTTCTACAAAGCTTTACAAATTAAGCTCGTTCACATAATGTTAAAAAATGTTGCAAAGTAAACTCGATGTTAGTGCTTCTCCTTGTGCAGTGGCTGCAGTACCCAAATAAAAGCTGTGAAAAACCCGCCTCTATTGTGCTTTCTTTAAAAATGTTATCTCTTATGGTTTTAATATAAACAAGAATTAATTCTAGCCCTAAATGAACATTATAGATGTAATTATTAGCGTACATTTGACTTGAAATACAAAATATGTTAGATGTTAGCTAATAAACAATCACATTACTATTAGTTAACATCTAACATATTTTGTATTTAAAGTCAAATGTACGCTAATAACTTCAAGTAAATAATCACATCTATAGTGTTCACTTAGAGCTAGAATTAATTAGTGTAAAATATAATTTTTTAAAGTGATCTTCTAATGCTGTAAATTGTATTGTAAATATGAAAAAATTCATGTATTAATAATTTAAGAAGAAAATGTTAACGTGTACAATTTTCAAAATTGAAATTTTGGTAAAAAAAAAAATTAAATTTTGGAAAAGAAATTGCTTATAAAACAGTGTTGTGCAAGTTCACGAAAAAAAACGAACTAGTTCAAACTCAAGTTCATCGTGCAAAAAACGAGTTAGTTCGCGTTCAAACTCATGTCTGAAAAAATGAACGCGCTCAACTCAAGTTCATTTTTAAAAAGGAGCGAAACTCATTAGAAGTTCATTTTTAGGTGCTTTTTTTTTTTTTTTTTTGTCTTTTCTTTTCTAAGTAGATCTCCTCTGTGAACACCTTCATAGGTAATTTACATTTTTTTTTAAATTACCAATTACCATTAAGATTTCTTTTAATTTAATGCTTAATTAAATTTTAAACTTATAATTCTTAATTATAACTTATTAATTTAAGTGTAGTAAAAATTATTTAGCGGACACTTCTGAATAGTGGACCCACTGTTTTTGCGTGGTTTTTATTCTCAAATTTCCAATACGTTTGATTATTCACATGAGAAAACTTATTAATAGGAGACAAATTCCATCATTTGCAGGTTCAGGTTCCGTTGTTTTGAAGTATAATACTATTTTAAAAATAGTGTAATGGTTTGATTTAATTAATCTTTGTTTGATTGCGCCACAGTCAATGTTGGTTTTGTGTTCTTGGATAAATCATTAGAAAATTTCCTTGCTATTTAGCTTACTATACAGAAATAAGCATGTGTGTCAACTTGTTAGTTTGCGTACAAATTGTCTCAAGAACAAATTATCTCAGAGGTCAATCCAGTTTTAAACTAGTATGTTGTGGCCACCACAAGACTTTCTTCTATATTTTCCCTATACAAATTCACTCAGTAAGAATATTAAAAAAAAAAAAAAAAAAAAACGATTTTTTCCAAGTTTTTTTTTCGTTAAAGGTAAAATAAATCGATAACTTTGTTGTAAATTATCACATATTTGTAGCTCAACCATTTGTTTTAAAAGTATTGACGAAACCTTTTGGAAGATTCCCCCCCCCCCCCCCCGTGGGGTACTTCTCGCCGGGGGGGGGGGGAGGGGGAAGCGATGCCCCCACATGCACAAACTTTTTTTTCCTAATTAACTACCACTATTATCAATAATTCATATTAACTTTACAATCACAGGTTAAGAATAATTCTCATTATGTACATTTATACGAAATTTTGTCCTATACTGCCATGTTAGGAATTTAGAAAAAATGCAATCATAGCGCCACCTGTTGAGCGATTGATCCCCAGATGTAATAAGCACCAGTTTATGTCAGGGACCAACTAAATACCAAGTTTGGTTAAGTTTCGCAAAAAAAAAAAAAAAAAAAAAAAAAAACGATTTTTTTTTTCTAAGTTTTTTTTCATTAAAATTTTAAAGAATCGATAACTTTGTTTTAAATTATCACAGATTTATAGTTCAACCATTCGTTTTAAAGGTATTGACGATACCTTTCGAAAGATACCCATCTTGAAAATTTACTTCCCTCGAGGGGGAACTTCCCCCCCCAGGGGGGGTGGCGAGGTTCCTACACATACAAAAAAAATTTTCCAGTTGACTATCTCTATCATAAATAATTCTTGTAAATTTCATAATGATTACTAAAAAATAATTCTCTTTATGTACATTTATACAAAATTTTGTCCTATATCACCATGTTAAAAATTTAGAAAAAGTGGGATGGAAACGCAACCTGTAAGACAATTTTTACCAAAAAGTTGATAGGCACTAATTTATGTCAAGGTGCAACTACATACCAATTTGTATGAAATTATGTGCAGTAGTTCCTGAGATACAGTTGCCATAAAATTTTGTCACACACACACACACAGACAGACAGAAAGACATTTTCTAAAAATTGTCAAATCGTGTTCTACAGCTCTCAAAACGTGTAAATCCATCAAAAACCCGAGGTCGAAAATTTTTACGAATCCAATATTTTCTTCTATTGAATATAGAAGAAAGTAAAAATATCATTTATGACTTAAAACTTGAAAAGGTAGTGAAATCTTATTTTCGAAAATTCAGCAAACAGCAATACTTTCTTTAGTATATAAAGTTAATGAAATTAAAAATAGAAATCTGAATTCGTATAAATTGTTTTATATATATTATATTTCTGAGTGACGGGATTCCCCCTCTTCCCCCCAATGCCCCATTCAATTATTTACATATTCATAAAAAAACTTAAAGTTGTAAGGAAATTTTAAAATATGCATTTCAAGTTCTTTAGAGAACTTGTATCAGTAACTTACTGATCTTAGACAAAAATTTCAAGTAACATTTCCAAATAATCTTTAGCATTCTAAATTTAAATTTCTTCCATTTATTTCTTTTCATTTATTGCGATAATATAACCATAGAGGAGCTGTTAAAAGTTTTATTTCTATATTCAAGGCAACTCAAAATGCGAAATTATCCTATAAAGGCAACGTGAAGTATAGAACTCTAAACAAAGTTTTGTGTAACATATAAGTAAGCGAAAATAATTATCATTCTCAAGCAATTTCCTTTGACAAGGTAAATTTTGGCAATTTCCTCAATTATATCCAATAAATAAATAAATAAATAAATAAAAGTAAGATCTTAACTGACTTCCATAGAATAATTTTTCGACAGAATAAATTTATATATATATATTTTGGCAAAATACTTATTTTATTTTAAAATTTCAAATATTATGAATACAGCTAGTGATGAACACAGAGCATTTTTAAAGTTTTTTTTTTTTTTTTTTTTTTGGGGGGGGGAGATTACGACGTAGCTTCATTTATTATCTTCCAAATTTACATACATCATCATTACATAAAATCAGTCAATGTCTTAGCGTGAGTTATTATTTTGCTCAGTTTTTAATTTTAAGGGGATGCTTTACCAGTCGACGCTGACAGCCAAACTCGTAATATCATTAAACTGATTTTTGTTTTCCTAAAACGGATTTCTTAAATTTTTAACATTTTGTTTTGAAGCTGTAAAGGGCGAAAAATAATTTTAGTTAATTATCCGCATTTTAAAGTTTTAGAACAGAACATTAGGAAAAAAAAAAAAATCAGTTTGTTGAAAGGATGAATTATTTTAACGATTGTGAAATATCTAAACATTATTTTAAAAAATACATTAGGTAATAAGTAATTTACATTACAGGTTTCCCCATATAATATCACGGGGTTTCGCTATCAGCGACAACAGCTGAAGAGCCTCCTTTTCCCTTTATTAGTATTGTTTATAAAATACTTTAGTAAATGGATTAGAAAAAAAGAACATTTTTCTGTCCAATTCTTCTAAAATCCCGCTGTTCAAACTGTGAATGTTTCCTATCTTAATCTTCAGTAATTTTTATATAACGTCGTTTAACAAGATTTTGAATAATTTTTTTACGATTAAATAGGGAAAAATTCTATGTTCAGAAAAAGCCGTAAGACAGAGAATTATTGCCAACGTTGGATGAATATATTCTTGATTGAGAAATAAGTTTAATTTTCTAAATACAGATTTTTGGTATTCTGTAAGCTAAATCTGTACGGGACATACTAATCCGAATACGAATTAATTTTTCTCTTAACTACTACTTATTTAAATTACAGAATTAGATAATTTTTTAATACTATATTCATCAAAAATAATCAGCTCTTTCCCTCTTAAAAATTAATGATAAACAACTTAATATTTTTTAATAAATATACATTTTCTTATAATATTATAAGGGCCCACCAGCGGCTGAATGGTTCTGCGCTCAATGCTGGTAGATGGGAGGTGCCGGGTTCGATTCCAGGTAGCGCTCATCGGCCTAGCCGTTCGGAGTTTTCCGTGGTTTCCTCCGAAATTCGCATAAATATGGGCTAGGACCCCTTAGAAAGAATATCACGGAGGACATTTCCCCTATAGGCCTAGGACACATGCGGAGTCAATCAGCCTTAAATCCTCCAACTAAACTATATTATAAGTTAACAAGAAATCAAATCAGACTAAGAAAAATTCTTAAATGAAAATGAATAAGCTAAAATAAACAAGTGTTAAAGTGTATTTAAAATATTGAAAAACAATTTTGAAAAAATCATTCTCAATTTTCCTTTTTGCTGGACATTTTTAGATTGGCTAGAATCTTCGGAAGTTTGGATTTTAAGCTTTGTAAGTATAATAACAGCAATAATGATATTAATGTAAGTATGTATATATATATATATATATATATTTATGGTTATCACGCACAAAATTTATTTTTTATTATTACGATTATTTCAGATAGTTTTGAAATTTATATATTAGGTTGGTTGTATAGCATAAGACCGATTG
The DNA here is from genome assembly GCA_963930645.1 of Salticus scenicus. Lineage (NCBI taxonomy): Eukaryota > Metazoa > Arthropoda > Arachnida > Araneae > Salticidae > Salticus > Salticus scenicus. Next base: position 74,013,801 of record OZ005653.1, on the reverse strand, counting down.
ACTATACCAGGTCCTAGCTTATAGGGGGAATGCCCTCATTGGGCGTCTTTCTAAGGGTTTTTAGTCCGTATTTACGCGAGTTTTGGAGAAACCACAAAAAGCTCCGAACAGTTAAGTCGACGAGCGCGACCTGGGATCGAACCCAACACTTCTGTTTATCAGCTTTGATAATTTAAATATTAATAATTTATATTTGAAATATTAAATATATACATATTTTTTTAATTTTTAGAAATTTAACTAAAGGGACAGTCATTTGCTATTGCACCTTAATGAAAGCATTAAAATGACAGGACATTTCATTTCAAGCATATATACTGAAGTTAAACCTCGGGTGCAAAGACAAATAAAAGTGATAGAATTCGCATTAATTCTCCGAATATATTGAATATGCAAATATTTATCATTACAATGATAAAAAAAATTAAAAATCTTTTCAAACATGAGTGAGTTTTAAAACAAGGCAATAATAATAATGTATAATATAATTCAAATATAAAATTAGTATTTACCTCTTAGTTTTGTTAATGTGTACATCAATATTCGAATTTCAGAAAATGAGATGTGGTGCGTCTTTCGCATGCAGTGAAACTGATTATAAATAATATAATGATTTTATCGTGTTTTGTGTGTGTTTTTTTCTTCTCATTAATTCTGGAAAGACTTGGTGCCTGATTGTCCAAATCTAAAAGCTTCTTTTTTTCCAAGGCCGCCGTAAAAGGGTGCAATGTATACACAACAAGGGGGTGGTGCAGCCTAAGGGCAGCAGATTGCAGAGATTTTGTTACCGAAACCGTTTTCTACAAATATAGGAGAACAACAACAAAAAAAAAGAAAAAACTTATACACCCGCGACGAATTGAACCACCCTCATAAAACTTTCCGAGCATTTCCTTTCACTGATAAAAGGATGAAGTGAGAAAACTGAAAGCCCCACTGAAACTGCCCATAGTCCATCTTTTTCTTTAAAAGAATGGTACTTCCGCTATTCCCAAAAGCCATTTGCTTCGCTTGTAAGGTGGGCTGGGAGATGTGTGTGAGCCCTAAGGGGATAAGATTAATTGTAAAAAGTTCTATCTGTGGTCCACTTTCCTTTTCCTATTTCAGACAGAAATATTTAAAATGAGTTTGAGCTTGAATTGCTTTTTCACGCTCAAGTTCGTGTAAAAAACGAACTACGCTCAACTCAAGTTCATAATTTAAAAAACGAGCGAAGTTCAACTCAAAACTCAAAATTTTTGAGCTAAACTCATGAACGCGTTCAAATGAACGCGTTCGTGCACAACACTGTTATAAAAGATGACTTTATCATTATCTCTTTTATTAAAAAAAGCATTATGTCATGTTCCAAAAAATCAATCAGACACAGATGAAACCATTCGTAAAAATTTTATCTTCTAAACAAAATATATTTGTAATCGCTTTATAACCAAATCTATAACTAAAATAACATTTAGGAATGATAAAATAACATTTAGGAATTTACAAATATAATAAAAACTAACTTTTTCTAACCTCCATAACAAATCAAACAACCGAATTCAAAATTCCATAGATTATCTCTTGATCTGTAATGAATAAAAATTCAAGAGATTAAGATTTCAATAATTTTATAAATTGTAAGAAGTATTAAAAAAATAATTTTTAAGAATTAATTTAAAATATATTACTTATCTTAAAATACAGGAAAACATGCGAAATATGAATATTCTAAAAATACATGAATTTTTCATTTAGATGTGCATTCGTTCAAACACAGTTCTATTTTAATTTTAAATATGGAGCATCGCGTGAGTTAACAAATTCTATTCGAGCATGCGCAGTTTCAGCCTGAGTAGTTCAGGTACCTCCAAAACGAGATGGCTTTGTCATCGATCAGTGACGTAACTATGACGTAACCATGACATAGTACGCTACCCATTGCTCCATTGTAGTGAATACGCTTACTTTGTAAAGCTTTGTTTTCTGGTGTCAACATATATGTAATTTTCTAGTCTTCTACTGCAATGAAGTTTATTACAAATGTGAATCAGGAAAATTGTTCACATGCATTTAAAAATGACTTTTGATTTTTTTTTTTTTTTTTTTCTTTTCACGCTGTTTTGATTTTACAATAACAATTACTTAGATTATAAAGTATTTCAGCAAGACAGTTCAACATTCCATGATGACTTCCGAAAACTTGTGCTTGTTCGTCCAATGTTTAATCATAGTAAAAATATCAGTATATTATATTTAATAATAAAATCTCTGAAGTGCTAGAAATAAAATAAATAAATAACGCTCAATATTCTGTTATCTCTTGACTTGGCTAAATAATAAACACACTCCTTCAAAATACTTATAGAATCGCTGACCTACTTCTAACACATTGCTCTTTGATCTTGAAACAGGTGGACTAATTTACTCTAATTTATTTTGAGAGCTAAGAACTAACTATAAAAAGGGATAATAGTAAAATTTATTTACATTATACAAAATTGCAGAATATTTGTCTTTCATAATTAATAAAAATATATAAAAAACCTTGACATTATTTCGTGCATTTGTTTTTCTTCTTTTTTTAATTATCCTTCCGGCCCCGCCTTCCGAAGAAAGTGAAAAATACAGGTTTTAATAAAATTCCAGGGTGTACTTCTCCTATTTTATTATTTAATTTGCCAAATTAATCACAATTTGTTTTAAGGAGTAAAAATAGCATGTGGCATGTTTCTTATATTATCTGAAACAAATTTTCACAAATCTCTAAAATTTGAAATTGCCGCGATCCTTGCAATTTCGGATTTATGAGCTTAAACTGTGATTAATTATTACTTAGGTAATTATTTGTCATTTTATCAGTAATTATAATCTAATAATGTTTTACTAAATGAGGAAAATAATATATATATATTTTTTTTTATTATTAATCGCGCTGGTTGCAGCTAACATCCGGTTATTTGAGTGAAAGGCATGAACATAGCTACCAACTTTTCCGTTTTTTCTGGAAACTTCATACCTGAATTTTTACTTTCTTTTATATTCAATAAAAGAAATTATTGGTTTTGTAAATTTTTTTAACTTCTGGTTTTTAATGGTTTTATATACATTTTGATAGGTTCAGAACAAGATTTGATCAAATTTAGAAAATTCTATTTGTGTGGAACAAGAACTTGTGCCGATTATATCTCAGGAACTAGAACACACACTTTCATATAAAATTATATGTAGTTGCACTTTGACATAAATTAGTGCCTATCAAATTTTGGTGCAAATTGTTCATAGGTGACGATGCGATTTTTTTCATTTAAGGGAAGGCTGTATCTCAGGAGATTCTATTGTATATAAACGATCAAAACTCGATAAGTAGGAAGGCCATTATGAAAAATTATGATCGTTCAATTTTAGTGCATATTGACCTATAGGAGGAACTGTTATTTGGCAATTTTTCCTTTTAATGGGAAGATTATATCTCAGATTCTATTACCCTTAATTGCACAAAACTTGGTATATGAAAGGACCACTATGAAATACTATGCTGATTCAATTTGGATACATATCAACCAACAGATGGTGCTGCTGTACACGTAAATAAAAAGACTAATTTTCAACTTCTATGCATATAAATGCACCAAAACAGATATTGACTTAATTTGGGTGTATATCGGCCTACAGGTGTTGTTGACTCACCTTCTGTGATTTTTCCTCATGGCTACATCTCAGCATCTGTTGTTTAAATTTGAATCAAATTCTACAAATAAAATACTTATTGTAAGAAGTTATGATTGAATTTTTACGAAGCAGGACACTTTGGTCCTGAGGAAATTTTGGTCCCTGGCCATTTTGGTCCCGCTAATTTTTTGCTATTTTTTAAATATATATCTATTTTTTAATATGGTAGCCTATTTGTTGATACGGGAAAATTGAGGTGCTCTTAGAATATCTTTAATTAAGGAATATCTTATAAGTAAATACAAAAATTTTCGACATTATGATTTCTTCCTAGCCATTGAGATTCCGAGAATTTTGTTCAGATTTTTTGCGAACATTTAATATATTTAAACTTTTTTTTTGATGCAATTGCACTTCTTTTATTTTTTTTTTCTCTCTCTTATTTTTTTTTTTATTTGATTTTGATTTAACTTACTTTAATTGTAATTTGGTTTTTAATTTACTACTAGTGACAAAATTTTTTTATTTTAAATGTATTGCTAACAATAACAACAGTACCTTCTTATTAAAAAAATCCCCACTTGAATATATTTACTGTTAAAGTCTGAATTAATTTAAAAATAATAAAATACAGAAAATTTTTGTTAAAAAAAAGGGGGGGGGGAGGGAAAAAGAAAGAAAGTAAACCTTAGGATATTAAATATAATTTGCTTTTAGTGACAAAATTCTGTTTCTTTAAAAGAACTAATTATTGACCTGCTCCCATCATAGACTCTTCTTCATAAGCATAAAATTGCAATCATTTATGAAGTTTTTGAATTTACGTATGAATTTATTCATATATATATGTATGCGTGTGTGTGTGTGTGTGAGAGAGAGAGAGAGAGAGAGAGAGAGATATTTCATTCGATTTGATTGTATTTAATTTTTATCATTAATCTAAGAGGAATTTATTTAAAAATCTGCGTTATATTAATAATAATAAAAATGCATGTTTGTTTGTCTGTGATATTTAATTATTTTAACTATGTATATATGTATGTAAATTACTTTTCTTTCAATTACATTGATTTTATTTTAAAAGTGAAAAATGTAGTCCAATATTTAATCAACTGTGCGCATTGCAAGCATCAAAGTTTGGAAAATGTAGATGCACAATATTTTATCATTTTATTTTAATCTTATGTTTAAAAAAAATAATAATAATAATAATAAATAAATATATCTGTTTGATATGACTCTGTGACTAAAAACAATGCCCACATTGAAATCTTTGAAGCACTTTGGGATTTGTTTTCCACCTGTTTCTCCAACAGGCAGTTAAAAGGAATTTCACTGTTTTGTTTGATCGCATTTTAAAAAATAAATAAATAAAATAAGAAGGGAGGGGGGGGGGGGGGGCTTCTAATCTAAATTTTCTTAAACAATATTTTAAGGGATTATAAGGAAGGAGAAATGCTTTTACAATTCTGTGTGAAGTATAACTATTTTCTTTGTTTGACAAATGTATCCCGATTGACAGAGACGAAAACGACTCAAGTTTAGCAGATCTGTACAAATTAAATCCCGAGATCATTAGTTAGGTTCCTCGTATCTTCTTTTATTATTAAACTCTAACATTTAGAGAATACTTGGATAAAGTATCGATTTTGGACCCTCTAAATTTGAATGTGATATTTAAGAGTCGCATTACAGTGTTTTATTTTAAAAACCTTGTATTTTATTTAAACTAAAACTTTCAGGACTTTGATAAATTAACAATGCTTCGATCTTCGCTGATATCTAATACCCTTTATCATTCAAAGTTCACTCCGAAATAATAAATTTTCTGTTCAACGTGCCCTATAGTTATAAATTTTCAACAAAGATTGTAGATATTTTATTCTCCAATCCAATTGTAAAAATTCGTCTAAGTTCTCTTTTGCCCGAAGTTCCCTCATGTATTTGCTGTCCCTTTTCCTTTATCGTACAAAGAAAAAATCGAAATCTCAAATTTTTAGACGTTTTTTCAGTTTTATTTGCAACTTTCTGTTGCAAAATAATAATAATAATAATTTTGACTTTTCCTACCCCCTTGTTTTCAAGTCAAATGACAAGAATTCGAAATATGAAAAAATAATTTCGCTTTTTATCTGTAATATATTGTTTGATCATTCCTGATACCGGGACCATAACAGTGGGACAAAAATTTCCTCGGAACCAAAGTGTCATGTACCCGAATTTTTATGCAAGTTAAATAGTAAGTGGCCCTGTTATATAAAATGATATAGAAGAATGTTTTGTGAAAGCTATAACATACTATTTTCTTAAGTTTTTAATTAATTTAATCATTTAAAAAAAAAGGGAGGGGGGCAGAGGTCTGTTTTAGAATAGTGGTTGATATATCTGATTTAAAATTCAAAATATTGACAAATTTTGTTATCAAACATCCAGGCATTCAGAAAACATTGAGCTAAGTGTTTTTAGTTGTTTCTTAACAGCAACAACTTCCTACATAATAGTGTTAAGTTTTAAGATAATCTCGAAAAGAGCTGATGATTTTTTTTTTTTTTTTAACTACAATGAGATAATTTCCATTTATATAGGAACCCAGATTTTCAAAACCCATGAGTTCCGGAAACCCAGGATTTTGAAAGCCTAGTGGCATCACTCAGGAGAATAAAAAGGTTTAGAACATTAAATTTCAATTTCAGGGGAGATAAATTCAATTTATGTGTAAAGTTATTAAATCTTTACTTTTAGGTACATTCAGTGGTGGATTTAGGGGAGGGCTCTACGGGCTGTAGCCCAGGGCAGCAAATTCTTCAAAAATACCGTTATCGAACGGTACTAGCGGATAATTTAGGATAATTAGAAAAATAAAATAGGGAACTACATTTTAAACAAAAATATAAAAATACCATGTTTTAATAACTTTATATGGAAATCACTGAATGCTTATGAAGGTGGGGATTTATGATTAAATAAATGAAAGATAATATTTTATTGTCAGAGCCCGATCAAGCCAAAATTAGGCTTGGGGCCTGATGTGCATTTGCCCGCCCTTCCATCTATAATTTTCTCCGCGGTTTTTACCATTCTAAAAAAAAAAAAAACTTTTTCTACTATCTTGACCAAAAATGCATATTTAAACAAAGTTCTACCTTTGTAAAACTTTTTATTTTGTTGTCAGAAGTAAAATCCTCATAAAGTGCTATTTTCAAGAGCATTTTTGTATGATTTAATTAAAATTGTTTGTACTGTAAGGGAACTTTCGGGCTCTTAAGGCAATGCCCCCTAGCCCATGGCCCAGCCGGCCCATGCGTTAATCAAGCCCTGTTTACTGTACAGGGTGACATAAAATAATGGAGACAATGTTTTTTATCCATATTTTATTAATATATAAGAAATCAACATTTGTAACAATTGCAAACAATAATATGGACCTCAGGTTAAAACATATTCAGTTGGTTTCAAAGTGGCCACCATAAGCATCTATACACAGCTGCAAACAAGTCTTGAAGTTTTTGGCAATTGGCCGCAAGTCCTTGGGCAACAATCTGTCCCACTCACAAAACAATGATTGTTTCAGCGACTCCAAACTGCTGTGGCGTTTGGCACATGCTCTCATCTCCAAAATCGGCCACACGCTATAGTCCATGGGGTTTAAATCCAGTGAGTAGGGGGGCCATTCCATAGAAGCAATGAAATCGGGAAAGTGGGTTCTGCACCACTCCTGGGTCAACTTTTCCCTGTGAGCTGGGGAGGAATCTTGTTGAAATGTCCAAAACCCATTCTGGAAGTGCTTCTGGGCTCATGAAAGTACCACAGCCTCAAGGATGTCACACTAGTACACATTTTGTTTGATTTTGACCCATTCTTCAATGAAAACGAGAGGGATCTTGCCACTGGTGCAAACGCCACCCCACACCATGACAGACTGAGGTTTTTGTCGGTGTTCCACGAATTCCGATGTGCGTCGGAGGACCAATATCTGTCGTTTTGGGAGCTGTGTGCCTGCTGCAAGGTGAACAGCTTCTCGTCCATGAAGAGGATGCTCTCCCATCATTGAGCTGCAAGCAGACGCTTGAATTGCAGGCATTTTTGGAGTCGTACTCGCTTGTTGTCTTCCGTGAGCCACTGAACTTTTTGGAACTTATACGGCTTGAGATGGAGTTCATTTTTAGCTATTCGCCTAATTGCTTCGCAATTGATTCCGATCTCACGGGCGATTTTTCGCATGGAGACTCTCGGACTTCACTTGACTCGATTCTGGATGACCTTGCTATTCCTGGGCATGTTGGCGGTACGTGTTCGTCCTCTTCCAGGATGGTCACCTTCATGGCCAAGCTCCTTAAAATGTTTGATGGCTTTGGATACAGTCTGTCGCGGCACATTGAGTAAATGAACAATTTCACACTGCCGCTTTCCTTGACGAAACAGCTCCAAAATTGCAATATGTTTGTTTGACATTCTAAAAGGAAAAGGAAATATGTGAGCTCACAGTTATAAATGCATATACTAGTAAAAAAATGTATGGGTATTTCAACAGAACAACTTTTATTTGTATACATTACAATTATATCGCGTTATGATGTGTTAAACATTGACTCGGTTATTTTATGTCACTATGTATTTCTTCTTTCATTCCAAATTACATTTTTTTTTAAGGATTCTCTTAACAAATGAAGCAAAAAAGCAGTTGCACTGTTGCGCATAAAAATTGAATATTGTCTGCTTTATTTAACCTTATGATAAAAATAATTTTTAGATATTGATTTTAATTAAGGTTAAAATCGTCTGCAGATGAAACTGGAAAATCGTTTGCAGATAAAATTGAAAAATCTTCTGCGTTTCCGAATATTTCTTTTGCTTTTACTTTATTTTGTTAAGAATCGTGTTGCTATTTCATGCAAAAAAGGGGAGTGACATTAAAAATAAAAAATTTTCGGTAAAGGTGAGTTAATTCTAAGTTAATCCTATGAGTAATTTTGTTCTTTTAGAATATATTTTATTTTATTTTTCATTTTTGTTTATTTTGTTCAACTAGTTTTATTTTGAAGTTGGAAAATGCATTATATTTGGTAAGTATTTATTTGTGTTCTTTTTTTAGCACTTTCCAACGAGGTTGAAAAGTGTTAATGACTTTGGTTTGTCTGCCAGTTCTTCCTTTAATACATGTAGAAACCAACTACCAATCTTGGTATCCGAGGCCTCAACATTCATAAATTGAATGCCTTCTCAGTATTTGTTGGCAATATCTTCTGAATGATATTAATGGTGGTTTCTGGATATTAGTGATAATAAGAAAGCACCACAAAACTGGCGTTTAAAATAATAATTACAAAACTTTGAATAAACACCATAAAATGTGTGTTGCCGCTTTGACTTTAGCACTCGCGCCTACTTTGTTCACTTGATGAAGGGTCGTGTATTCTTTCAATTCAAAACAATTGTTGCTAGATTATTGCATTTTATGGTGTTTATTCAAAGTTTTGTAATTATTGTTGGCGATATCTTCTGAATATATATTGATGCTGGCTTCTGAATATTTGTTGGCGATACCTTCTGAATATATATTGATGATGGCAAGTTGGTTATGGGATTCTAATATACAAATTAAATTCTGTCAAAGACAGATTTTTTTTTTTTTTTTTATGAAATTCTCTTTTATAATTAATTGTGCAGTATTTCCGTATTTCTGCGACATATTTATTTATATTTTATCTTGGTAGGAATTTTCTTTTTATTTACTATTGTACTTAGTAGGAATTTTCTTTTTATTAACATTATATATTTAAAATAGGTTTTTTTTTTGTTTGTTTTTTCTAAATGCTGGTAGGTTTTATCTAGTTTAAATGAATGACATTTTAAATGTATTCTAAAGTCCATTAAAATTCTTATATTCTAAAGATCTTTCTACTTAAGAATCTACTTGTATTTGTATGACCAAATAAAGAATATTATATTTCTGATCTATTTCTGAATTTATTTAAAGCTACTACTAAAAATAAATAAGTAGAGCAATTCTAACTATTTTGTGATATTGGTAAACTTATGAGTTGAAACCGTAAAAAAAAAAAAAAAAAAAAAAAAAAAACAGGTTTCAAGTTTTCTACCATCTGACATATTTTCAAAGCCAATTTTCATTCACAAATGTATGAAATTGGCAAATGTTTTTATTCGTATTCTTAAAAAAAAAATTTTTTTTTTTTTCAATACTGATATCGCATTTATTAGAAAAAAGTGTCAAAGTGAACATAGACAATATTTAGGCATTTTTATTTATAAATGCATTAAATTTCAAGGTATTTCTACACGAACTGCATAAAACTGAACTGATTCTCTCTCTTTTGGTTGACGTTAGATCAATTTCTTGCGATGTGAATGTTTCTGAAAAGTTATTGTGGGTTGCCCTTTTATAAGAGAAAAAGCATTATACTTAGAGAAAAAATACAAAGACAGTTTCATTCTCTTTAACACTCTAATAGTTCTGTCAACAAATTTCTCGCATTTCTGTTGTGAATGGCTCCGTAAATATGTTAAAAATTTGTCCATTATTCAGCAGTTTTTTTTTTTTTTTTTGAGGATAACTTTAAAAAGAAGATAGGGGTTGGGGAGGGGGGGGGGGGGTTAATCATTGGATAGACAGAGGGGCAGCAAGTTGCCGTTACCCCCTAGGTGGCAGAAGTATAACTATAAATCTGCCCCTGGGTACATTATAAAGTCTTCAAAATGTTCTTATTGCTTGAAAAGAAAAACAAGTCCTTCCGGCTTATTCGGAAGGGTAGGTTGATTTCTTTCTCCTTATCAAGTAGCTGTCATTTTGTTTCAAAATGGCGGCTACAAATTATTAATGCACTTGGTAGAAATATTGATGTAGGCTACGCACATATGGAGTTTTAAGCAAATCGGTTCATAAATATCTTTTTATGTGAATTTAAAATTTTCAAGTGGCCATCGCTTGGAAACAGAATGGTGAGTTAAGTTGACAAATATATGAAATGTATTTGTGAGATAAGTCTATTGTACACATATAGTTCAAATTAATTCAAAATCTCAAAAGTCATCGTGTTGAAAAATTAAGTGGCTGGCACTTCGATCAAAATAGCAGAGAAAGTTGCTCATCTAAGATATCGTTGCAAATTTGAAAATTTTTTTTTTTTTTTTTTTTTTTTTTTTTTTTATAGAAATTCTTTCAAAGAGGCTTAGTAAGTTGATAAAATGTTAGTTTTCTGCATTTCTAATTTGTTTTAGCATTAAAATAGCCTAATTTTTCCTTAAAAATGCATTAAAAAGATCCGGTAACGCAGGTAATGGATATGGCGCTAAATTTGGCGACTTTTCCCAAATGGCGAGTTTTTTGGCGACTTTTGGCAAGAAAATACTTATTATCCATATAACAAAAATAAAATGGACGCAATAACGTGATTGGTTCACGAGTTACGTGAATTTTCTAGATTTTTGTTGTTTGAATGATAAATCCATTTTTCAACTTTGATTTGAATTAAGTATTTCTAAAGTTAATGTGATAACAAATTTTCAAGTGGCCGCCAGTTGGAAACAATACACTGGAACAAGTTACCCATCGAACATATCCAAGATATTTGAAGCATAGGTTCACTGTCCAACTGTGGTTTAAATCAGTGCCGTGTTTTAAAAATTAATTTTATGGCAAATTTTCAAGTGGCAATCTAAGTGGTTGCAACTTGGAAACAAAATGGCAAAACAACTTGCCCAGCGAAATCATCCAGTATACTTGTATAAGTTCCTTATCCAGTTCTAGTTCAAATTAAATCAGTATTTCTAAAATTATCATCATAAGAAATTTTCAGGTGGCACCACTTGGAAAAAAAAGCGGAGTGAGATGCCCAGCGAACTTATCTATGATATTTGAAGGATAAATCCACTACCCAAATTTGATGCGAATTGATTCTGTATTACTAAAGTTACCATAATGACAAATTTTCAAGTGGCCGCCACTTGGAAATAAAATTGCGGATCAAGTCACCAAATGAACTTATCCTAGATATTTGAACCATAAGTTCACTATCCAACTTTTATTTGAATCAGTTTTGTATTTTAAAAGTTATCGTGGTGGCATACTTTCAAGTGGCAGTGTGAATTAAAGTGGCTGGAACTTAGAAACAAGATGTCGGGACAAGTTGCCCAGTGAAAACATTCAAGATAATTATATGGTAATATCACTGTCCAAATTTGGTTCGATTTGGAGTATTATTTCAGAAGTTATCGTGATTTTAAATTTTCAAGTGGGAACCTGATTTCAAGTGGTCCCGCTTAACTTAAGATATCTGCCACTTTATTAAAAGTGGCGGATATAGTTTACTAATAAACTTCATTGAGATCCTTATATAATCTGTATTTACATCAAAATTCAAACAATTTCGGAATACGCTTTTTACAATTTAAATTTAAAAATTTCAAGTGGTCTCCACTTGAAAACAAAATGGCGGAGCAACTTGGTTAACAAACTCATCTAAGATATTTATAAGATAAGTTAAGACACTGTTCAAATTTGGTTCCATTTGGAGTATTATTTCGGAAGTTATCATGGTTTTAAATTTTCAAGTGGTAGCCTGATTTCAAGTGGTTCCACTTAACTTAAGATATCCGCCACTTTATTAAAAATGGCGGATAAAGTTCATTAATAAAGTTATTTGAGACACTTGTATAAACTATGTACGCATCAAAATTTTAAAAAATTTGGAATACGCTTTTTACAATTTGAATTTCAAAGTTTCAAGTGGTCTCCACTTGAAAACAAAATGGCGGAGCAACTTGGTTAATAAACTCATCTAAGAAATTTATAAGATAAGTTAAGATACTGTCCAAATTTGGTTTGATTTGGAGTATTATTTCAGAAGTTATTATGATTTTAAATTTTCAAGTGGTAGCGTGATTTCAAGTGGTAGCGTGATTTCAAGTGGCTCCGCTTAACTTAAGATATCTACCACTTTATTAAAAATGATGGATAAATTTCATTAATAAACATCATTGAGACCCTTATGTGGTCTATATTTGCATCACATTTTAAACAAATTCGGAATAAGATTTTTACAATTTAAATTTGAAAGTTTCAAGTGGTCTCCACTTGAAAATAAAATGGCGGAGCAACTTGGTTAATAAACTCATCTAAGAAATTTATAAGATAAGTTAAGACACTGTCTAAATTTGGTTCGATTTGGAGTATTATTTCGGAAGTTATAGTGATTTTAAATTTTCAAGTGGTAGCCTGATTTCAAGTGGTCTCGCTTAACTTAAAATATCTGCCACTTTATTAAAAATGGTGGATAAACTTCATTAATAAACTTCATTGAGACCCTTATGGGGCCTGTATTTACAACAAAATTCAAGCAAATCTTGCTTTAAATAGGCTTTTTACAATGTCGGTTTGAAATTTTCAAGTGGCTGCCACTTGAAAACAAAAAGTCAGAGCAACTTGATTAACGAACTCATCCAAGATATTTATAAGATCAGTTCACTGTCCAAATTTGGTTCCATTTTGAGTATTATTTCGGGAGTTATCGTGATGACAAAATTTTCATTATAGATACATAGATAGATAGATAGATAGATAGATAGATAAACGAAGTGATTGCAATAGGTCGATTTTTAAAGAAATCAACCTAAAATAAATAAATAATCTAATAATCCATCATCTCAAATACTCTGAAATTGGCCATTTAGCTTCCTTCAGTGCTGTTTAAAAATTGTCAATGTTACATAAAATGAGAGGAGGGAGAAGGTAATATAGTATTGTATTATAGTATTTGGTAAGGTGAATATTATTTGCTTATTAGAGAATAATAGATTTATCCTTTCCTTTTTGAGACCTTTAAAATTTATGACTTTTGAAACTGGTCTATACTATATGATGTCTTAGATGATTTGAAATGTCACGTAATATAAATACTCATTAATTTAAAAAAAAAAAATCATAGATAGCTTCAATTTAGGTATTTACCCAATCGACATAAATATAATTATTTTACAACTTTTCTATTTTTATTAGTATTTTTAATTTGTATAATTTGCTTTGTGCATTTTGGTTATTTGCTCACAAGGCATTTTTAATTTTCACAAACTAATTAAATTTTTTTTTCACAAATTATTTACAAAATTTACAAATGGAGTACCATTTTCAAAAACCTAGATTAACCGCTGTATTTACTATTTTTACGATGATATATGTGTATATGTATGTATATATGTGAATGAACTCAATAACATCTTAATGCTGTGTTCAAATGAGTTGAAATTTGGTAAGTATGTTATAGGTCCCTGGTTAATCTAGCACTTATAGTTTTTTAAAAGTGCAATAGTGTCTAAACGTCTTATTTGTTTGAGATGAAAATTTATTAGTTACCATCACACGAACTGTATAAATTTTGGTGAATCTAGCGTTTATAGTTGGGACACAAAGAATAATTCTTTATGATTATGGTCTATATGGACCAAAATTTTCTTAACTACGATAACGTCTAAGCGCTTTTTTCAATCGAGTTGAAAATTAACACACATGCTATAGGTCATTATTGCACAAAGTGCATAAATTTTGGTGAATCTAGCACGTAATTTTTTTTTTTTTTTTACAGGTTACAACGAAAAATTCTTTATCATTATGGCCTGTGTGCTGAAATTATTCCAAGTGCGATAGCATCTAAAATGCCTTATCAGAATGAGCTAAAAATTTATATACGTGTTAAAGGTCTCTGTTGCTTGAACTGCATAGCTCTTGGTAAATCTAGTACTTATAGTTTTTTTTACAGGTACACAACAAAGAAATTTTTATCATTATGGCCGATGTGCTGAAATCATTAGCGTCTGAATGCCTTATCTGATTTAGTTGAAAATTTATATAGGTCACCATCACATGAAGCATATAGATTCAAGATTCTTTATCATTATGTCCTATCGGCTCAAATTATTTAAAGTGTGATTGCGTCTAAACTCCTTATTTGAATGAACTGAAAACTCATGCACATGTTACAGGTCACAGTCACAGACACCATATAGATTTTGGCAAATGTAATTCTTATAGTTTTTGCTATAGGGATACAAAGAAAAATACTTTATCATTGTGGATTTGGGGCTCAAATTATGTAAAGTGCAATAGCATCTAAATGCCTCATCTGATGGATCTGAAAATTTATATGCAGGCTGTAGGTAACCATTGTATGAACTTTATAGATTTTGGTGAGTCCACTTATAGATTTTTACAAGGATACAACAAAAATTTATCATTAGGATCTATGGGCTAAAATTATTTGAAGCATAATAATGTTAAACTAAACAACATACTTATATGAAGAAAAGTACTCATACACCCTATTATAATTTTCTCTTTTGTGTATTTAACGATCTCTCTTACTTTAATTTATTTATACAACCATTAATTACTTAAGGTTTGGAAAGTCAAGTGAAGTCACCTGAGATTTTTTATATATTGTTATTAAAAATGATGAATAAAATTAGTATGTTGGAGACATCCACATCATACTAGTTTTGCTTATCTTCCCCTATATTTCCCTTTTCAATTGGGCCATTGTTTATATAAATCCTTTTTGTAATATTAATTTTATTTATATTACAGGTATGAAGTAAGAGATGACAAAATAAGTTCATATATTTCTGCTTTGAGTGAAAATTATCATCAAGGCTCTACTCAGTTGGTTATGTTTGTGTTTCCTAATAATAAAAAAGAAAGATACGATGCTCTAAAGAAACATACTTTTGTGTCTTGTGCTGGTAAATATTTTTAAATCCTATGTATTTAAATTTTGGCTGTATATAAAAAAAAAGAATTTATAAGATAAAAGCTACTTACGGCAGTAAAAACACTGAAAAACTTGTATTGAATTATGAAGTATACGAACTTTGTAAACACTCTAAAGTGTACAATTACACAATATTTGTTTCAGCTCAGAATAATTAATCATGATCCTTTATCAGGCAACTTGTATATACAGGATGATTCAAAGCCCAACATATAAATTTTTGGAAGAGGACTTAACACTTTATTTAGTGATACTTTACACTAGTCATGAAAAACGACAGTTTTTTTAGTGACGCAAGCGGAGGGACAAACGGGACGCTGCGAACTCCTTTATACGGCTAGTTTGACATCAAAGAGATTTGTAAAAGCCGACACTTAATATCTCAGCAAATATGCCATATTTTGTTCTGATCTTTTCAAAATAATCTTTTATCTTCGGTCTTAATCTATCCTGAAAATTTTACATTTCTGCATGCAATATGTTTTGAGATCTGAATCTCAATTTTAAGCCAAAATGGGAAAACGGTTGGTGTAATAGACTGGAATTCTGAAAAATATCTCTAAAATGGCTCGAAGGATTTTCATATAATTAATATATGTTGTTAATAGGATCTTTCTGAATCTAGTAACGTTTTCGTTTTTTTTCAGGAAAACTCTTGTTTTTTATATAAGTCGCTTTAAATATGGAACTATATTACTCCGCCAATTACATGTGTTTCTTCGGGTGAAAACGCTGTTATGCGGTTCTTACTTGTGAGGTATGTGGGCTGGTTGATTGACCGACTTCAATGCAGCCAATGAATTATTTAGATTCTTTTTTTAAGCAAAAGTACTTTATTACATGTTTAAAATATTTATTGTATATATACAAAGTCAAATTCACTTAAATATATTTTCTCTTCTGTTATGAAAAAAATATTTTTGATTTCAAAATTTCATATTTAGTCAAAAAAATATTTAGATAATATTTTAAATAAGGAAGTATTTTGTAATTTTAGATAGTCCATTTTATCATAATAATGATGAATTTACAATTTTTTAAAGCGAAAAATTTTTTAATCATTCATGAACATCGATTTTATAATAGCTCAATGATTTGCGATTCATATTCATGTATCATTCCGCACCGGGAATGGAAAAAAACAGCAAATAGAGTTTTGGTGCCATCTATTATTTTTTATTTAAACCATACACTTCACTTCCGTAAATACATATATATATATATATATATTCTTTTTAAAAATTAAAAATCTCTTTTGAAAATACAGTTAGAGTTTATTCATTTATTTATTTATTTATTTTTCAGACTTTAAAATGATACATATTTTAAATATTAAACATAATCAATTTTTTTTTTTTTTATTATTTAAAACAATAATGACTAGGGGATGAAACAGTGCTTACACTGTTTATTAGAAATAACATTATTTCATGAATTTTATTAAAATTCATGAAAAATATGTCAAATAGCAATTATTAAAAAACACGTCAAAATAAATAAATAACATCTTTACTTTGAAACCCATAATAATGTATTTAAAAAATATTATTCTTTCTTTTATTTTTTTAATTAATTAATTTCTGTATGAAAAATTCTATTTCATAAATATATTTACAATTACAATAAATAAAAAAATCCCCCTTTAATTTTAAATAACTATTTCTATCTGTTTCTAAACAAGGTTTTTTTTTTTTTTTTTTTTTTTTTTTTTTTAAAGGGGAATTTTTTTTTTTTTTTTTAAGTTAAATATATATGTATATGATTTTAATATGAACTACTGGATGGCGCCACTACATTTATTTATTTTTCTTAAAAAAAAAAAGAAAGAAAGAAAAAACTTTTAATTGCTTCGAAACATGTAGAAATAATTAAAATCCGAATAAACTACTATGTCAGAAACGCCAAAGAAAAATATTGCAAATGCATACAGCTGTTTCGGTAATCCTTTTTGCACTGAAGACAGTACGCTTTAGGCTACCGAAACAGCTGCATGCATTCGCAATATTTTTCTTTGGCGTTTCTGACCTAGTAGTTTATTCGGGTTTTAATATTCCAACGCCAAGTCTCCTGTTATTATATGTAGAAATAATTATTTAAAATTAAAGGAGGGTTTTTTGTTTATTGTAGTTGTAGATATATTTATGAAATATAATTTTTACGCAGAAATTTCATTTTTTTTTTTTTTAAAGCTTAATTTATATTTTGTCTATTTTTTCCCCCAAACGTTTTATATGAAAATATATGAAGTAATTTTTACCTGCAATTTTGATGAAAATTTAAACTGTGAATATTGGAGCATACTTAGCCTCAAAAGGGGAAACAAAATATACAAATTTCCATTTTTAACATTTACTTCATTTTTTTTTTTTTTTGGTAATTGTTTAATTTGTAATTCTCTAAAAAGAAACTTGCAAACTGTAAATTACGTAATTCTAACTTAAATTTGAAATTATCCACTTATTTTTCTTTCTTTCTTTCTTTCTTTTTTTTTTTTAAGAGTTTGAGAATCCCAGTCAATAAATTTTTCTAGTGAGAAGCTTCTCCATTTTGTTTCCAAGTGGCAGGCTACTTAAAAATTTGTCAGTATGATAACGTTTGAAATACTGAATTAATTCACACTAAATTTGTAGTGTAGATTTATCTTAGAAATGTATTTGATATGTTCATTTGCCAACTTAATCTACCCTCTTGTTTCCCTGTGCTAGCACACTGAAAATTTCAAATTTACATTAGAAAGGTTTTATGAACCGATTTGCTTAAAACTCCATATATACAAGCCTTCATACAAGGACTTATTTTAATTTTTTGATCAATAACCACTAAAAAGTAATGACATCAGTTCAAAAAACCCTTAATGGCTTAAAAGTTTGTGACGCCGCTACTTTATGGCTATAAGAATTTGAAATATGAGTCTTAAAAATAATGATATCAAATTTTAAGTGACACTTTGCAATTAGTTAAAGCATACATAGATTTTCTTATTTGATCATTTACTTTTATCCTTTATTTATATTTATAATGCAAATGTAATATTTTTAACTTCAAGATCAGACAGACATATAAAATACACTCACTGATGCTTTTTCATTCGCATTTCAAATTCAAAATAACAGTTTTAAAAGGAATTATATAAAAATTCCAGTGGCACCTCGGTTTTATTTTAAAAGGTATGTTTTTAGATTCCATTAAAATTACTTTGTTTTGTCTAATAAAGTATATTTACACATTTAAACAGTGCTTTTAATTTTCAAATATACTGTCAAATAATTATACTTTCACTGAGTTTGCATTATAAAGTAAAACTATTTATTTCAATAAATTGATTTATTTTTTGGGTCACGCTATCCAAAACAGCAAGTAAAATTTGTGTAAATGTTTTCTTTACATCACACTACCTCTTTGAGCAAATTTTCACTTAGTTGGATACTATGATACTATGTTTTGGATAGCGTGATGCAAAAGATAAATCAATTTATTGAAATAAATAGTTTTACTTTATAATGCAAACTCAGTGAAAGTATAATTATTTGACAGTATATTTGAAAACTTTAAGGGACTTTGTTACTTCCAAATATGACAGTTAAATATCTTCATTATAGTTACCTCATTATAGTTGGACATTTCAGCTTACAATTGTGACTGGAAGGTCAGCTGAGTTCATTTCTTTTAAAATGCCTTAAAGTAGTAATTTATAAAATTTATAAAAACAAATGCATGTAAGAACATAGTCCACCTATGCCAGATATATTTTAGTATAACTCTAGAGATAGCCCTATAACAGAAAGTTTTTCTAAATTGCATCATTCTTCGACTGAAAAGTGAGACGGGGTGGGGCCCTGCTATTTTCATTTGCCCAGTGTCCCATAATTCCTGTCACCAGCTCTGTCTCTTTTCACCCATGACGAAACATACTCGTGCCGCGCTGTGAAAAATACCAGATGTTCACCAGCTGACTCTTAAACATGTGTTCACTAAGAGAACTGCAGTGACAATGATTTATTTTACTCATTAAAATTAGCAAACTTTGTCAAAAAGAATAGAAGGATAGTAATCATGTGTTTGTTTTTACTTTTATTGAGGCAGTGCAAGATGGAATTAATTTTACGTTAAGGAAAAATTTTTCTTTTATTTTCTGTTATTATATTTTTCTCTCGTGCAGAAGAAATTAATGTAAGCAAAATTTTTGATTTAAATTAAAACAGAGAATAATTAGTGTGATATATTTTGATAGTTAATATTAAAAAATATTTATGCAACCATTTTTGTATGTATAGGAGCCTCGCCTCCCTCCTGGGGGGTGGGGGGGGGGGGCAGGGAAGTCCCCTCTCGAAGGGAGTAAATTCTCATGATGGGTATCTTTCAAAAGAGCTCGCCAATACTTTTAAAACGAGTGGTTGAACCATCGATCTGCGATAATTTAAAATAAAGTTATCGATTTTTTTCATTTTTAACCAAAAAAAAAAAAAAAAAAACTAGTATGTTGTGGCCACCACAAGACTTTCTTCTTTATTTTTCTATACAAATTCACTCAGTAACAATATTTATTTATTTATTTTTATTTATTTATTTTTTTTTTTTTTTTAAATTGATAACTTCATTTTAAATTATCACATATTTATAGTTCAACCATTCGTTTTAAAGGTATTGACGAGACCTTTCGAAAGATACCCACCTTGAAAATTTACTACCTTCGAGTGGGGACTCCCCCTCCCCAGGGCAGGGGGGTGGCAAGGCTCCTACACATACAAAAAATTTTTCCCAGTTGACTATCTCTATTATAAATAATTCTTGTAAATTTCATAATGATTACTAAAAAATAATTCTCTTTATGCACATTTAGACAAAATTTTGTCCTATATCACCATGTTAAAAATTTAGAAAAAGCAGGATGGCAATGCAACCTGTTAAACAATTTTTACCAAAAGTTGATAGGCACTAATTTATGTCAGTGTGTAACTACATACCAATTTGTATGAAATTCTGTGCAGTAGTTCCTGAGATACAGTTGCCACAAAATTTTGTCACATACACACACAGACGGACAGACAGACATTTTCTAAAAATGGTCAAATCGTGTTCTACAGCTCTCAAAACATGTAAATCCATCAAAAACCCGAGGTCGAAAATATTTACGAATCCAAGACTTTCTTCTATTGAATATAGAAGAAAGTAAAAAAAAAAAAAATATATATATATTTTTTTTTTTTTTTTTAATGCAATATTGACAAAAAAAAATTGACTTTTTTTGGATATTTATTGTTATACTACTTCTCTAATATAGAAATCGTCTGCATTATCATGGAAGGTATTTTTTTAAATTAATAATTTTAATAAATAATTTTTACTGAGTGAATTTGCATAGGAAAATATAGAAGGAAGTCATGTGGTTGCCACAACATACTAGATATATTTATTATTACTTTCTTCTATATTCAATAGAAGAAAGTATTGGATTCGTAAAAAATTTCGACCTCGGGTTTTTGATGGATTTACATGTTTTGAGAGCTGTAGAACACGATTTGACCATTTTTAGAAAATGTCTGTCTGTCTGTGTGTGTGTGTGACAAAATTTTGTGGCAACTGTATCTCAGGAACTACTGCACAGAATTTCATACAAATTGGTATGTAGTTGCACCTTGACATAAATTAGTGCCTATCAACTTTTTGTAAAAATTGTCTTACAGGTTGCGTTGCTATCCCACTTTTTCTAAATTTTTAACATGATGATATAGGACAAAATTTTGTATAAATGTGCATAAAGAGAATTATTTTTTAATAATCATTATAAAATTTAGAAGAATTATTTATAATAGAGATAGTCAACTGGGAAAAATTTTTGTATGTGTAGGAGCCTCCCCCCCCCCTGGGGGGGGGAAGTCCCCCCTCGAGAGGAATAAATATTCAAGATGGGTATCTTTCGAAAGGTCTCGTCAGTACCTTTAAAACGAAGGGTTGAACTATAAATCTGTGATAATTTAAAACAAAGTTATCGATTTTTTTTACTTTTAATGAATTTTTTTTTTTTTTTACGAAATGTAACCAAACTTGGTATTTAGTTGGCCCCTGACATAAACTGGTGCTGATTCGATTTAGGGATCAATCGCTCAACAAGTGGTGCTGTGATCGTATTTTTTTTTAAATTTTTAACATGGCAGTATAGAACAAAATTTCGTAGAAATGTACATAATGAGAGTTTTTCTTAACCTGTGATTGTAAAATTAATATGAATTATTGATAATAGTAGTAGTTAATTAGGAAAAAAATTTTGTGCATGTGGGGGCATTGCTTCCTCCCTTGGGGGGGGGGGGAAGTACCCCCGGAGGGGGAGTGTAAATTTTCAAGATGGGTATCTTTCGAAAGGTCTCGTTAATACCTTTAAAACGAATGGTTGAACTATGAATATGTGATAATTTAAAACAAAGTTATCGATATTTTTTACTTTTAACGAAAAAAAAAACTTGGCAAGAAAAAATCGTAATTTTTTTTTTTTTTTTTTTTTTTTTATGTGACTGAGTGAATTGTATAAGAAAATATAGAAGAAAGTCTTGTGGTGGCCACAACATACTAGTTTATTTAGTAATTGTTGTAATATTTAAAAAAAATAAATAAGTTTATGACAAATTGAAAATTTTATTTCCGCGATTTTAAGATTTACATTAAAAAAAATTTTTATAGCTGAAATACTAACTGTGATATGTTTTAATATTTAAAAAATTTTGCAAAAATTTATTATTTTTAAGGATTTTTAGATTAAATATTGTTGTTCATTTTTAATTAAAATTAAGTTGAATTTTAAAAAATTAAATTTTCATAATTTGGGCGATTTTCATTTTTATTATTTATTATATTTCTTGTTTACTGTTGTAATATTTAGTATAAGAAAGACTTAATTTGATGGTTGTGATATTTACTATGTTTATTATGATTGTTAAAAAAAAATAATAATAATTTAAAATCTTACCTCTTTATATATTTTCATATATATAATTTTTAATATTTTATTTCAAAGCTGTAAAGCGCCTGCCCCCCTCCCCCCTTTAATTATTACTATTATTATTATTATTTCCATGTTGTAGATTTAAAATTAACCATAAAAAAATCAAAAAGTAATTTATTAAAAAACAAAAATTGTTGTGTACTTTTTGAATGTGAACATGGAATTAAAAGAAAAATAAATAAAAAGTTATAAGTATTTTTGATAACTAAATTTTCCCATAGAATGACATGGTCTGTGGCTGCCAGCAACAGTAGATGGCGCATCCCCTTAAGATTTGTTCAAATGCACTGGCACCAGATAAATTGATTGTCCTTTAAATAGAGGTGTCGTGCATTCAAAGTGATCCCTCATGGGAGGTAATTTTGAATTAAGCTGAGATGGGATTTATTTTTTATATATATCAATATTGCATTGTGATAATGGCACTTCTATTTTATCCAAAAAATTGCATTTTAAAAGTAATTTTTAAGAAAATAAACATATAGTAGTTTTTTGCTTTGTTGAGGTTTCAAGTCTGTATAAATGTATTTTCATGTATAATTGCAATGAATAAACTATGCATAATTTCACTATTCTTAAAATATCATTGAAAATTTCATTTTCTTATTTTAAAAGTAGTAATAATACATCTTTGAAAATGTAACTAGCCTAAAGTAAATAAACTCTTTTGTATATTTTCATCTATGCAAATATAATGTATTAGAAAAATTTTATTAAAAGAATGAATTGTTCTGATAGATTTATTAATCAAAATTATTAAGCATCCTTTTTAAATATAAGATTTTATTATGCTTAACTCTATCTATTAGTTTGTGTTTATTTAAAAATCTTTTGAACATTTTTTTTTCTTTTTAATTTCGCGATATAAATAATTATAAGATTTAAAAAAAAAAAACTTTTTATGTACAAAGTTTTTTAATTTTCAGTTGAATCGTAGCTATAGAACTATATTAGCACTTTATCAATGAGTATAAGTTTTTTAAAGTAATAATGATGCTAATTTTTGTGAGATGCATAATTTAATTTTTTTTAATTCTTTAATGTTCACATTTAATTAAATGTATTTATTTTTATGTCGAAAGAAAATGAACTCATAATTTTTTTTGCCAACAATTAAATTATAGCTAATATTTAAATGGCTAATTTTAAAGCTACTAGTTAATTTTTTTCATATTTTAATTAATTAAAAGAAAACTAATCAAAAATTCAAAAATCTGTCTTCGAAGTATTGCATTGTCATCATGTTCTGAGCTATTCTAAAAGTTTAAAATGTCTTGAAGTTAGTTAAAAATCGATTTCAAAATTTGTACTGGACAAACAAATAAACAAAAAAGTAAGTTAATAAAAACATGGTAAAATATGCAAAACTATCTTAGGATGCTCTAGATTTGTGTGGGGAATAATTTTCTCATATGATGTAAACATAAATAACCATATAAGTTAAAAAATAATAATAAAAAATAAAAAAAATTCTTTAATTTATAGATATAAAAGCATACAAAACTGTTTTGGGATTAGTTATTCACATAAAGGCCTATTTTTTTTATATTAAACCAAAATAAATACCTTTAATAAGGTTAGTGACTAGTTTCGCTTTGGGGCCCCAAGCTTAATAATCCATGTGGTCTGCTTGGTTGGTGATTTGTGGCATCCCTGTGGCAGAATTTAGGCAACACAGCGACATTGTCGCAGAAAAAAAATGTCAGTTGCAGAAAGATTTGCTCCTAAAAATGAAAGATATTTCTAAATTTCAGTAGAAAATAGAAATTCATGTCTTGTATTTAAGAATTCTTCTACAATCTATTAATAAAATTGATATATTTATAATTATATGTACATATTATGTGTAAATTAAAAAATATGTCAGTATTGCCATGCAGAAAAGGTTTGCATGAACAAGGCTTTTCACAGAAAGCATAAAAATATTCTGTCACAATGTGTGGTATTAACTCTTGCTTCTTGTTTTCTTCATATAGTAGGGATCGGCAACCTGTGTCGATGTTTCCTTGTGGTTCCATATGGTTATAAGATTTCTTCATTTGCTGAAATTTCCATTGTCTCCTGATTCAGTGCATAATTGCAGTTTTCGTAATTTGCAAGTTTTTTTAACAGTTTCGAAATCAATATTAAACTGTTGGTTTCTATTTATTTTATGTAAGGCTGTGGTGATTTTATCAAATTGGCATATATTCTTTTATTCTGTGGTTAATTTTTCATTTTGTCATGCCAATATAATTTCCGGTTTGGTTGTTTTTATCTTGAAATCTTATTAACCAAAGAATAAAAGAACATATGAATAGCATAAAATTTGATAAAATCACCACAGCCTTAGATAAAGTAAATAGAAACCAACAGATTAATATTAATTAAAAAAAAAAAAAAAAACTTGCAAACTACAAAAAACTCAACTGTGCAATGAATTCGGAGACAGTGGAAATTTTAGCAAATGTGGAGAGCTGTAATCATGTGAAACGGCAAGGAAATATTAACACGGGCTGAGGATCCATCTGATATGAAGAAAACAACAAGCAATAGTTAATGCCACAAATCACCGACAGACCAGACAACATGGATTAAGACTAGGGTCCTGAGGCAAAACTAGTCTTTGACCTTATAAAAGGCATTCAATTTGATTTACTCTCTTTGGATATTTTAGGTTTCTAATTAAAAATAAAAAAATGTTTTATTATAATTAAATAGAAATAAATAATAAATTCTATTAAAAACTTTAATAAAACATGCAACCTTTTATTACTTCATGTTTTCAAATTGCCGAACTAGTTTCCTCTGGGGCGCCCCAGCTTGATCACCGGCATCTTGGTGTGTGAAGTCGCTCGAAACTGATGTTTCTGGTTTCTTCCCTCTTATATAGACTCTTCGCCATTGGCGGTTGAGTACTGCCCCATCGTTGCCATTGCAGCAATTTGAACTTGTTAAAATTTCTACGGATTCTCTCACTGTAGCGTAACTGTGGTTATGGTAGTTGGCCAACTTTTTTACCTGATCAAATATTATGTCTATCTCCTCGTTTTTATTTACCTGGGTTAAAGCGGTTGTTATTTTTCCTGTCGTTATGTCATGGCTATGTTCTTTAATTCGTGTTTTTATTTTTATTTTTCCTATATAGCACATTTCGTTATTTTGTTTATTGGTATATGGTATTTTATAAATTCCCGCGGTGTCTAAAGGATTTAATTTATCTTTGTCATTTCTGATTAATTGAAAAATGTTAGGGTTTGGCTTGACAGGTATGTTAATATTATGTTTTGCTGCTACTTTTTTAATTTTATTTGAGATTGTGCGATCATAAGGAATTGAAGTTGTGTATTTGAGTTGAGGTTTTTGAAAGTTATTAATCTGATTTAAACTTTTTTATCTTTTTTTAAATAAGTTATCTATTAATTTATTTGAGTAACCTGCTTTTTGTGTAAATTGTTTAATATTTTTTATTTCGTTTTTTAGAATTTTAGGGTCTTTACAAACTATTATTGCGCGATTTATATGGGCCTGAATTGCATTTATTTTATATTTAAAGGGGGTACTACTATTTTTATGGATAATTTCATTACTACAATTAGGTTTTCTGTAAACTTGGGTGGTTATTTTATTATTGTGGCGTTTGATGGTAACATCTAAAAAGTTTAACTGACTATTATTTTCTTCTTCAAGGGTGAATTTTATATCCGGGTCTATTTGATTTAGGGAGTTTAAAACTTCTGTGGGGTCTGTTTTTTGGTCTATTATTGCAAAAACATCATCAACATAACGGAACCAATAAAAAAAATTTTCTTTAAGTCTTTCATCCAAGTTATTTTCGATTTTACGTAATTTATACTCAGCAAGGAAGCCCGAAATGGGAGATCCCATTGGGACTCCCTTGACTTGTTTATAATAATTTTTATTGAACATAAAATAGTTTTCATTTAAATTAAATTAATTAAATTAATTAATTTTTTTTAATTAAATTTAATTATTTTTTTTTTTTAATTTGTTTTTAATTAAATCAACTTCATGGTTATAAATTATTTCAATAAATTCTATATATATATATTTTTTTTCTCCTTATTTATTAATATATTTATATATATTTTTTAATATATAGTGCCAAGCCAGGTTGTGCTGTCTAAAACCATTGGCAGGCCTAAAGGTTTGATGACTGTTGCTACAAAAATAGCAATTCAATTGAATTGCAAACTTGGTGGTATACCTTGGGCTCTAAGCATTCCAGTAAGTAAAAGATTCTACATTTAAACAGTTACAGTAGTCTGGTTCTTATTTTTTTTATGTAATGATTGTTATTGTTCTTCTTTTTAGATTAAAGCTAATATAATGATTTGTGGCTATGATACTTATCACGATTCTGTTAAAAAAGGCCACTCTGCTGGTGCCTTTGTAGCAAGCCTTGATAAGAACTGTACTCGTTGGTATTCAAAAGTCTCTTTTCATAGATCTGGAGCGTGGGAAGAACTGTCTAATTTCATGCAAATGAATTTCACAGGTATGTGAATTTAATTCCATTTTAGTTTTTAATGGTTTTAAGGTCTTAACTGCACTAAAATACAAATAATATTTTTTTTCCTCCATGGTATCAGATTCTAATATTGTGGTGTGAACATTTGTCATCAATTCTATTGTCTTGGCCATAGAGTTGAATTCTGTATTAAAAGTCCATAATATCAGCTTTTGTCAAATCTAAGTTTAGAGCTGTCCCTTTAAATGCTATATATCCCTTTAATTATTGTTTTTTATCCCTTCATATGTCCATCATTGCAACCAGTACACTAAAAACATAGCTTTTATTATCACTTAGTAAGTTTGTTTAATTAATTTTACAAGGAACACTCACAAACTGTGATGTACCAATTATCAGAGTCTAATGCAGGGGCATATGGGGCAGCTGCTCCAGGCCCTCACATCAGAGGGGGGCCCCAAATTGAATAGAAAGTTTATTTAACATTTCCTTTTTTAATGAACATTTTTTAACAAAATATCTGTACAGTGTAAAATCCGGTTTAATTGAGCCATCGTAATTGCGAAAATTTAGCTGAATTCCGCCCTAATGTCAGCAAGGATAGGAATTTTTTACAGATAGATGACAAAGTTAACAATCAGAAATAAAATGGATCTATAATGAGGTGAAAAATTTATATGCCTCCATAAAGTTTGGTTCTTCATTACTGAAGTAGTGAAGCAGAGGGGGGGGGGGGGGGCAAAGAAGTTTTTGCCCTAGGTCCCAATTAGGCTAAGTCCAATCATAAGCAAAATTTATAACTGCATAATACAGTTAAAGGGCATCGAGATATATATACCTCTACTAATTTATATGAGCAATCATTGTTTAATGAAGAGTTATCAAATTAAAAAAAATTCCACTATTCAGTAGGAAGTTGTGACATATAATTCATTTTATCTATTTGACATTTTTTTTTTTTTTTTTTTAAGTTCAAGCTGTTTATTTATTTAAATTATATTTTATGTTGTTTATATGAAAGGCTTGTGCATAAGTTTCTTGCTTTAGGAATTAGTTTTAGAAAATGATTTGAAAAATGAAGTTGTATTTTTATGCAAAAAGATACTCCATTTGATTTTTTTTTAAGTTGCCACAAGTGGATATTTTCAGGTCTACTTCTGCAGAATTTTACAAATATAATGATCATATAAGTGTCTCTCTTATATCTTATATGTACATACAACTTTAATTTTTAAATCACCTTTCAAAATTGATTTCTAAAACAAGAGATTTATACACTTGTCTTTCGTGTAAGCATCAGAGGTGATTGTGTGTAGGATTTTTTTTTCCTTATTTCAGGATTTTTTTTTTTCAATTATTTTTCAATGGATATTAAAAGAAAACTGTTGTATAATTGAAATTTAGATGCATCTTTTGTAATTTATTAGGTTTTTTTTTTTTTTTTTTTTTTTTTTTCCCCAAAACAAGAACTTCACATTTACTTTATTGGATATAGCTATAAAAAATGTGAATTGCACTCTGCCTTTTATTTATTTTGATGTATTTTCAAGATTTTTAAATTAGGGTCACAATCAGCCCTGCAATGTGAAATACAATTTAAATAAATAAACAGCTCAAGTTTGAAAGAATTTAGAAAAGCCAGATAGAATGAATGACGTAAAAATAGATAAAGTGTAATAAATAAAGTGACTGACATAACAGCTTCCAACTGAATGGTGGAATGTTTTAACTCTTATGTCCTTCAGCAGCCCCCCCCCCCCAGGGGATACCTTCTTTAGGTATTCAGGGGGTGTCACCTGTCACATACCCCGAGCCCGAGTGATCTTTTCTTTTACCCTTCCTTTTGTTTTTATTTATTTTATTTTTATTTTATTTATTTATTTTTATTTTATTTTATTTATTTTATTTTATTTTTTTGCCAATAAGATATTGATTTTTTTTTCCCGTTCTTTTACTTTTTTTTTTTTTTTTAATGTTTTTTCAATACCAATAAGCTCTTGGTCTCTTCTTGTTTTGTTGTACTCAAAAAAAAAAAAAAAAAAAAAAAAAAATAGAAAAAAATTATAAAATTTTCAAAAAAGCACAAAAAAATCGTACCACTCACCTTGTTCTACTTGCATGTTTTGTTATGTTCTGATTCACCTTGTTTTTTCCTGTGTTGGCTGTTATTAAAAAAAAAAACCCTGTAAAAAAAGATTATTAAACCGTAAAATGAAACAAAATATATATATACACTGACTACTAATACAATAACCAAGTTAAGTCCGGTGTTGGTATAGCGCTGGCTATTGGGACAAAGATTTTGGCGAGGGTGCCACAGTAGTCTAGCCTTGGGATCACACTGGGAGACTGGTGCCCTTGGTGATGGTGAGACAACGTTGACTACTCGAACGAGAAACACCGGACTACCACGACTACCACATGTGGTGCCTGAACTGGGTCGGCGACCTGGTAGCTGGTGAGTTGTTATGGGCGTCCTAGAGAGGATTTTTAAAAACATTTTGCGTTTGTGTGTTGGAAGAGACACTCACCCCTTTTACTTTTTCTCTCTTAATATGGCTACAAACTCAGGAAGTTTGATTAATGCATCTGGCTCAGGCCAAGCTAATAAAAGCTCAAATGCTAAATCTTGGGCAGATAGAATGGAAGAATTTTCTTCCACTCTTAATGAAAATAATGTATTTGTTAAGTGTGAGGCTAGATTTTTGTGATAAAAAGAAATGAAGGAGATTTCACAAAAACATCCCTCTTTCTTATACAGAAATCATTGGAGTCAATAATGGGTGAACCTAAATCTGTAAAAAAAAAAACTTAGATCTAGAGAGCTGCTCAATGAAGTAGAAAATGACAAACAAGCAAACAAGTTAAAGAAATGTACCCAATTCGCTAATATTTGTCGTGGTGTAATCTCCAAACCCGATCTTCAATACATACCAGAAAGCGAAATCCTTGAGAACCTCAAAGACCAAAATGTTATTGCAGTTAAACGCATTTCAGTTTTTCGAGATAATAAGCCTATACCTACCAAACACATTATTCTAACAATAGACTCTCCTAAACTCCCACTCTCAGTAAAAGTCGGTTACCTTGAATGCCCCATCAGACAGTATATTCCAAATCCTCTATGCTGTTTCAATTGTCAACGCTTTGGCCACTCCAAAATATCATGCCGAGGAAAATTGACATGTGCCACTGCGGTGCTGTGGGACATGACAATCAAAATTGTGAAGCACCAGTCTGTTGTGTTAACTGTAAAGGAGATCACCCATCATATTCAAAAATTTGTGAAAAATGGAAAATGAAAAAAGAAATTCAAACTGTTAAAACTAAATACCCTCAAGCTAGAAAGATTGTAGAATCAAGAACATCTACAATTGGTAAATCCTATGCTGCCGCTACATCCACCAAAAAAACACATCAAACTATAGCTACACAAACAGAATTCCTTAACAACAATAGCTCTCCAGTTGAATCTGTACAACTTAATGCCACAAAACTACAAACCAAGCCTGTTTAGACTTCAAGCTCCTCACAGTCTTCCATTAAACCAGCAACATCGAAGAAATGCGCACAAATAGCGTAAAACATATTGTCCGACAGAGGTCATACTTCTGGCTCTGTAAAACACTCTAATTCACCTTCCCGTCACAATATTATCAAGAAAAAGAAAACTTTAAAATTATCCACCCTAAATTCAAACAAAACTTGTAAAATATCTCCTGTCATACAA
The DNA here is from genome assembly GCA_963930645.1 of Salticus scenicus. NCBI lineage: Eukaryota > Metazoa > Arthropoda > Arachnida > Araneae > Salticidae > Salticus > Salticus scenicus. Next base: position 73,983,175 of record OZ005653.1, on the reverse strand, counting down.
GATGACATAATCAGTCTCCATCCTCCTGATACCGAGGATAATATGTCTACTGTATCAGAAGAAAATGACGTAGGTGTTCTGATCTAAAAAGTATATATATTTTTTTAAATAAAAATCCTCATGACAAATTTCAATTCCTGGAATTGTCGAGGTTTTATCAATAAACATGATGAAATCAAAAACATTATTTCTGATCATCGACCTATTTGTTTTTCCTTTCAAGAGACATACTTAAGACAACATGATAATACTAATTTTCGCGGCTATAATTGTTTCAGAAAAGATTTTACCCAATCTGACAGAGCTACAGGTGGTGTAGCTCTTATTATTTCTAATAATGTGCCTCACAATAATGTTTCATTAAACACAGATATCCAAGCTATTGCAGTGCAGGTCCATACTCACATGCTTGCAGGGGCCGCTTTACAATTTTGACGGCCCTAAGCAATAGATTTTTGGCGGCCTGCGATATTACGCCAGGGCAGCTTATAGATTTCATGTGACACGAGGTAAATCTTCTCACTGTGATTCCCCCCCCCCCCCTCCTTCCTTATGAAAGAAAAAGCTACTATATTAAGATTCAACATATTCTAATATTATAAGTTAATATAAATTTAAATAACTTTTTTTTTTTTTTTTTTTTTGTAAAAATTGAATTGGATCCAGCATATTTAGAAGTAAGAAAAAATGAACACGTTAAATCAAACCTTTAGCTTTCCTAACTGACTGCGCTAAACGTTCGATGGGAAAATGCTTTAAAATTTCTGTTCATACTAATCTCACTTCTTTCTCTACATGACATCACACGTATTGATGTACAATGAAACTACTGTACATCAATACTGTTATATCTGTACTTGTACTCATATACCATGTACAGCTTGTACCATAAACTGTTTGGCCGAAAATTTTAGTAAAAAAGTATTACAATGGAAGGAAAAAGAAAATTTTTGAATGTCCAGAAGTAAAGGGAATTTGAAATCCGTCATTCCCTCAACCGTTGCTTAGCTATCAGATTGCGGCATTGCATCACAAAACGGAGTGAATCAATCAAGTTGCTACATTTTTACCACCAAAAAATTCCAGAGTGAATAATAATAATATTAAAATATTACTGTTATTTCTATTTATTTATTTTTTAACCCGTTAACGCCCGAATTAATTTTGCAAAATATTATTAGCTGATTATTTCACTTCTAAATTAATATAGACAACTTGACAGTAAAATATATTAACTTAAACAATTCTTCTGATAGTTTTAAATTTAAAGCCTATCCTCATTTATTGACGTTTAGTGATCTAGCGAGAAAATTTCGCGATAAAAAAACTTTGAGACAACAGATTAATTTCCTATTATATGTTGACTAAGATCTCGAAAGTAAAATATTATAATATATATTATTATTCAACTTGATTTAAATTAGTATACCTGCCCAAAAGCAAATATAGATGCGACGAATGAAAAATTATAAAATGACTATCCAAATTATGAAATAATAATTAATAGTAGGCACATAAAACTTTCAGGGATCATTTAGAGTGACGCTATAAACTTTCACTAAAAAAGCAGAAATCATTACAAGAAACCACAAAAAATATACGTGCCATTTTATTAGCTGCCCTCAAATGAGGACACTGGGCACTAACGGGTTAAATTAGTTATTATTTTTATTATAATTTTAATCCTTCCATAATAAATGATAATTTTACATTAAACCAGAAGGTAACAAAAACTCGTTCCATTCTTTAAACAAGAACGAAAAATCCTTTGGTTCGCGTAGGCTATTAATATTTTCCAACTATACGTACTTGTTGCCTTTTTTACCCTTTAATGTACTTTGCCTACGTTATCATACAATGGAAAAAAATACAGACAGACAAACTAACTGAATTCATAATCACTCCAAATCATTGTTGAAAAGTGTTAAAAAACCTTAACACAAACGAGAATGCGGTTCTAGCAATTTCCAATTGCAGCTCTTAAGCTCTTATAATGTGTTTGAATATTTTGGTGTGATCCTGTAAATCTTAATGCTAAGCATACCATATTCTACAGATTCTCTTTTTTTTAATCATATGAATAATAAATCTAAATTTTAATACAACTTTCGTAGTACAAAGTTTTTTAAATGTGATTTATAAAAATACATCTCATAGAAAGCAATTAACTGTCATTCTTTTGGGTGTCCCTGTACACAAGCTAGTTACCCTATTTCTGCCATTTTAAACAGCGAACATTAGCTACGGCCATGCTGACAAACCGAAGTCGTCAACATTTTAAAACTTTATTGAAAAGTGTTAAAAAGGCTTTCCCTTTCACTTTTGCTTGAACTCAATGTATACGTGAAATAAAATTTTTATTAATTCGCTTCTCAGTGGATTGGTGTCAGCTATTATTAATTGCAAACTAATAACTTTCAAACACGATTACGAAGCCTTTTCATTCATAAACACGTGACATAATTAGATATTCTTATTTAGGTATGGTGATACGAATCGATTTGAAGTGCTTAAGACCGATTGACTATGCTAAGGTCCATGGCCTATAGGTAGAGCCCCCTTCCAAGGGGGTCTTTCAAAGGGATCCTAGCCCGTATTTACACTAGTTTCGGAGAAAACCACGGAAAATTGCAAACGGCTAGAAAGATGAGCGCGACCTGGGATCGAACCGAGCACTTCCCATCTACCAGCTTTGAGTGCAGAACCGCTCGATCACTGGTGGGTACGTGATGCGAATCAAAGTAGTGTTTAATTTTTTCGTATGAAGGTAAAGCCTTTTGCAGAAAACACTATCTAAAGTCAATGCATTAAACAGATTTTCTAGACACCATAGGCGAGTAAAAGTCACTCTTATGTAATTTAAATCTACTCTTGTTTATTTTTTAATCTTAATTTACATATTTTGCGTATTCTAAATCTATTCTTAAGACCTTTCTGAAATCTGAACTATTTTCTGACTTGTTTCCGAAGGTTTTTTTTTTTTTTTTTTTTTTCACAAATGTAAAAAAAACTCTCTGGATTTTTTTTATTTAGATACATATAAATTTAACAGTGTTTTTTTTTCTATTTTCTTATTCATAGTTCTATTATTTAGTTGATATAAGGAATTTGATATAAGGAGTTGGAATTTTAAGCTGAATGAGCTTAAAAAAATTACGCCGCCATGCGAAACTGTCAAACACGTTAGTGATGTCAAGTAAAAGGGCTTCGAATTTTTCATATTTAATAAAACTATCATTAATAAATTCTGTTATTCTGATAGGTGGTGGAATGTTTATGTCTAAAACCAAATTGTTCGGGTTGAAATTGCAAATAATTCAGCTCCTCCTTATCATTTTTTCCATCTAATTTCAAAAATTTAATTTTCCTATCTTTTCATTCATTATCACAATACAAATCAAAGCATATGTGTATTAAAAATCAACATTTTAGTACCTTAGTCAGAGCACTTAATTTTAATTCCCAACTGCGAAAATTCAACTTGGAAATTGTTTTCAAAGTTTTACTTTAATAACATGAAGAAAATTCTTCATTTATTTCTTCTATTTTAGACTTGTTCGAAAATTCTGGTGGTAGTTTATATTAAATGAGTGAAATTTTCTTGCCCCTGAAAGGGTTAAGGTGTTTTTATACAAAGTTAAAATCCTTAAAGAAAGTTACTTTCAATTTACAAATGAATATCCACATATTCCTTAAAAGAAAGAGAAAAAAAAATCAAAAATTGGCTTATGAATTTCGTTTTTTCCCCATCCATTTCATTTCCCCTTAAATTTTGGGTTTCAATTTTGGTGTTTCAATTTTTTTGGCGGCCCACCTTTATCGGCGGCCTTAAGCGACCGCTTAGGTTCGCCTAATGGTAAAGCGGGCCCTGCATGCTTGTCACTATCTGCAGTATTTATTTATCCCCAAATATGACTCTGACAGGGCTGCCAACAACTACGCAATTGGTGTAGTAACTATGCTTTAGCCTGCTTCTGCTACACTCTACGCATCGCATAATTAAAGCTACGCTTTTCCTTTCCTCATCGTTATCTTGTTTACAACAAGCTAACACAAATTTCGCACCGTATCTGCAAATTGCAGTTACGGATGAAGTAGCTTGAAAACTCCGGAGGTTGGTAGTTTGTTTCATTTCCTTCTCATAAATTATGACGATAGCGTGACTGTGTACGCACGTTGTTGATTGCGATCTGTTGATTCATCACCCCATCAGGTATTATTGTACAATATGTAACAGCAATTTTCGCATAAATCATGGTGGACTTTATGATTGTTCATGTTATATTGCAACAAGCCAATGTATTATTTTTGTATGTTAGATTATTAAAAGTCAATAATTTTCAGAAAATAAGTTTTAATGTAAGCAAAAGATTTTATGCTTATTTATATTTTAAGCATTTTCTTATTTTTTAGCTACTACACTTTGTAGCTTAAAACTACAGTTTTTCTTGTTTTTTAACTACACTTTAGCACTCCCAGAGGTTGGCAGCCTTGCTCTGAGCTCTCGTGACCTTAACAACCTTATTTTGCATTGCCTTTTGTAATTCTTGGTAATTTTACTGGGCACAATCCACTTTGGGGTAGTCATGACATTAATCCGCTTTGTCACAGATAATAATCTATGTATTTTAAATAATGATGACAATACATATTTTCATGAACCTTCAAGAACTTTTCATGTAATAGACCTAGCCATTTGCTCTTCTATTCTTTATCCATATTTTAATTTCTTTGTTAGTAACGATCTACATAATAGTGACCATTTTCCTCTTTTTATCTTTTTGTAATTTATAATGATCGTCATCCTGGAAATCCACATTATATTTATGACAAGGCCAACTGGACCGCTTTTACTGTAAAAGCAACTATTACACATGAAATAATTGAGGGTGATATCAACAAAGCAATCACTGATGTCACTAATTGTATTATAAATGCAGTTAATATTACTATTCCAAAATCTTCTGGCCGTATCTATAAACATTCAGAGCCATGGTGGAATGATGAATGCAATATTGCAAAAAGACAACAAAAAAAGCATGAGGAATTTTTAGGAGGTACCCAACTACTGCTAATTATATCGCTTTTAAAAAAGCAAGGGCAGCCGCTCGGAGAATCTGCAGAATATGCCAAAAGGATTCTTGGATTAAATATGTATCCAGCATTACCTCCAATGTAAGCAGCAAATAGCTTTGGCGTTGTGTAAAGAAAGCAATGGGAATTTATTCTAATCAAAGTATTTCCTTTTTAAGAGATAATGGCCAAACTGTAACTTCTACTAAAAATATTGCAAACACCATTGGTAGAACTTTATCCGACATCTCCAGCTCTATTTCCTATTCCAAACCTTTTTTGTATTATAAACATAATTCTGAACGCTCATCAATCAATTTTCACTCCCATTCCTCACAGGAGTACAATAGTCATTTTACAGAAAGTGAATTAAAAAATAGTTTGAAAAATTGTCATAACTCTGCTCCCGGACCTGATGGTATTACCTACATTATGGTTAAACATTTATCAAAACAGTCTCTTATCAATCTCCTTCAAATCTACAATAGAATCTGGACTGAACATATTTTCCCTACTGCTTGGCATGATGCTATTGTCATTCCTTTTCCTAAACCAGGGTATCTATTCTCCGATCCGACCGCCATAGCGACTGTCCTTAAACAACGACAGTCGTCAAATCAAAAATCGGAATGTGACGTCACGTGATCAAAATAACGACTGCCACAGTCGGAATTGAGGTATAGTCCAGTCGGAGAATAGATGCCCTGGCAAAGATGCTACTGACCCCCAAGAATTACAGATCTATTGCCCTCACAAGCTGCCTGTGTAAGCTGCTAGAAAAAATGGTAAGTACTAGGCTTGTTTATATTTTAGAAAAAACCACATTCTGAAGAGTGGCATGAGGCTATGTTGGAAGAGCTGGAGTGTATAGCTACAAGAGGAGTCTGGCATCTTGTGAAGCTCCCTGTAAATAAAACTGCGTTGGGAAACCGCTGGGTTTACACAGTAAAGTGTGGCGAGTCTGGTACCATTGTTAGATATAAGGCTAGATTAGTTGCACAAGGTTTCAACCAGGTCCAGGGTAAATCTTATGATGAGACTTTCTCACCAGTCATAAATTTTTCTGTAGTAAGATTCTTTTTCTCTCTCTTGGTCTCATACTGCGGTTGGTTTAACGTACAGTGCGATATCAAGTGTGCCTATCTGTATGCTCCTTTAAAGGATGAAATTTACATGAGGCAACCTGTTGGTTTTACTGAAAGAGGTAAAGAAGATTGGGTCTGCAAATTAGATAGAGCATTGTATGGGTTGCATCAGTCAGGCAGACTATGGTTTTATGAATTAAACAAAGTATTGTTGGAACTTGGTTTTAATAAATTTGAAAATTGTAACTGTGCATATTCGTATTATGATTTCTCTGTTTTATTGGTTTATGTAGATGATATCGTTGTTTTTGCTAGGACAGAATCCCAAGCTAATAATATTTTTAATCTTTTAAAGTCAGAGTTTGATTTAAAAATTTTGGGTGTCACTCGTAAGCTGTTAGGTGTGGAGTTTGAGTATACAGATACAGGGGTTTTGATCCATCAAAGTCAATAAAAGGTTTCAAAATCACCGAGTACCTATCTCCTCCTTACCTATTGTTAAAGGAATTCAATTTTCAAAAAGTGATTGTCCTGTCATTCAAGCAGACATCGATTAAGCTTCTCTTTTACCTTATAGAAATCTTTTAGGTTGTATTTCTTTTATTTCAAATCGTACAAGACCTGATATTGCTTATGCCACTAACATTTTCTCACAGTTCCAACAGAATCCAGGTATTAAACATTGGCAGGGTTTACTTAAGCTCCTAGGATGTATAAAAATTTCCAGTCAATATAAACTCCATCTTAAATGTACACAAATTAAACTAATTTCATATTCTGACGCTGACTTTGTCGCTAATAGAGATATTATGTTTCTATGGGAGGTCAGTTGGTTCTTTTGGATTGTGCTGCTGTTTCTTGGCGTACTAATTAATAAACAAAAGGGAATTACTATTTCTACTATGGAGTCAGAATTTGTGTCTATGTGTGATTGTGTTCGTGAGAAGGACTGGTTTTATAATATTTTATGTGAGTGCTCTAGTTTAAAGATTATAGATAATAGTTTTGATATACCTACTTTATATGCTGATAATCAGGCTGCCATACGTTTTACTAAATCCAGGATTGAGAACATTCACACACGTCATGTTAATATTAAACTTTTCTTTATAGGGGACTGGTTTGATGAGGGTAAATTTACTATTGAATATATTTCTTCTAAATTAAATCTTGCTGACCCGTTTACGAAGCCATTGACAAAAAATGATCTATTAAAATTTATAAAAGTAATCTTTCTTTAAAATTTTAGTGTTTAAATTGTTTTCTTCACTTTGCAGACGTTTTTCATAATTTATGTTTTTCATGGTATGAATGAGTGTGAAAATTTGCAAGGCGCCTTGTGTACATGTATTTGTATATATACATTTTCATCATATTTTTTCATTTACATATTGTATATATTTCTATCAGGGCACGAAATTTCCGCTCACCAGCTCGCCATTGGCAAGTGAAATTTTTACTATGGCGAGTAAAAATTTGGTCTAGTTATAGATAGAATTCTTACACGATAAGATAACAGAAATGTTATTTTTATAGATTTATATATGGCAAATTTTTGCCGTCTTATAACCTCATATTTAACCTCTCTTTTTCTCTTCTCGGAGTGCCGAGTCTGTGTGCGTGCTGCCCGACGATCGCCCCAGTCTGGAAAAGGAAAAATGCTTTGTGCATGCATAAAAGTTTTATGACAACAATGAACAAGATATACTCATCGACATTTCATCTGATTACAAAAATAAAATGGACGAAAAAGACATTTCTGATGTAAAAGGTGAAATAATGATTCTTTGCATTTATAGGTATTTTAATCTTTTTTAAATCTCAAATGATAAGGATTTTGATTATAGATGATTATGAGACATGATGACACACTTTTAATATATATAATTTTAGGCATATTTGTAAAAGCATTTCAAATAGTTAGGAAAAATAAAAAAAACCCGAGATGAGTAAAAAAAAAAAAAAAAAAAAACACAACCCTATTTTGTGATGAGTAAAACTTTTTTTTCGGCGAGTGTAAGATGGGTTGAAATTTCGGGCCCTGTTTCTATCATATTTTTTCTTGTATATATATATATATATATATATATTGAATTGCATTATATATATTGTATACATTGTATATATTTCATATCATTTTTCTTTAGTATATCTGCATGGTGGAGGATTGTGTTTGATCACATGGAATCAGGCCCGGACTGACCAGATCGGCTGGTCGGCGATCGCCGAGGGCCCCGCTTCAAGGGGGCCCCAGAAAACCCCTAAAAAATATATACTATTTTATAATTAGTGACATTAGAGCAATTTGGCTATTTATTTTCCAATAATGTTTGCATTTACAATCAATTTTGACTCATCGCATGTTGTGCAGTTTGAGTTTAAAACAAGTTCCCACACAGTTTAAGATAAATTCACGATCAAAGAACTTAAATGCAAACAAGTATTGAGGAGGATTTGCAGGGGAAAATCTGTCCTCTTTTGATTGATTTCATCTAGAATGCTCGCAGGTCAAGTCGACAATGTTTCATTCTCTGCTTCATGCTTCATCCTCCATCTTTGCTCTCTCTTATCTTAAATTGTTATCAGACGAAAGAACAGATACCCTGAAATATAATCTATTGCATCTCAAAGCTACCGAAAGACTTTCTTGAGCTCAACAAAGGGTTATTTTTAAGCATAAACGAAATTCACAAATGTAAAGAACGAGCACAACATTTGGCGATAATTCCTTTCTCAGAGATTTGAAAGGAATGAGGATAGAGAAAACTCTGGAATCATGATTCTCTGATTGGAAGACTTCATGCTAAAAACTACCATATGTGATTCTCAGTCGAAAGTGCGCGATTGAAGAATATACGTAAGGCAAACGTATCAAACGGTAGCATTTCACCGGTTTCCCCCATGAGAAACCTGTTTATGAGATAGTATATGTCTTTCATATGGAACTTCGTCTCTTACGAAATTAGCCAGCCACGAACTTTTAAAGAACTAAATTTTTAAGAATTTCGTCTCTTCGGAGCTGCAATTCTTGTTCTTATCAGCTGATTAAAATCAGGATTAAAATTGTATTTTAATCCGTGTTCTTATCTAATATAACTAAGTTCTTTGTTCTGTGCTCACTCCTTAATTAATCTCGTAGTAGGGTTGTTGTTAAAGCAGTGTCAAAGCTGTGTCAACATAAAACGTGTCTATTAAAATAGTGCTTCGAAAAGAAAAGAAAACCTTTAGATGTTGAAAAAATTTTCAAGTGTTTAAATACATGATTATCTAGTTCCACTAAGTCATAAAATCGGCCTTTAAGGGACAATAATGATACAATTAACCCTCTGACTGCCTTTGAAAAGGGCAAAATTGTAATGTTGTTTTTACTGCACAGTTTTTTAATGTAAGTTTTTTAAAGCTTATTTCAATATAAGATTAAAAACGAAAATTTATACATGATTATGATCCTCATAACCATTATTTAAGACATTCAAACTAAAAAACAAAGCTAAAATTTTGTAATTATATAATTTTGAATTATAAGTGTTATGTGGAAAAAACAACAGCTCAGTAACTGGATATATACGTCTTCGATGCTCAGATATGGTAAATACAGATAACTCAAATTAGTTTATTGGCTTATAAAATCAAGCAAAACAATTCTATTATTTAATTTTATAAAATTAATTTTTTAAATTAGAGGTTCTGAATTTCAAATGAAAATTTTTGAGCCAAGCCTTTATTTTTGTTTTTTGCTATGTTTTGTATAAAAGTCCAAATCAAGTGACTGTTATCAATGCTTCACTTTTCATATACCTTGAGGCCATTTTTAATTTAAAAAAAAAAATTTTTTTCAAATAAAATTACATTAAATAGTGGAATTTTTTTTTGCATAGAATATAATGTAGAGATTAATTGTAGAGAGATGTAACAGTCTTTTAGAATTAAATGTAGGTTGTATTATTTAATTTCTAAAATTAATTTTAAAATTAGAGATTCTTAATTTCGGGTGAAAATTAGACATTTCATATAAAAAATAGTTGAACCTCATCAGGCGTTGCTGTGAGTTTAGTAGGCTTTGCCCGCTTTGCTATTCGTTTGCCATTGCATTTAAATGAAGAAATCTGTCAAAGCCAGAATTTAGTTTAGTATGGAGGACTATTAATTTCAATCTGTAAAATTTTTATTTTTAAATTTTTAATTTATTTTTTATCTCATTTTTTGAGCGTAAAACTGGGCCACGTTCTTTTTAAAATGACTGAAATGAATTAAAATGAAGTGTAACCACCTAAATTTCATACTTTAGTTAATTTTAAAAAATCTATTATTATATTCCTTTCTGAAGATTTCGTTGGTACAGTTTTAGTATATAAACCCCCTTGGCAGCTTTTAAACTTTAGATGTCATTTTAGTGGGGAATTAAAATGGCTGTCGCAGTTGCATAAATAAAAGTCTTGGCGATTGTTATTTAGTTCACTATAACTGTACCAAGGTATTATAGAGATATTTTTGTTTTTGTTGTAAAATATTTTTTTACAATTTATGTCAACTAAATCGCAATTAAAGTGGAATTTTTTTTTTTTCGATATGCTTAGTATTTTATTAATATTGTGTTCCTTTTTAATATTTATTTAGGTATTATAATAGGTTGGTTGGTTGGATTTTACACCGCACTAGTGTTGCGCAATGGGCAATTGGCGACGGTATTATAGTAGGTTGGTTGGTTGGTTGGAGGATTTAAGGCTGATTGACTCCGTGTCATAGGCCTATAGGGGAAATGCCCTCCATGGGGGTCTTTCTAAGGTGTCCTAGCCTGTATTAACGCAAATTTCGGAGGAAACCACCAAACGGCTCGGTCGATGAGCACAACCTGGGATCAAACCCGGCACTTCCCATCTACCAGCTTTGAGCGAAGAACCGCTCGGTAGCTGGTAGGCGGTATTATAGTAGGAGTTAGATTATTATGCATTCAACAGTGTTATTGGTTTGCCTGAAGATAAAAATAACTCAAAATCTCATTTTTAAACAATGAATCATTTTTAGTTAATTAGTAAACATATTTTATCTAACAAGGAACTAGTTTATATGTGGTACAAAAAATTATATAAATATTTATTGTGAAAGTAAGTAAACCACATCGGAAAAAGCTTGCACTTTTACTCAATTATTTTCCAAGTTGGTTGGTTGGTTGTGTTTTACATAACACTAGTGCTGCGCAATGGGCGGTTGGCGACGGTCTGGGACTCATCTCAAGAGGTGGTCCGGAGACATGCCATCACAATTTTGATCCTCCACGAAAGGAATACTTTCCAAATAGGAAAAAAGCTGAATGTGGTTTTTTAGACATGTAAGCCTAATTTTAAAAATTACGTATTTTAATACCCTATTCACTCTAAATTCTTCGGTAAGGGGCCCCTTTTAGATTTTTACCCGAGGGCCCCAAAGGAGCCAGTCCGGGCCTGCATGGAATCTGGATTATATATAAAATTGTTAATGGTATCCTCCAATTTATTAAATTGTCTTTTGTATCGTTTAGTGATACAGTTTTTTTTTTTTTTTTTTTTTTGAACTTTTGAAATTTCATGATGGTGTTTGGTGTATAGCTAACTCTTTTGGCTGTTATAATTTTTTTATTTTTTATATGCTGTGGTGGGGGGCATTGATAACTATTAATGTCCTCACAAAAAAAAATTGTTAATCTCATATATATAAATATGTTTATTTTTCTAGGAAAAACTTTAACTTACCTTTACTTTTCAAATTAATGGATATTTACTTATTTTCCTTTAGTTAAAATTCATTTTGCCAGTTTAAAATACATCGTGTGTTAACTATCGATGTTTATTTACATTTCTGCCATTGCCACTTTTGGTCTGGATAACTTTTCTATTTTTTGCTGTTGCCACTGTTGGAGAAATAATTATTATAAATTATGTTTTGGCTTTGACCGTTGAGTGGCGCTAACGATGTTTGTTGATATGCAGATTTATTGACTTTGGATAGTATAAAAGATCGCGGCGAATTGAATAACGTTGCAGTTTTGAGCAGTTAAGCATGTGAACTCTTGGCATCTTGTCAGCTTTACCAGCTCCAGTATGGCTGTATAGTTTGGAGCTCTGATAGCTGCCGTTGTTTTTGTTATATCTTTACAAATGTTAAGTTTTATAGTTGAAACCAGTTTAATCTCGTTAATCGTTTTCTTCATCTCGCAATGTTGAAATTATAAAGTAATTTAGATAATCGAAGTTAGTTGTTGTTTTGTTAAAGTTTGATTTTTGCTAATGTTATTAATGTTTTCAGCTTTTAGCGCTGACATATGTTAAGTTTTCTAAATGAATTAAATTAAAACCTCTCAAGTTAAAAATCATCAGAAATATAATAGTTTAAGCAGGGCCCGAAATTTCAACTCAGATTACACTTGTCGAAAAAAGTTTTGCTCGCCACAAAATAGGTTTTTTTTTTTTTTTTTACGCATTTCAGGTTTTTCATTTTTCCTAACTATTTGAAAGGCTTTTACAAATATGTCTAAAATTGTATATATTAAAAATGTGTTGTATATCAGCACATTTCATAATCATCTGTAATTAAAAATCATTATAATGTATTGTATTTGAGATTTGAAAAAGATTAAAATGTCTAATAACATAAATGCAGAGAGTCATTAAAGTAAAAAAGAAGAAAAAAAATTTCTTTATCCAACAATATCCTGTGAAAATCTTTTTATTATGAAAGACTACGCTACTTTATTTATCTATTTATTTATTTAACTTTTTATATCAGAAATGTCTTTTTAGTCCATTTTATTTTTGTAATCAGACGGAATGTTGATGTGTATAACTTGCTCATTGTTGTAATTTTTAAAAATCCATTTCAGAATAACTTTTTCGATAAAATCGTTGCTTTGAAATTATTACAAGCGCAAATGATTGACGTTTTAGTTAAAAAAAACTGGAAAATATGAACTATTTTTTTATCAATGTTCAACAAAATAAACGTAGGCAGTATCTTTAAAAGGGCTCAAGCTCATGAGAATATCGCATAGGAAATCTTTTGCATATCGCTTCTCCGCGATAGTGAGCGACAGGCAAAGAGGCTCTTTGCTCATCTATTCTCACTCTGCTTGGAGAAATAACAGTACGGAAAACGAAACAACCGAAGAGATGAAAACTTTTATGTATGCACTAAGCATTTTTCCTTTTCAGGCTGGGGCGATCTCCGGCCGCGAATACTCAGACTCTGTTCTCCGAGAATCTAAAAAGGAGTGGTTAAATATGAGGTTATAAGATGGCAAAATTTTGCCATATTTAAATCTATTAAAAAAATGTTTTCTGTCACCATATCGTGTAAGAATTCTATCTATAAGTAGACTGAATTTTTACTCGCCACAGTAAAAATTCCACTCGTCAATGACGAGCTGGCGAGCAGAAATTTCGCGCCCTGGTTTAAGTGATGACAGATTCATAATTATAGTAGTGCATTTTTGCTATGATGGACTTTAAGATCTGGTGATATATTTCTTCAATTCTTCAATTGTTTTTGTTCTCGCTGGTCAACGCAGCGACCGCGGTATGTAGAGTTTATGTTTTCCTTTTTCCTCGTTGGTCAACGTGGCGACCGCGAGACATCGTATCTACATTAATATGTGTTTGATAGTGTCAACGATAATACTTAATATTGTTACTAAAAGTTTTGTATTTCAAGATCTATGTCTACAAGTTTTACTAGATTATCTGTTGATAAGTAAAATCTGTTTGTTAATGTTAAACTTTTGTATTCAATGAGTTATAACATTTTTACACTAGTCAAGTCATCTTTACTGAAACCCTTAAACTTAAATTTAAATACAGTTTTGACTGTTGCTTTTTCTGCTTAGATAAAATTTTTGATAGATTGACCTTTTTGGTCTTTATTTGATCAGTTGAAAAAGTATTCGGTCGTCGAACAAATCTCTTTTTTCACTTGGTCACAGACCTTTCAATAACAACTAACTGGGTCTAGAGTATAAAGCCAAAATAGGAAAAAGAACGAATTTAATCCCTCCCCTATCTACAGTCAGAAGAAATTAAAAATTGTTGACACTTTAAAATACAATTTATGAACATATAAATCAATATTTGTTGCAGGTATTATTCATTGGATGCTCTTTAACATCATCGGAAAATATTTTCCTGATTTTACTATGCTGAAAAAAAAAAAAAAAAACGAAAGTTATATTTTAAATGACATATTACAATGTACGTATTCATTTTTGTAAGGTCTCGCCAGTTACCGAGACTTTTTGCTCTTGGATGAGAGGCTCAAATTTCTATGCTTGGTCATGCTTGTCGGCCTAGCTATTCAGAGTTTTCTGGGGGGGTTTTCTTAAAATCACGTAAATACAAACTAAGACTCATTAAAAAGACCCCGTAGGGAAGACAGATCACCCTAGTTCTAGGTTACTTGTATTGTCAATCTGACTTACAATCAAACATACCTCATTTTTGTAGGTATGTCACATTTTTTGTAGTTTTGTAATGGTCAAAACATACTAGTTAACATAAATTTATTTGGTCGAAGAGGCTTTTTAACATATATTGCATAATTCCCTTTGTTAAAATACGTTTTATATAATGAGATTCTGAATTTAACTAAATCGAAAAGAGAATTTTTTGAAACAATTACTGTCTTTTAGCTTTTAGGAAAACAGCATCTTTTTCTTACCAATTACTGAAAATGCCATTAATCTGATGATTAAAGTGTTTTTCCACCAAACCATCTTTTATAAATCCGCATACAAAGTGGTTCTGGACGTTTTCTTTCTATCCACGAAATTGAAAATGTACGTTATAGCAGGAATATAGAAAAAAAACCTAAGCATATTTTTATTTTCTAAGTAATAGATTTAAAATTCTCCACAGAACAGAATTTTATTTAGTACAACAGGACAATCTATTCTTGCATGTAAAGGCATGCAGTAACTGTGTTTCATTCTCTAGTACCGGTTACTATATTCATAGGCGTAGCCAGGGGGGTGCACTTGCACCCCCCTAAATGAAGATTCTTTTTATTTTATTTTATTGAGTAAACAAAATAATGATAATAATATTTTTTTTTTCTTTAAAGAAAATGATATTTTAATTTTATCACGAAATTAGTTCCTTTTTACCATTTTCTTAAAAACATCGTTATGTATTATTTAAAGCAACAAAAAATACTGAATCTGAATGTAAACATAATAATGCTACAAAGCTTAAAATTCTATAAAAACAAAAATTAGTATCGAAAAAAGTCTCTTCCACACTTCTAATATATCGTGAACAACAGATCTATTGTCTAAACTAGTATGTTGTGGCCACCACAAGACTTTCTTCTAAATTTTTCTAGGCAAATTTTTTTTGGTACAAATAATTTACAAAAACTTTTATTTATTAAAATTATCTACCAAGATGAATGTAGACGATTTTCATCTTAGAGAAAATGAACACTAAATATCTAAAGAAACACAGTTTAACAAACATCTTAAAAAATACGTTTTCATAATGGTCATCTCATATATCAAGTTTTGTACAGTTAAATGCCATAGAAGTTGAAAAATAGTATTGCTGTTGTCGGGAAAAATTGCGCTATAACAGTGCAATCGATTGGTAGATATACATCCAAACTGAATCGACATAATGTCTCATAATGGCTTTCTCACATATCAAGCGTTGTTTGATTATACTAGAACTTGAGACATAGTTAAACTGTGGAAATCGCTGTATAGCAACGCCACCTGTTAGGTAATTAGTACCAAAAGTCGCACTAACTTATGTCAAGGTGCATCCACATATAAATTTTTATGCAGTTTTGCGCAGTAGTTCTTGACTTACAGCCCTCCCTAAAATTGTGAAAATCGCTGCATAACAGCGCCACCTGTTGAGTAGTTAACACCAAAAACTGATTGGCACCATATAGCCTCCTCTAAAACTGTAGAAATCCCTGTGTGCCACCTGTTGAGTGGTTGTCACCAAAAGATCATAAGCACTAATTTATATAAAGTTGCATCTATATGTGAATTTTTATGCATTTTTGTGCAATAGTAACTGAGATATAGCCTTTCCTTAAATTCAGGAAGTCATTGCACAGCAAAGCCAACTGTTAAGCAGCCAAAAGTTGATACGCACTAATTTTGGTGAAGGTGAAGCTACAAATAAAATTATATGTAATTCTGTGCTGTAGTTCCTGAGATACACTCGCCACAAAAATTTTGTCACACACACAAACTGACAGACAGACATTTTCTAAAAATGGTCAAATCGCGTTCTAAACCTCTCAAAGCGTGTAAATCCACCTAGAACCGGAAGTCGAAATTTTTTTACGATTCCAATACATCTATTGAATACAGAAGAAAGTAATAATAATAGCTTTATATATATATACATAAAAAAATAAAATAAATTACACGCTTTTAGTACTTTTTGATACAGTCGGCAGTAAAATTATTTGAGTACTAGCAAAAATTCCCATGTAAAAAAAAAAAAAAAAAAAAAAAAAAAAGAAAGTACATTTAACACTGTCTAGTTGAATAAATCCTTGTCGAATCATGTTCTTAGACTGGCTAACAACATGACTCGACAAGGATTTATTTAACAAAGCAGTATTAAGTGTACTTTTTACATAGGAATTATAGCTAGCGCTCGAATAATTTTGCTGCCGACTATATATTGAAAAATCTTTTTCATCTATAAATAATCACAATTCACAATCTAAAAGCATTTATGTAGATATTTAAAACTTTTTTTTTTTTTTTTAACTTGTTTAACTTTTGTATAAAATAATGCATCATATAGACAATGTGCTATAATTAGTAATTATAGGCTATAATCAAGACAAAATGCAGATAGATATAATGTATTAAAAATTCCGTTTTCTTTGCTTTGTGGGACCGTTTTCATTAATTTGGAAAGTGGTTGCAAAGAAAATAAATAAGATGTAATAGGGACAATCACGCCAATTTTGCACATTTTAAATTATTTTTATGCATTTTTGTGCAATAGTAACTGAGATATAGCCTTTCCTTAAATTCAGGAAGTCGTTGCATAGCAAAGCCAACTGTTAAGCAGCCAAAAGTTGATACGCACTAATTTTGGTCAAGGTGAAGCTACAAATAAAATTATATGTAATTCTGTGCTGTAGTTCCTGAGATACACTCGCCACAAAAATTTTGTCACACACACAAACTGACAGACAGACATTTTCTAAAAATGGTCAAATCGCGTTCTAAACCTCTCAAAGTGTGTAAATCCACCTAGAACCGGAAGTCGAAATTTTTGTACGATTCCAATACATCTATTGAATACAGAAGAAAGTAATAATAATAGCTTTATATATATATACATAAAAAAATAAAATAAATAAATTACACGCTTTTAGTACTTTTTGATACAGTCGGCAGTAAAATTATTTGAGTACTAGCAAAAATTCCCATGTAAAAAAAAAAAAAAAAAAAAAAAAAAAAGAAAGTACATTTAACACTGTCTAGTTGAATAAATCCTTGTCGAATCATGTTCTTAGACTGGCTAACAACATGACTCGACAAGGATTTATTTAACAAAGCAGTATTAAGTGTACTTTTTACATAGGAATTATAGCTAGCGCTCGAATAATTTTGCTGCCGACTATATATTGAAAAATCTTTTTCATCTATAAATAATCACAATTCACAATCTAAAAGCATTTATGTAGATATTTAAAACTTTTTTTTTTTTTTTTAACTTGTTTAACTTTTGTATAAAATAATGCATCATATAGACAATGTGCTATAATTAGTAATTATAGGCTATAATCAAGACAAAATGCAGATAGATATAATGTATTAAAAATTCCGTTTTCTTTGCTTTGTGGGACCGTTTTCATTAATTTGGAAAGTGGTTGCAAAGAAAATAAATAAGATGTAATAGGGACAATCACGCCAATTTTGCACATTTTAAATTATAAGGAATAAAATAAATGAAAGTACAGAATAACTGTGAATATGAAGACAAATACCTCTTTCTTAAAAATATAGATTTGGGAGTTTTCCAGTTTGATATTTTTCATTGGTTTAAAACTCTACTTCCACTTATATTTTTTGCTTAACAAAGGTTGAGATCATGAGAAAATATCCCCTAATTGAGAACTCCCTGAAAAATCTAAGAATTGTCCAATAATCCAATTTTTTTTTGCTACTTCCTTTCTTCTTGAGCTGACACATCTTAATTCTATTTCCTATCTTACCCATTTTATAGAAGAATGTTATTGCGACTCTTTCTTGAAAGGAACCTGCAAGTCCCCTACTGAGTAAACTCTTATCAGAAAATAAGGCGCTATCTCATCTTTATTGGTTGAACCTTGAATAATTGTTATCTGAGACCTTCAAAAGGTCCAGAGACATGGGGCTAGTGGTGACCGCATTCGCCTTTTGAAGTTAAAGAAGTAGGAAAAATACTCTTATCATTCTAATAGAACAAGAGAAAAAAAAAAAAAAAAGATTGGGGAAAAGTTGTTTTTTTTTGTATTAATGACTAACATTTACAACCGGCTAATAGTCAAATATCATACGGCACCTACCCCCCACATAGGAGAGTATAGTGTCCGAAATCATTTCTTTGTATTTTCAAAGCAAAAAAAAAAAAGAAAGAAAGAAAAGAAAAAGTGGGGGTCAGATCTGAAGAGTTTTATCTCAATCACCTCTCTCCCAAATATGCTCCTAGCTTTAGAAACACTTTGTTTTGGATATTACGATGAATGGTCTAGAAAAGAGAAAATATGTGATGCAAGAAATACAACAGAAAAATATCCAAAATTATACTTTTTTTTTTTTTTCCCCCGATTCACAAAGCCAAAGTATAAGAATAAAAATACTGAAAAAATATCAACAGATGATTCTACAAAATCTATAACAGATAAGGAAGGTAAGCATTAAACTTGATATTTGATTTCTATATCAATTTTTTAAAACATTAAAATGAAAATATATTTCTGATATAGTTTTAGAATTATGTAATTTATATTGATCAAGTAAAAATGACTTTTTAAAAGGAAAAAATAAAATAAATAAATAAATAAAATAAAAAATCCATAAACGATTTGAAAACTTTCGAAAATTCCTCATTTTGCTATTTAATTACTATTACACTTTATTTATTATTATTGTAATTTTTTAATATTACTTTTTTGGTATTTTAATTGTACATTAAGCTACCTATATATACACACACACACAAAAAAAAATAAAACAGGAATTTTTATGTTTCTCAGTCAGTTAACTGACGTTAAAAGCGTAGGTCTTCTTTCATTAAAAAGCGCAAAGTGCAACATATTCGTAAAGTATTCGTAATACATAATTTCTCTCAGGGATTTTAATTTAATACTCGATTTAAATGTAAGAATTCGTATAAAAATATTTGAATTATACTTTGTAAAGCTAAATTATTTTCAATTGCTTTATTAATTAAATAAAGGTATGATTAAATTTTAAACCTTCTAGAAAATGTTTTAAATATACTTTGTTCTTCTATATTTTTAATGAGATTTAACACAATGTTTTAAAATTAAAATGTTACATGTTATTATTATTTTTTAAATATTAAAAAATATATATAATTTATTTATTTATTTTCTTTTTGGTGATTAATATTATTATTATTAAATCTTACATTAGATTAATAATTATTACTGCTACATATAAAAAATTTAATCAAAATTCAATTATATATATAAAAATATTTTATTTAAACTTTATTTTTTATTTTATATACATATATATATATACACAGAGAGAGAGAGAGAAAGAATAAAATTCTATTCTATATTCTATAAATATTCTAGATATATGTATAAGAAAGGAATACAGGCATTTGATATAAGAACTGAAAACTATGTGAAGCAGGCAAAATCGAAACAATTAAAAAAGAAATAACAATAAGAAGGAGCAGAGGTCACCACGGCTTAAGACGGTGAAGCAGGTTAAACTAGATTGTTGGGTGCACAACTTTCCCCCAAATCTCAGCAAGACCGTAAGATAACAAAGAGAAAGTTAAATTGAAGATTTTTATATTATCAGGTGAAAATAATAAATTAATATTTTATAATTATTTATAAACATAAACCAAATTTATTCAAATTAAATAAGTAATATGTATTACATTTTAGAATAATTATCTCTATGCATAAACCAATTTTATGTAAATAAAATCGAATATATTATATGTGATTTAGTTTTGGGCATTCATCATTAAGTACAGCTATACTTAATGACGGCCAAATTACTATAATCATAAAATACATTAATACACCAAAATGTAAACAGTAGCAAGCAAGCAGTATGATATATATTGTTTTAAAAGCAAAAACTGTTTTATTTAAGAGACAAAAATTTAAGTTAAAATACATTTAAAAAACAAAAAATACATATAAAAACAATTAAAAACTAGATGTTTCGAAACCCGTCCGGGTTTCCTCATCAGTAATTACAACACAATATGAAAACATTACATGAACACTCAAGGAATTTAAAGGAGTACCGAATATTGAGGAGCCAGTGCGCATGCCTCATTGATAGTGTAGAGATGCTTGGCAGTGTGCCAGTTCTCAAGGAAAATTCGCGATTTATAATTATGAAAACTGAAAACTGATTTATAATTATGTTTATTTTCATAATTATAAATCGCGAATTTTCCTTGAGAGCTGGCACACTGCCAAGCATCTCCACACTATCAATGAAGCATGCGCACTGGCTCCTCAATATTCGGTACTCCTTTAAATTCCTTGAGTGTTCATGTAATGTTTTCATATTGTGTTGTAATTACTGATGAGGAAACCCGGGCGGGTTTCGAAACGTCTAGTTTTTAATTGTTTTTAAATGTATTTTTTGTTTTTTAAATGTATTTTAACTTAAATTTTTGTCTCTTAAATAAAACAGTTTTTGCTTTTAACATATATAATTGAGACGGTTTGATGTTTGTGTACGTTAAATATATTGTTTTGTTTGTACCTGTTAATCATCGTAATTATTATTATTATCATTATTAAATCTGAATCTGAAATCAGACAAATTTCATAATCATATTTAAGTGTCTTGAAACGACAGAAACGAAACAGCCTGTTTATAAATAAAAACAGAAGTTGAAATGTTGCAAATGTACGTTGCTGACGTTGCAAATGTACTTTTGTTTAGAGCTTAAATAGTTATTATTAATGTGTCATCATTTATAGAATTAATAAATATATTTTTACTACAATTAAGTTCTCACATTCAAGTTTTGTACAGTTTTAAGCCATAGAAGTTGAGATATAGCCTTCTTGTTCTTAGGAAAATTTGCAGTATAGCAGCGCCACCTATTGACTGAATCCAAATTGAATCAGCATAATATTTTATAATGGCCTTCTCATATATCAACATTTGTTTAATTATACGCAATAAAACCTGACATATAGTCTTTCCTTAAATTATGGAAATCACTCTTTAGCAGCGACACTGCTCGGTTGGCGCTAAAAGTTTATAAGCACTAATTTATATTAAGGTGAATCTACATATAAATTTATCTGTAATTCTGTGCCGTAGTTCCTGAGATATAGCCTTATTTGAAAATACAAAAATCACTGCATAGCAGCGTTACCTGTTAAGCTATTGGCGCCAAATATTGATAAACACTATTATATGTCGAGGTGCAATTACATATAAATTTATATGCAATTTTGAGCAGTACTTCCTGAGATGTGGCCTTCCCTGAAATTGTGGAAATCATTGTATAGCAGTGTCCCCTGTTGAGCGATATACATCAAAAGTTGATAGGTTCTAATTTTGGTCACGGTGCATCTACTTATAAATCTATATGCTATTCTATGTAGTAGTTCCTGTGATAAGGTCACCACAAAATTTTTATCATACACTCACAGATATTTTCTAAAAATGGTCAAGTCATATTCTGGAACTCTCAAAACATGTAAATCCATCGAAAACTGCAAGTCGAAAATTTTTACGAATCCAATACATTCTTCTATTGAATGTAGAAAGAAGTAAAGTGTAAATTATCTATTCACTTAGGGAAAAATCTATTTAGAAAAAATAAATAAATAATAAAATAAATGAATAATATATATACATATATATTTAAATTTACGCAAAAATTAGTTTTTTATAAGTTTCGCTCCTTTTTAAAAATGAACTTGAGTTAAGCGGTTTCATTTTTTTCAGACATGAGTTTAGGCACGAATTAACTCGTTTTTTACACGATGAACTTGAGTTTGAACTAGCTCATTTTTTCGTGAGTTTGCACAACACTCATTGAAATTTGTTTATTGGTTTCGAAGCCACAGTGCCACAGACAGACAAACAAAGGCTGCAAAATTATAGTACACGCTTTTTTTCTTTTTTTTTAACGTCAGGAGTCAATAATGAGTATTTTTAGTAAAACATTCTGTCATGCACAAACTTTTACACAGACCACTATGATCGCCATCACCAATAACAACTATTACTCCATTATCCCCCAAAAATATAATTTACCTGCAACTTTGAGCCTGTCATTTTTTGCACCCCCCTAGGACAGATGCTGGCTACGCCTATGACTATATTCATTTCTTAAGATGTCTTGTTGTATAGCTTTAGCATAGGAACTTCTTGGCGGCTTTTAATTTTTTGTTGTCATATTAGCAATGAATTAAATTGGCTATCGCAATTGCATAAGTAAAGATCTTGGCGACTTTGATTTTAAATTCCAATATTCATCAAGGGGTTCTATATTGAAGCTGTTACATTTCTTTAGCACAGTTTTTCTCAATTTTATTTTAATTATTTAAAAAATATGTTTGAACTTTGTTATTATTATTATTTTCGACATACACAGAAATTTATTTATTTATTTATTTGTGGCTTCAATTTGTCCTTTTCTTTTTTCATAATTTCAAAGTTAAAAAGAGGTTTTTATTTACTATCTTTTAAATCAATTATCCGATTGGACTAAAAAATACAGCGTTAGCTAGATTTTGTCCTGATTAATAAGCGTACCAATTTTTGATAAAATCTAATAATCCAGAGATAATAATCTAGAATATTTTATGTCTAGATTATTATATTATTATTATACTATTTTATGTCTAGTCATAGAAACAAAAGTGTTTGCACGTTCATTGAAGGAGATAGATAAAAATTGGTAATGAGGCTTTCTGAAAGAAGTAGTACTAAAAATGGAAAAGAATGCTCTTAATTTTTTGTTGAAAAAACAATTTACTTTGTAGTAATTTCAGAAAATTAAATTTTCGTGGGAGAAACTTTTTGTTGCCGTTTCTTTTTAACACCCCCCCCCCCCCACACACACACACACACTCACACACCAACCAGTTAAATATATATAAATATATATATATATTGTATATCATATCATATCTAAAATGACAGAACAGCGAGTAAAATTTGCACACTCCAACTTTGTAATTTTTAACATTTGGAAAATATACGTCCACTGTTTCCTATTGATTTGTAAAAATTTTTTACATACGATATTTTTGTCAGTTTTATATATTTTAAAATATCCTGAACGCAGTTTGACCACTTTTGGAATTATGTTTGTCTGTGTGGGCACGCCAACTTTTTGCGGCAGCTCAATAACTAATGCACAGGATTTCATAAAGATTAAATATTTATAATTGTTTGCACTTATATAAATTTATCAACTTTTACTGCATATCATTCCACAGTCATTGTTGGATATGAGAGCTACACAAAACAAATCTGTTAATATGTTTTTTTTAAAAGAAAGAAAAAGATATAAAAATATTTTTTTGTGTAAGTTTTTTCTTCTTAACTGAAAACAAAATTTTTTTTAATGTGTCATCATTGAGGCGAAATACAGTTGAAGATCTTTAATCCGCACACCTTGGTTCTAGAACTTATGCAGATTATAGATTTTTGCAAATTATAGATCAATGATGCCATTTCCTCTCTATATGAATTAGTATAATGTACAAAAACAATAAACTTTATTTAATGAAGCTAGAATTAGAATTGTTTGTTTTTATATAATGTAATGGAAGGTAATAAATATATAAAACAATAAAATTTATTTAATGAAGTAGAAGCAATGTATAGTTTAAACCCTTAAATGAGTAATTCGTTAAAAAAACGGTATTCTTGCTTCTGGACTGTGATAGTAGTATGTAGCCAGATACTTGCAGTGTGATTAGTTTGATACAGTTTTTAATGACTGCATTGCAGATCTTATCCTCAAAACAAATGCTAGTATAAATTTTTCCTTAAATAGTATTGTGTATTTTTGAAATACCACACTAAAAAGAACATTTATACTAATGGTCCTTAAACATCTGTGAAAATACACAATCCCACCAACGCATATGATGTCATTCTTTTTAACCCATGAGCAATGCCGTTACTGGCAGGAGTTAGAAAACTGCATTTGCATGTGTTTTATTTGATCACTAATTGAATATTATTCGCTAAAAAAGTATAAGGTAATAAAAGTGTATTTTTTTTCCTTTTAAAAATAATTATGTATGTCTAAATTAAATTTTACTCTTTATTTGTTATTTTTTTTTTTCATTTTAATATGTAGATTAACATCATATTTTCTCATATACATCCAAAATGTCAGATTTCCGTTACTGCAAAATCTTTTGTTTACATTTGCAAAGTGAGTGCGGATTATAGACAATTGCGGATTATGGGTATGCGGATTATAGATCCTCAACTGTATATACATATATATGTATTGAACATTAAACAATATAGTGGGTAAATACAGTTGAAAAGTTTTTCTAATCAATACAAACTGCATTATTTTTCATTCATATTCAGTCGGGCTTAAGCCAGATTTGAGTCGGCTAATTTTTATATTTTGTTTCCCCCCCCCCCCCCCCCCCCCAATATCTATTGTTCGCTACGGCCCTGCCTACACACAACCAGCAATACAAAAGAATGCATCACTTGTGAAGAAAAATACTTTGTTTTCTGAAGATCAGTTAATTGCTGCTTTTGCTTAGCAAGCAACAAATACCTAACTAAAAAGATTTTACAGATTTGTAAAAAAAAAAACTTGCATATGTAAATACATTTGTAAATGGAACCTTATAGATAGAAGATTTGTAAATAAACCATTATTAATTTATTTTAGTATTATTGACAAACATGAGATTTAAGAGGGAAAAAAAATAAATAGAAAAAGCCTCAGGGTAAGTTTTAAATATTTTAAGTTTTGTCTTTTGCCATATTTAATAATTGGCATGTCATGTTTTCGGGTTAATTTAAATTATTAACCCCCTTAACTGCCCCAAGCATATATATAGATATATATATATATATATATATATATGTCTTCCCAAAATACGATCCTTTGTATTGTACTGCTGTCAGTGAATCTACTGACATGGCTTAACAATGCAATAAAATAACCTTGAAAGTAATCTTTACAGGGTTTACGAAAGATTTACTCATTTCAGAGTTGAGAGAGAACTGTGGCACTTTGAAGCGAATCTCGTAAATTTTCATCAACAGGTAAGGGTCAATATTATATTTATTTTGAGATCGGTTTACTGTGTAATCTTCTATTACAATGAGTTCAAAAGTAGCATAACAAGTTTTCAATTGCAGCATTGTTCTCTTTCATTTCTAAAAAAAGGTCTATAGAAGCTTCTCTTTTTATAAATTCCCCCCCCCCCTCTCCCATAAGTTTTTGTTGGAAAAAAAAAACTTCCTTTACAAAATTAATTTTACTTAAAAGGAAATTTTCTTTAGAAATATTTATTCATGAATTCATCAACTGTGAATATTCATTTTAAGTAAATTGGAGTGTAAAGGTTGATATTTTTATTTACCAACTATGTGAAAAATACCAGAGCCGGGAATCGAACCCCGGGCACCTCTGCTTAACGCACTGATGCTCTACCACTGAGCTACCCTGGCTGACAACCAGCTAGGCATTTCTCACATAATATTCGTTGGCCAAGTCACCGAGTCTGCAAACGCAGCTGTATCAAGTGACATTATTAATCGCAGCACAACTCCATAGACCACGAAAATTCAATTTAGAAATATTTATTCATGAATTCATCAACCGTGAATATTCATTTTAAGTAAATTGGAGTGTAAAGGTTGATATTTTTATTTACCAACTATGTGAAAAATACCAGAGCCGGGAATCAAACCCGGGGACCTCCGCTTAACGCACTGATGCTCTACCACTGAGCTACCCTGGCTGACAACCAGCTAGGCATTTCTCACATAATATTCGTTGGCCAAGTCACCGAGTCTGCAAACGCAGCTGTATCAAGTGACATTATTAATCGCAGCACAACTCCATAGACCACGAAAATTCAATTTAGAAATATTTATTCATGAATTCATCAACCGTGAATATTCATTTTAAGTAAATTGGAGTGTAAAGGTTGATATTTTTATTTACCAACTATGTGAAAAATACCAGAGCCGGGAATCGAACCCGGGCACCTCCGCTTAACGCACGGATGCTCTATTTTTCACATAGTTGGTAAATAAAAATATCAACCTTTACACTCCAATTTACTTAAAATGGAAATTTTCTTATTTACAAACTGGGAATTAGTAATGGAAAAATAAAATAAAATAAAAGTAATTTTTAGGATTCACATGGTGAATTTTCAGTAAGTTTATTACTGAAAATTCAGTATGCGATTCCTAAAAATTACTAAAAATCATTGGTCTTCTTACTGAGGGTAGCTTTTGAAACCTGGCATTTCTGGTTAAGGCTGTTACAGAAATATCTTTTTTAAGCATTTTACTGGATTTTGTGTGAAATAATAATGCATTTTCTTTTGTAGCTGCTTTAAGAAAATACCACAAAGAGAACAATTGTTTGCCAGATATAATCATAATATATCGTGATGGTGTAGGAGATGGACAAATCCGCTATGTACGTGAACATGAAATCAATCAGTTAAAGACTGTCATCCATGATAATTTTAGGGATAAACCGTAAGTTAGCTTTTTCATGTGTTTTTCATATGCATTTTTAATACATGTACTAATTCTAATTTTATGCATTAGACTTCTTTTCCAAAATGCGTATTAAAAAAAAAAAAAAAAAGAGAAAAAGAAAATTGCACAATTGTAAAATAAATCTACCTTAAATATGTTTAACAAATGCCCAAGCTCTAAAAAAAAATAAATATGAAAGTTTTTGTTTTAATCGTTTCCTCTTTTTGCACTCTTGATTTTAACTTACAAAAGATATTCAGTAACATTGTATTAAACATGTAAAAAAGATTTTCAGAAAATTTCAACTTCACTAAGTAAAGAAAAATTACTAATGTTTCTAATTCCTTTTTTTTTTTATTGAAACTTCTGGGATTTTCTACCAAGCAATCCTTTTTTCCCCCTCAAACTCACCTGTAATATTTAATTTTCACATTTCTCCAAAAATAAGAAATTCTAACAAAAATATAGCACAGCAGACCCATTTTTCCCTCATTAAACATTTTTTGGTTGCTTTAATTTTATCAGATATTCATAATTTTTTAATATTTTTCTACCTGTAACATGTTGAATAAAACTTCCAAGTCAGACAGTTTACCTTAAAAGTTTAACTAAACTATGATTTAAAACCCATAATTTGAAAAGAGTTTATTATAATTACGAGTAACCCCCCCCCTCCCCCTGCTGCTTGCCAAACCCTGAGTAAAAGCTTTTGCTTCCCCCAAAACCACTGTGATTAGTTTTGCAAAAAAAAATATATATATATATATATATATATATATCTATAAATGTTTATTGTAATTAATACAGGGATAAAAGTTTTCAAGGACTACCCCTAAATTTAGGATTTAAAAAAAAATTTCTGTCTCTAAATTTCATGTTCAGTTATTTTATCTTTATAAAGAATTCTCATTTTGAATATTTGATTTGCCTTATAATGTGTTAAAAACTCTCCTAATACCATTTAATTTAATATAGATATAAATGAATACTCTTTATAATAACTATATGATATTTTTTAGTCTCCCTTCGCCAGTAGTGGTACCAAAAACCCCCGTCTCCTCCCCGACAGGGGGCATTATTTAAAAAGAGTTTATTATACAAATATTTATGCCATATTATGCTGGTCATACCATTTCTATGCCCACGCAAATATACATTGAGGGGCGTCCGTTAATTACGTGAGGTGTTCAGGGGGGGAGAGGGGTCTTTTCCCACAAAAAACAGTGTAAAATTGCAAGAAAATTGAGTTAAAATCATGTAATGCATGTTTCTTGACTTAGATATGGCAAAATCTGACACAATAATATTTATCGTGGCTATCCGAATGCTGCGAAGCAGCACAGTAGCCTTTCAATTGATTTAGGTGCCACCGGACAGCCACATGCAATCTCTGCACATCTATGCAATCTTAAAAACTTAACTAGCCTTCAATAAAAATAATAAAGGAAAATGTGTTTTTTTTTTAAATAAATCCAATGCATTTACAGTAAAAGTATGAATTTTGAAAAATCTCACGTGAGATTAGGGGAGGAGGGATCAAAAAATCGTCAAAACTGCCTCACGTAATTAATGGACACCCCCTTGCAATCTCTAATATTATTAATATTATTTATTATTAATATTTGTGCCATTCCATTTGTTAGAACTTCTTGCAGTTTTGGATTTCAATGTGCCATTCTCTTTGAAAGTAATAATATTGTTTTCTCTCCATAGAATTAAATATGTACAATGTGCATGAAGGAATGTTCTTAAAAAACATTTTATCTTTGTATCCGTGGATCACAGATATGTCCACTGAAACTTTTCTAAAAGGACCACTCATCATGCTATAAAAAATTGGCTCTTCAGAGATGTGGCCTTTTAATAGAGATTACTAAAAAATCTTAATTTAGGCAATAAAGCTATTGAATTAAAACTTTTTAGGTAAATATACGAGTACATCACGACAAAATTCTTGAATCTCCAAGGTGGACAGTCAAGAGAGAAAAATAGGTAGTGAATAATAAATTGTCGTAAAAGTCTCAAACACACAATTTCAATATTCTATGGCTAGTCATTTTTAAATTTTAAGTTATACAAGCTACAACTTGCATTTTATAAATCGAGATTATTATATTTCCTTTATTTTGCATAAAGAATTAAAGAGATTCACTAATAGAAATTGGAATACTCCAAATTCACAAAAGGAAAAAAAAAAGTGCTGCTAAAAAAATAAAAATTGAACACATTACTTTTTCCCCGACAAATTTTAGAAATATGCCCTCCAATCCGAGGCACATACACCCAGACAGGGGGCACAGCCCTCCCCAGCCCCCTAGCTGGTGCCACCCCTGCCCATCACCATTCATTCAGCATACAAGTAGCAGTTTTCAGTGTTGTTGTTAGATAGTTTCACCCTGCTAATATGATACTAAAAATTAATAAATTTGTAATTAATCAAGAGATGTAAAATCCAGTCAGTTTCTTTGCCATATTTTAGATCCCTCAAAATAAGTGAAAATTTAATTGAAAAGTTGTATTCAGATGTTCAGCTATGACAAATAAGTCTAATAAAATTAAATTTAATTCGTATAAAATGTAAACTTTCTAAACCATATACCATAAAATCCCAAGTATAAGCCTCCCGTTTTTCAAATGGAAAACCAGAAAAAAATATGAAGGGGTTTACAATTGGGATTAATAGAGAATTCTTACCAAAAAAAAAAAAAAGTGGTTGCATCGTCTATCATCAGAGAATGAAACTAATACTTTATTATCTTATCCAAAATTGAATCTAACTTACAGAAATAAGTTTTAAAATATTCATTCAAAATTTATCTTATTATTAATTTTAATTGTTATTTCAATTAATCTTTTTTCATATATTTAATGTAAAAGGTGAATAAAAGGATTAAAAACTGATTTTGCTATTGTTAAGGTAAATCTGGAATGCTATCAATCATTAGTATAATATTAGTTACATGGTATATATTCACATGTTTCAACATAGTACAGAAAAATTGATTGCAGGCCAAAGAGGCCTACGGTGTATTCTATAGTCCATAAAAAACTTAATATCAATTTTCAATTTTGGTCATCTTTTGAATTTAAATAATTCCCTTTCAAATTTTAGTCATTCTCCAAATTTCATCATTGTCATTTAAATTCTAGTCACAGTGCCCTAAGCCTAAATCCACCACTGTCAATTCATACTCCAACTCTATATATTTTATTGATAAAATGTTTATTTAATGTTAAAAGTAAAAAAAGAAAGTTTTTACAGAATTGGATATAAGCCTTTTTTTCTTTATTTAGAGTTCGCTTTGGATTTATTGTGGTTAACAAGCGAATCAATACAAGATTCTTCCGAGTAGTCACACCACAAAAAATTGATAATCCTCCTCATGGAACTGTAGTTGATCATACTGTTACTCGTTTTGATCGGTAAGTTTTTCTTTTAAAGCTCTAAGTATGCATCGGTGTATTTTCATACATTGATATATATATTATATATATAATTGTTTATGATTATATCATGTTCTGCTAATTAAAATACTTTTCTTTCCAAAAACAAACAAACAAATAAATAAATTTGTGATTTATTTAAAGAATAAAAGTTTTGTTAGCAGAAAATGTGTTTGTAATTATTTCATTTTATTTACTTACTAGCAGGCTACACCTGCTTCGCTGGTCACTACATTTAAATGAATTTTCAAAAGAATTGGATCAGTATTTATTTTTTACATCACATTAAAAATAAAAAATAAAAAAATTACAATGAAATCACTCTAAATCTCGCTTTGGGTACCCGCTG
Source organism: Salticus scenicus (assembly GCA_963930645.1). NCBI lineage: Eukaryota > Metazoa > Arthropoda > Arachnida > Araneae > Salticidae > Salticus > Salticus scenicus. The sequence continues at coordinate 73,952,277 of OZ005653.1, read as the reverse complement.
CCTACGGCAGCTCTTTCTCCACCCGCACTACAGCAGGTCCAGGTTTCCACTGTCTGCATAAATGTCTTTCCTGGCCACTTCATTTTGGGTATTTATCAACGACAGGTGGATCTGCTATTATTTAAAAACTATGTTTTTAAAGGTGACTGTATCTCAATATCTATTAAATATTTTAGTTTTTGAACCATGTATTTTTATAGCTTCCGCTATTTCCACTATATTATCATATCATTCCGAGCAATATAATAAATGAAATAAAAAGTATATTTTCTTTTAAAAGGAATTAAATGCATAAAAACAAATAAATTTTAATCAGTTTAATCATTTCTATTATATACTACTATTTCTTTCGAATAAATACTATTAAAAAAAAAAAAGAGACAGAAAGAGAAAATATTTTTCTTTTAAAGGAATTAAATTAAAAAATGAAAAATAAAAAAGTTGTTATTCTGTAAAAATTATGCATAAAAATAACAAGTTTTTAAATTTTAAGTACTTAATTTTTTCTACTGCATTATATAATAAATTAAAAAGATTAAAAAAATTTCGTCTTCAAATGAATGTATTAAATAAAAAATAAATTGTATAATAGCCATTGCTAAGATACACAGACGATTACAATGGAAGAATAAATTCATGAAAAATGAAACATAAAAGCCAATATTTAAAATTGAGAAAAAATTCAAAGAAGTTGAGAAAAGTTCAAATTCGAAATTCGAAAAAAATCTTGATGAGGTGCGCACACCTACAGGGTCCCAGGTACTTATCTACCAAGTTTTGTAACGCTGTGTTTAGTAGTGTGAGCACCAGAGCGCATACACGCAGATACACACACAGACACTTCTCTTTATTTATATAGATTTATCTTGTGTGTATGTGTGTATTGTGTGTGATAAATAAAATCACTTAATCTGTAAAAGAATATTTTTTGTCTTTTTATGAATATAAGGTGTAAACATATTCCATGATTTTTTGTAAGAACAAAAATGGAGTTAGCTTTGTAAGTCCTGATTTTCCATTTCATTGTAAGAAATATATAATATTTTAATCATTGATTAATCAGGTTTTAAAGCAATGTAATTAGGTCTGATTTTGATTTTTATATAGAATTATTAATCTTTCAAGGTTCTTATAATACGAGGGTAAGTCAAAAATTATCCGCAATTTTGACATAGCTCTTCTTACACTGTTCATACTGGCCTCTGTCCTCATTCATTTTATTATTATGCTGTTGTGGTCATGCTATGAAAGTTTGATCCTAATTCCTCCATCTGTCTTCCTTTTATAGCAGATAGATTATGGCTGCTCCATTAGAAGTTTGCATCAAATAGGAACAAAGAGCAGTGATCTGGTTTTGGTGGTCGGAAAGTGTGTCAGTGGTCGCAGTTGATTAATTTGCAGATGAATGTGCCACTTCATCAATAGTCACTCGTCTAACAGAACCATGTCACTTGCATGCTCAATGTTGTCATCATTTGTGACCGTAGATGGTTGTCCGGCTCCTTCCTTGTGCATAACAATTGTGTTGCCATTTTTGAATTTTTCAATCAACACTCCGTTACAGCAAGACACTCTTCCCATATTGTGCAGAAATTCTTTGGTTGATTGTGAAACCTGATACACCTTCTGACCACCAAAACCGGATCACTGCTCGTTGTTCCTCTTTGGTACAAACTTCTAATGGAGCAGCCGTGATCTATCTGCTATGAAAAGAAGACAGATGGAGGAATTAGGATCAAACTTTCATAGCATGACCACAACAGCATAATAATAAAATGAATGAGGACAGAGGTCAGTATGAACAGTGTAAGAAGAGCTATGTCAAAATTGCGAATAATTTTTGACTTACCCTCGTATTGCAAATACTGATTAATATTTTATGTTGATTAAAAGTATTTTTAAACTTTATTTTAAACACTTTTCATATCAGAATATTTTTTATGGTTCTGATTAATGTTGCTTTAGTGAGTAACCAGTTATGCCATTGAGTGGGAACTTGCTAGTGTTTTAATATTCAAGAGTCGCGAACCAGCTAGTTTTAAATACAAAGTAAATAAATTGTGGTTAGTTTTAAATACAAAGTAAAACAATAATATGTTTATACCATAAAAATGAAGGATAATACTGAGCGTTTTTCATTAAGACTAATTGGGTGCCGCCTAAGCCGCAATAACTGAAGATCGCATAGCCCAAGAGCAATTTATTCTTATCCGTGTTTAAGTGATATATAAGTATGAATTATAACTCTTGCTTATTGCTTCTAATATGCTAAAGAAACACATATAAAGCCTTTTAAAGCGTGAGGCCCTGTGCGACAGGGCCATGCCTATACTTTTAGCCGCCCTGGGCGAAAGATTTTAGCCGCCCTTCTAGGCAAAAGATTTTAGCCGCCATACTAGGCACTAAAATTATTTCCCTCCTTTTGCTTCTGAAAACTATCCTTTAAAGCCAAAAACTGCCGGGTTGCCACTTTTTTTTCTCTGTTTTAAAAATAAGCCTCCAGTGGCCAAGTGGTTATGCGCTCAAAGCTGGTAGACATGAGGTGCCGGGTTCAATCCCAAGTTGTGCTTGTCGGCCTAGCCGATCGAAGTTTTCCATGGTTTTCTCCGAAACTTGTGTAAATACGGGCTTGGACCCCTTAGAACGACCCACACGGAGGGCACTCCCCCTCATGTCTAGGACCTACAGCAGTCAATCGGCCTTATTCCCAAATCCGATCCAATCCTGTTTTTTAAAAAATCTGTCAATTTTAGTAAACCTAATTTTTAGCTGAAATTTTGTCATTTTTAGCCGGCCCTAGCTTTTAGCGCCCTGGGCGACCGCCCTGGTCGCCCCCCCTAAGCAAGGCCCTGTGTGCGACTGCACCTGTCGAACATGACTAAGGACGGCTCTGACAGTAATCTTTTAACATTCAGGTGGCTTACATTCCATGAAAACCTTGTGAAAATGTTAGGACTGTCTTCCTGTGGGAAAAGAAAATGGTTATATTCCAAAAAAGTTGACTGGAAATCTCTCCACCTGGAATCCCAGGCATCTTCAGCCATGCATCCTTGATACTGTCGACCGATGAAACTGATTTTCCCTCATATACTTTTGACTTCAGCAAACAGCTCCATTTCTGGTCAATTCCCCTATTATTTCATTGAATATTCCTGTAAATAATTGAAGTTTTAAGCTGTCTAATGTTTCAAACATAGAGGCTATTTTACAAAATGTAATAATAATACTTAAATTCAATCAAATTAAAAGTGCAACTATATATTGTCTTATTATTCAATATTTAACATAAATATATCTATTATTTTATTTTATTTTTTATTTTATTTATTTTGTTTTATTTTATTTTATTTATTTTGTTTGTTTGTTTTACTATATCTTTACAGAGTTAGAATTGTATACAATTAATGTAAAATCTATTCTACAAGTTAAATATATTTGAGAATGGTAGGCTATTATCATCATATGATATTTAATGAACTGAAATGTATATTGTTAAGTTTTGTATTCATTGTTAAAGTATTGACATTATTTTATAATTATTGAGCAATACATATAATTTTATTCTTAATAGATTTGATTTCTATCTTGTATCACAACTTGCCACCCAAGGTACTGTGAGTCCTACTATGTATAATGTAATTGAGGATTCAACTGGTCTCAAACCAGAATATATTCAACGTTTGTCATACAAGTTAACTCATCTTTACTTTAACTGTACTGTAAGTATTATTTATTTTATTTGTAATTTAAATTATTTCCATTATTTATTTTATGTTTTCTTCGCTTTATTTTATAATTCCTTCAATTCCCTTCCGTGTTTGATAACCACCAAAGACAGCCAAAAAAGCATGAAAACTGACAAACAGACAAGCATCTTTTGTTTAAATACTAATGACTTTATAAATGAATTTCCCTCATGTCAAGCTTTTTATAACAAAATAAAGTATCAAAGTTGGAGCGCCCTTTAAAAAGCTACAATTGTACAAAGAACATGAAAACAGACAGATATGCAAGGGCTCCCTAAAGGTTGTTCCCACCCTTTTAACTGCTGAACGGCTGCCGCTGTAATAATAAAAATGGTGTCTAGGTATAGAAAAATGATAATATGCTAATTGTTGATGCTTACAGTGACTGCACTTTGAATTTTACATAGCATATGTGTCGCCCACTGTGCTACAACATATGCAATGTAAAGTTCAAACAAGGGTGAAAGTGGGCATTTTAATGCACATGTGCACCATTACAACTGAAGGATAAAAGTTTGAATACTGAAAGTAAAAGTATTTGGTGATGATTAGTTATCTTTTTCTTTCTGGTGTTGTGTCGGTATGTCACAGTGTAGGAAAGTGCAGACAAACAAAGGAACATTATAAGCATTCTTTTTTTTTATCATTTATGTGTACAAAATATCTTTTCATTCTAAATTAATGAGGTTCTACAACTTTTTACCTCTATCTTGTACCAGTCTCAAAATAGAAGTGCTAATTCTGCTGTTTTCCTACCAGATGACACTTTCAGCAATTGCATCTAGTAGTGCATGGCCACTTTACTTTACTATACCTTTTGTGACTGTAGCTGTAACTGTTCAGCAGTTAAGAGAGTTGGTACTGACTTTAGTGGGCACACTGTATTTTGTTTAAATACACAATGGAATCTGTTTCAGACCAAATCGTTAAAAAAAAAAAAAAAAAAAAAAAAGTTTCAGTTCAAAACTTATTTATTTATTTATTTTTAAGTTGGTTAATAAATCTGCATAATTTGACAGCTTATAGTAAATATAAATAACTGGCCAGTCTTTGCCCATCTTATGGTCTTTTTTTTTTTTTTCAAATTTGTCATATTTGTCAAATTAAAAACAATGGCCAAAAGTCATGATAAATAGCCAATAATGAAAAAATAATTATTTAAAATTTAATTGTATAATAAAATTTGAGTAATAAATTATAATTTAAATTTAATTATTTATGAAAATTAACTTCTAGGCACTAGTTTGTCAAAGGGATGATATCCAAATACTCCAAATTTATTTCATTTTTTAACTCTATCTGAATCTGAACTCAATAATAAAAAAGTACCGTATTATTTTTCAGTTTGAATTTATTATCATTTAAAGGGTTTTTAATAATATTACTTCCGTTACCCTACTACCGTAGGTAATGGAAATATTGTATTAGGTCCAAAAATTCAACATCGAGTTTTCACCTGATTTACAAGTTTTAAGGTCTCCCGAGTCCAAAAAAATTGTTTTCGGCAATTGGTCAGTGTGTGTGTGTATGTATGTATGTGCGGAATCTTCTGACTATCATATCTCTGAAACTAATAAAAAGAGAATAACGAAACTTCAGAATTGACACAAGTCTGGTGTGTAGATGAGTTTTCCAAATTTTGGTAAAAATTGGAAAAATGGAAGTGGGACCGTAAGTTCGTATCTCAAAAACGGCTCTAACGATTATCTTCAAAATTGCTATATGAACACTCTAAAGCTCAGCTTCAGGTCTCACAAGTGTGTTCCATTAAAAACAGCAGCACGGATTTTTTTCAAACTCGGCGTAATAACTCTTTTTTATATAAAAAGTAACAAACCACTTTAAAAAACACGTAGATAAACTATTTTTATTAAAAACGACACAAAGCTTTTCGCCATTATAACAATAGCATCATCAGGTGTAATTGCGTTACATAGAACCAGCAATATATAAAAAAGAGAGGTTCAAACGGTTTAAAGTTACGGTTACAATAAAAAAATTTTTAAAGTTATGGTTACAATAAAAAAATTTTCATTTCATATCATTTTCAGTATTTTTTTTTTTTTTTTCCCTCTATGAGCACAACGTGTGCCATATTTTATGAAGTGATGCAACATCCTTGGAGTTAATAACTTTATTGTATTTGATAATATTCACTGCTTCTGTCATTATCGGGTCTTGAAAGTCGCGAGGGGCTGAAATAACTTCGGACTGGGTCCACAGAGGAATAGCTTCAGGGTGCTCGTAAAGAAAGTCTACTAGAATTGAACTTTTTTTCTCTTTAACATTACGAATGTGTTCAGTAATTCTTGCTTTAAGAGTGTGACGTGTTTGCCCAATGTAGTAAAACAGTTCATCATTATATTTGATATTGATTTTGTAAACCCCTTATCTCTGTCATTAACAACTAAGTTTTTAATAGTACAAGGGGAAAAAAAAATACTGAAAATGATATTGAAATGAAATTTTTTTTATTGTAACCGTAACTTTAAACCGTTTGAACTTCTCTTTCTTATATATTGCTGGTTCTATGTAATGCAATTACACCTGATGATGCTATTGTTATAATAGCGAAAAGCTTTGTGTCGTTTTTAATAAAAATAGTTTATCTACGTGTTTTTTAAAGTGGTTTGTTACTTTTTATATATTATATATACACGTGAAATGTTTTCTAATTTTAAACTTTTAATAGCTTTTAATCTTAATAACTCTTTTTTAGATATCCTTTCATATGTAATTGGTGTTTTCTGGTCAACAATTGAGTTTGTCAAGTTTTGGTGAAAGCCTGTATCTCAAAAATAGCTCTGACGATTTTCTTGAAAATTGTTACATAAATCAGTTTTAAATATCCTTTCTCATGTATTATATAGTTATTACAGGAAAATTAATAGTCATCCTGCTTAGGTAGATTGTTTTAGATCTCGGAAATTGGTGTTTGAAAAGATAACTCAACTATTTTTTCTGTTATTTTGTAACTTGCCATGTAAACATTGTTTCATATGTCTCTTTACTCGTGCATTAAGTTTCTCATACTGGAAAAATTTTATGTTTCTACTTCTTTAGGTCAATTTTATGTCTCTTAATCATATTATCTCCAAAAAAAAAAGAAAGAGAAATATGCATATAATAGTGGGTAATGGAAGTCGTGTGTTTGTTTCACACCAGAATTATTATTATTATTGTAATTATTTTAACGTTTTGAACATATTTTTCTTCTTTTTTTTTTTTTAAATAGCAGTTAGACTTATTTCTTTCTTTTTTTTTTTTCAAATCATGGGTGAAATTTATTTTTTCAATGCATTGTTGTAATTGTGATGCTTTTATTATTATTATTATTTTTTTTTTTATCATTCTTCTATTATTTTATTCATTCCTCCAAACCAAGGATAAAAATTTATTTTCTTTATTTCAGTGAATTGTTTTAGCAATGGCATTAGTTTATATCCAGCATTGGTTTCCAAAAACTTAGGGTTTTGTTATTAAGCAGATAGTCAGTCTTTGCCTGTTTAGTGGTTGATATTTTCAAATGAACCTTTTTTCAAGTTTGCCATATTTTCAAAATCAAAAACAATGGCCAAACCTCCTGATAAATAGTCAATGAGGAAAAAAAAAGATTATTTAAAATGTAACTGCATTTTTAATCAAAATAATAAAATTAGAGTCATAAAATGTAATTTTAATTACTTATGAAAATTAACTTTAATGCAAATTCATCAAAATCATCGATAGTTTATTTGTCATATTTTATAGTAACACCCCAAATTTATAACTTTTCTTTACTCTACCTGAATCCAATCCTAATAATTGAGAATAAAATGTACCATATTTTTTTTAGGTTATATAATTTATCAAAAACTTAAAGAAATCTTCAATTTTTTAAGTAGTATTTTCTGCATTTGCTGAAGAAAAATTCTCTTGTGTCTCATACATACTTCTATTTTTCATTAATGTTTACTAGATTTTTACTTATTAATTAAATTTAACTTATGCAAAACTACCGGAAGAATTTCCAACAAGCAGATGTTGTATGTCACCATGGGCGTAGCGAGGGGGGTGCAGGGGGGTGTACTTGCACCCCCTAGATCATAGACATAAAAATGAAAATTTGCATAAAATACAGTGTCTCGCAAAAGTTTTGAAATGGTATGTTTTTCTGTCCTAAAATTTTATTTAAAAAAATTTCTTAATAATGTAAGTTAGTAATTTGTCCCTATTTAAAGCTTAACAAAATGCTAACTCATATTTAATTTTTGTCAAAATAGGCTAATTATGACTATTGAAAAAAAAAAAAAAAAATCTGACGTCAGAAGCATAGGCGTAGAGTTATATGGGAGCCCCCCTCCAATAATTTCTAAGATGGTGCTCCCCTCTTTTTCTCTAAATGAAGCAAAATTTAAAACTTCAAATCAGTATATATAGTTACGCTCGTCAGTGCCTAACTCTGTCACACTTTAGGCTTAACGGCCCTCTTCACTTACCGTCGTCGGAAGCCCGAGCCAATGTTATTCTATGGGGAAATTTTCTTTACAAATAACTTATTAACTAATACATATTTTTAAATTCTGTTTTCACATTCAGAAAATTACTAACTCTTAAATGGACGAACCTTTTTTAAAAATCTATTTTTTTAATTTTTAACGTTTTATTTTGAAATTGCAAAATGAAAAAAATTCGCATATTGAAAATTCGTATTTTGCAGCTTCAAAATAAAATATGAAAAATTTAAAAAAAGTAATTTTTTAAAAAAAGGTCTGTCAATTTAACATCTGGGAATTTTCAGAATGTGAAAACAGAATTTAAAAATATGTATTAGTTAATAAGTTATTTGTAAAGAAAAATTTCCCATAGAATAACATTAGCTTCGGCTTCCGGCAACAGTGAATGAAGAGGGCCCTTAAGAGATTTCCTTGGACTCTGTCTGTTTGTGAACACAAGTTCTCACCTAATATTCATACTTTAGTTAATTTTAAAAAATCTAATTGTATGATCGATAAGCTGTTTAATCTGACGGATTCAGAAAAATTACCTCTTTCATTCGGTACCTTATTTTAACGAATTTTTTATTAGATTTTTTTTTTAATTAGTTAAAATATGTAAACAACAACTTTAAAAAAGACATTAATCTTTTAAATGTAGCCTTTTTTTTTTTTTTTTTCCCAGCACAAAATAAAATATGCTTTCATGCGAAAAAAAAAAAAAAAAAAAAAAAAATATATATATATATATATATATATATATATATATATATTAAATATTAAATTTGCGTCTATATAATGTCTTGATGATCTAAAAAGTGACGTCTATAAAATAATAGTAATAATTTTAAATTTTAAAGGTAACGAAAAGATAAATAAAGTTCGAAAATTTCGCACGGTCTTGCCAGAAAATGAATTATTTGAAGTGAGAAATAAATAAAATGAAATGATTATTTTTCAACGGGTGCCTTAGTCGCCCTACAACTAATTAGTTATCTATATAAATAAAGAAAAGAATTTGTCATTAACACATCCGGGTAGACCACTCCTATTTTTGATTGGTCTAGATTTAGGGTCATTCCATGTCAAATCAACCAAAAAATAGATGATTTGACACCCATAGTCTCAGATTTTGACGAAACTTGGTGTATTTGTTCCTTTCATAGATTTAAATGAGGAAAAAAAAATATTTTAATAAAATATTTTAATATTTTAATAAATAATATTTTAAATATTATACTAAACCAATACATTGTATTGTTTATATTTTCAAATTAAACTTAACTTATACATAGCACTAAACGCTATTCATTTAAAACAAAAAATAAGCTGAAAAATAAATTAAACTAGCAAGTATTTGCACATGGCCAGGAAAAAATCCTGAAATGTTATTTTGAAATTTTTTTTAATGAAATACAGAGTTCCACTCCAAATGGATTATCATCATGAGGGAAAAGGATAATCAAACAACTTTTTTTGTATTCTTGTTCTAGAGGATGTATTCTACAACATGAAAACACAAAATAAATGGCTTTTTGCATCCTTCATTATTTTTTCTGACTTCAAATTTAAAATTTAAAATTTCCAATTAACCTCATTTTCTTGAAATTGCCAAATTAGAAGTTCCAATTTTAGTAAAATTGTACAAAACTTTGAACTAAACTGTTTCAGTTTAAAGGTTTTTGAAATAAAATGAAAAATTTAATAGGTGGTGTATGATTAAAACAACAGAGTAGTTTTTAAGAATGTTAATTCAACATGTACAGAAAGATACATACATAAATGCTATTAAATTGAATCAACAAAATTATATCTAAACTAAAATTTCAAAACAAATAAACAAAAAAGTTTCTAAATTAATATTAAATGTTCTAATTAATAGAAATTTGCATAAAAATTTAATTTTGTTTTAAAAACAAGATCTAAATTCTAATCATTTTACTACTCACTGCTATTTCAAATTTCAATCTTATTGTAAACAATCAAACCATTCAAGTTGCAGCAAGGCAATTAAGTGATGTTCTGTCTACTGTGTAGGTACATGTTTAGATGTCTGAGTAAGTCAAATCTTGTTTGACATGCTTAACCCTTTAACGATCATTGGTTTCGCAGCGAAACCAAACATTTGACATAATTTAACAATTTTTATGCAGCAGATTTTTTATTATTTCTCCCTTGTTTTAATCAGGTTTTAAACTTTTGTTCCTTTTCTGCTCTGTAGATAACAGCACTATTCCAAAATTTAACAAATAATGCTTCAAAGGAAGCTAAATGCATAAGTCACTTGACGTTTCTTAGTGTGCGTGGATGTGATCTGCTGCTTTCATGATGCACTCATGTCTAGTTTTTATCATTTAATGAAGAGCTGGACTATTATTTTCACCTGAAACAACTTTTACGAGTTTTCGTAGTCGATAATGTTTACTTACAAAGTGTTTTATTTATTAAATTAAATATCATTTGAATTTAATAAGTAACTTATAGATGTTTCAAACCAAAAATTCTCGAAAAGGAACAATGCTAATTTTATTATTTTTTAAATATTTATGATCAACTATGTGTGGAAAAGCCATTTTTAAAATTAGTTGAGAAATTTTTAAAATTAACTAAGAAGTGAACGTTAGAGGGTTAAACAAGTGAGCTTGCTCAGTAGCAGAGACAAAACTTGGCATCTTGTAATTAGTCAGTCACAAGCTATTGCATGTGTAACATGCATTATTGAGGCTATACTATTTTGAAAAGAATTATTGTTAATTATTTTTTTAATGTTATAGTATATTAGAAAAATGAGAAGTGCAGTGCGGGGGAAATGACTCAAAGTGATTGTCATTTGTTATACCTTGTTAGGAAAAAAACCTTGCAGACTCTTGATAAACTATTTGAAACTGATTTAACTCTCTTAAGATTGAGGACAGAATTAAGTTGTGAATTAAAAACTGTTTGTCTTCATCACCAAAGTGTGTTTTTGAAAAAGTATAAATGATTTCAAAACCAACAAATTATGTATATGTTACCGCTAAAGTGCAGAAATCAGTTAATCTGTAGATTAGCTAGGTAATCTGCACATTAACTAGGGCGATCCCAATCCGTTAAAGTGAGGAAAATTGTTTCATTTCTCAAATTACCTAGGTAATCTGCGAATTACCTAGATAATCTGCACATTACCTACTAGGCGCTCGTTAAAGTGAAAATAAGATCTCTGGTGTTGTAGTTTTACAGCACGCTGTATTGTATTTGTTTTTTTCATTCAGGGAAAAAAAAATAGTTTTCTTTCCTTTTCTTTCTTTCTTTACTTATTTTAATCTGTATGTCTTTTAATTGTTATGTCTTTTAAAGTTATATTTGTTTTAATTTTTTTATTTATTTCATCTTTTTTATTCTGTCAATATAAGTTTGAAGATGTTATGCATTTTTAATATGAAATATAACTTTAATAGCTTTCAATAGATTCTATTTTATAAATGAATGTTAGAATTGTAAATACAGTAACGATTTCTTTTCAAAATAAAAATATTTAACCATTTAAATAAATAAATAAAAAAGTTTTGTTTACAACTTATATTGCTATTACTATTTTTTTTTTTTTTAAAGTTATGCACCTATTTTTAATTCGATAAAGAAATATTAAATTAGACAATTCAGAAGCATTATTTAAGAAGTACTTCAAATAATTAAAACTGCTTTAATAATTTTTAGAACGCATGAAAATTAAAATGACTGTTTTCCAATGCTTTATTAAACTATATTTTGCAGCATACATATATCTGTACAAGTTTAGCAAATATATTAATTTTACAAAAAAAAAAAACTTTATTAACATATTTTATGTGATAAACTACAACGAAATTATCTGAAAAAGCGAACAAAATAAAAATGTAATCATGATATATAAAATATATAAAGAAAACTTGAAATTGAAAAAAAAAAAAAAACAACAAAATGTAATGAAATGCTAAAAAATGCATAAAAATTTCATATTAAGTATTTATTAAAGAAAGCCATAATATTGAATGTCATATTTTTCAGTTAAAAATTAATACTTTTTTTTTTTTTTTTCAGTAAGTAATAGTAATTTAAATCAATTTTTAAATAAATTAGTTTTAAAAAGTTGTGTTTTAAAAGTTTTATTTCGGGAGGAAATAATTACTGTGTTGTAAATTTTAATATTCATAATTGAAAATGAAAATTCAGGAGATACAGCGTTTAATTAAGATTAGATTTCAATAATAAAATGCAGTGCAGACCCTTATCAAACTTATATTGACAGAATTAAAAAAGAGAAGAAATAAAATCAAAATTAAAACAATTATAACTTAATTGTTACTTTAAATGTTGCGTTGGTCATAATGAGAAACCTATAATAATCATGTCTTCGTTGCTCCACATTTTACGTTTACCAATTATCATAGCGGAAGCGGAGCGGAAAGGATGAAAGTTTTGGTTTGTGTTTGAAGGTCATTCGCGTATCTGTATCACATGACCGTTTGACATCATAGTGAATGTAAAAAAACTAAGGCTCGAAACAAACATTTGAACTTTAACGACACAGAGGCTGCTAATCTGCAAATTACCTAGTTAAAATGCGGAAAACTCTTGATTCCACACTTTAACGGGCAAGGGCGTATCGAGAAAAAAAATTTCGGAGGGGGCCCAACTTTCACTAAGATGCTGGTCATGCACCCGCACATGGGCACACCAAGAGCGTGAGCGCTAAAGTTTGTCCCCCCCCCCCCCCCAATGACCTTAACTTTAAGAAAAATATAAGTTATTACCTTAAGCTTCGTATCTAGACTTAGTAAAATGGTTATGCGCTATAAATAAGATCAGTTACAACGCCGCATGTCGGTAAACAATGGAATTAATGTTCCTAAAATCGGAAATGGCAAGAAAAGATTTAATGATAATAATAATTCTAAATGTGCCTTGGGCCTAAAACTGACGGAACTAGTCGTTTAAAATGTATAAACCTTGCTAGAGAGTTCTTTAATCCGTGATGTTGTAAACCACTGACAAACGGAGAAAATCACCAAAAACTGGACTCACGGTAGTCCGGTTAATAAGGAGTCGAGCTCGTAATTGAAGGATTGATTGATCGATACTGGAGCCATCCAAATACTGTCATGTAGATTAATGGTATCAGTTGCACGTAAAATCCGTTGTGTCCTCCATGTTTTGTAATTGTAATAGCTTGGGTATACTGAAATTGGAGAAACATCCTCTCCGTGGAGATTTTAAATTGTGATTGTACGATTCCGGATTACCCTAGAAATGAATTCCAGACCATTGCTATGCTGTCTATCTAGCTTTATTGCAATGTTAAGTCCATTCAAATTTAACATACCAAAAATTGGCTGACGTCGTAATTCAGTGGTACGGCGCAAGATTTATGTGCCATGCACAACCATGTTTCAAATACTTTTCGTTTTTTTTTTTTTTTTTTTTTTTTTTTTTTTAGACACAGCTTCTTTATATTTTTTCCCTAAAAAGGGAAATCTAGTGCTGTTACGCTATCTGCTGGGCGATGTACGCAAAATCTAATCAAAAGAATTATATCTAAGTTTCTAAAAATAGTCTTATGGCGTTCAATGCGTCTAAAAACATGTAAATACATTGAAAACTAGAAGTCTCAAAGTTTCCGAATCCAATACTTTTTCCTCTTGTTTTGTGTGTAGAAGAAAATAATATATGTGGTTTTCTAATTACATGATATTGCTTGCTTTAAATCATATTATCGGAAACATGAGGACCTGTGTGCTAGCGTCCACTAAACCTAGACATATTACATGTCTATGTTTAGCGAACACATTGAGGTCTTCTTACATGGCTTACCGTTTATCGTGTGTTCTGCAGACCCTGGGGCTTTGGTTATACGCATTGTAGTTGCTGAAAATCTTCTGGCATGGCGTACGTATCATCTAGCGTTTCTACATGTACTCAGGGTGTGTATCAACCAGGTGTCTCATGTGACACAGCGTATCTTCAACTGTGGCTGCACGTCATTATTGGTTATCGTTTGGAAAGTGAACAGTGAAGCGATGGCCTATCATCGCGTTCTACATCAGACTCAGATATGTCTGCTTTGTGACGACTGTAACTCGTAACAAAGATGTTTACATAAAGTGTTGGTTTTTTAAGCCTGTCAGGGCAGTAGATAGCAGAGCCACTTATTCTACTTGCATCGCAGCTCACACCCACTTTCGTTTTACGACCGTCTTAGAACTCTTCAGATGTTTGTCGAACTCAGGGAGCCTTAGCTCCAACATTATGTAGATATATATATATATATATATATATTTTAAGTTTTCCCTCTTCCATTTCACTTGACCTAGGGTGCGAGCTGTGGTTCATACCAATGTTGGTACAATACCTTACTTCTTCTTTCGAGCGCAGGGAGCTACAGTTACTTTTCTGACTTTTTGTTGACCAATAATTGTATTGCTTGAGGCTATACAATCTCATGTGATTGATTTTTCTCCCTGAGAGATTCGTTGTGGTAATCTTTCTGATTCCTTATGCGAATGTTATTTAGTTATAGGTGCATGGCGACGGATGACGGTAGTGGTGTGATAGTTTGAACGATGCTGATGACGCATGACAACAGATGGTGGCTTTTTTTTTTCCGCAAGTGGGTTTATCACTTCGGTTTCCTGTTAGAAAACAAGGAAAATTGATACCGAATTTCTTTGACAGAACCTGTGGACCGCATGTATCCACTAGAGTCTGGTCCACTCAAAGCTCAGTCTGGTTTGGAATCTGGACATTCGTCTGAAATTCTGCCTCTCTAAAAATATGAATACTGAATGCCAGGGACGTATCCAGAGGGGGGACTCTGGGGGCTCGAGCCCCCCCCCCCCCTTCCCCCCCGAAATTTTCTGAGATAACTTTTTTCATGTTCTACTGACCAGGAAAAAAAAAAAATGTAAAAAAAATAAATTTCTTCTCCACAATTTTTTTTTTTTTTTGAGAATTTGTTTGCTTGCGAAACCTTATTTATCAGCAATTTTCTGTCTTGTAAAGTCCAAATTACCGAAATGCATATTACCTTTTTGTAAAAAACACTAAAAAGAGAACTTTATGGTACTTATTGTTGAACACTGTAATGCGTCTCCTTTCTTTTAAACACTTCTCTTGCCAGAAATAGCGTTTTAATTCCTTGTGAGACAAAAGATTCGTCATTAACAAAGATCACAGTTGCATATGGAACTTCTGGTTTTGTCAGTTATGCACGTAGTATACCTCCATCCCGTAGTATACCTCCCTTCCTTCATTCCGTTCTAACATAAAACAGCCAATATAATGTCTACTTTACAGAAAGACATATGATGAAAGATAGTACTATCTAATCCTGAAAGCAAAAATGCCAGTAACCACGTCATAGAGTACAGCATTCAGTATTCATATTTTTAGAGAGGCAGAATTTCAGACGAATGTCCAGATTCCCAAACCAGACTGAGCTTTGAGTGGACCAGACTCTAGTGGATACATGCGGTCCACAGGTTCTGTCAAAGAAATTCGGTATCAATTTTCCTTGTTTTCTAAAAGGAAACCGAAGTGATAAACCCACTTGCGGGAAAAAAAAGCCACCATCTGTTGTCATGCGTCATCAGCATCGTTCAAACTATCACACCACTACCGTCATCCGTCCCCATGCACCTATAACTAAATAACATTCGCATAAGGTATCAGAAAGATTACCACAACAAATCTCTCAGGGAGAAAAATCAATCACATTAGATTGTATAGCCTCAAGCAATACAATTATTGGTCAACAAAAAGTCAGAAAAGTAACTGTAGCTCCCTGCGCTCGAAAGAAGAAGTAAGGTATTGTACCAACATAAGTATGAACCACAGCTCGCACCCTAGGTCAAGTGAAATGGAAGAGGGAAAACTTAAAATATATATATATATATATCTACATAATGTTGGAGCTAAGGTTCCCTGAGTTCGACAAACATCTGAAGAGTTCACAGACGGTCGTAAAACGAAAGTGGGTGTGAGCTGCGATGCAAGTAGAATAAGTGGCTCTGCTATCTACTGCCCTGACAGGCTTAAAAAACCAACACTTTATGTAAACATCTTTGTTACGAGTTACAGTCGTCACAAAGCAGACATATCTGAGTCTGATGTAGAACGCGATGATAGGCCATCGCTTCACTGTTCACTTTCCAAATGATAACCAATAATGACGTGCAGCCACAGTTGAAGATACGCTATGTCACATGAGACACCTGGTTGATACACACCCTGAGTACATGTAGAAACGCTAGATGATACGTACGCCATGCCAGAAGATTTTCAGCAACTACAATGCGTATAACCATGGCCCCAGGGTCTGCAGAACACACGATAAACGGTAAGCCATGTAAGAAGACCTCAATGTGTTCGCTAAACATAGACATGTAATATGTCTAGGTTTAGTGGACGCTAGCACACAGGTCCTCATGTTTCCGATAATATGATTTAAAGCAAGCAATATCATGTAATTAGAAATCCACATATATTATTTTCTTCTACACACAAAACAAGAGGAAAAAGTATTGGATTCGGAAACTTTGAGACTTCCAGTTTTCAATGTATTTACATGTTTTTAGACGCATTGAACGCCATAAGACTATTTTTAGAAACTTAGATATAATTCTTTTGATTAGATTTTGCGTACATCGCCCAGCAGATAGCGTAACTGCACTAGATTTCCCTTTTAGGGAAAAAATATAAAGAAGCTGTGTCTAAAAAAAGAACAAAAAAAAAAAAAAAAAAAACGAAAAGTATTTGAAACATGGTTGTGCATGGCACATAAATCTTGCGCCGTACCACTGAATTACGACGTCAGCCAATTTTTGGTATGTTAAATTTGAATGGACTTAACATTGCAATAAAGCTAGATAGACAGCATAGCAATGGTCTGGAATTCATTTCTAGGGTAATCCGGAATCGTACAATCACAATTTAAAATCTCCACGGAGAGGATGTTTCTCCAAGTTCAGTATAACTGAGCTATTACATTTACAAAACATGGAGGACACAACGAATTTTACGTGCAACTGATACCATTAATCTACATGACAGTATTTGGATGGCTCCAGTATCGATCAATCAATCCTTCAATTACGAGCTCGACTCCTTATTAACCGGACTACCGTGAGTCCAGTTTTTGGTGATTTTCTCCGTTTGTCAGTGGTTTACAACATCACGGATTAAAGAACTCTCTAGCACAGACTTATACATTTTAAACGACTAGTTCCGTCAGTTTTAGGCCCAAGGCACATTTAGAATTATTTTTATCATTAAATCTTTTCTTGCCATTTCCGATTTTAGGAACATTAATTCCATTGTTTACCGACATGCGGCGTTGTAACTGATCTTATTTATAGCGCATAACCATTTTACTAAGTCTAGATACGAAGCTTAAGGTAATAACTTATATTTTTCTTAAAGTTAAGGTCATTGGGGGGGGTGTTATCATGAAGACTAAGTTAGCTGTCTTAACATGTTAAAAAATGTATGCAGAGATTGCAGTGAAATATTTGGCTCATACTTTTATGTAACAAGGCATAGTGTGCAGTTTTTGAATAAAAACGGAGTTTAACATCCATAACAATATTTATTAAAACTTAACAAGAAATTTCAAACTTAACAGAAAATATAGACTTTGCTAGTGATAGTTAGAAAACTTGCCATGAGGGAAAAACTATTTACCAAAACTAACTGCTTATAAGTAGAATTAATGTTTTCATTGCTCAGCATTAGCACAAAAAAGGATGCCGGCCTTCAAATAACATTAATATATATATACTGCAACTTAATTAAACAAAATAAAAATGCCCTCATACTTTGAGGCAAACTAAAAATACTTAAAACGTATTTAAATTTCTCAAATCATCGTAATTACAAACGAAAATTATAAGCAAGAGAGAGTAAAACTATGTAAGACATCCTTATATACATTTATCACCGGATTCCAGAACAGCCAATCACCAGGCTACACATTTCTCCCTTCCAGGCGATCCAAAAACACGCCCATCGTACGTAATCCGTTACCGTGACAACGGACGACGCTGAATACGTACGCCATCTATGGGCCGCAAAAGTAAGTATCGTCATATTGGAATTCAACTGGCCTGAACGATGTGTTCAAAGAATGTAAACAAAGATTACAATTTTATCCTATATGAATTAAATGAAGAAGTATAATATCAAATGTATTTAAAAATAGAAAAAGATAAGTTATTTGCTTGAATAAAGGATAAAGGTAAGTTATATCTTTAAGTAAAGTTATTTTAATAAAACCTATCTTTAAATATTATACTAAACCAATACATTGTATTGTTTATATTTTCAAATTAAACTTAACTTATACATAGCACTAAACGCTATTCATTTAAAACAAAAAATAAGCTCTCCTCATAATTAATAGGCAATATAAACGTTTTTAAACTTTGAAAAATGATATGAAAAAGATTTTTAGGACAACAATGCCCCCCATCATATCATTTTGAAACATTAACCATCACTAGCATTAACAAAAGTAAAAAAAATAAAAAAAACAGTATAACAATATCACATTAATCTTCTTATACAGAGGCAATCCATCAATTCCTGCTAAAGTCCACCATAACTAATCAGTTCATCCAAAAACACTCAACAAATCTACTATAAAGATAGAAAAAAATATATATATATTAATAATATATCAAAAAATGATGCATTAAGAAATTGTATTGTTATCTTCATCACCCCATTACTGAAAACAATAAAAGATTAGTTAAACAATTATAACAATCACATAACTCAAACATTCGTGGCCACGTTTACACTCATCCTAAGTAAAAAAACTTTCTTTACAATGACAAAGCAATGAAGATCAGAAGAAAACATCCAAAATATTCTGCACCTCAAAAACTTCAAATAAGGATACATATCCAAAATTTATACTTTATAAATTACAATTTTTACTATATATATGAAACTTACAGATATTTTTTTTTCTTACAAATTTACTATACAAATATTTCATTTACAAAATTAAGCAAGTCACTTTTAGTAAGTGGCTTTGTAAAGGGATCCGCCAAGTTAGATTTAGATTTAACATATTTTAATTCAAATTTATCCTCAAAAAGCCACTCGCGAATAAAAAATAATTTTACATTTATGTGCTTGGACCTATTGTTCTCTATAGGTGATTTTGTAAATTCAATAGCTGACATATTATCGGCAAAAAGGGTTGGTAAAGAGTATTTTTCGGAGATTAAATTAAATTCAATACTATCCTCCAAAATACGATTGAACCACATAAGTTCTTTCACACATTCACACATTGAAATAAATTCACTTTCCATTGTGGAAAGACTTACCCCTTTTTCCTTAAAAGTTCGCCATGAAATTGGACTATTATCTAAAAATATTATTTGACCCCCCATTGAAATAAAGTCGTCTCTGTTCATAGCAAAATCAGCATCAGAGAAAGCGACTAAACTAGAATTTTTACAATTTAAATTTGATTTTAAATTCTTGGTACCCGAAACGTAACCAAGTAATTTAAGCAAACCATTCCAATGGGTTAAACCTGGAGAATTTTGAAACTGGCTAAAAATATTCACAGCATAGGCTATATCTGGTCTAGTCCTACTAGCTAAAAATGAAAGGCAACCCAAGATATTCCTATATGGTAATCTTGCGACTTCTTCCATTTCAGCCTTATTGCTTGGACAATCCCTTTTTGAATATTTTAACCCTTTTATAATAGGTAAAGAAGTATATGGTATTTTAAATGAGTTAAACCTTTTATAAACTTCATCTATGTACAATGCCTGATAAATTTGAACAGCATCGTTATCATAGCTAAACTCAACACCCAATAATTTCTTCGTTTTACCCAAAATTTTAAGATCAAATTTTCCCCCAAAAAGTTCAATTATGGAATCAATTTGAGCCCGAGTTTTTCCAAAAATAACTATGTCATCGACATAGACTAATAAAACTATAAAGTCCTCAAAATAATATGAACTATTACACCAGTTAAACTTAAGAAAACCTAAACTTAAAAGAACCTTATTTAATTCGAAAAACCACAAACGACCACTCTGATGTAAACCATACAGAGCACGGTCTAATTTGCAAACTAAATTTTCCTCACCAGGAACAATATAACCAAGCGGTTGTGACATATAAATCTCTTCTTTAAGAGGAGCATATAAATATGCACATTTAATGTCACACTGAATGTTTTGCCACTTAAGACAGGAAACTAAAAGGGAAAAGAAAAAACGAATAACAGAAAAATTTACCACTGGAGAGAATGTTTCGTCGTAGGTATCCCCCCGAATTTGGTAGTACCCCTGAGCGACGAGCCTAGCTTTAAACCTAGCTATATTCCCACTCTCATCCTTTTTAATGGTATAAACCCATCTGTTACCTAGTAAAGATTTCCCATCAGGTAAAGGGACTAAATGCCATACTTTACGCTGATTCATATTTGAAATTTCCTCATCCATAGCTTTAATCCATTCAGAATTTTGAGGTGACTTCATAGCTTGTTTATAAGTTCTAGTCAGGTTTCCTTTTTAACATGGTTAGAAACAGGATCATTTAAATTAACCACCCCTTCAAATTTATTACTACCACAGAAATCAAACAAGGAAGGTTCGAAAACAATATTATTACGTTCACAATAACTCTTAACCTCATTTAAAGATCTCAATCTAGTAGTTTTATCGTTAGGGTAATAATATATATCTGTCCTATCACCATGAGGTCTCGGTACTGGCTTTCTCCTCCAAACAATTTTAGAACAAGAGTCATTAGTATCAGGTAGTTCAGTGATAGACTCCCCGTCGGAATCATCAGGCCCCCCGCCAAACACAATGTCTACGGGATCGGAACCACCACAATCAACCGGACTATTTGGAGACTGACCCAACTCTTCCAACGAAGGGCCCATCACCGCCCCACTGCGCTGATTAAAAATACGATCGGAGAAAGTTAAATTTACAGTCTCTACGACCCTATCCTCATTTTCTATCCAGACTCTATATCCTTTTGTACGAAGAGCGTAACCGACGATTACTCCCTTTTTTGCCTTTGACATAAGTTTGTGGTCGCGTCTCTGTTTAGGGACTCCGACATACACTACTAAACCAAAAGGCTTCAGGTGTCTAACCGAAGGTTTTCTTCCAGTATAAAGTTCAAGAGGAGTTTTTTCCTGGTTTTTATGAATCACACGATTCCAAGTGTAACTAAAATAAAGCACAGCCTCTGGCCAAAAAGAAAAAGGAAGTCCACTATCGGACAGAATAGCACGAGTACAATTTAGAACTGTTTGATTGAGCCTTTCACAAACACCATTTTCTTCTGGTGTATAGGTGTTTGTTAGCTCGTGAGCAACCCCCCTTTTATTACAAAAGTCACGGAAGCTCTCGTTCTCAAACTCAGAACCATTATCTGTCCTAATAGTTTTCAACTTCTTTCCAAGACTAAGCTCAGCTCTGGCAATGTGCCTTTCAAAAATACTAAACACCTGTGACTTATCCTTCATTGGGCATAAAGTAACTTTACTTGAAAAACCGTCAATTATTGAAAGAAAAAATTTTTCCCCCCTCTTTCCCAAAATTAGAATTGGACCCCAAACGTCCATGTACACTTTCTCCAAGGGTGATCTAATGCCATGAACAGAATCAACCGACTTAAAGGAAACACGATTTTGTTTACTTACCCGACAAGGTTCACACGAAAACTTTTTAAATTTAAGCTTAGGAAGCCCTTTCACACCATTGTGCTTACTAGTTTTGACTATAAGTTCCGGACTAATCTGAGCGAAACGAGAATGCCAATTCTCTAAGTCAGTTAAATTAGCTACAACGGGTTCATCAGATAGCCCCCCATTCGCTTTTAAACACTTGGCATAGGCTTAGTAAAGACCATTTTTAAGTTTGGCATAAAAAAGAGGTTTATCAAACTTGTCGAAAACATTTACTCTACCACCACCTCCAGTGAACTTGGCACCATTAAAGTCCAATTTTGCACCAGAAATCAAATTTTTCCTCAATTCAGGGGAAAACAAAACATCTTTAAGATATACATCATTATTACCAAATTTCAATTTAACTACACCTTTCCCAACAATCGGAAAACTTACTCCATCAATGGCCACCTTCAAATTTTCACCTTCTACAGGACAATATTCAGAAAACAGGTTTTTATTGAGACAACAGTGATGACTCGCGGCCGTATCAAAAATCCAAAGATTATCGCCACCAACATCACTAAAATTAACCTGTGCAATATAATATGAAGGTTCATTGACCGAATTGACAGAGCAAGCAATCTTCCTTTGGGATTTAACATTTTTAGATTTAAACTTAGGATTTACATTTGATTTAACATTAGAATTTCTATTAAAATTTGCATTAAAGTTCTTATTTAAACAGTCTTTCTTAAAGTGACCTGGTTTATTACAATTGAAACATAATAAAGGTTTATAAAACTTTTGTTTACCTTTATATTGAATATTTTGAACTTCTACCAGCTGCTCATCATCTTTCTGTAACTGCAAACGGATTTCCTCAGACGTTAATTCGGACACCAAAGTAGTGAACTTGAACTCATCTGACTTCCATCGCATCATATCTTGAACCACAGAATTAAACTTCTTCGGGAGATGTCGTAGGAGCTGATAGCAACAATAAATATCTTCCATTGGACGACCCATTTCTCTCAACATAGGCGTAGCCAGCTTTCCGAGCGGGGAGGTGCCCAAATTTTAAACTAAAAGTTACAATATATGAATACATTATGAACGTAGTGCGCATATGTATACATGTATGCGTTTTAACACATGTATAAAAGTTACACAAGGTAACCCATGTATGTTTTAACATTTAACACATAAATTAAGTAACTTTCTCTTAGAATAAATAACTAGACTTGACGCAGAACAGAAATATCAATATTTACACAATGTTAAAAAGGCCAATGTAAAAAACTGTTAAATGCAGTCTGCAGTTTCGGTAGCGTAATTCAATGCATTTGGCTTCCTTTGAAATATCATTTGATAAAATTTGGACTTTCAGAGTAGTGCCGCTATCCGTCTAACAGTAAAGGAACAGAAGTTTGAAAATTGATTAAAACAATGAAAGAATGTTTCATAAAAAATATTAAATGGTGTCGAATATTTGGTTTCAGTACGAAACCAATGAACGTTAAAAGGTTAAATGAAAATCTTAAGCCTTAAGTTATAAACGAAAACGTAAAAACTAAACTACGGAAAAACTTATACTATGGAACTTAAATTGCGCACACAAAGTGTTAAAGTAGAATTATAATGATATGTTTACTTTATCTATAATCTCATTTCATTTCTTTTATTTTACCAGTTTCAAATTATGAACCTATATATATATATTAATTAAATATATTTATATATGTATTAAATTAATACAATCGTGTAGCTACTTTTTTTAAAATTATTATTTTATTCGTTCCCATATTTATGCATAACATTTATTTTCTATATTTTAAAACATTGTTGTAGTTGTGATGTTAGTTTCAAACAGAATAGTACAAACGGGTACTGTGATCGCTATAAAATTAAAGTGATACTTATTAATAAGATTGCAATAAACTGTTGTATGTACCATAATATAAAAATGTGATGTGTGTAAAAGTCGCAAAAAATAAAATCAGCATTAAATAAATGTATCGAATCGTGGAAAGTGTAGAAACACGCCACAGACCGGACCGACCAAGCATTGACCATTAGCCAAATAAATTTACGAATTACCACTGTACATAAGAATTCCATGAAAAATTGCATAAAGTAAAATGAAAACATTAAAAGGGACACATACCAATAAAATTGCACTGAAAATCCCCGCAAAGTAAATGTATCAAAATGGAGGACAGATAAAAAGCTAGTGGGGTGTCTCACTATCCGATTGTGCACCGGCCATAAGCCGAAAATATTGTTTAGAAACCACCACAATTCAAAATTACATACATAATCGAATCCAGAAACATTCATTAATAAAATAGCACGAAAAATCATCCTGACATAATGTCGGAAATTTCCTACCCACACGAATAAACGCCTTTGCTATTTAAAAAATTAAAAGACTAAATAATGGAGCATATTTTGCGCATACCTTTCTTTGATGTTTGTATTTTCTGTGTTGTCTTGAGCTTCCTCTTCTCTCTTTTTCCTTGGTTGGAATAATTATCAAGTCCTTCATATTTTTGCACATGATTCCAGAACAGTTTTTCGTTTCTTTAGTCATTCAATAAAGCTTTAATAGAATTATACACCACCTTCTCCAGATCCAGGATTTTCAGGAAAGGGGAAATTGTTTCATAAAATCGCATGAGAAGAAGGAATCCGAATAAATATTTGCACTGTAGCTTAATTTTTAATAATTTTCTTTCTTTATTAATTACAAATACAAAATCGTCTGTTCATAAATACGTAATTTATTTTCAGCGATAAATCGTTTGTCAAAACTCAAAAGTAATGCAAACGATTATAAAATGTTTTATTATTATTAAATTTGAGTGACAGCTTTTAAATAAGGTAAAAAAATTAAATAAATAAATAAAATGTGGCATTTAGTCACAAAAATAAGATATTGTATACTTGACCGACCATTTCCGAGGTGCTTTAAAAAAGTTGAAAATTGTTTTAGAAACAATTTTGTTTGGCATGTATTTTTGTGAAAGGGAAGCATGTCTATTGCATCCTTCAAAACCCTCTGATTACTCTACCTGCATTCTTAAAACATTTAAGGCTTAAATTAAAAATATTTTTAAAATGATTCAAAGAACTTTCACCCACAGTAAATTTTAAGCTGTTTAAGGAAAACCTATTTAAGAATTTCCCTCATGTATAGTTTTGAAAAAAAAAAAAAAAAGGAATTATTTGAGCTTAAAACTCCATTTTTTTTTCGACTCCCATCTAAATTATTTCCCTTAAAATTTGGGTGATGTGGGTGAAGAACAAGGAGAGCTGTTTCATCAAGACATCAAAGAAATGGAAAGCAGGTATCAGAGACGATACATTTTTAACATGTTAGCAAAATATTGTTGCATGTTGCATAGAGAATCCCTCCCCCCTACACACACACAAGACCCTCAAGCCTTGCACAAAGTAAAATGCTCTAAAGGGTGATTCGATGTGAAAAAATACATTTAAAAGATGTGTAAATAAAAGCCTATTTCAATGCATTTTTTATATAAATTGTTTCGAATTTGTTATAAGTTCTAGACGAATTCTTCCAATTTCCATCCTTACTTTGTGAAAACTTCTTAGTGATAGGAAAAAAAAAAATATCAAAACACATTAGAGACACCCAACGCAGTACATAAAAATTTTTTAAAGTACGATTTCGCAGACCAGTGTAATCGGAAAAAATTTACCCGCTAAGTTATTATGATACCAGACTTGCATTCAAATCAACAATTACTAAAAAAATTATTTTTGTATTCAAAGAACTTCAAAACCTGAAATTCTTTCTGTAACTCATGGTAGCGGAAAGTAATTATCATTTTTAAACGTTTTTACTGGACGCAATATAATTTAGTATGAATGCTTCTAATCGAACCTAACTTTTCTTACAATCTTTTATGCGAAAATTATTTTGTATCAATAGAATATGTTAGTTTCATTATGTTTAAATCACTTTCAAAATGTTGTTGATATGTATCAACTGGAAATTTTGTACTTAAACAATAATGTATTTGAACTCTTTGCATCTTTGCATGTCATAGTATACGGATCATTATGATATAAATTGAATACGATTTTTAGACTTCCTTCCAATACAAGCTTTTGAGTTATGCCCATCCAGACTAATCACAAGAACCTGGTTATACAATTGAGCAGACCTCAAGACATACTATTGTAAAAACTATTTCATATTCAAAAATTGAATCGCAAAACATTACATTCTCCAACATGTATAGGTAAAAGAATGTTAAAAAAAAAAAAAAGCTCATTAAAAAGAAATGAGAAAAAACTTGACTATCTGTTAAGGCCACGAGTTTAAATAAACTAAATCATTTTATCGCCTCTTTTCCTTGAAGAAAAAACAAACTATTAATTTCATTTTATTTTTTTGTTTACCAAGAAAAAATACTTTGCAAATTTTTGTAAGAAATGTGCCATTAAATTTCGATTTATGAACAATTTACATTATTCTTTTAAATATATTTTTTACCATGTTTAAGAAAGTGTCTTTCTATTGCATAGAATTATTGGTATTAGTAATAACAATTTTTTTTAAACCTTCAAATCTTTTTTTTTTTTTTCTGTTTCCAATATGTTTTTGTTAAATATACTGAATGTGTGTGCGTGAGCGGGAGGGTGCCCGGGCACCCAGGGCACCCCCCCTGGCTACGCGCATGCTCAACAATTCAATTGTACGACTCAATCTATTCACATAGGCTGTTACAGACTCATTTTGTAGCATGTCACATTTTACAAATTCCGTAAATAATTGAATATGCCTTGCACGTGAATCTGACAAGAAATTTTTCTTTAAAGCCTCCCATGCTTCAACCGGGTCATTACAATTTTCTATAATACATCGAACTTCAGGAGATATATGCAAATATATAGTAGACAGTGCAAGTCTTGACCTATGCTTAAAATCTGTAATAAGCTTAGTGGTTTCCGGTTTTCCATCATCCTCTGGCAAAGTTTCTCTTTTAGCAACCAATTCCCAGCAGTTATCTCTTATAAGAATAAAACGAATATCTTTCTGCCAAGTAATATAATTACTAGCATTTAATTTTTCAATAGAAGGAGTTAAACTCATAGCCATTGTAAAAATATGCTGCACATCTAAACTGAAAACAAGGTAAGGCCAAATGACATGCCCATAACCAATGTTATCATGAAGACTAAGTTAACTGTCTTAACATGTTAAAAAATGTATGCAGAGATTGCAGTGAAATATTTGGCTCATACTTTTATGTAACAAGGCATAGTGTGCAGTTTTTGAATAAAAACGGAGTTTAACATCCATAACAATATTTATTAAAACTTAACAAGAAATTTCAAACTTAACAGAAAATATAGACTTTGCTAGTGATAGTTAGAAAACTTGCCATGAGGGAAAAACTATTTACCAAAACTAACTGCTTATAAGTAGAATTAATGTTTTCATTGCTCAGCATTAGCACAAAAAAGGATGCCGGCCTTCAAATAACATTAATATATATATACTGCAACTTAATTAAACAAAATAAAAATGCCCTCATACTTTGAGGCAAACTAAAAATACTTAAAACGTATTTAAATTTTTCAAATCATCGTAATTACAAACGAAAATTATAAACTATGTAAGACATCCTTATATACATTTATCACCGGATTCCAGAACAGCCAATCACCAGGCTACACATTTCTCCCTTCCAGGCGATCCAAAAACACGCCCATCGTACGTAATCCGTTACCGTGACAACGGACGACGCTGAATACGTACGCCATCTATGGGCCGCAAAAGTAAGTATCGCCATATTGGAATTCAACTGGCCTGAACGATGTGTTCAAAGAATGTAAACAAAGATTACAATTTTATCCTATATGAATTAAATGAAGAAGTATAATATCAAATGTATTTAAAAATAGAAAAAGATAAGTTATTTGCTTGAATAAAGGATAAAGGTAAGTTATATCTTTAAGTAAAGTTATTTTAATAAAACCTATCTTTAAATATTATACTAAACCAATACATTGTATTGTTTATATTTTCAAATTAAACTTAACTTATACATAGCACTAAACGCTATTCATTTAAAACAAAAAATAAGCTCTCCTCATAATTAATAGGCAATATAAACGTTTTTAAACTTTGAAAAATGATATGAAAAATATTTTTAGGACAACAATGCCCCCCATCATATCATTTTGAAACATTAACCATCACTAGCATTAACAAAAGTAAAAAAAATAAAAAAAAACAGTATAACAATATCACATTAATCTTCTTATACAGAGGCAATCCATCAATTCCTGCTAAAGTCCACCATAACAAATCAGTTCATCTAAAAACACTCAACAAATCTACTATAAAGATAGAAAAATATATATATATATTAATAATATATCAAAAAATGATGCATTAAGAAATTGTATTGTTATCTTCATCACCCCATTACTGAAAACAATAAAAGATTAGTTAAACAATTATAACAATCACATAACTCAAACATTCGT
The DNA here is from genome assembly GCA_963930645.1 of Salticus scenicus. Taxonomy (NCBI): domain Eukaryota; kingdom Metazoa; phylum Arthropoda; class Arachnida; order Araneae; family Salticidae; genus Salticus; species Salticus scenicus. Next base: position 73,923,853 of record OZ005653.1, on the reverse strand, counting down.
GGCCACGTTTACACTCATCCTAAGTAAAAAAACTTTCTTTACAATGACAAAGCAATGAAGATCAGAAGAAAACATCCAAAATATTCTGCACCTCAAAAACTTCAAATAAGGATACATATCCAAAATTTATACTTTATAAATTACAATTTTTACTATATATATGAAACTTACAGATATTTTTTTTTTCTTACAAATTTACTATACAAATATTTCATTTACAAAATTAAGCAAGTCACTTTTAGTAAGTGGCTTTGTAAAGGGATCCGCCAAGTTAGATTTAGATTTAACATATTTTAATTCAAATTTATCCTCAAAAAGCCACTCGCGAATAGAAAATAATTTTACATTTATGTGCTTGGACCTATTGTTCTCTATAGGTGAATTTGTAAATTCAATTGCTGACATATTATCGGCAAAAAGGGTTGGTAAAGAGTATTTTTCGGAGATTAAATTAAATTCAATACTATCCTCCAAAATACGATTGAACCACATAAGTTCTTTCACACATTCACACATTGAAATAAATTCACTTTCCATTGTGGAAAGACTTACCCCTTTTTCCTTAAAAGTTCGCCATGAAATTGGACTATTATCTAAAAATATTATTTGACCCCCCATTGAAATAAAGTCGTCTCTGTTCATAGCAAAATCAGCATCAGAGAAAGCGACTAAACTAGAATTTTTACAATTTAAATTTAATTTTAAATTCTTGGTACCCGAAACGTAACCAAGTAATTTAAGCAAACCATTCCAATGGGTTAAACCTGGAGAATTTTGAAACTGGCTAAAAATATTCACAGCATAGGCTATATCTGGTCTAGTCCTACTAGCTAAAAATGAAAGGCAACCCAAGATATTCCTATATGGTAATCTTGCGACTTCTTCCATTTCAGCCTTATTGCTTGGACAATCCCTTTTTGAATATTTTAACCCTTTTATAATAGGTAAAGAAGTATATGGTATTTTAAATGAGTTAAACCTTTTATAAACTTCATCTATGTACAATGCCTGATAAATTTGAACAGCATCGTTATCATAGCTAAACTCAACACCCAATAATTTCTTCGTTTTACCCAAAATTTTAAGATCAAATTTTCCCCCAAAAAGTTCAATTATGGAATCAATTTGAGCCCGAGTTTTTCCAAAAATAACTATGTCGTCGACATAGACTAATAAAACTATAAAGTCCTCAAAATAATATGAACAATTACACCAGTTAAACTTAAGAAAACCTAAACTTAAAAGAACCTTATTTAATTCGAAAAACCACAAACGACCACTCTGATGTAAACCATACAGAGCACGGTCTAATTTGCAAACTAAATTTTCCTCACCAGGAACAATATAACCAAGTGGTTGTGACATATAAATCTCTTCTTTAAGAGGAGCATATAAATATGCACATTTAATGTCACACTGAATGTTTTGCCACTTAAGACAGGAAACTAAAAGGGAAAAGAAAAAACGAATAACAGAAAAATTTACCACTGGAGAGAATGTTTCGTCGTAGGTATCCCCCCGAATTTGGTAGTACCCCTGAGCGACGAGCCTAGCTTTAAACCTAGCTATATTCCCACTCTCATCCTTTTTAATGGTATAAACCCATCTGTTACCTAGTAAAGATTTCCCATCAGGTAAAGGGACTAAATGCCATACTTTACGCTGATTCATATTTGAAATTTCCTCATCCATAGCTTTAATCCATTCAGAATTTTGAGGTGACTTCATAGCTTGTTTATAAGTTCTAGTCAGGTTTCCTTTTTAACATGGTTAGAAACAGGATCATTTAAATTAACCACCCCTTCAAATTTATTACTACCACAGAAATCAAACAAGGAAGGTTCGAAAACAATATTATTACGTTCACAATAACTCTTAACCTCATTTAAAGATCTCAATCTAGTAGTTTTATCGTTAGGGTAATAATATATATCTGTCCTATCACCATGAGGTCTCGGTACTGGCTTTCTCCTCCAAACAATTTTAGAACAAGAGTCATTAGTATCAGGTAGTTCAGTGATAGACTCCCCGTCGGAATCATCAGGCCCCCCGCCAAACACAATGTCTACGGGATCGGAACCACCACAATCAACCGGACTATTTGGAGACTGACCCAACTCTTCCAACGAAGGGCCCATCACCGCCCCACTGCGCTGATTAAAAATACGATCGGAGAAAGTTAAATTTACAGTCTCTACGACCCTATCCTCATTTTCTATCCAGACTCTATATCCTTTTGTACGAAGAGCGTAACCGACGATTACTCCCTTTTTTGCCTTTGACATAAGTTTGTGGTCGCGTCTCTGTTTAGGGACTCCGACATACACTACTAAACCAAAAGGCTTCAGGTGTCTAACCGAAGGTTTTCTTCCAGTATAAAGTTCAAGAGGAGTTTTTTCCTGGTTTTTATGAATCACACGATTCCAAGTGTAACTAAAATAAAGCACAGCCTCTGGCCAAAAAGAAAAAGGAAGTCCACTATCGGACAGAATAGCACGAGTACAATTTAGAACTGTTTGATTGAGCCTTTCACAAACACCATTTTCTTCTGGTGTATAGGTGTTTGTTAGCTCGTGAGCAACCCCCCTTTTATTACAAAAGTCACGGAAGCTCTCGTTCTCAAACTCAGAACCATTATCTGTCCTAATAGTTTTCAACTTCTTTCCAAGACTAAGCTCAGCTCTGGCAATGTGCCTTTCAAAAATACTAAACACCTGTGACTTATCCTTCATTGGGCATAAAGTAACTTTACTTGAAAAACCGTCAATTATTGAAAGAAAAAATTTTTCCCCCCTCTTTCCCAAAATTAGAATTGGACCCCAAACGTCCATGTACACTTTCTCCAAGGGTGATCTAATGCCATGAACAGAATCAACCGACTTAAAGGAAACACGATTTTGTTTACTTACCCGACAAGGTTCACACGAAAACTTTTTAAATTTAAGCTTAGGAAGCCCTTTCACACCATTGTGCTTACTAGTTTTGACTATAAGTTCCGGACTAATCTGAGCGAAACGAGAATGCCAATTCTCTAAGTCAGTTAAATTAGCTACAACGGGTTCATCAGATAGCCCCCCATTCGCTTTTAAACACTTGGCATAGGCTTAGTAAAGACCATTTTTAAGTTTGGCATAAAAAAGAGGTTTATCAAACTTGTCGAAAACATTTACTCTACCACCACCTCCAGTGAACTTGGCACCATTAAAGTCCAATTTTGCACCAGAAATCAAATTTTTCCTCAATTCAGGGGAAAACAAAACATCTTTAAGATATACATCATTATTACCAAATTTCAATTTAACTACACCTTTCCCAACAATCTGAAAACTTACTCCATCAATGGCCACCTTCAAATTTTCACCTTCTACAGGACAATATTCAGAAAACAGGTTTTTATTGAGACAACAGTGATGACTCGCGGCCGTATCAAAAATCCAAAGATTATCGCCACCAACATCACTAAAATTAACCTGTGCAATATAATATGAAGGTTCATTGACCGAATTGACAGAGCAAGCAATCTTCCTTTGGGATTTAACATTTTTAGATTTAAACTTAGGATTTACATTTGATTTAACATTAGAATTTCTATTAAAATTTGCATTAAAGTTCTTATTTAAACAGTCTTTCTTAAAGTGACCTGGTTTATTACAATTGAAACGTAATAAAGGTTTATAAAACTTTTGTTTACCTTTATATTGAATATTTTGAACTTCTACCAGCTGCTCATCATCTTTCTGTAACTGCAAACGGATTTCCTCAGACGTTAATTCGGACACCAAAGTAGTGAACTTGAACTCATCTGACTTCCATCGCATCATATCTTGAACCACAGAATTAAACTTCTTCGGGAGATGTCGTAGGAGCTGATAGCAACAATAAATATCTTCCATTGGACGACCCATTTCTCTCAACAATTCAATTGTACGACTCAATCTATTCACATAGGCTGTTACAGACTCATTTTGTAGCATGTCACATTTTACAAATTCCGTAAATAATTGAATATGCCTTGCACGTGAATCTGACAAGAAATTTTTCTTTAAAGCCTCCCATGCTTCAACCGGGTCATTACAATTTTCTATAATACATCGAACTTCAGGAGATATATGCAAATATATAGTAGACAGTGCAAGTCTTGACCTATGCTTAAAATCTGTAATAAGCTTAGTGGTTTCCGGTTTTCCATCATCCTCTGGCAAAGTTTCTCTTTTAGCAACCAATTCCCAGCAGTTATCTCTTATAAGAATAAAACGAATATCTTTCTGCCAAGTAATATAATTACTAGCATTTAATTTTTCAATAGAAGGAGTTAAACTCATAGCCATTGTAAAAATATGCTGCACATCTAAACTGAAAACAAGGTAAGGCCAAATGACATGCCCATAACCAATGTTATCATGAAGACTAAGTTAACTGTCTTAACATGTTAAAAAATGTATGCAGAGATTGCAGTGAAATATTTGGCTCATACTTTTATGTAACAAGGCATAGTGTGCAGTTTTTGAATAAAAACGGAGTTTAACATCCATAACAATATTTATTAAAACTTAACAAGAAATTTCAAACTTAACAGAAAATATAGACTTTGCTAGTGATAGTTAGAAAACTTGCCATGAGGGAAAAACTATTTACCAAAACTAACTGCTTATAAGTAGAATTAATGTTTTCATTGCTCAGTATTAGCACAAAAAAGGATGCCGGCCTTCAAATAACATTAATATATATATACTGCAACTTAATTAAACAAAATAAAAATGCCCTCATACTTTGAGGCAAACTAAAAATACTTAAAACGTATTTAAATTTTTCAAATCATCGTAATTACAAACGAAAATTATAAACTATGTAAGACATTCTTATATACATTTATCACCGGATTCCAGAACAGCCAATCACCAGGCTACACATTTCTCCCTTCCAGGCGATCCAAAAACACGCCCATCGTACGTAATCCGTTACCGTGACAATGGACGACGCTGAATACGTACGCCATCTATGGGCCGCAAAAGTAAGTATCGCCATATTGGAATTCAACTGGCCTGAACGATGTGTTCAAAGAATGTAAACAAAGATTACAATTTTATCCTATATGAATTAAATGAAGAAGTATAATATCAAATGTATTTAAAAATAGAAAAAGATAAGTTATTTGCTTGAATAAAGGATAAAGGTAAGTTATATCTTTAAGTAAAGTTATTTTAATAAAACCTATCTTTAAATATTATACTAAACCAATACATTGTATTGTTTATATTTTCAAATTAAACTTAACTTATACATAGCACTAAACGCTATTCATTTAAAACAAAAAATAAGCTCTCCTCATAATTAATAGGCAATATAAACGTTTTTAAACTTTGAAAAATGATATGAAAAATATTTTTAGGACAACAATGCCCCCCATCATATCATTTTGAAACATTAACCATCACTAGCATTAACAAAAGTAAAAAAAATAAAAAAAAACAGTATAACAATATCACATTAATCTTCTTATACAGAGGCAATCCATCAATTCCTGCTAAAGTCCACCATAACAAATCAGTTCATCTAAAAACACTCAACAAATCTACTATAAAGATAGAAAAATATATATATATATTAATAATATATCAAAAAATGATGCATTAAGAAATTGTATTGTTATCTTCATCACCCCATTACTGAAAACAATAAAAGATTAGTTAAACAATTATAACAATCACATAACTCAAACATTCGTGGCCACGTTTACACTCATCCTAAGTAAAAAAACTTTCTTTACAATGACAAAGCAATGAAGATCAGAAGAAAACATCCAAAATATTCTGCACCTCAAAAACTTCAAATAAGGATACATATCCAAAATTTATACTTTATAAATTACAATTTTTACTATATATATGAAACTTACAGATATTTATTTTTCTTACAAATTTACTATACAAATATTTCATTTACAAAATTAAGCAAGTCACTTTTAGTAAGTGGCTTTGTAAAGGGATCCGCCAAGTTAGATTTAGATTTAACATATTTTAATTCAAATTTATCCTCAAAAAGCCACTCGCGAATAAAAAATAATTTTACATTTATGTGCTTGGACCTATTGTTCTCTATAGGTGAATTTGTAAATTCAATTGCTGACATATTATCGGCAAAAAGGGTTGGTAAAGAGTATTTTTCGGAGATTAAATTAAATTCAATACTATCCTCCAAAATACGATTGAACCACATAAGTTCTTTCACACATTCACACATTGAAATAAATTCACTTTCCATTGTGGAAAGACTTACCCCTTTTTCCTTAAAAGTTCGCCATGAAATTGGACTATTATCTAAAAATATTATTTGACCCCCCATTGAAATAAAGTCGTCTCTGTTCATAGCAAAATCAGCATCAGAGAAAGCGACTAAACTAGAATTTTTACAATTTAAATTTAATTTTAAATTCTTGGTACCCGAAACGTAACCAAGTAATTTAAGCAAACCATTCCAATGGGTTAAACCTGGAGAATTTTGAAACTGGCTAAAAATATTCACAGCATAGGCTATATCTGGTCTAGTCCTACTAGCTAAAAATGAAAGGCAACCCAAGATATTCCTATATGGTAATCTTGCGACTTCTTCCATTTCAGCCTTATTGCTTGGACAATCCCTTTTTGAATATTTTAACCCTTTTATAATAGGTAAAGAAGTATATGGTATTTTAAATGAGTTAAACCTTTTATAAACTTCATCTATGTACAATGCCTGATAAATTTGAACAGCATCGTTATCATAGCTAAACTCAACACCCAATAATTTCTTCGTTTTACCCAAAATTTTAAGATCAAATTTTCCCCCAAAAAGTTCAATTATGGAATCAATTTGAGCCCGAGTTTTTCCAAAAATAACTATGTCGTCGACATAGACTAATAAAACTATAAAGTCCTCAAAATAATATGAACAATTATACCAGTTAAACTTAAGAAAACCTAAACTTAAAAGAACCTTATTTAATTCGAAAAACCACAAACGACCACTCTGATGTAAACCATACAGAGCACGGTCTAATTTGCAAACTAAATTTTCCTCACCAGGAACAATATAACCAAGTGGTTGTGACATATAAATCTCTTCTTTAAGAGGAGCATATAAATATGCACATTTAATGTCACACTGAATGTTTTGCCACTTAAGACAGGAAACTAAAAGGGAAAAGAAAAAACGAATAACAGAAAAATTTACCACTGGAGAGAATGTTTCGTCGTAGGTATCCCCCCGAATTTGGTAGTACCCCTGAGCGACGAGCCTAGCTTTAAACCTAGCTATATTCCCACTCTCATCCTTTTTAATGGTATAAACCCATCTGTTACCTAGTAAAGATTTCCCATCAGGTAAAGGGACTAAATGCCATACTTTACGCTGATTCATATTTGAAATTTCCTCATCCATAGCTTTAATCCATTCAGAATTTTGAGGTGACTTCATAGCTTGTTTATAAGTTCTAGTCAGGTTTCCTTTTTAACATGGTTAGAAACAGGATCATTTAAATTAACCACCCCTTCAAATTTATTACTACCACAGAAATCAAACAAGGAAGGTTCGAAAACAATATTATTACGTTCACAATAACTCTTAACCTCATTTAAAGATCTCAATCTAGTAGTTTTATCGTTAGGGTAATAATATATATCTGTCCTATCACCATGAGGTCTCGGTACTGGCTTTCTCCTCCAAACAATTTTAGAACAAGAGTCATTAGTATCAGGTAGTTCAGTGATAGACTCCCCGTCGGAATCATCAGGCCCCCCGCTAAACACAATGTCTACGGGATCGGAACCACCACAATCAACCGGACTATTTGGAGACTGACCCAACTCTTCCAACGAAGGGCCCATCACCGCCCCACTGCGCTGATTAAAAATACGATCGGAGAAAGTTAAATTTACAGTCTCTACGACCCTATCCTCATTTTCTATCCAGACTCTATATCCTTTTGTACGAAGAGCGTAACCGACGATTACTCCCTTTTTTGCCTTTGACATAAGTTTGTGGTCGCGTCTCTGTTTAGGGACTCCGATATACACTACTAAACCAAAAGGCTTCAGGTGTCTAACCGAAGGTTTTCTTCCAGTATAAAGTTCAAGAGGAGTTTTTTCCTGGTTTTTATGAATCACACGATTCCAAGTGTAACTAAAATAAAGCACAGCCTCTGGCCAAAAAGAAAAAGGAAGTCCACTATCGGACAGAATAGCACGAGTACAATTTAGAACTGTTTGATTGAGCCTTTCACAAACACCATTTTCTTCTGGTGTATAGGTGTTTGTTAGCTCATGAGCAACCCCCCTTTTATTACAAAAGTCACGGAAGCTCTCGTTCTCAAACTCAGAACCATTATCTGTCCTAATAGTTTTCAACTTCTTTCCAAGACTAAGCTCAGCTCTGGCAATGTGCCTTTCAAAAATACTAAACACCTGTGACTTATCCTTCATTGGGTATAAAGTAACTTTACTTGAAAAACCGTCAATTATTGAAAGAAAAAATTTTTCCCCCCTCTTTCCCAAAATTGGAATTGGACCCCAAACGTCCATGTACACTTTCTCCAAGGGTGATCTAATGCCATGAACAGAATCAACCGACTTAAAGGAAACACGATTTTGTTTACTTACCCGACAAGGTTCACACGAAAACTTTTTAAATTTAAGCTTAGGAAGCCCTTTCACACCATTGTGCTTACTAGTTTTGACTATAAGTTCCGGACTAATCTGAGCGAAACGAGAATGCCAATTCTCTAAGTCAGTTAAATTAGCTACAACGGGTTCATCAGATAGCCCCCCATTCGCTTTTAAACACTTGGCATAGGCTTAGTAAAGACCATTTTTAAGTTTGGCATAAAAAAGAGGTTTATCAAACTTGTCGAAAACATTTACTCTACCACCACCTCCAGTGAACTTGGCACCATTAAAGTCCAATTTTGCACCAGAAATCAAATTTTTCCTCAATTCAGGGGAAAACAAAACATCTTTAAGATATACATCATTATTACCAAATTTCAATTTAACTACACCTTTCCCAACAATCGGAAAACTTACTCCATCAATGGCCACCTTCAAATTTTCACCTTCTACAGGACAATATTCAGAAAACAGGTTTTTATTGCGACAACAGTGATGACTCGCGGCCGTATCAAAAATCCAAAGATTATCGCCACCAACATCACTAAAATTAACCTGTGCAATATAATATGAAGGTTCATTGACCAAATTGACAGAGCAAGCAATCTTCCTTTGGGATTTAACATTTTTAGATTTAAACTTAGGATTTACATTTGATTTAACATTAGAATTTCTATTAAAATTTGCATTAAAGTTCTTATTTAAACAGTCTTTCTTAAAGTGACCTGGTTTATTACAATTGAAACATAATAAAGGTTTATAAAACTTTTGTTTACCTTTATATTGAATATTTTGAACTTCTACCAGCTGCTCATCATCTTTCTGTAACTGCAAACGGATTTCCTCAGACGTTAATTCGGACACCAAAGTAGTGAACTTGAACTCATCTGACTTCCATCGCATCATATCTTGAACCACAGAATTAAACTTCTTCGGGAGATGTCGTAGGAGCTGATAGCAACAATAAATATCTTCCATTGGACGACCCATTTCTCTCAACAATTCAATTGTACGACTCAATCTATTCACATAGGCTGTTACAGACTCATTTTGTAGCATGTCACATTTTACAAATTCCGTAAATAATTGAATATGCCTTGCACGTGAATCTGACAAGAAATTTTTCTTTAAAGCCTCCCATGCTTCAACCGGGTCATTACAATTTTCTATAATACATCGAACTTCAGGAGATATATGCAAATATATAGTAGACAGTGCAAGTCTTGACCTATGCTTAAAATCTGTAATAAGCTTAGTGGTTTCCGGTTTTCCATCATCCTCTGGCAAAGTTTCTCTTTTAGCAACCAATTCCCAGCAGTTATCTCTTATAAGAATAAAACGAATATCTTTCTGCCAAGTAATATAATTACTAGCATTTAATTTTTCAATAGAAGGAGTTAAACTCATAGCCATTGTAAAAATATGCTGCACATCTAAACTGAAAACAAGGTAAGGCCAAATGACATGCCCATAACCAATGTTATCATGAAGACTAAGTTAACTGTCTTAACATGTTAAAAAATGTATGCAGAGATTGCAGTGAAATATTTGGCTCATACTTTTATGTAACAAGGCATAGTGTGCAGTTTTTGAATAAAAACGGAGTTTAACATCCATAACAATATTTATTAAAAAAACTTAACAAGAAATTTCAAACTTAACAGAAAATATAGACTTTGCTAGTGATAGTTAGAAAACTTGCCATGAGGGAAAAACTATTTACCAAAACTAACTGCTTATAAGTAGAATTAATGTTTTCATTGCTCAGCATTAGCACAAAAAAGGATGCCGGCCTTCAAATAACATTAATATATATATACTGCAACTTAATTAAACAAAATAAAAATGCCCTCATACTTTGAGGCAAACTAAAAATACTTAAAACGTATTTAAATTTTTCAAATCATCGTAATTACAAACGAAAATTATAAACTATGTAAGACATCCTTATATACATTTATCACCGGATTCCAGAACAGCCAATCACCAGGCTACACATTTCTCCCTTCCAGGCGATCCAAAAACACGCCCATCGTACGTAATCCGTTACCGTGACAACGGACGACGCTGAATACGTACGCCATCTATGGGCCGCAAAAGTAAGTATCGCCATATTGGAATTCAACTGGCCTGAACGATGTGTTCAAAGAATGTAAACAAAGATTACAATTTTATCCTATATGAATTAAATGAAGAAGTATAATATCAAATGTATTTAAAAATAGAAAAAGATAAGTTATTTGCTTGAATAAAGGATAAAGGTAAGTTATATCTTTAAGTAAAGTTATTTTAATAAAACCTATCTTTAAATATTATACTAAACCAATACATTGTATTGTTTATATTTTCAAATTAAACTTAACTTATACATAGCACTAAACGCTATTCATTTAAAACAAAAAATAAGCTCTCCTCATAATTAATAGGCAATATAAACGTTTTTAAACTTTGAAAAATGATATGAAAAATATTTTTAGGACAACAATGCCCCCCATCATATCATTTTGAAACATTAACCATCACTAGCATTAACAAAAGTAAAAAAAATAAAAAAAACAGTATAACAATATCACATTAATCTTCTTATACAGAGGCAATCCATCAATTCCTGCTAAAGTCCACCATAACAAATCAGTTCATCTAAAAACACTCAACAAATCTACTATAAAGATAGAAAAATATATATATATATTAATAATATATCAAAAAATGATGCATTAAGAAATTGTATTGTTATCTTCATCACCCCATTACTGAAAACAATAAAAGATTAGTTAAACAATTATAACAATCACATAACTCAAACATTCGTGGCCACGTTTACACTCATCCTAAGTAAAAAAACTTTCTTTACAATGACAAAGCAATGAAGATCAGAAGAAAACATCCAAAATATTCTGCACCTCAAAAACTTCAAATAAGGATACATATCCAAAATTTATACTTTATAAATTACAATTTTTACTATATATATAAAACTTACAGATATTTTTTTTTTCTTACAAATTTACTATACAAATATTTCATTTACAAAATTAAGCAAGTCACTTTTAGTAAGTGGCTTTCTAAAGGGATCCGCCAAGTTAGATTTAGATTTAACATATTTTAATTCAAATTTATCCTCAAAAAGCCACTCGCGAATAAAAAATAATTTTACATTTATGTGCTTGGACCTATTGTTCTCTATAGGTGAATTTGTAAATTCAATTGCTGACATATTATCGGCAAAAAGGGTTGGTAAAGAGTATTTTTCGGAGATTAAATTAAATTCAATACTATCCTCCAAAATACGATTGAACCACATAAGTTCTTTCACACATTCACACATTGAAATAAATTCACTTTCCATTGTGGAAAGACTTACCCCTTTTTCCTTAAAAGTTCGCCATGAAATTGGACTATTATCTAAAAATATTATTTGACCCCCCATTGAAATAAAGTCGTCTCTGTTCATAGCAAAATCAGCATCAGAGAAAGCGACTAAACTAGAATTTTTACAATTTAAATTTAATTTTAAATTCTTGGTACCCGAAACGTAACCAAGTAATTTAAGCAAACCATTCCAATGGGTTAAACCTGGAGAATTTTGAAACTGGCTAAAAATATTCACAGCATAGGCTATATCTGGTCTAGTCCTACTAGCTAAAAATGAAAGGCAACCCAAGATATTCCTATATGGTAATCTTGCGACTTCTTCCATTTCAGCCTTATTGCTTGGACAATCCCTTTTTGAATATTTTAACCCTTTTATAATAGGTAAAGAAGTATATGGTATTTTAAATGAGTTAAACCTTTTATAAACTTCATCTATGTACAATGCCTGATAAATTTGAACAGCATCGTTATCATAGCTAAACTCAACACCCAATAATTTCTTCGTTTTACCCAAAATTTTAAGATCAAATTTTCCCCAAAAAGTTCAATTATGGAATCAATTTGAGCCCGAGTTTTTCCAAAAATAACTATGTCGTTGACATAGACTAATAAAACTATAAAGTCCTCAAAATAATATGAACAATTACACCAGTTAAACTTAAGAAAACCTAAACTTAAAAGAACCTTATTTAATTCGAAAAACCACAAACGACCACTCTGATGTAAACCATACAGAGCACGGTCTAATTTGCAAACTAAATTTTCCTCACCAGGAACAATATAACCAAGTGGTTGTGACATAAATCTCTTCTTTAAGAGGAGCATATAAATATGCACATTTAATGTCACACTGAATGTTTTGCCACTTAAGACAGGAAACTAAAAGGGAAAAGAAAAAACGAATAACAGAAAAATTTACCACTGGAGAGAATGTTTCGTCGTAGGTATCCCCCCGAATTTGGTAGTACCCCTGAGCGACGAGCCTAGCTTTAAACCTAGCTATATTCCCACTCTCATCCTTTTTAATGGTATAAACCCATCTGTTACCTAGTAAAGATTTCCCATCAGGTAAAGGGACTAAATGCCATACTTTACGCTGATTCATATTTGAAATTTCCTCATCCATAGCTTTAATCCATTCAGAATTTTGAGGTGACTTCATAGCTTGTTTATAAGTTCTAGTCAGGTTTCCTTTTTAACATGGTTAGAAACAGGATCATTTAAATTAACCACCCCTTCAAATTTATTACTACCACAGAAATCAAACAAGGAAGGTTCGAAAACAATATTATTACGTTCACAATAACTCTTAACCTCATTTAAAGATCTCAATCTAGTAGTTTTATCGTTAGGGTAATAATATATATCTGTCCTATCACCATGAGGTCTCGGTACTGGCTTTCTCCTCCAAACAATTTTAGAACAAGAGTCATTAGTATCAGGTAGTTCAGTGATAGACTCCCCGTCGGAATCATCAGGCCCCCCGCTAAACACAATGTCTACGGGATCGGAACCAGGCCCCGACTTACGGCAGGGCATACGGGGCAAATGCCCTGGGCCCCCCTTCTGGAAGGGGCCCCCCTACAGGCGAATACAGAAATTCTGCAATCTAAAGACCTCTTATGCCACTGCAAGGGGGCCCCCCAGAATAGGCTTGCCCCGGGGCTGCAGGTAGTCTAAGTCGGGCCCTGATCGGAACCACCACAATCAACCGGACTATTTGGAGACTGACCCAACTCTTCCAACGAAGGGCCCATCACCGCCCCACTGCGCTGATTAAAAATACGATCGGAGAAAGTTAAATTTACAGTCTCTACGACCCTATCCTCATTTTCTATCCAGACTCTATATCCTTTTGTACGAAGAGCGTAACCGACGATTACTCCCTTTTTTGCCTTTGACATAAGTTTGTGGTCGCGTCTCTGTTTAGGGACTCCGACATACACTACTAAACCAAAAGGCTTCAGGTGTCTAACCGAAGGTTTTCTTCCAGTATAAAGTTCAAGAGGAGTTTTTTCCTGGTTTTTATGAATCACACGATTCCAAGTGTAACTAAAATAAAGCACAGCCTCTGGCCAAAAAGAAAAAGGAAGTCCACTATCGGACAGAATAGCACGAGTACAATTTAGAACTGTTTGATTGAGCCTTTCACAAACACCATTTTCTTCTGGTGTATAGGTGTTTGTTAGCTCGTGAGCAACCCCCCTTTTATTACAAAAGTCACGGAAGCTCTCGTTCTCAAACTCAGAACCATTATCTGTCCTAATAGTTTTCAACTTCTTTCCAAGACTAAGCTCAGCTCTGGCAATGTGCCTTTCAAAAATACTAAACACCTGTGACTTATCCTTCATTGGGTATAAAGTAACTTTACTTGAAAAACCGTCAATTATTGAAAGAAAAAATTTTTCCCCCCTCTTTCCCAAAATTGGAATTGGACCCCAAACGTCCATGTACACTTTCTCCAAGGGTGATCTAATGCCATGAACAGAATCAACCGACTTAAAGGAAACACGATTTTGTTTACTTACCCGACAAGGTTCACACGAAAACTTTTTAAATTTAAGCTTAGGAAGCCCTTTCACACCATTGTGCTTACTAGTTTTGACTATAAGTTCCGGACTAATCTGAGCGAAACGAGAATGCCAATTCTCTAAGTCAGTTAAATTAGCTACAACGGGTTCATCAGATAGCCCCCCATTCGCTTTTAAACACTTGGCATAGGCTTAGTAAAGACCATTTTTAAGTTTGGCATAAAAAAGAGGTTTATCAAACTTGTCGAAAACATTTACTCTACCACCACCTCCAGTGAACTTGGCACCATTAAAGTCCAATTTTGCACCAGAAATCAAATTTTTCCTCAATTCAGGGGAAAACAAAACATCTTTAAGATATACATCATTATTACCAAATTTCAATTTAACTACACCTTTCCCAACAATCGGAAAACTTACTCCATCAATGGCCACCTTCAAATTTTCACCTTCTACAGGACAATATTCAGAAAACAGGTTTTTATTGCGACAACAGTGATGACTCGCGGCCGTAACAAAAATCCAAAGATTATCGCCACCAACATCACTAAAATTAACCTGTGCAATATAATATGAAGGTTCATTGACCGAATTGACAGAGCAAGCAATCTTCCTTTGGGATTTAACATTTTTAGATTTAAACTTAGGATTTACATTTGATTTAACATTAGAATTTCTATTAAAATTTGCATTAAAGTTCTTATTTAAACAGTCTTTCTTAAAGTGACCTGGTTTATTACAATTGAAACATAATAAAGGTTTATAAAACTTTTGTTTACCTTTATATTGAATATTTTGAACTTCTACCAGCTGCTCATCATCTTTCTGTAACTGCAAACGGATTTCCTCAGACGTTAATTCGGACACCAAAGTAGTGAACTTGAACTCATCTGACTTCCATCGCATCATATCTTGAACCACAGAATTAAACTTCTTCGGGAGATGTCGTAGGAGCTGATAGCAACAATAAATATCTTCCATTGGACGACCCATTTCTCTCAACAATTCAATTGTACGACTCAATCTATTCACATAGGCTGTTACAGACTCATTTTGTAGCATGTCACATTTTACAAATTCCGTAAATAATTGAATATGCCTTGCACGTGAATCTGACAAGAAATTTTTCTTTAAAGCCTCCCATGCTTCAACCGGGTCATTACAATTTTCTATAATACATCGAACTTCAGGAGATATATGCAAATATATAGTAGACAGTGCAAGTCTTGACCTATGCTTAAAATCTGTAATAAGCTTAGTGGTTTCCGGTTTTCCATCATCCTCTGGCAAAGTTTCTCTTTTAGCAACCAATTCCCAGCAGTTATCTCTTATAAGAATAAAACGAATATCTTTCTGCCAAGTAATATAATTACTAGCATTTAATTTTTCAATAGAAGGAGTTAAACTCATAGCCATTGTAAAAATATGCTGCACATCTAAACTGAAAACAAGGTAAGGCCAAATGA
This sequence comes from Salticus scenicus, assembly GCA_963930645.1. NCBI lineage: Eukaryota > Metazoa > Arthropoda > Arachnida > Araneae > Salticidae > Salticus > Salticus scenicus. Next base: position 73,907,842 of record OZ005653.1, on the reverse strand, counting down.
CATGCCCATAACCAATGTTATCATGAAGACTAAGTTAACTGTCTTAACATGTTAAAAAATGTATGCAGAGATTGCAGTGAAATATTTGGCTCATACTTTTATGTAACAAGGCATAGTGTGCAGTTTTTGAATAAAAACGGAGTTTAACATCCATAACAATATTTATTAAAACTTAACAAGAAATTTCAAACTTAACAGAAAATATAGACTTTGCTAGTGATAGTTAGAAAACTTGCCATGAGGGAAAAACTATTTACCAAAACTAACTGCTTATAAGTAGAATTAATGTTTTCATTGCTCAGTATTAGCACAAAAAAGGATGCCGGCCTTCAAATAACATTAATATATATATACTGCAACTTAATTAAACAAAATAAAAATGCCCTCATACTTTGAGGCAAACTAAAAATACTTAAAACGTATTTAAATTTTTCAAATCATCGTAATTACAAACGAAAATTATAAACTATGTAAGACATTCTTATATACATTTATCACCGGATTCCAGAACAGCCAATCACCAGGCTACACATTTCTCCCTTCCAGGCGATCCAAAAACACGCCCATCGTACGTAATCCGTTACCGTGACAACGGACGACGCTGAATACGTACGCCATCTATGGGCCGCAAAAGTAAGTATCGCCATATTGGAATTCAACTGGCCTGAACGATGTGTTCAAAGAATGTAAACAAAGATTACAATTTTATCCTATATGAATTAAATGAAGAAGTATAATATCAAATGTATTTAAAAATAGAAAAAGATAAGTTATTTGCTTGAATAAAGGATAAAGGTAAGTTATATCTTTAAGTAAAGTTATTTTAATAAAACCTATCTTTAAATATTATACTAAACCAATACATTGTATTGTTTATATTTTCAAATTAAACTTAACTTATACATAGCACTAAACGCTATTCATTTAAAACAAAAAATAAGCTCTCCTCATAATTAATAGGCAATATAAACGTTTTTAAACTTTGAAAAATGATATGAAAAATATTTTTAGGACAACAATGCCCCCCATCATATCATTTTGAAACATTAACCATCACTAGCATTAACAAAAGTAAAAAAAATAAAAAAAACAGTATAACAATATCACATTAATCTTCTTATACAGAGGCAATCCATCAATTCCTGCTAAAGTCCACCATAACAAATCAGTTCATCTAAAAACACTCAACAAATCTACTATAAAGATAGAAAAAAATATATATATATTAATAATATATCAAAAAATGATGCATTAAGAAATTGTATTGTTATCTTCATCACCCCATTACTGAAAACAATAAAAGATTAGTTAAACAATTATAACAATCACATAACTCAAACATTCGTGGCCACGTTTACACTCATCCTAAGTAAAAAAACTTTCTTTACAATGACAAAGCAATGAAGATCAGAAGAAAACATCCAAAATATTCTGCACCTCAAAAACTTCAAATAAGGATACATATCCAAAATTTATACTTTATAAATTACAATTTTTACTATATATATGAAACTTACAGATATTTTTTTTTCTTACAAATTTACTATACAAATATTTCATTTACAAAATTAAGCAAGTCACTTTTAGTAAGTGGCTTTGTAAAGGGATCCGCCAAGTTAGATTTAGATTTAACATATTTTAATTCAAATTTATCCTCAAAAAGCCACTCGCGAATAAAAAATAATTTTACATTTATGTGCTTGGACCTATTGTTCTCTATAGGTGAATTTGTAAATTCAATTGCTGACATATTATCGGCAAAAAGGGTTGGTAAAGAGTATTTTTCGGAGATTAAATTAAATTCAATACTATCCTCCAAAATACGATTGAACCACATAAGTTCTTTCACACATTCACACATTGAAATAAATTCACTTTCCATTGTGGAAAGACTTACCCCTTTTTCCTTAAAAGTTCGCCATGAAATTGGACTATTATCTAAAAATATTATTTGACCCCCCATTGAAATAAAGTCGTCTCTGTTCATAGCAAAATCAACATCAGAGAAAGCGACTAAACTAGAATTTTTACAATTTAAATTTAATTTTAAATTCTTGGTACCCGAAACGTAACCAAGTAATTTAAGCAAACCATTCCAATGGGTTAAACCTGGAGAATTTTGAAACTGGCTAAAAATATTCACAGCATAGGCTATATCTGGTCTAGTCCTACTAGCTAAAAATGAAAGGCAACCCAAGATATTCCTATATGGTAATCTTGCGACTTCTTCCATTTCAGCCTTATTGCTTGGACAATCCCTTTTTGAATATTTTAACCCTTTTATAATAGGTAAAGAAGTATATGGTATTTTAAATGAGTTAAACCTTTTATAAACTTCATCTATGTACAATGCCTGATAAATTTGAACAGCATCGTTATCATAGCTAAACTCAACACCCAATAATTTCTTCGTTTTACCCAAAATTTTAAGATCAAATTTTCCCCCAAAAAGTTCAATTATGGAATCAATTTGAGCCCGAGTTTTTCCAAAAATAACTATGTCGTCGACATAGACTAATAAAACTATAAAGTCCTCAAAATAATATGAACAATTACACCAGTTAAACTTAAGAAAACCTAAACTTAAAAGAACCTTATTTAATTCGAAAAACCACAAACGACCACTCTGATGTAAACCATACAGAGCACGGTCTAATTTGCAAACTAAATTTTCCTCACCAGGAACAATATAACCAAGCGGTTGTGACATATAAATCTCTTCTTTAAGAGGAGCATATAAATATGCACATTTAATGTCACACTGAATGTTTTGCCACTTAAGACAGGAAACTAAAAGGGAAAAGAAAAAACGAACAGAAAAATTTACCACTGGAGAGAATGTTTCGTCGTAGGTATCCCCCCGAATTTGGTAGTACCCCTGAGCGACGAGCCTAGCTTTAAACCTAGCTATATTCCCACTCTCATCCTTTTTAATGGTATAAACCCATCTGTTACCTAGTAAAGATTTCCCATCAGGTAAAGGGACTAAATGCCATACTTTACGCTGATTCATATTTGAAATTTCCTCATCCATAGCTTTAATCCATTCAGAATTTTGAGGTGACTTCATAGCTTGTTTATAAGTTCTAGTCAGGTTTCCTTTTTAACATGGTTAGAAACAGGATCATTTAAATTAACCACCCCTTCAAATTTATTACTACCACAGAAATCAAACAAGGAAGGTTCGAAAACAATATTATTACGTTCACAATAACTCTTAACCTCATTTAAAGATCTCAATCTAGTAGTTTTATCGTTAGGGTAATAATATATATCTGTCCTATCACCATGAGGTCTCGGTACTGGCTTTCTCCTCCAAACAATTTTAGAACAAGAGTCATTAGTATCAGGTAGTTCAGTGATAGACTCCCCGTCGGAATCATCAGGCCCCCCGCCAAACACAATGTCTACGGGATCGGAACCACCACAATCAACCGGACTATTTGGAGACTGACCCAACTCTTCCAACGAAGGGCCCATCACCGCCCCACTGCGCTGATTAAAAATACGATCGGAGAAAGTTAAATTTACAGTCTCTACGACCCTATCCTCATTTTCTATCCAGACTCTATATCCTTTTGTACGAAGAGCGTAACCGACGATTACTCCCTTTTTTGCCTTTGACATAAGTTTGTGGTCGCGTCTCTGTTTAGGGACTCCGACATACACTACTAAACCAAAAGGCTTCAGGTGTCTAACCGAAGGTTTTCTTCCAGTATAAAGTTCAAGAGGAGTTTTTTCCTGGTTTTTATGAATCACACGATTCCAAGTGTAACTAAAATAAAGCACAGCCTCTGGCCAAAAAGAAAAAGGAAGTCCACTATCGGACAGAATAGCACGAGTACAATTTAGAACTGTTTGATTGAGCCTTTCACAAACACCATTTTCTTCTGGTGTATAGGTGTTTGTTAGCTCGTGAGCAACCCCCCTTTTATTACAAAAGTCACAGAAGCTCTCGTTCTCAAACTCAGAACCATTATCTGTCCTAATAGTTTTCAACTTCTTTCCAAGACTAAGCTCAGCTCTGGCAATGTGCCTTTCAAAAATACTAAACACCTGTGACTTATCCTTCATTGGGTATAAAGTAACTTTACTTGAAAAACCGTCAATTATTGAAAGAAAAAATTTTTCCCCCCTCTTTCCCAAAATTGGAATTGGACCCCAAACGTCCATGTACACTTTCTCCAAGGGTGATCTAATGCCATGAACAGAATCAACCGACTTAAAGGAAACACGATTTTGTTTACTTACCCGACAAGGTTCACACGAAAACTTTTTAAATTTAAGCTTAGGAAGCCCTTTCACACCATTGTGCTTACTAGTTTTGACTATAAGTTCCGGACTAATCTGAGCGAAACGAGAATGCCAATTCTCTAAGTCAGTTAAATTAGCTACAACGGGTTCATCAGATAGCCCCCCATTCGCTTTTAAACACTTGGCATAGGCTTAGTAAAGACCATTTTTAAGTTTGGCATAAAAAAGAGGTTTATCAAACTTGTCGAAAACATTTACTCTACCACCACCTCCAGTGAACTTGGCACCATTAAAGTCCAATTTTGCACCAGAAATCAAATTTTTCCTCAGTTCAGGGGAAAACAAAACATCTTTAAGATATACATCATTATTACCAAATTTCAATTTAACTACACCTTTCCCAACAATCGGAAAACTTACTCCATCAATGGCCACCTTCAAATTTTCACCTTCTACAGGACAATATTCAGAAAACAGGTTTTTATTGCGACAACAGTGATGACTCGCGGCCGTATCAAAAATCCAAAGATTATCGCCACCAACATCACTAAAATTAACCTGTGCAATATAATATGAAGGTTCATTGACCGAATTGACAGAGCAAGCAATCTTCCTTTGGGATTTAACATTTTTAGATTTAAACTTAGGATTTACATTTGATTTAACATTAGAATTTCTATTAAAATTTGCATTAAAGTTCTTATTTAAACAGTCTTTCTTAAAGTGACCTGGTTTATTACAATTGAAACATAATAAAGGTTTATAAAACTTTTGTTTACCTTTATATTGAATATTTTGAACTTCTACCAGCTGCTCATCATCTTTCTGTAACTGCAAACGGATTTCCTCAGACGTTAATTCGGACACCAAAGTAGTGAACTTGAACTCATCTGACTTCCATCGCATCATATCTTGAACCACAGAATTAAACTTCTTCGGGAGATGTCGTAGGAGCTGATAGCAACAATAAATATCTTCCATTGGACGACCCATTTCTCTCAACAATTCAATTGTACGACTCAATCTATTCACATAGGCTGTTACAGACTCATTTTGTAGCATGTCACATTTTACAAATTCCGTAAATAATTGAATATGCCTTGCACGTGAATCTGACAAGAAATTTTTCTTTAAAGCCTCCCATGCTTCAACCGGGTCATTACAATTTTCTATAATACATCGAACTTCAGGAGATATATGCAAATATATAGTAGACAGTGCAAGTCTTGACCTATGCTTAAAATCTGTAATAAGCTTAGTGGTTTCCGGTTTTCCATCATCCTCTGGCAAAGTTTCTCTTTTAGCAACCAATTCCCAGCAGTTATCTCTTATAAGAATAAAACGAATATCTTTCTGCCAAGTAATATAATTACTAGCATTTAATTTTTCAATAGAAGGAGTTAAACTCATAGCCATTGTAAAAATATGCTGCACATCTAAACTGAAAACAAGGTAAGGCCAAATGACATGCCCATAACCAATGTTATCATGAAGACTAAGTTAACTGTCTTAACATGTTAAAAAATGTATGCAGAGATTGCAGTGAAATATTTGGCTCATACTTTTATGTAACAAGGCATAGTGTGCAGTTTTTGAATAAAAACGGAGTTTAACATCCATAACAATATTTATTAAAAAAACTTAACAAGAAATTTCAAACTTAACAGAAAATATAGACTTTGCTAGTGATAGTTAGAAAACTTGCCATGAGGGAAAAACTATTTACCAAAACTAACTGCTTATAAGTAGAATTAATGTTTTCATTGCTCAGCATTAGCACAAAAAAGGATGCCGGCCTTCAAATAACATTAATATATATATACTGCAACTTAATTAAACAAAATAAAAATACCCTCATACTTTGAGGCAAACTAAAAATACTTAAAACGTATTTAAATTTTTCAAATCATCGTAATTACAAACGAAAATTATAAACTATGTAAGACATCCTTATATACATTTATCACCGGATTCCAGAACAGCCAATCACCAGGCTACACATTTCTCCCTTCCAGGCGATCCAAAAACACGCCCATCGTACGTAATCCGTTACCGTGACAACGGACGACGCTGAATACGTACGCCATCTATGGGCCGCAAAAGTAAGTATCGCCATATTGGAATTCAACTGGCCTGAACGATGTGTTCAAAGAATGTAAACAAAGATTACAATTTTATCCTATATGAATTAAATGAAGAAGTATAATATCAAATGTATTTAAAAATAGAAAAAGATAAGTTATTTGCTTGAATAAAGGATAAAGGTAAGTTATATCTTTAAGTAAAGTTATTTTAATAAAACCTATCTTTAAATATTATACTAAACCAATACATTGTATTGTTTATATTTTCAAATTAAACTTAACTTATACATAGCACTAAACGCTATTCATTTAAAACAAAAAATAAGCTGAAAAATAAATTAAACTAGCAAGTATTTGCACATGGCCAGGAAAAAATCCTGAAATGTTATTTTGAAATTTTTTTTAAGAGGGGGGGCTCGAGCCCCCAGAGCCCCCCCTCTGGATACGTCCCTGTTAACGGGTCATTTTAGTTAATTTGCAGATTAGCTAGGTAATCTGCACATTAAGGGATTTCGAGCTTTAACGGTAACATAAATATATTTATTAATTTCTTTTAAACTAAAATTAGTTGACAAATAACATTTTCTGCATTGCTGCTTTCGTTGTAGTACTCGTGCGCACTTTGTTTTCCTGACGAAGGATAGTGTTTTTTTTTAACTCAAAACAATTGCTGAAAATTCTTGTATTTTATGATGTTTATTCAAAATTTGTACTTATTAAATAACATTTTGGTTCAAATTTTTCTAAAATTGGAACTTCTAATTTAGCGATTTCAAGAAAATGCGGGAATTGGAAATTTTAAATTTGAAGTCAGAAAAAATAATTAAGGATGCAAAAAGCCATTTATTTTATTTTTTCATGTTGTAGAATATATCCTTTAGAGCAAGAATAAAAAAAAAAATTTTTTGATTATCCTTTTCCCTCATGATGATAATCCATTTGGAGTGGAACTCTGTATTTCATTAAAAAATTTTTCAAAATAACATTTCAGGATTTTTTCCTGGCCATGTGCAAATACTTGCTAGTTTAATTTATTTTTTCCTGTATTTCTTATATAGTAAAGCATACTCATAAAAAATTTCATCAACATTGGTTGGTAAATAAGGAAGAAAAAAATTGTTCTTTATAAAAGAACAAATTGCAATTCTTCCGCCTGATCAAAAAATAACATGAAATTCCCAAATCTTAAACAAGCTGTAAAACCTAAACCATTCAAGATAAAGCAAAAATATTTTTTTTCCTTATTTAAATCCATAAAAGGAACAAATGTACCAAGTTTCATCAAAATCTGAGACTATGGGTGTCATGGTGTGGTTGAATTGACATAGAATGACCCTTTAACTACTTTAGTGATGGAAGTCGGCCAATTTTTTTTTTTAGTAAAAATTGATGAATTTTTTTAAAAAGGTACTGCATAGATGTTACACTTTTTAAAAGTGTTCTAAAAATTGTTAATTTTTTGTGTGGACACTATTTATATCAAGTTATTAAAGATATTACGTTGCAAAGTTTTCTTTTAAGTAATTAAAATATGAAAATAAATATTAGTTATAATTTAATAGTTCAAAAAAAAAAAAAAAAAAGCGAGTTTATTTATTTATTTATTTATTTATTTTTCGATATAAAAATTAATACATTTAATTAAATGTGAACATTAAAAAATTGTAAAAAATTAAATTATGCATCTCACAAAAATTGACGTCATTATCACTTTAAAATTTTCTATACATTGATAAAATGCTAATGTAGTTCTATAGCTATAAGATTCAACAGAAAATTTAAAAACATGGTATATAAAATGTTTTTTTTATTTTTTTTTTAATCTTATATTTATGTATAATTTTGTTGCCATTTCGGCGATGAGTTGATATAGGTATCGCATATGCATAAGTAAACATTTTGGCGAGAAACGTCCGCGCTACTTCAGTACCTTTCAAATTCCGCCAAGAGGCCCAAACTCTTTCAATGGTTTTGCACAATTTTTCTCAAATTTATGTTGAATGTTTTTGTAATGCGAGTGGGAAAAAAAGGAAAAGCGATTTTTTTTTTTTTTTTTTAATTGGGCTAATTATACAAAATATCTCCATGTAAAATATTATTCGTTTTCCGTTCTGTTTATTATCAAAAAGAAAATGACTAATGCAGGTTTTCTTATATTATTCACATTTCAATAAATTAAATTAAATTATCCAGTACCAAGACTTTGCGGTGAAGAAGACTCTGCCGAAGTCAGCTAGCGCTTCTTTTTAAGCAATCTCAATATATATCCTTTTTCGTTTTAATTTGTAGAACGGTATTAAAAATATTGATTCTTTTTTTAATTCATTTAAATATAGTGACTAGCGAAGCGGGCAAAGCCTGCAAGTTAATTTTAAAAAAAAGCATTTTTAACACAACTTTTTTTTTTTTCTTCGGTTAGTTATTTTTCTTGTAAATTTGGCATTTTAAGATTCGTTTTTGTAAACAAACTAAGAAAAGTTGCTTCCTATGCTATTTTTCATGAAAAGTAAGCGATAAAGACACACACATGCAAAGAAAGAAAAAAATCCATTCTTTCTCTATCACAACAAAACAGCGATAAATCACATCTACGAGAGTGATGTGGACCCTTGGGCATGGAGAGTGTACAGTATATGGTCAAGTATCAGATTGCAGCATTTTAAAGAAAAATTAGACAAATCTCGCAGCAGAGGTCCTTCCTCGACTGATTACCGATGAGCAAAAGATGTTATCTTTTTTCTAGGAATCTGAGTGGGTCAGTGCGAATGAAAAAGATCTTCAAAATGTTGTACTTTGTTACGGAAATGACAATGACCATTGAATAGTGACCAAATTACATCAGATACCAGAAAGAATTAGCTTCAGAAAGACAGTCGTTAAGTTTAAAGTTAAACATACATAATTTTTTATCAATATATGCAAATATTTAATTAAATTTTCTCACTGTCAAGCCATCAACATCAAATTGTGACAATTTTTCAAAGTGTAGCACCATACAGTGCATATTTGACCGTTTTTATTTATATAATACAAAAAAAAATAATTTTTGTGATGTCTAAGATTACTGCATAAAATTATTTTAGTTTATGAGGAATAAATTTGAATTTGTGTAAATTTGTTAATGAAAGGGTGGGCGTTTAATCACAAAAATATCATTAGGTTTTATTAATAAAGAGATTTAGAGAGTTTAATGCGAAAAATTAGAAATGTATAGAGAAAGAAAGAATGGAAATGAAAATTCTATAAATTTATTTATTTTTATTTATTTATTTATTTATTTATTTATTTATGATATATAGTGTAGTTAATTTAATACAGTAAAAAAAAAAAAAAAAAAAAAAAAAAAAAACTTTTATAAATTTTGTACATTTGTATAATGTATCACTATATTTTGTGCACTTTAAAGAATTAAATTAGTCTTTAAAGAGATATCTCCCATAGATTATAATGTAATAGTTTTCTTTTATCAGTTCTTGCAGACAAACCAGTATGGTAGTTCTGTTTATTCCATTTTCAATAGGGAATGCTATAATAAACATGATTCTTATCTATCAGTTTATAAATGCATTCAAAAAATGGGATACGGACAAAAGCTCCACCGGACAAAAGCCCCACCAGAGAGATTTAAACAAGTTTTACATGAGCCCAATTTTTTCCAAATCCTCTGCAAGACCATAAAAAGAAAATATAAGAAAAAATTTTGAAAAGTGAATATTTTTATACTATTATTTGGAGAAAAAAATTAATATTTTATAATTATTGATAGTTTTTGAAATCACATTTATATGAACTAAATAAATCATATATACTATATTTTAAAATATTACCTATTTTGTACAGCTATACTTAACATAATATACATATTGCAGTGAAAACATTTCATTGAAATTTGTAGGGAAAAAAAAAAAAACTCATATGCCCCTCAAGCCCTCCGTAATTTGTTGAAATTTGCTTTAAAAACTACATTTTTTAATCCTAAACCCCTCCCTATCAGATATATGTAACTCTCAATATACTATATTACTTAAAACTGTAATGATAATTAAACAAAGTTTCATTAATATCTTCAAAAAAAAAAAAAAAAAATTTATTTTGCTATACTCATTGTGGTTCCCCATAGCCCCCCCCCCCCCCCAGGTATATTTGAGCATTAGTGGGGATTTTGTCCGGGACCCTCAAAAAATATTTAGTGAAATTAGAACGCATCGCTTATGAACGAATCAACAGACAGACTTACTGAAGCTCCAAACACTCCTTTTAACTTTGTTGGTGTGAAGTTTAAATTGATTATATAAGTTTTAACGATGAATTAAATTCCAAAGGAACAACGAGCAATATGTATGAGTTTTATTCTATTTTTATTTATTTATTTATTTTTTTTTTTTATCAATATATCATTGCTCTTGCTTATATGTTATTTATTTCTTATACGAGTAATATGGCCCTTAAAATTATTTACTTTTTATTTGTTTGAGTGCAATATTATATTATAATGTTCAAATTTCATTATAGATTGAGCTTTTTTTTTTCTTTCATAAAATTAAATGAATCCAAGAAATCCAAGAAAATGAATCCAAGCCTATGGGTAGAAAAAAAAAAAAATGTAAACTCTACATGTACTTGGCAGTATTACGATAATTAGTTTGATTGCATTCTTGATGTTTTATAAAGTTTAAAATTGCCTTAAACAAGTATTTTCCACCTTCAGTGAGAGGACAAATGTTTATCGTATGTGGAATTGTTATATTACAGAGAAATTTTGACCATCAAATAAATCTTAAATAAATAACTGTACTTGGTATTGGTGGACTTTAGTCAGACACCTATCCCATATTTGTTCCCATAAATTTCTACAATTGATCATGGTATACTTATGATAAGAGTAATGAACTCAGCTGATGGTCAGGCTTGACTGGAAACTGAAATGCCTCACCCACTATGATATCTTTCCATTCCTTTCAATGAATTTCCTTTATCTTAATTTTTAGCATAATTTTACTGATGCGGTTTCGTACTTTAGTTTTCATTAGTTTCCATCTAGGTAATGCAAGTTTGTGCGGAACATTACCCTGTTCTTTTCATCACTAGTTTTTAAAATAGAATGTTGATATTCAATGATATTCATATCAGTATCACCAGTGAAATTTTAAAAGTAAACTGACTTGTTTATGATGAAAGTAATCCTTATATTTTCAAAATATACCTTATTTTGTCCGGGTCCATTAGTCGTCAAACTGGATGCTATATAACATGTGCCAATAAATCACCAAATATTTATCCCATAAATCTGTGGGAAAATAATAGATTCAGGACACCAACCACTTGTTCAATTTCAAAAAAAAAAAAAAAAAAAAGTTCAAAGTACCATACCTACATGATACAGATTTAGCATACCGGATTTAAAATTTCTGCTAATATTTGTTCTTGTGCTATGCTTACATGATTCAGATACACATATTTTAGACACATCAATTTCTAAAAAATATGTTTTTCGGTTTAAGAGGACCTCAAAACTTATAAATATATCAAAAATCCAATGTCAAAAATTAGACACAAAAACAATACTTTCTCTATCATACATAAGTAAGAGAAAGTAAAAAAAAAAAAAACTTAACACAAAATAATAACCAAATGTGTTTCGAATATTTTGTTAAACTATAACAATGTAAAACCCAGAGAAAAAATAAATTATCAGGCAGTATTTAAAAAAAAATAATAGTAATAATTCAATTGTTAAAATTTAATTCAAATAATTTTCAGAAAATTTTAATACATTTAATATTGTTTATTTTAATACACATGTGTGTAAATTTTTATGAAATTCTAAGACAATAATATGCAATGAAGATTAATAAAGTCCAAAATTTTCACAAGTTCAAGCTGGGCCCCTCCAATGATATTTGGAAAACTCTACGCCTATGGACAGAAGGAAAATCGACAGCTTGCAAATTTTAAAATATATGTGCAAATTGCCTAGAAAATAAATATGATAATAAAATTTTATTTCATTTTGAAAATTCTCTGGAAAATCCCCCAATTTTCAATCAAATTTAAATACTTTTGAACTCTGAACTTATCCCTACTTATAACTACTTTTTAATTTTTGTTACAATCGGACTAAAATTTAAAATTCATTGAGAAAAAAAAAAAAAAAAAAAAAAAAAAAACTAATTTTTCAAAAATTCGTATACTTTAGTCTAATAAACCATGTGATTTATTTTAAATCTTGAAAGTGTAGTTGAATACTTGTAAACTATAACATTTTAAAATGTTAAAGCAAATTTTGCCTGAGAAGGAAAAACTATTCATTTGGAAGCTACTACGGCTCAGACAGACAGACAAACAAACACAGCCTGAAAACTTAAAATATCTGCTTTTTTTTTTTTGGGGGGGGGGGGGGGGAGGAGGGGTCAGGGATGTTAAAAATGGGTATTTTTAGAAAAACCTTCTGTTAAGCCCAAACTTATACACACGCCATAATGATCACCATTACATATAACAACTATTTCTCTGTTGTCGCCAATGGGCCTGAAAATTTTTGCACCCCCCCTAAATCGGATGCTGACTACGCCCATGTATGTCACCACCTTGTTTAAAATATATATAGATGTGGTGTGGTACTGAAAGAATGGGTACAACAATGTTAAAAGATGGGAATTAAAATAGGTAATAAACACCTGATTCACCATTCACCAATTATTTGTGGATGATCAAGTTAGTATGACTTAAACCAAGGAAGACCTAAAGCATGTAACTGAAAAGGCATTAAAGGCATACAACTGATGGGGCCTGAAAATTAACTATAAGAAGACAGAACACATGACAACAGAGACAGAGGAAGATATCGTCCTAGACAGATTTGAAATCAAGAATGTACAGGCTTTTAAATATCTGGGATCAATACTGGGAAAAGATGGTTCATCAGGGATGAAAATCGAAAAGAGAATATCTGACTCTAGAAAAATAATAGGAATACTAAACTCAATTCTATGGAGCAGAAATATTATTGAAAAAACAAACACAATCACCTTCAACTCCTTAATAGAAAGTGTTCTGCTGTATGGAGCTGAAACATGGGCAATCAAGTCAAAGCGAAAAATAAAACTGCTATCTACAGAAATGGACTCCTGGCGACGATCTTTCAGAACTTCAAGACTTGAAAAAAAGACCAATATAAAAATAAGAGCAAGGATGGGTGTTAAGACGAATATCATAAGAAAAATAGACAAGAAGAGGCTACAATGGTACAGACATGTACAACGGATGAATGCAAATGGAATACCACAACTTGTACTGAACTGGAAACCTGAAGGGAAAAACAGGAGGGGAACACTGCAGAAAAAGTGGAAAGACAAACTTATGAGCGACACGACAGAGAATGGAATGGATGAGGAAGATGCTCAGGACAGAGAAAGATGGAGAGAAAAACTGAAGGCTGTTTTTGGTTAAAAGGAAATCTCAGCATTGAGGAAATTCCTAATAAATATATATATATACTAGCAGGCTTTGCCCGCTTCGCTGGTCATTATATTGAAATGAATCCCCAAAACAGCATATCATTAATAATAATAATAAAATATCTTTAAAAAAAAAAAAATCATTGAAATTCGTCAAAATCTAATTTTAAGTTGCCCAATGCCTTCGGCAGTCCCTTACCTGCTTTTTACTCCCCCTCCCTTGCGGTTACAGTTGAAAGTTTTACAAAATCTCATCAAAGTGCATATTTCGCACACTTAATTAACACCCACACACCAAAATTCGCCATTCTTAGGTAATTTGGACGGATTTAAGCTTCAAAATGTGGTTTTTGCCCCGCCCGCCCCAAGAGGAAGGGGGGGGGGAAGTAAATTTCCAGAATTACTTTATATTGCATGTTGCATACACATACCTAATCGACACATCAAAAAATTGAGATCGTGAAATTAAAGCTGAGCTATGCTTTAAAACTTTTTTTTTTTAATCTCTCCCCCCATTCTTAAAAGAGGGAATTTCGCAAAATCTTTTCATACTATGAGTTAGATACATATAATCGTCCCTTACATAAAAAATGTCCAACCTTAGATAATTTAGTGCAGCGTTACACATGAATACATGTTTTTGCCCCCCATTCTCCAAAGGGCGGTAGGGTGGAATTTCATAAAATCCCTTTGTAGTGTGTGTTCAGTTCGATTTCCTCGTGTGTTGAGTACCCTTCTTCCAAAACCTTTTCCCTTCCCTCCCCCCCCCCCCCCTTAAAAATCCAAAATTCCAAAATCGCAGAAAATAATTTTTTTTTTTACTCAAGTCTGGTCTTTTCATCTGCAATTTCTTCACCGTTAAGTAATTTGGAGCCGAGTTAAGCCTTCTGCCCCCCAAGGGGGACAGGGGGGGGGGTATTTTGCAAAATTTCGTCTTAGTTGGGGGGTCAGGCTCCGAAAACCAACCTGGTCACTAAAATTTGTGACCCTCTTTCCCACAGAATCGTCATGGCAGTGTTGAGTCAGTGAATCATTGAGTTTACTCTTTTATATGTACAGATTTGTTTATATATTTTATGGACTACTTGGCTTAACACTTTAACACTACTTGGCTTAACACTTTGGCTTAAAAACTAAAAAAAATTATTTTAAAGTTTTATTATAGAAGAAATATTTATATTATATAGAAGATTAATTAAAAATTTAAATTTTTTCCGGTATAAATAGTAGCTTATGTCTTATTCCAGACTATTATCTATCTCTGTACAAAATTTCATCCAGATCCGTTTAGCCGTTGTGGCGTGATTGAGTAACAAACATCCAGCATGCGTTAGATTGAGTTATTTTGCTGTCAAATTGACAAAATTTTAATTTTAAATTTCAAAACTCTGTCATTCTTGGCGCTTATTGTATTTGGTGATCAAAAACATAATATGAAAATATGCATGCCAGATGTATATTTTCGTAATATGCATTGTACGAAATATTGTTTCATATTATTCATTACTCTCTTAATATAAGTTGTTAAAATAACCATGATTTTTGAAAGGAATTAAATTATGTTCGCCAAATAATTTGTCGATATTTTTTTTTTCTGCTAAGGATGACCGATATCAAATATATTCCGCTGCAACATATTAGCATCTTATATCAGATACTTTATTTAGACATTTGAAAACAAATTTGACTTCAAATTATGATAGAATATTTATCATTTTCCTTTTAATTAGTATATTAGTTGGATATTTATTGTGTAAATATCATCTTTTGAAATGAAATGTTTGTGTTTTCAATCGAACAATGTGTAAAAGAAATTTTTAATTAAAAATGACGTCAATTTTTGTGAGATGCATAATTTTTTTTATAATTTTTTATCGTTCACGTTTAGATAAATGTATTTATTTTCCTGTTGAAAAAAATAAATAAATTCGTTTTTTTTTTTTTTTGGCAACAATTAAATTATGGATAAATTTAAATGGCTAATTTTTTGCTATTATTAGCTTACAAAATTGCTATTTTATGCATAAAAATCGCAAAAACAAATTTTTTTTCGGAATAAAAGGTAGCCAACTTTTTAAGTTAGGGTATAAGCTATCTCCATAACAAATTTTATCGAAATCCATCGAGCAGTTTTAGCGTGAAACTGACTCAAATAAACGGACATTCACATTTATAATATATATAAGATATATATATATATATTTATTTATTTTTTTTTTTTTTTTTGACAGTTTAAGCAATGGATTAAACTATTATATATCAAACCTATCAATGTTAGCTAAGCCTGAATATGCTGACTATAGAATCTCCTTTATTTTGAACCTTCAATGTTGGCAAGTATTATAATAGTAATACTTTTAACTGTTTTTTTTTCTTTCCCCTTAATTTTTCCTCTAATTTAGCTGAATGTTTTGACCACAATTCATTTTTTATTGTGGTGGTCAAGAAAACAAACATCAAATCACCAATTGGCAGTCCTTCTCATAGAATTATATCTATTCTGTTAAAATACCATTTAGATTTATTTTATTTAAATCATAGGTTTTTTTTCTTCCCCCCCCCCCCACCCCAAATGCATTGTTGAAATTATAATGCTTTTTGCTAAGTCATCTCTCTTCTCTTCTTTTATTCATTTTTTCCTCCAAACCAAGAATAAAAGTTCATTTTCTTCTTTTGGATAAATTGTTTTAGCAATGGTATCAGCTTAGAGCATTACTTTACAAAAACTTGGGCTTTTATTTTTAAGACGATAAATCGAATACTGATCAGTTATTCAAATTACCTTACCTGAAATTTCTGCTCCTGCTCTTTATCTTGTTCCCCCTCCTCAAATTAGTAATTACAAAATTTCCAATTTTAATAACTCTGCTATAAATTGTTACAATTTAATAAATAATTAACAATTAAAATATTCAGTAAACATCTGAATTATTCCAAAATCTTTGGATTTTTTTTTTTTAACTCGAATATTTCTGATGTTACTAGAAAATTCTCGATTAATAGGATGCTATAAAAGGAAACCTTTTCTAACAATTCAGTTAGCTTCGGACCAACCGGCTTACTGTAAAGAGCTCCTGACTGAATCTCTGATTATAGACTATTGCTGTGTGTTAATGTTATGGTACAGTTTATACTGTTATTTTGATGTTGTCAGCTGTTATTTAAGCTGTGTTTTCTGGTGAAACTGGAGTTGATATTTTGTGTATAGACCTGTAATCTTCTGGAAAATTCCATAAACAAACTTTTAAACCTCTGCAAGACAGGGGCGTAGGAAAGGGAGGGGCTCAGGAGGCTCAAGCCCTCCCTATTTCTTATCATGAAATTTTCTTTTAATGCCAAATGAAAGAATCACCAATTTAAAATTAAAATTAATGCATTATATTAGTGATATTTTATAATTAATACTAATAATTAATGAATATTAATGAACATAATTATTAATTGATTTTCTTAAGATTAATTTTGAGTCATTTTTAAAAGGAAATTTTTTGAGCCCTTCCCATGATTTTTGAATTGCTACACCCCTGCTGCAAGATAGTCTTTCATTCACAGACAATTCACAAAGCCCGAGTATGCAACAATAAACAGGGTTCAGCATTTTTTTTTTTTTTAATACCTTTTAAATAGTATAAAACTTTAAATTATTAAATATTTGTTAATTATTCTTATTTATTTATTTTTTCTCTTTAGGCCACAATCAGTGTACCTGCTCCTTGTCAGTATGCTCATAAGTTAGCATTTCTTGCTGGACAATCTCTTCATGAGACACCAAGAGAAGAGTTGTGTGATACATTGTTTTATCTATAAACTTTTGCAATTTTGTATGGAAAAAAGAAATTTTAAAGTTTTCAGAGATTTTTATGGAAGTGGTTTGCATCATAGCTTTTGGATAAATTCTACAGAAAGAGCTTTTCCAGTGCTATCTTTCTATATGAATATTTTATATATTTTTTTATCTAATTCGTTTTTTATAGGACATTAACATAATAAATTAATTAAGTTGTACCTTATACTTTGTCCGTTTTATATTCATATTATGCATTTCGGATGCAAACCACATCCTTCATCAGATGTTTCATGACTGTCATCGCTGTCTGTGTTTTTGTTGCTTTCTTCTTGGGTTCCTCTCTTCGTTTCACTTCGTTTTTCTTGGGTTTTAAAGATTAGATGGTTCCAGTTATTGGGGATAGTAGCATGTTCGCGTTCATTGATTGCTGTCGTGTTAGTAAGGATTTCGAGGGATTCTCTTTTTAGGGCGTAGCTGTGATTATTATAGTTAGCGATTTTTTTAGTTGTTATGGTGTTAATATCTATGGGGTTAGAGGAGTGGGTAGAAGCAAGAGCTGTTGAGTGGCGGTTATGTTTTAGGTCGGCTTTATGTTCTTTTTCTCGTTCGTAGATTTTTCGTTTTGTAACTCCGATATAACATGCTTGTGAATTATTAATGTGTTTAAAGTCTATTTTGTAAATTCCTGCGGTTGATCGGCTATCGATTATGTCTTTTTCGTTGCGTATGTGTTGGAAAATATTGCGGTTTGGTTTTATTGGGATATTGATATTATGTTTTTTAGCTTCGATATTATGTTTTTTAGCTGATATTATGTTTTTTAGCTACTACATCCATCCCATTCTGTAACGGCAATAGTATAAAAATCCAAAACGAAGCTAAAAAACATAATATCAATATCCCAATAAAACCAAACCGCAATATTTTCCAACACATACGCAACGAAAAAGACATAATCGATAGCCGATCAACCGCAGGAATTTACAAAATAGACTTTAAACACATTAATAATTCACAAGCATGTTATATCGGAGTTACAAAACGAAAAATCTACGAACGAGAAAAAGAACATAAAGCCGACCTAAAACATAACCGCCACTCAACAGCTCTTGCTTCTACCCACTCCTCTAACCCCATAGATATTAACACCATAACAACTAAAAAAATCGCTAACTATAATAATCACAGCTACGCCCTAAAAAGAGAATCCCTCGAAATCCTTACTAACACGACAGCAATCAATGAACGCGAACATGCTACTATCCCCAATAACTGGAACCATCTAATCTTTAAAACCCAAGAAAAACGAAGTGAAACGAAGAGAGGAACCCAAGATGAAAGCAACAAAAACACAGACAGCGATGACAGTCATGAAACATCTGATGAAGGATGTGGTTTGCATCCGAAATGCATAATGTGAATATAAAACGGACAAAGTATAAGGTACAACTTAATTAATTTATTATATTTTTTTATCTTTTTTTCTCTACCTCTGTCATTGGTTTGCTGCAACTATCTCATGATTTAAATGTCTTCATACATTTTTATTTTATGTTTATCGTTTTGAAACAGTTTTGGTTTTGTTGCAATCAAAATAAAAATTACATCATTTGGAAAATGTTTAATAGTTTTAATAACTTTTTGACAAGTGAGAAATTTATATTTCGTTTATGTTTTCATTGTAATTTTTTTTAAATATCACATAATTTTGTTTAATTTTTAAGGTAGAAATGTTTGTGTTCTTATATTGCATTTATTATTGTTTTAATTTTTAAAAAAATGTTTGTTTTGTGTATACCTCTTTAATGGATGTCTATTATCATGAATTTCTCCATTAAACTTTTTCATCAAAGTAAGATAAGGTGAATTCCAAAGTAACGGACATTACATACACACACAGAATAAATGCTAAAAAAGATTAAAGATGCACACTAATGCTTCAGAATAGATAGGAATTATTTTTCCTTGATAAAATCAGTACTAAACATAAACTTAACAGGTTTCAAAAAAAATTTCTAGCATATTAAAGCTGTGAAAAAAAATAATTTTTAACTGTAACGGGTGTTACATTAAATGGAACATCATTTGTACTAAAGAGTCATAAAATAAAAAAAATCTGTGAACCTATTCTACAAATTTGTTTTTAAAAAAAATTAAATAACATCACGACATGCATGTAATTTATCATACTCTTGCTATAAGAGTTCAGACATTTTTTGCTGTAATAAAAAATTTAAAAAGTTTTGTAACAGATGTTACTGGATGTAACAGATGTTACATTGTATGACAGGCATGTTTATACATATGCTAAATGATAAATTAATAGTTGAAATGTAATAACTTAACTTCTTATAACCAATAATAGAATTACAAAAGTTATATTTAAATCATTTTAAGTTCAATCAATTCATGCAATAATTGATAAACCTAGCATTATAAATGTTTAAAAAAAATTCAATTTTTAGCACAAATATAATTTAACCTTCGCTTTCCCAAGATGGGGTCATTTTGACCCCATTTTGAAGCTGAAATTTAGTTAAGCCCGCCTCATTCAAAAAGTACGCTAATTCACCAGAGATAACAATCGTAAGCAGTGGAATGTTGCAACTTCTAAACGATACAAAAAGGCGTGGTGCTAGTGACTTTTGCAAAACATGCCTAGCGGCGCCTGAAAGCAATTTTTTGCAGTAACGCTTTGATCTTGAGAAAGCGAGGGTTAAAGATATATATTTTAAAAAAATTACAATGTACATTTTCCCGTCACTTTCCCCACAAAATAAACTTAGTATAAGAGAAAAGCAATAATAGGTTCTAATTCTAGAGACTACAAGCTTTCTAATGATATACAATGACATTTATGGATATTTGTTTAAAATTGATTTCTTCCAAAACTGGTTTCATGTTAGCTTGAATTCACCATAATTTAAAAAAAAAAGAGTGCTTTTTCTCGAAATATCCCTTTATATACATATTTTATGAAGTTTAATACTAAAAAGACTAAAGTAATCAAAATGGCTGCTTGTGTCATTTGCTTTACATACAAAATGACATGCCTTGTCTTCCTAATGTTAATGAGCTAAAATGGGATTTTCTAAGAGACATTCTGAAACTGAACTTTAGAAACACTAATTGAATCAGACATTTTGAACAGGGTAAAAAATAAATTAATTAAATCTAAAAAATTGCAATAAAGATAAAAATGTAAGCGATCATATGCAGTGATTTTCCAAGACAGAATTCATATTCTTCGTGTAAAATCAGGAATATTCAGGGAATCAGGGATTTAATTTCAGGTCTCAGAAAAATTTTATGAAATTTTTCATTAAAATTTTGGAAATTTTGATTGTAAAATCTGCAAACATGAGTTTTTTTTTCTTTTGGCTCCTACATTTTTCATTTTCTTTTCTTTTCAATTAACAATGTATAGAAAAAATATGCAAAAATTATGTTACTATGAGGTATAGTAACATAACACCATACAATATTTACTTTGTTATAACAAAGATGGTACAAATAATTAACTCAACCTGTTTTGTTTGAATGTGAATGAAGGATAGAAAGTTAATATATTAATATGAGTTTTCCTTATACAGAATTGTTATATTATTCTATATTTTAATACAACGCTAAGAAGATTGCACTTCACTTATCAAAAACTGAACAAAGCAAAATATTAATTTTTAAAGATGCTGATTCTTTGTTTTGTCTACACATCAAAAAATCTTGTGTATTTTGCCTTCAATCCTATAAGTAGTGTAAAAAAAGTTGAAATACAGGGAACTCTCAGAAATCCAATCTTCAAAAGTGATGTAAACAATGAAATTTATTCTGCAGTTTTCAAGTAGAAAAAAAATCAAGATATCGCTGATATTGATACTGCTGACCTTCCTATAAATGACCATGCACATTCGAAATCAGACGTTTTGCCAAATTTCTCAAGAAGTACTTGACAAATTATGTTAAAACTTTAGGACTGTTAAAAAAAAAAAAAAAAGAAAAGAAAAGAAAGAAAGCATGTTATGCCTTATATATTTCAGCAAAAGTTTTGCTTGGAAATCAAACGAGGGACCAGTAAAAAGTTAAAGAATGAATAATGTTTGGGATCGCCCTGTAAAAAGTAATGCTTAAAATGCTTGTTGCATGTGATTATGAGGCTTCTTCTGTTTTTCTGTATTCATTTGTATAAGACTAGCACACATATTCTTGTGGAAATGTAAAAAATTCTTTAAAAATTAAAAAAGAAAGAAAAAATTAAATAAAAGGTTCTTTTTTTTTATTATTGTAACATGCAGGATCTTAAATCTAATGCACAGCTATTTCTAGGAAACTTCACATCAAGGCTGTAATCAAGGGAGGGTGTATCCCACCTGTGAGTTATACATAATTTTTAACACTCAATTTTATGTACTAAAGCTAGAACTCCCTCTGAGATTTTTTTTTTCTGTCTATGGCCTTGTTTCACGTATCATTGAAATCTGAGCATTTTTTACTAAATACAGTAGAAGATCTTTATAATCCAAACCTAAAAACACGGAGTTGTATATTATATAGAATTTTGCATTATATAGATCACCTTTCACACATCATCATTAAACTTACCTTGTAAACATGGCCAAATATGTCTGAAACATAAGAACAGAGTAGGGTAGTTTTAAGTTGCATTCTTTGCAAAATGAGTTGGATGGATCATAACTTTCGTTGTTAAATTAACTTCCATACATACCTGTACCAAATCATTCATCATATTTATTTTCATGAAAAAAATTGTAGCTATTTTTTCATTAAAAAGTTGCAAATTATGGAGATAAGAAGAACAAATGTATCACACTTAGTTCTCTACAGAGTAACAGTTTTTAAGTGTTTCTTAAGTGTAAAATTCATTGTTTATGTCTGAGAAGTTTTGCATTATGTAGAATTGCATTATAAAGATCTTCTACTGTATTTTTTTTTTAACAGTGCATGAACAAAGGATAACAAATTTTCTCGTTTACATTCAAAAAGCTGTGTAGGTTTCAGGCATTTGGGAATTTTAGATCAGCAGATTTCTGGAACTGTGCTGTATCATAAATATTGGAAGAATATAATTTCATGCATTTTAAATTAAAAAAAAAAAAAAAAAAAAAAAAAGTTTTAAAAGAATGAATTAATGTAGTTGTGGATTGTAAAATTATTACTATTATTTTTATTATTATTATTATTATTTCAATAGAATAAACATAACAAATGAACATTAAATAACACTATTTTTTGTTTTATAAATAATCTTTTCTTACACATTATGCTTATGAATTTGAAAATTGTTTTTTATATAGTTCAAAGTATTATAACTTTTTTTTTTTTTTTTGTGGATTTTGTGACTTTGTTAATTAGAGGTCCAACTATTGTTTTTCTTTGTTTTGTCAGTATAATTTACTATTTGTTTTTCTTCTCTTTTCTTAAAAAAAAAAAAAAAAAAAAAAAAAAAAAAGGTGTATTTCCTTCTAACTGAAGTTTTGAGATAGTATTCTTTGTAATTTTGTAACGAGGAATTGTTTTACTACATATATATCGTATTTTATGGATGTATTTCCCAGGTA
Organism: Salticus scenicus; assembly: GCA_963930645.1. NCBI lineage: Eukaryota > Metazoa > Arthropoda > Arachnida > Araneae > Salticidae > Salticus > Salticus scenicus. The sequence continues at coordinate 73,884,684 of OZ005653.1, read as the reverse complement.
CAGTCTGTAAAATAAATTTAATAAAAATTCCTACAAACAGTTGTGAGCTCTGATATAATATTTATTAATATTTATTATTACTAGGAATAAGAGGGAAGAATATACATGGAAATATATTTGTAGCTGCAGAAATAAGATACAAGATGCAGGATATTTCAAAAAAGAAATAAAAGAAAGGGAGAGAGAGGACTATTCAGATGTAAAAGCTTATATTTCTCTGTTCTTTGCAGTTAATGTCACCAAACTTAGCAGACTGTATCTGAATTTCATACCTCCAGATGAAAAGATTATATACATTTAAATAAATATATATATCTTATACTATTAAGTGAGCAATATTTGTATATATATTTCACTGTTCTCGAAAACGGTAGCTCAGACAGTCACGAGATTTAACACAAAGGTGCCCCCCGAAGGGTCATTGTGCACATTGAAGTCAGATTTTCGAATTTTTGATTAGTTTTTTCTTAATTAATTAAAATGTGAAAATAATAACCTTCTACCTAATTTCTGATAAATAAGCCATTTAAATTTTATCCATAATTTAATTGTTGCCAATTTTTTTTTTTTTTTTTTTTTCGACAGAATAATAATAATTTAAAAAAAACGTACATTTATTTAAAATGAGGAAAATAAATCAGAAAGATTAGAAAATAAATTAGAAATATCAGTCGTATCGTTACAAATAAAATACCAAATGAAAGGGAAAATTTTTGTGAATCCGATGCATTAAACAGCTTATCAATCGGACAATTAGATTTTTTAAAATTAACTAAAGTATGAATTTTAGGTGACAACAGCAGAGGATTGTATGGAAACCGTTAGGTGAAAAAAAAATAAAACATCTGCTTCACATTAAGTCACATGTTTTCGAAGTGGGATTAAAAATTGCAGTTTTCAAATTCTTTTAAATTTTCTCTCACGAACACAAAAATATAATATACAGCCTGTACCCCACAAAACCAACTTGCATTTCAAATTTCATCAATTTTTTTGGTTAATAAACAAAAAAGTTACATCTTTTTTTTTTTTTTTTAATTAAGTTTTATTCTAACTTTGAAAAGATTTATGTGATCATAGATATAATAATATATATAGATCTATCATCCCCATATTATCGTGCAAAGATTTTTGATGCCGAAAAAAAAGCTTTGGAATCAGCCATTAAGTGGTATTGAAAAAAAAAAAGGAAAAGAAGAAAAATGAATTTGAAACTATATCTGGAGTTTTTCATTCACCTTTAGTAAATAAATTATTCATGAATTTTATTTGCTAAAATATTTGTGTGTACTCCCGTGCGTATTCACTCGGGGAAAGAGTGCCATATTTTGGTAAAATCGCCGTCTTTTCTCGAGTGAAAAGGAATCCCTTTTTTCTCCCCAATGATCAATCTATATATTATTACTCTATATCTATGTATGTGATACGATACATTAAGAATTAGGGTTTTAAAAGTTTTTTTAAATAGATTATTTAAACTCTATGAACCATATTTTTATTTTATCAGTTTCATTAATAGATCCTGCTAGGGGATTTTTTAAATTTTGGTGTTGAAGTACACCGAACGTTTTTCGACAAGAAGTTTAATATAGCAACAGCCATTTTAATCTAAGTAGCTCATCAAATATATAAAAACATAAATGATTTATTTTTACACAAAATTTACAGAAAAAATGCAGTTTTAAACATAGGAAATTTATTTCAACAAGCACTATTTTAAACCTAAAAACCATTAAAAATATAAGCAGAATATGAAGGATTATTATGTATAAACTAAAAAGAGTCTGATAAAATTATTAGCAAAACAATCTTCCCCTTTTCATACAAAAAAAAAAAAAAAACATCGCTAATAGGGCGACAAAAATTCAAAAGCCGCCAATGGAGCGACATAATAAAGTTGTGTAGCACGATAATGTTTACCTATTTATTTTTTTATATAATAATCACTAGGCTAATTTATCATACAAACAAATGAGCCTTTGTGTGTTACTGCACTTGCACGCTGTCGAACAGAAATATTTGAATAATTCAAATTATTATTTAAATAAATAAATAAAAATAAAAATATGTTTAATGGGAAATAAATATAAAAATAAAAAGATCAATTGTCTAAAATACGGCAGAAATAGCGCTCATAGCATATTGTTACAAGGGATTAAGTCTTATTGTTACAATGGATCAAAAGTCTAAAATGGTGACAAAAATTCAAAAGTCGCCAAAGAGAACTATATTAAGGCTGTACTATCAGGTTTACAAACCATGAATTATATATAAACACAAAAAATTAATTGTCTCATGCGACAGACGTAGCCGGTCACAGCATATTGTAATATTTGGCGTGAAATTGCTGTCATTTTATAGTTGATTGGATAAACAAAATAAACATAGGAAATAACGTGAAAGCAAATATTATGTGCATCATGTATAGCGTTGTTCACATATAACTGGGATTCAAATATAAAAGGGAAACTCGAATTTTTTCAATACTATCTATTTCGAAACTGTTATATAATAAGCACCTAAATCGAAGCTCATTGGTAAATATTGTCGCAGGTAACAGGGACAAGCGCCCGAGTTGCAGTGGATGACCAAGTCGCTGCGGAAGGCAGTAGGGACCTGAAGCGAGCTTTTGAACAATTTCAGTAATTTATTGTATTCTATTTTTATAAAACTATATAGAAAAGAATTTTCTTTAAGTTTAGTGACCGGCAAAGCCTGCTAGTATTCAATTATCCAAAGATCAAAGAAAAAAAAAAATATATATATATATATATGTACTGACCATAAGCACTATGTGGTTTTCACTGAAATGTGCAAAAAAGCATGGGATCCTGTTTATGTGTAAGAAAAATGTATTGGTTAGATTTTTCACCATTTACAGTATCCTCCCATATTTTAAACATATCTACCTTCTCAAATGATGCCATTATAAATCTAAATGTGCAGTGTCTGATGGCCATTCTCATAAATAATGCAGATGACATTGAACATTTATAGTCTTAGTTGCATTATTGAATGTACTGTGCTATTGTAAAAAAATAAATTCACAATTAAAACACCATATAAAATGGATTAAAATTATGATCAATACTTTTTGAATGATATATTTTTAATTTTTTCTGTGACTTTTGGATCACCTGATATATATATTACTTAATTCTTGTATTTCACTACAGAAAGTTTTACAGTGTAAGCATTACTGATTCTGTTTATTCACTGGATCTCAATCTAAGAGATTTTTTTCTGATGGGGAAAGACAGTCTATGCAAATAAACAAAGCAATTCCCCTTCCCCATCCCGTTACTTTAAAATTAAATGTATTTTCAATTTTGATTATTGAAACAAACTAGAAAGTCAGTCTTAGCCCCCACAAATGACCATGATCCTCTACAAATATGATTGGTTATGGTTATGCCCTTTTTCTGTCAATGTGCCTGAATCAGTTACGACATACTCCTCAATCAAGCGAATAAATAACAAGAAACCATGCATGGAACACATGATATTGTAAAGCATTTATACAGTGCTCTTTGAACCATCACATAATCTATAATTAAGGAATAATAAATGCTTCTTTTTAGATAGTCTTTTTTTTTACACCCTGTATATAAATACAAGAGAATTTGATATAAAAATTTCTTATGTAATTTATTCGTCTGACCTAATAAGACATCTTGATTTACAGAGAGACTTCCTTTTTTCTGCCAGATCATAAAATATTTCAGATTTGTCATTTATCAAAAAAAAAAAAGGTTTGCATCAGTTTTCAATTGGTCACCAAAGAGCAATAAATAGCCAAGAATCGGGCATTTTTAGTAATATTTTTTTACGGACGATACATAGAGATTCCGGTGGAACTTTTTTAACACGCTTTTATTAGCTTCACCTGTATGTATGTATGTATGTTTGTAACTGCTCTAGGAACAAACAAAAAATCTATATTGTTAAAAAAGTCTTTCCCTGCGTGAACGTCGTGGCGTTGAGGTATAGCTTCGCGCTACTAACCTAAAGGTCTAGTGTTCGATCCCAGTCAGGGGAGATTTTTTTAAAATGGTTTTTGTTTAATTCTAAATTATTTTAATTAAAGTTTTAAATGTATGTAAATATTACGGTGTGTCACTCGCACGATTTTCTCTTACCCTGCATTTTAATACTAAGATAGATATTTTGTGCTTTTTAGTTCACATTTCTATAAAAGCGTGTTCTTTAATTTTTTAAAACTATAATATTTTCCTCTGTCATCTGTTTTCAGAAAACAATGAAAAGGAAATTCATGTGATTCTTTTTAAATGATAAGCAAAGTAATTGTATAACGTTTAAATTTTAATTAAAAGATTAAAAAATGTTCATTTATTTTCTGTAGCAATAAATGATTTACTATAATAATAAGATACATTATTGTTCTATTTTGTAGGAAATCAAATAAAAAACTCATGAACAAACTTAAATTGATACTTTAATTTTTTAATTAGTGATAATTCTTCATATTTTAAAAACAGTGCCAGAGGTTAATCCAGAATGAATTTAGTGCCGCATTGAGGCACTTTCACAAAGTCAATTTTTACCTATGAGGTACCTTCACAAATTCAACTTTCAGCAAAGAGGTACCTTCACAAAGTCAATTTTTAGCAATGAGGTACCTTCACAAATTCAACATTCAGCAAAGAAGCACCTTCACAAAGTGAATTCTCAGCAATATAGCGACGCACTAAAAATTTTAAAAGCTGCACTGCATCGAACACGCAAAAATACCCCCAATTATTTGGATATTTCCTGGAGACAGTGATAAATATCAAAGTAAACACCTTCTTATCTTACATATAAGAAACAACTGAACTGGCCCATATATATATATTTATGCTATAACTGTTTCATTTTATTTTTTTTTAATGTATTTTAAAATTTAAAAAATTGTTTGCATATTCCAGTTAATTGTTCTCAAGTATCATTAATTTTCACAAACTTATTTGATGTTTTCACAAATTATTTTATAAATTCACAAATGGGGTACCATTTTTAAAAAGCTGGATTAATCCCTGAGTGCAGTTGTACTATTCTTGATATTATAGGTTTGTGTACTTCAAGAAATTGGCAATATCCCATTTTAGGTATTCCTAACTAGGCCAATATTTGAAAGCTGCCCTTTTTCAGGAAGTGAGGAATAAAGGAATTTTTAGTGTGTTCCTATTATTTAGGCAATGATTTTTATACTTGGCAATATGAAATAGCCTAGCTTAAAAATAAATTTGTAATGGGTTCTTAACTGTGTCTAACCAATATATATTTTTTTTCCTTGAAGATGTGTGGCTTTATCACATTTTCATGGAATGCTATACAAACATATTAAATATACAACTTTGCTTTTGCTGTTTTTTATTTATTTTACATTTGAGGTTTTATTGTAAAAAACTGGTTATGCATTTACAATTCAAAATATTGTCCATCGCTAACTACTACTTTCTCCCATCCTTCAGGCATCATGTGAATTCCATTACTTACATGCACTTGTGCCTACTTTGTTCGCCTGATGAAGGGTCGTGTGCTCTTTCAACTCAAAACAATTGTTGCAAGTTTATTGCATTTTATGGTGTTTATTCAAAGTTTTGTGAGTAATAATTATTGCAGCACTCGTGCATATTTTGTTTGCCTGATGAAGGGTCGTGTGCTCTTTCAAACCCGAAACAATTGTTGTGAGTTTATTGCATTTTATGGTGTTTATTCAAAGTTTTGTAAGTAATAATTTAAAATGCCAGTTCTGTCAGGTGCTTTCTTATTAAGGTGCCTGCCTACCTTTAATCCTTTGACTGCCATGGCTATCATATGTGATAGCAAGGGATGTTTCCATTGGGGGCACTGGCTATCAGATATGATAGATTGATAGCCAGTTTTCCAACACTTCAGTCCTTGGCTATAAAAATCATATCAGTCACATGAAAATCGTTCTGGAGTTTGATTGTTGGAGGATGAGAATCTCCCCATGTATTGCAAAATAAATCAGATTGGAAAATATTTTTTTTATATATAGATTATGTTTAAAAAAATGCAAATTACACAGAAGAATTTTCTGGCACCGTGGTAAACATTTGCAATTTTGGCTTGGCAAAGTGTTAAAACGCAATTTTCGGTCAAAACTCCGATTTTCTAATTTTGGGTTAGTATTAAAGCCTGATATTTTAGCTTTCTTAATCAGTTTGAATTTTCTTTCTATCTTGCTTAGAACTTGAGTTACAGGCACTTTAATATTAGTCACTTGCCAATTTCTGAAACCGGAAGTGGCCGGAAATGACCAGTAAATGTTTGTTTACATAAATGTTTTACTCAATATAAGCATCAAAATTTGTAACTGAATATAAAATGAATTTAAAAAAGAAAATAAAAAGCTTTGAAATAAATCAGGAACTTATTAAAATTATTTTTTGTTTAATAGGTAAAATATTGTTTTTAAATTTGTTTTCTGCTTTTTTTCAAAATGAGATTTTTAGCATTTTGCTTTATCCCAAAACATCATAACTCCAAAAGTTATAATTTAAACGTTCTGAAACTTTGAACTGCCATGTATATTCATGATTTTTTCAGCATGTAAAAATGTTATCTTCTCTGAAATATTAAACGGTTATAGTTCTGAGGGTTGTTAAGGACCTTTCAATAATCCAAATTAAATTTCCAGAATAAAAATATCTTTATTTAAAATTGACTTATGATGTTTTGTAAAAGTGCTTTTTTTTTGCAAATTTTATGCATATTTTGAGCCTAAATATCAAAATATTTTAAAATTTGCATATTTTTTTCAGGTTATTCACTGTTTTTTGCTATATTCTACCATATAATGCACATAAATAGGCAATTTTTAAATTATTAAAAAAAATCACCTCCGACGGACTGTCGAAAAAATGTTTCATCTTTTGAGGTAATCCACATATTGATCCAATTTCGTATTTCTGCATAAGAACATAAGTGCTGGTCAGCCAGGCCATATGCCATTGATTGAAACAAATCATAGTCAGAGAGAGGAATATCTGGAGCTTTTGGTGGGTAGGGCATTCAGTAAACCCCAGCCACAGATTTCTTCATATTGAAGCAGAAAATTGAAACCTCCTGTAAATGATGGGAATTCGGCTCATAAACTGACATTTTCAGTCGAGAGTGAAATTAACTAATGTTTCAAAGGGATTATCATAATTAGAATTTGAAATTTTAAAATATTACAGCGCCATCTGGCGGTAGAAATTTCTGTAATCTACTTTACGATTCCAAATCAACAAAGCTTTCAAATGATGTATTACTTATGAAATTATTTTAATTAGTAGCTGAGATATAAAAGAAAACCGATTCAGGAAACCTCAAAACATGTAAATCAGGTGAAATCTCGAATCCCACTTTCGACAATATAAAAGTACTTTAAAATATCTTTTGAATGATGTATTAAAAATAATTTAATCATAATTAGAATTTGAAATACGCATATTAGAATAAAATTTATTTGCAATTAAAATGTAAATGTTTTGTTTATTCTCCAAAATTGATGAAATTTGAACTGCAACTTTCTCTTGTGATGTTAACGCTGTATAGTAAGTTTGGAAGAATTTAGAAATTTGTAATTTTTAATCCCACTTCAAAAACATGTGAACGTAATGAATAACAGATGTTTTTATTTCCACTGCAAACTGTGTAGACTGTAGACGATCGTTTGCGAAATTAAAATTCTTGTGATTTGTTGCCACCATTTTTTTATACTTTAGTTAATTTTAAAATGTCTAATTGCCCGATCGATAAGCTGTGTAAACCATCGGATTCAGAAAAATCAGCACTTTCATTTGATACCTTATTTGTAACGACACGACTGATATTTCTAATTTATTTTTCAATTTTTCCGTAAGAATGTCTCTTTTTAAGCAATTAGCCGTGAATTCTCAGTCATTGAGATCGCTTTTTGATTAGACATAGGTCGACATTTTAATTATTATCTCCACAAAATTCTGTTTTTAGGAGGACCTTGGAAAGGCTCCAGAGCATCCATATGTCAATTCTTGTGCTTCTGCGTTCAATAAAGGCTGAATGTTAGAAGAAAAGTCAGACAGACAGACAAACCTTTCCTTTTATTAATATAGATTAATGCATTAAAAAAAAAAAAAGAGAGAGAGAGAGAAGAAATGAAATATAATTTCTGGAAGTATAATTTCACAGATAATCCATTTTAATAGCCGCCAGTTTGACTGAAAGTCTGACTCCGCTGTTTAGAAAGTCAGACATCCTATCCTAAATAATAACTTATCATTCGGCTATGTTTTTGTCATTGATGATTTTAGTACAGCGATGTTTTTGCGGCGATACTATTCTGGGTATCAGCATATGATTTTCTCTGCTGTCTAGGGTCTGGAACCTAAACAAAACATCTGGAAATCATTAATGTCACATGATCTTGAACTGGAATTAAAAACTGCAAATTTTAAAATCCTTCAAATTTTCTTTTCGCACACAACATTTAATATGCAACCTATGCAGCACAAGAGCTACCTGCAGTTCAAATTTCATCAATTTTGGTTAATAAACAAATGGTCCAATCAATAGGTATGTAAAAATGGGCTTACCTAGCAAAAGGAGGGGTAGAAGATTTTTCTTTTTTAATTTGTACATATTAGTGTCAATATGAAAAAAACGAGTTATCCAACATGATCGATCCCAGGAGAATTTTTGTCGGCTAAAAAAAGCTCGAAAATTTACTACTTTTTTGGCTTTTTTTTAAATATCTCAGAAATGGCTAAATTTAGAGCTATTTTTCTATTATAAAGTTTAAAGAAGATTAAATTTCCTACAATTTTCTTCATTACAACTTTTTTGTAGTACTAATAGCAAGCGTGTTACAGCCTCTTGAAAGTTGGTATTTTTTCTCAAGCTAATAAAATACAACTCAAAGAAATGGGTTGGTGCATGAATGTTTATTAGAAAACGGAAAAAAAGGAAGGGACGTATTCAGCTGTCTGACCTAAGGAAATAACATCTGCTTCATAGGAAAGAAGGTATTAAAAAAAAAAAATCTGCCCCCCCCCCCCCCCCACAAAAAGCTCTCCCTTTCCTCCCGCCTTTCCTCATCCTGTAGTACGCTGCCTCGGTTGAACATCTATCTATATTATTCAGTTCAGTTCGAATGAACGTACTGTTTCAACCCCTGAACGTTTTCTGTTACAAGAACCAGAGTGTTTGTTTTATTTTCAAAATCAGTTTGAATAAAGGTGAAGTAAAGATTCTGAAAGAGAAAGGTATACAAAAAATCTGTAAAAGTGCAATGCAAAATGAAGAACAATAGTGTTTTCTGAAGAACCTAAAACAAGTAAGAATTCGCAATGCCTGTCACAAACGATACATGAATGAGCGAATGATTGCAGCATATGTACGGCGTCATACAACTGGTGGTGGAGCTGGTCCAAACTGTGTGACTCCATATCTTTCAACAAGAACTGAAGGTTTCAGTTTTAAAGATCAGTGTTTCTTGTGTGGAGAGAGGATACTTGAAGATTTCTTTAAAAACAGGAATGGCTTCCTGAGCATGAAAGAAATTTTATCCACCATGCTATGAAACTGGGTGTGAAAGAAACAATTGTAAATGGTGCCGAAAATCGTGGGGATGAGAGAAGATAAAAAGTACTTGAATGCATCGGAAATGTAAAAGGTTTAGTTGCTATAAATGCTGGGTATTACAGGCTTTGTCATCAAAAACTGCATTGGCCTAAAAGTGAGATGAAACGAGGATACTACCCTGCAAGTAACATTGATGAGGCAATGGAATCAATTTACTCCTAACAATACATATATATATATATATATTGTAAAAAAATACATCTGGAGTGTACATTTCCGTATTATGTTTTTGATCACCAAATCCAAAAATACCAAGGACGACAGCTATCAGAGCTATACCATTAACAGTTGTTAAGCTTTCTGTAAATAAAACTTCTAATTATAATAATTACTGTACATTATTTATAAGGAATAATGCGCTTTTTTTACGAAGTTGAGAAAACTGTTTATTTTCAAGAAGCTGTTACGCGTTTGCTATTAGTACTACAAAAAAGGTGTAATGAAGGAAATTGTAGGAAATTTAATCCACTTTAAACATTACAATAGAAAAATATCGCTAAATTCAGCCATTTCTGAGATATTTCGAAAAAAGCCAAAAAACTAGTAAATTTTCAAGGTTTTTCATCCGACAAAAATTCTCCCGGGGCCGACCATGTTGGATAACTCGTTTTTTGCATATGAGTACTAATATGTACAAATTAAAAAAACAAAATCTTCTACCCCATCTTTGGTAAGGAAGGTACAATGTATTTATTGACTGGCCTAAAAGGAGTTACATTTTAATTGCAAATTAAATTTTATTCTAATGCGTAATCTATCTCTCAAAAGACGATAGGAGTTTCCATAGCAACGAAATACATTTGAAGGTACTAAAAAAATACTTTTTCTTTTTACTTCCATTACCGGACTACCGTAGGTATCCATTAACCGACTACCGTAGGTAATGCAATACGCAAGCAAAGTGTGACGTCACTGACCATTTGTGGATGCAAGATGCAAGAAAAAGTTTTCCTATGTTAATTGCCCATTGGATTTTTTGTAAAAAATTATTAAAAATCGAGGAAAATTATTTCCCGATTTTAATCCCCGTATTTGGGTATAGATATGTATTAGTTATCGTATGCATGTATTAGATTGAGTTATTTTGCTGTCAAATTGACAAAATTTTAAATTTCAAAACTCTGTCATCCTTGGTGTTTTTTGTATTTGGCGATCAAAAACGTAATACGAAAATATACATGCTAGATGTATATTTTCGTAATATGTATTGAACGAAATATTGTTTCATATTATTCATTACTCTCTTAATATAAGTTGTTAAAATATCCATGATTGTTGAAAAAAATTAAGTATGTTCGCCAGATAATTTGCGATATTTTTTTCTTTCCGCCAAGGATGACAGATATGAAATCTATTCCGCTGCAACATATGAGTATCTTATACCAGACACTTTACTTAGACATTTGAAATCAAATTTGACTTCAAATTATGATAGAATATTTATAATTTTTCTTTTAATTACAGGCATGAGAATTTTCCGCGGATCCGCGATTTTCCACTTTTTTGTGATTTTCGTTGATTTCGCGGTTTTTTATTTTGTTAAAATCAAATTCCAATAATGATCAATGTTCAAACGCTCCACGAAAAACTTAAAACTCTCAATCTTTTTCCATCCAAAATATAAATGTCAATAATCATTTTAAACGTGCTTTATCATATTTTATAACATATAAAAGAGCAGAATTATTCAATATTTCTCACTCGTAATTTTTTTTTTGTCCTCCCCCCCCCCCTTTTTTACTTCCATTACCCTACTACCGTAGGTAATGGAAGTATTGTATTCGGTCTGAAAATTCGATATCGGGTTTTCACCTGATTTACACGTTTTAAGGTCCCCTGAGTCCAAAAAAGTGGTTTTTGGCAATTGGTCAGTGTGTATGTATGTGTGTGTGTATGTATGTGGAGAATCTTCTGGCTATTATAGCTCAGAAACTAATAAAGATAGAGCTACGAAACTTTAGAATTCAAATACGTCTGGCGTACAGATGAAATTTCCAAATTTTGGTGAAAATTGAAAAACCGGAAGTGGGACATCGGAAACCGGAAGTTGGATCGTAAGTCCGTATCTCAAAAACGGCTCTAACGATTTTCTTCAAACTTGCTATATAAACACTCTATTAGATGTCCTTTCGAATGATATAGTTGGTTAGTTCAAGAAAATTGATAGGCGTCCTGTATAAATAACTCAATTTCAGGCCTCCCAAGGGCGTTCCTTTAAAAACGGTTGTACGGATTTTTTTCAAACTCGCCATTTTACCTCAATTTTAAATATGCTTTTGTATGTAATTATTGTTTTCCTGTCAATAATTGAGTTTAACCGGAAATGGGACATCGGAAACCGGAAGTGGGACCGTAAGTCCGTATCTCAAAAACGGCTCTAACGATTTTCTTCAAATTTGCTATATAAACACTCTATCAGATATCCTTTCGAATGATATAGTTGGTTAGTTCATGAAAATTGATAGGCGTCCTGTATAAATAGCTCAATTTCAGGCCTCGCAAAGGCGTTCCTTTAAAAACGGTTGTACGGATTTTTTTCAAACTCGCCATTTTAACTCACTTTTAAATATGCTTTTGTATATAATTATTGTTTTCCGGTCAATAATTGATTTTTTGTGAAAGTTGGTATCTCAAAAACGGCTCTAACGATTTTCTTTTTTGGTCACTTTTATGTTTTCTGATCACATTATCTCTCAAAAATGCATATAATACATGTAATAGCGGATAATGGAAGTCGTGTGGTTGTTTCACACCAGATTTTTTTTCATCTCTAACCATCGCCGATCAAACATTCTGTGGGAAGCCTTTTATTTTTGAATATTTATCCATCCACCACAAAAATGTCAATATTAATTTTAACTTGCTTTATAATATTCTAGAACCCACAAAGAAGTAGAATTGTGTTTAATATTTCTCACTCATGAACTACTTTTTTAACCCCCCCCCCTCCCCCTTTTTCATTTTCCACCAACAGTCAATGTTATTAAAAGTTGATTGCTAGCTAAGGTTCTTTTTTTTTTTTTTTTTTTTAAACACATGTTTTATTGTGTCAATGTGTTATTCTTTTAGTTTAATTTGTCACTTTAAAAATATTTTGTATAGTTTTTTCCTGTGAGCATTATTTTTCATTTGAAATAAATTTTGTGAACACATTTGTATAGTTTTCCACGTGCGCGTTATTTTTCATTTGAAATTAATTTTATGAACACGCGTGTTTCCTCTTTTTTCAATTTTCTGCACTCTCATGCCTGTAATTAAATTTTACAGCAAAAACAACTTAATCTAACGCATGCAAACGATAACTAATACATATTTTTCCCAAATATGGAGATTAAAATCGGGAAATAATTTTCCTCGATTTTTAATAATTTTTTACAAAAAATCCAATAGGCGATTAACATAGGAAATATTTTTCTTGCATCCACAGATGGCCAGTGACGTCGTCACTTTGCTTGCATATTCGAGATTTCACTTGATTTACATGATTTAAGGTGTCCTGAAGAGGGGTGAAATCAGGTTAGACCGTTCAAAATTGGTATATATAGGTTTTGGGGATATTTTAGAGTACTTTTATATTATCGAAAGTGGGATTCGAGATTTCACCTGATTTACATGTTTTAGGGTTTCCTGATTAGGTTTTCTTTTGTATCTCAGCTACTAATTAAAATAGTTTCATAAGTAATACATCATTTGAAAGCATTGTTGATCTGGAATGGAACAGTAGATTACAGAAATTTCTACCGCCAGATGGCTCTGTAATATTTTAATATTTCAAATTCTAATTATGATTAAATTATTTTTAATACATCATTCGAAAGATATTTTAAAGTTCTTTTATATTATCGAAAGTGAAATTCGAGATTTCACCCGATTTACACGTTTTGAGGTAACCTGATTATGTTTTCTTTTGTATCTCAGCTACTAATTAAAATATTTTCATAAGTAATACATCATTTGAAAGCTTTGTTGATTTGGAATCGAACAGTAGATTACAGAAATTTCTACCGCCAGATGGCGCTGTAATATTTTTAAATTTCCAAATCCAATTATGATTAAATTATTTTTAATACATCATTCGAAAGATATTTTAAAGTTCTTTTATATTATCGAAAGTGAAATTCGAGATTTCACCTGATTTACACGTTTTGAGGTGTCTTGATTAGGTTTTCATTTGTATCTCAGCTACTAATTAAAATAATTTCATAAGTAATACATCATTTGAAAGCTTTGTTGATTTGGAATCGAACAGTAGATTACAGAAATTTCTATCGCCAGATGGCGCTGTAATAATTTAAAATTTCAAATTCTAATTATGATTAAATTATTTTTAATACGCCATTCGAAAGATCTTTTAAAGTTCTTTTACATTATCGAAAGTGGAATTCGAGATTTCACCTGATTTACACGTTTTAAGGTGTCCTGATTAGGTTTTCTTTTGCATCTCAGCTAATTGAGTTAGACCGTTCAAAATTGGTATATGTAGATTAATTAGGAGGGGCTGGAAGGGTGGGGAAGGAATAGATGCGCGCACGGGACTGCGCTGCCGAAGGCAGTGGGGACCCGGTCCGACTTTTTACCCGATGAAAAATGATTTTTTAAATTTTCTTTTCTTAAGAATAAAAGTTTGATTTCAGAAGGAATAAGTGCGCGCACCGCACGTATATCTTCACACGTGCACGTGCATGGGTTTCGGACCCGGTGTGATTTTTTACCCGATGCTAAATGATTTTTTTTTTAATTCCCTTTCTTAAGAATGAAAGTTTATGCGTAATAACATGGAATTTTGAAAAATCATAAGGATGGTGAAGGAATACACGCGCACAGCGCATGGGTCTACGCTGCCGAAGGCTGTGGGGACCCGGTGGGAGTTTTTCCCCGATCACAAATGATTTTTTTTATTATTATTATTTCTTTTCTTAATGGTAATGTTAATGAGGGATAATATGCAATTTTGAGAATTCATCCATTAAAGTGATTCATGACCTGCTAGCGGGCGAAGGCAGAGGGGACCCGGTGTGAGTTTTTACCCGATCAGAAGTGTTTTTTTTTTTTTTTTTTTTTTTTTAATTCCTTTTCTTAAGAATAAAAGTTTAAGAGTACTAATATGGAATTTTGAGAAATCATAAGGGCGGTGAAGGAATACACGCGCGCAGCGCTCATATATATGCATTCGTTTGTGCGCATCGCGCACGGGTCTATGCTGCCGAAGGCAATGGGGACCCGGTGCGACATTTTTCCCGATCAGAATTTTTTTCTCTCTTTTTTTATCACATGATAAAAATTAATGCAATTTTGAGAATTCATGAATTATTGTGATTCATTTCAAAATAGTGACCGGCGAAGCGGTTAGTATAAAATAAATGAGTGTAAAATAAATGACTGAAGAAATATTTTATCATTTTCCTTTTTCGTTGATAAACGAGAAAACTAGAAAAAGATTCGGGCCGATACGGCCCGGAAAAATTTTTATTCAGGCCCGGCCCGGCCCGAGCTTGCAAAATACTTTTAAGCCCGAGCCCGGCCCGGCCCAAAAGCAAACTGGAATATTTGGCCCGATGGCTGGGCTGGGCTCGGGCCGTAAGCCCGGTCCGTGCGCCGTGCAGTCCTCTACTTTAGACAGCCCCTGCCTGCCTGGACTCGGCCAAGCTTAACAGGTTGGATGCGGAACAATACTTCCTCATACTTTGTATAAGGAAGTAAAAAGAGAGAGATGTGCCTAAAAAGGTGGAAAAAATATCTTTGCTCTGATAATCACTTAACAAGTAATTTTCGAGAGTGCATTTGTAAGTATACAAACCTCATGCTTACTAAGCTGCACATCAGTCAGATTCACTCTCTCTTTTTTTCTTTCCGTGTAATCCTATGGGATTTTTGCTGTCTCGTGTTATACCTTATTCAAATACAAAGTTTTTTAAATTATGTTTTTTAATTCCACTCATAGAATATATACCTCACACAATGTTTTCGTAAAAATATGTGTATTCCGATGGGTATTATAAGGAAGTCATGTGTTGTCTAAATCAGATTTTTAAAATATTGCTCATTAAGATAAAAGGTGACATGTTCAAAAAATGGAATTTAAAAAACATAATTTGAAAAATATTTTACTTTAAATTGAGATAACCATAAATTTGAAACAATAAAAATCCCATAGGAATACATGAAGAGCAAACATTCAAACCATGTTTCTCCTTCGGATACAATTTCTCAGAAAACACAAAAAACTAATAAATTAAAAAATATTTTATCTTAAACCCTAATTATCGTTTGTTTAGATGTATTACTAGTTACTAGGAAGATATGTAGACATACTATTATATTATAATAAAAAATATAAAAAATAAAAAACTTTTTTTAGAAAACACGGTTTGAATGTTTGCTTCTCACATAGGGAGGAAGGAAGAATAAATTTGAGGGATGTGTGGCATTAGAACATCTTTCGGCTAGTGAGCTCTTGCTCTTGTAGTCCAGGCAACGAAGGCCAAAATTTGACGAATAGAGGAAAAAAATCGTGTAGTTTTGAAATTTTACATACTCATAGCCGAGAGGGTCCTGAACAACATACTAAAAGTCCCCGCCCGTGGGGGGTGAGCGGGGGGCAGGGGGGGCATTTAAGGGGGGCAATTTTCAGTTTTTATTAAATATCTTACAAACTATCGCATTTAGAAAAAAAATGTCAATTACAAAATTAATCTACGTAAAATTTCCTACAAAACTGTATATTACATTTTGTTTGTGCGATCATTAGTTTAGAAGATATAGGGAGATGAAATAACACATTTTCTTGAAAAATTCTTTTTTGCAATAGTAAAATCAACTAAAGTGTGCAATTAAAAGGGTTCTTTTCAAATATTTTCTAATGTAAAAAACAAATATATACATAGGGAATATGCAAGGATAATACAGCATGTTTTGTAAGTTTTAAATAATTTTAAGGCTAGTAGGCGCAAGTGGCGGTTTGAGTAAAAATCTGGATAAGTCCAGTCAAAATAGGAAAAATAGAAAAAAAAAAAAAAAATCGTGTAGTTTTGAAGTTTTGCACACTCATAGCCGAGAGGGTCCTGAACAACATACTAAAAGTCCCTGCCCGTGGGGGTGAGCGGGGGGGGGGGGGCAGGGGGGCATTTAAGGGGGGCAATTTTCAGTTTTTATTACATATCTTAAAAACTATCGCATTTAGAGAAAAAATGTCAATTACAAAATTAATCTACGCAAAATTTCCTACAAAAATGTATATTACATTTTGTTTGTACGATCATTAGTTTAGAAGATATAGGGAGATGAAATAACACATTTTCTTGAAAAATTCTTTTTTTGCAATAGTAAAATCAACTAAAGTGTGCAATTAAAAGGGTTCTTGTCAAATATTTTCTAATGTAAAAAAGAAATATATACATAGGGAATATGCAAGGATAATACAGCATGTTTTGTAAGTTTTAAATAATTTTAAGGCTAGTAGGCGCAAGTGGCGGTTTGAGTAAAAATCTAGATAACGAAGACCCAAAACCGATCAACATTAAAAAAAAAATCGTGTAGCTTAGAAATTGAGCACAGTTATAAAGTTAAGTGCCCTGAATAACATACTAAAAGTCCCTAACCATGGGGGGGGGGGGGGGGGCATTTAAAGGGGGCACATTTCAGTTTTTATTAAGTATCTTGAAAACTATCGCATTTAGAGAAAAAAAAGTCTCAAAGATATAAGTTTTTTTTTAATGTTGATCAGTTTTGGGTCTTCGTTATCTGGATTTTTACCAAAACACCACTTGCGCCTACTAACCTTAAAATTATTTAAAACGTACAAAACATGCTGTATTATCCTTACATATTCCCTATGCATATATTTGTTTTGTACATTAGAAAATATTTTATCAGAACCCTTTTAATTCTACAATTTAGTTGATTTTACTATTGCAAAAAAAAAAAAAAAAAAAAAAAAAAATTCAAGAAAATGTGTTATTTCGTTCCCCTATATCTTCTAAACTATTGATCATACAAACAAAATAGAATATACAATTTTTTTAGGAAATTTCACGTAGATTAATTTTGCAATTGAGATTTTTTTTCTCTAAATGTACTTAATAAAAACTGAAATGTGCCCCCTTTAAATGCCCCCCCCCCATGGTTAGGGACTCTTAGTATGTTATTCAGAGCACTTAACTTTATAACTGTGCTCAATTTCTAAGCTACACGATTTTTTTTTTTTTTTTTTTTTTTTTGATGTTGATCGGTTTTGGGTCTTCGTTATCTAGATTTTTACTCAAATCGCCACTTGCGCCTGCTAGCCTTAAAATTATTTAAAACTTACAAAACATGCTGTATTATCCTTGCATATTCCCTATGTATCTATTTGTTTTTTACATTAGAAAATATTTGACAAGAACTCTTTTAATTGCACACTTTAGTTGATTTTACTATTGCAAAAAAGAATTTTTCAAGAAAATGTGTTATTTCATCTCCCTATATCTTCTAAACTAATGATCGTAAAAATAAAATGTAATATACATTTTTGTAGGAAATTTTGCGTAGATTAATTTTGTAACTGACATTTTTTCTCTAAATGGGATAGTTTTTAAGATATGTAATAAAAATTGAAAATTGCCCCCCCCCCTTAAATGCCCCCCTGCCCCCCGCTCACCCCCCACGGGCGGGGACTTTTAGTATGTTGTTCAGGACCCTCTCGGCTATGAGTGTGCAAAACTTCAAAACTACACGATTTTTTTTTTCTATTTTTCTTATTTTGTCTGGACTTATCCAGATTTTTACTCAAACCGCCACTTGCGCCTACTAGCCTTAAAATTATTTAAAACTTACAAAACATGCTGTATTATCCTTGCATATTCCCTGTGTATATATTTGTTTTTTACATTAGAAAATATTTGACAAGAACCCTTTTAATTGCACACTTTAGTTGATTTTACTATTGCAAAAAAGAATTTTTCAAGAAAATGTGTTATTTCATCTCCCTATATCTTCTAAACTAATGATCGTACAAACAAAATGTAGTATACATTTTTGTAGGAAAATTTACGTAGATTAATTTTGTAATTGACATTTTTTCTCTAAATGCGATAGTTTTTAAGATATTTAATAAAAACTGAAAATTGCCCCCCTTAATTGCCCCCCCTGCCCCCCGCTCACCTCCCACGGGCGGGGACTTTTAGTATGTTGTTCAGGACCCCCTCGGCTATGAGTATGCAAAATTTCAAAACTACACGATTTTTTTCTTCTATTTTTCCTATTTTGACTGGACTATTGTGTAAACCACCGTTCGCGGCTCCCCTGCTCATTTCCCTCTTCTTAATTTTTACTTTCTTCTATATTCAATAGAAGAAAGTATTGGATTCGTAAAAATTTTCGACCTCGGATTTTTGATGGATTTACACGTTTTGAGAGCTGTAGAACACGATTTGACCATTTTTAGAAAATGTCTGTCTGTGTGTGTGTGTGTGTGACAAAATTTTGTGGCAACCGTATCTCAGGAACTACTGCACAGAATTTCATACAAATTGGTATGTAATTGCAACTTGACATAAATTAGTGCCTATCAACTTTTGATAAAAATTGTCTTACAGGTTGCGTTGCCATCTCGCTTTTTCTAAATTTTTAACATGGTGATATAGGACAAAATTTTGTATAAATGTGCATAAAGAGAATTATTTTAGAGTAATCATTATGAAATTTACAAGAATTATTTATAATAGAGATAGTCAACTGGAAAAATTTTTTTGTATGTGTAGGAGCCTCGTCAACTCCCCTGGGGGAGAAGTCCCCCCTCGAGGGGAGTAAATTTTCAAGATGGGTATCTTTCGAAAGGTCTCGTCAATACCTTTAAAACGAATGGTTGAACTATAAATCTGTGATAGTTTAAAACAAAGTTATCGATTTTTTTTTAACAAAACAACAACAACAAAAAAAAAAACTTGGAGAAAAAAAAATCTTTTTTAACGAAATTTAACCAAACTTGGTATTTGGCCCCTGACATAAACTGGTGCTGATTAGATTTGGGGATCAATCGCTCAACAGGAGGCGCTGTGATCGTATTTTTTCTAAATTTTTAACATGGCAGTATAGGACAAAATTTCGTATAAATGTACATAATGAGAGTTATTCTTAACCTGTGATTGTAAAATTAATATGAATTATTGATAATAGTAGTAGTTAATTAGGAAAAAAATTCTGTGCATGTGGGGGCATCGCTTCCCCCCCTGGGGGGGAAGTACCCCCCCCCCCCCCCCCGGGGGGGTAATTTCCAAGATGGGTATTTTTCGAAAGGTCTCGTCAATACCTTTAAAACGAATGGTTGAACTTAAATATGTGATAATTTAAAACAAAGTTATCGATTTTTTTTACTTTTAACGAAAAAAAACTTGGAAAAAAAGTCTTTTTGTTTAAATATTGTTACTGAGTGAATTTGCATAGGAAAATGTAGAAGAAAGTCTTGTGGTGGTCACAACATACTAGTTTTTAACTTGTAATTGTAAAATTAATATGAATTATTGATAATAGTAGTAGTTTTTTTTTTTTTTTTTTTTTTTTTTTTTTTTGAGAATAAAATGGGCTTTTTTTGTATTTTTAGTGTTATACTACTTCTCTAATACGGAAATCGTCTATATTATCATGGAGGATAATTTTTTTAAAATAATAATTTTAATAAATTATTTTTACTAAGTGAATTTGTATTGGAAAATATAGAAGAAAGTCATGTGGTGGCCACAACATACTAGTTTTTCTATTTTCTCAGCTAGGTCTGCAACTATTTCAAAAATTTCAACACCCTGGCGCGTGCTCTGTGAGCTCCTGTAGAGCATTCTTGGAAGTGCGGTTGTGCCAGTCGAGTACCGTGTCCAAGAAAAAAAAAAAAAAAAAAAACTCTGAAAAGCGAAATTGCAATATCAAAGTCCTGTCTATATGATGGAAGTCTACAGTTAGAAGTCTTATCCCAGCTCTTCTGGACACAGCTCATTTCTATGGGATGCTCTAGCAGCTCGTAGAGTAGTTGGTCGCCATGCAGTGATCTGACGTTTTTCGCCCCTTTCGACAGTATTGAACCCGTTAAACTTCGCCCTTCGCCTAGTCCAGGTAGGTAGCCAAGTCCAGAGGTTGCCAAGCTTTAGTTTAGAACATTATCCGGAATGTTTTCACCAAACTGAAAATTATGACGAATAGTATCAAGTGATTCCAACATTTCTGATTTTTAGATGGTTTTGTAGAATATTTCATCACACCTACACCATTACAGTCCACTTCACTTTCTTTTGTATTACTTTAATGCGACGTTGCTGAAATGAATTTACGTGTTTTGATTAGGAGTAAAATTCCTGATTTATCTTGAAACACAAAAAGAAAAAATTCGACGTACAGATTTTCTTTTCTTTTCTTTTAGAACTGAATAAATACTGTAAATCTCAGGTGAATATGAGTATATGAAGAATGGACAGATTAGAACACTAATTAAATTATCGAATTTTGTCAATGTAGTGCTCCTTTCTTTTTGATTAGATTATTAGATAGAACTTTAATCAACAAAGAATAATATTTATGGCTTTGAAAAGTGTGTAAAACTGGTAAGCTTTTCAATTTACCAAATAATTCATTCCAAATTCTCTAAAAAGTATTTAATGGTCAAAAGACGTGTGCCAGTATTGTGAAATGGTTATATGAAATGAATGTTTAAGTATTGAAAGGGTATAACTATTTTAATCAAATTCGTAATCACTAAGCGGGAAAATCATAAATACACAGCTGTATGTGAATAATTTGGACACTTTCAAGAATGTTTAAAGGGGAAAAAAAAATCTTTTAAAGATATTTAAGCAATCATACTTGTAAGAAGTAATAACTAATTCCAGCAGAAAAAGAAGACAGTTGTAACGAATTTCCAAATGAAACCTACAAAGAAGTAATTTTATTCCAGTTTTCTCTTTTTCTTTGGGCGTAATTTTTTATTGTGATCAGACTCTGTAATTTAGACTGAAAGCAGAGAAAAATATAACCGATTCCAGTTTGAACCGTGAGAAGGTAAACCTCTATAATACAAATAACACCGTACCGCGACCGTCATTTTGTATGCCTCCCCCCCCCCCCCCCCACATCATTAAAAACAGATTCATAAACGCCCCTTCTTTCTTTACGCTTTTTTTCCCCTAGTATTTCTTGCTGATACTTCACTTGAAGGTCACACACACACACACACACAAAAAAAAAAAAAAAAAAAAGAGTAAAAGAAAGAAAGAAGGGAAGGTTTGCTTTTGTTTTCATTTAAGGGCTGTTTCACGATGAGGGGCCATTCAACAAAATGTCAGTTAATTCCATTCCATCTTTCTGTAGTATGATTGCTATATCGATAATCACATGACTGCGATTTCTCGACGAAAATATAACTTTAAAAACACACATTGAAACAATTCTCAAACTCAAATTCAGGTTCTAAAAGTTCAAAAGAAAATTCGATTATTGCGAAGTCGAAAATTCAGAAAAGAGTAATAAATTGACCATTTTAATGAATTCGTAATCAAATAAAATGGCCAACTATCCATTAAAATTTCGAATTTACACCTCATCCTAAATAACATCCCCCATGTCCCAAGATGAGATTAAACCTCTAATGAGATTATATCACAATTATACCTCTGGGGGATACCAAAGTGGGAGAATCTTCCCTCCGATTAAAATTAGGTGTGCAGAGGATCAAAATTGTGATGGAATGTCACTGCATACCTCTAGGAATGAATCTTAGACTATCGCAATAGCTCACTGCGTAGCTACAGCGTGACGTTAAAACCCACTCGCCCACTTCCTCTTCTCCTCATCCTAAACTAAAAGAAATTAGAAAAATAAACTAGTTGGCATAGGTGGATTCTGCTCAGTTCCCCATCATATTTATGTTCTCATAAATTTCTAGTGTGAGACATATTATAATCATGTTAAAAGAAATGAATATGACCAAAGCTTGATACAGTGACAGAATGAAATCTCCGCCTAATAGGCTATCCACCGTTCACTTCGATATATTTATCTCATTCTAATTTATTAATTTATTTTATCAGGGTTGATTCCGTTGTTTAGTTTTCAGGCTACTGTTTCCAATGCAATAATCCTCAAAATTCATATTTATATGAAAATTTTACAATTTCGCTATGTTGATAAAATCGTAAATTACGAATAATTTACGAAAATATCCTATTAGAATATTTGTATTCAATCATGTTCAAACAAATATCATAAATGTAATTTTGAAGTTGTCTAATGTATTTATGATCCTCAAAATGGAAGTTCATGCTCAATTTTGCCATATTCTGACATGTTAAGTAAAGCGTAAATTCCAAATAACTTACGAATTTTTTAAATTGAAAAAATCATAGTCTATGATATTCATGCCAGTATCCTAAATAATATTTCGAAAGTGATTTGACATCTTTACGATGAAAATATCCCTCAAGATTGACGTTTATGTGAGATTTTGCTCTATTCTGCCATGTTAAGAAATTCGTAAATTTCCAATAACTTACGAAATTTTAATATTCGAAAATTCATAGTCATTAATATTCATGCCAGTGCCCTAAATAATATTTCAAAAGTAGTCTGACATCTTTACGATGAAAATCTCTCTCAAAATTGATGTTTATGTGAAATTTTGCCCTATACTGCCATGTTAAGAAATTCATAAATTTCCAATAACTTGCGAAATTTTCAAAGCAGCATATTTATAGTTACTGTTGTTCATTCCGGCATCAAAACCGATATTTTAAAACTGGTTTGACATTTTCACAGTAAAAAGTTTCCATTTGAGGCCCTACGTCAGTCAAAATATTTTTTCATTCTAGAGGGCGCTTTTTGAAGTCTATAGATTTCGCAAGACGGGGGGAGGAAATCTGCTCACAGTTGACTTTCCGAGAATCACGAGAATGGAAAATTTTGCACTTCAGTAATTGATAGCTTCCAACTCCCCTTGCTGTTAATTGATATTTTTCTTGCCAGAGGCATCAGGGGTGAGATAAGCTTAATCTGTAAATGCTAAAAAAGAATGCGAAAAGGGAATACCTGTTTTTGAATTATTGGAGAAGGCAAATAAAATTTACATACGTAAATAATATTCAGAAATTTCAGCTTCAATTGGATAAAATTAAAAAATACTTGCATTAAACGAGGAAGGAAAAAAATATTATTTAAATGTAATAATTATACTGAAATTGATAAAATTTTTTACTCCGATAAATATTCTAATTTAAATTAATTACAACAATATTTACGCATATGAAGTGTATTTTTTTTATCAGGTTCAGAAACTACTCTGAGTAATGATGTTGTCATATACATATTCCTGTACAATATAGTGTATAGTTCTATGATTTTGAAAACTATCTGCACATATATTCAGAAAAGCGACTTCAACCAAAGATTCTGTTCGGCCTATGTTACACAGCAAATCAGACGCTTCTTTTAAGTGTAATTATTTAAAATTAATTTTGTTAAAAATTATTCGGTACTATGTTTTTATTTCCGCTAAATAAAAAATCAAAGAATTTACTGCTTGAAACTGATCATGTTACTTATTTGTTTATATATACAGTAGACCTTGGATAATTCGAAGTTGAAGGGACCAGAAAAAAATTCGAAATATCCAAAAATTCGAATTACATATACTATTTTGTCAAAAAGAAGAGATAAATAAAAAAAAAATAAAACTCTACGATCAATGATTTAACACATAAACTTTATATCTAAGAATACTGCTACATTCAACCCCCCCCCCTCCCCATTAAATCAATATTCTTTTACGAGCTTAAGTATTCAATACTTTTTAAAAAATTGTCAGATATTTTTAATTGCTTCTTTAAGTACAATGTTTGTGTCATAGCATATGACTTCAACCTATCAATTGATACAAAAATAGAATCTTCTACATTAGACATGACTTTCAATTAAAAAATCCCTGAAAGTTGTATATGGACCATATCTTCTGATGCACTAGGTAGAAAATACTCTTGTATTTCCTTATCCTTCTTTTGAAAGACTGTTTAAAAAAAAATGCAACTTTAGCTGAGAAAAATCTTGGGAACAAATTTTACTGTAATATTTCATGGTAGTCGTGCGAAAAATTCGAATTATCCAAAATAGAATTCGAATTATCCATGATTTTTTAACATTATTTTAATACAAAATTCAAGGGACCGAGTAAAAAATTCAAATTATCCAGAATTTCGAATTAATTAAACAAGTTCGAATTATTCAAGTTTCACTGTATATATATATATATATATATATACATATAAAACTGGTATTCATTATTAAAAATTGCAAAGACTAACTTTTTTTTTTTTTTTTTTTTTTTTTTTTTTACGTGTGTGTAAAGAAATTTTAAAAATGCTATATTTTATTTTTATTAATCTATAAAACAATTTGGTTACTACAATAATTTCCGTACGATCTAATATTGTTTTACTGAATTAAAATTTGATACTATTCAAATACCATTCCTATGATTGATCCTAAAATCTATATATATAAAAGAGCAGAGTCAGTCTGTCTGTCTGTGTGTCTGTCTGTCCGCTATACAATCCTAGTCCGTTTCACCGATCGGGACCAAATTCGGCACGGTTAAAGTTTACGACCAAAGAAACTCAACGCCGCAAGCGATTTTACAAAATTCGCCCCCCCAAGGGGGGGAGGGGGGCGCAAAACGTGATTTCACAAAATCCTTCATATCTCAAACAAAAAAAAAACAGATATCCGTAAAATTTTTGCTTTAAAATATAGCTAATACAAATGTCTAAAAATCGATTTCTGGAATTTTTGAAATTCGGTCCCCAAGGGGGGGGGCGAAACGTGATTTCACATAATCCTATATATCTCAAACAACAACAACAACAACAAAAAAAAAAAACCAGATATACGTGAAATTTTTGCTCTAAAATATAGCTAATGCAAATATCTAAAAACCAATTTCTGGAATTTTCGAAATTCAGCCCCCAGGTGGGGCAGCAGGGGGGGGGGGGCTAGGGGCAAAAACAAATAGAAATACAGTTAGGCAGTTCAAAATTGGTACAGATAGGTTTTTGACGGCCTGCAAGTCGAATGGGGATATTTTCGAAAGTGTAAAGTTATTAGGAGGGGCAAGGGGGGGGGCAAAAATAAAATAATAAAAATATAAATGTTTATAGAGCAAATTTGAAGAAAATCGTTAGAGCTGTTTTTTAGATAAGGACTTACGGTCCCACTTCCAGTTTCCGGTGTCCCACTTTCTGTTTTTTAATTTTTACCAAAATATGGATACCTTTAACAAGAAAATCTATTTTTCATTTTATTTGAGTTAAGTACATAGTCAGACTCAGAAAAAAATTCTCTATCGATTGGTATAAAGGATTTAGGTCTATGTCATTTAGTCTTTGAGAAAATCCATTGGTAAAAAAAGGTTCAAGTCAGAAATTTAGCATTCATGTATGGTATAAAATATTTAATTCAATTTTTCCCGTTATTAAATGAAGGTTGACAATCACTGAATGGTATAAAGGGTATAAGTCAACGAAATCCCTTTTTCGTAATCGGTTCTTCTGATTTCTTTTTAGTTAGTTTAACTTTATTTTTCGTCTCCTGAAAAATCAAGAATATGTACTTAAATCCTTTATACATATCAGTACAGATATAATACTTCCATTATCTACGGTAGTGGGGTGATGGAAGTAAAAAAAAGTTTCAAGACTCTCATAATAATTTTTATCGTGAATTTTAGACTGTATAAAACATACCAATGAAAATTTAATGTACACTATTGATTAATTAAAAAAGTAAATTAATATACACAGTGAAGCATCGATAATCCAGCATCGACGGGAAACAGGCATTACCGGTTTATAGATATATTTTTTAATGGTTTTGGGATAAAGTAATAACAAAAAAGAATTTCATTTAAATTTAATTAAAGCAATTATTGATACATCATGTAAAAAGACATTTTGCTGAAGCTGTATAGAATATAGCTGTATAGAATATAATATGTTCTATAGAAACTGAGATTGTCATTTCTCGTAGGTCATTCCATGACGAATCAACCAGTCACCTAACCGGAACATTTCAGATTACAATGAAACTTTCAGGAATCATTTTTCTTGATGATATAAGTGAGAATATACTTTTGGAAATTTTTCATTTAACTGAATATTAATTTTATAAATTTCTTAAATTTTGTAAAATCAACATTTTAGCTCACATAAACACTTTCAAATTTCTCAAAGTCTATAAAAGATACAGAAGTTTTTGACTCCTCATTTTAAAAAGAAGTTTATATGGTTTAATTTGATATACAGCTTGGTTATATAACGCAAAACTGTTTTTTTTTTTTTTTTTTTTTTTTTTTTTTTATGAAATATTTAAATTTTAAATAATTTTTAAATATGTTTTTCTTTCTTTCTATTTTCTTGAAAAAAAATAAATAAATAAATAAAAATAAAATAAAATAAAATAAAAAATAAAAACAAATAAATAAAATAATAACAATAATCTTTTGTTATTAGTATTTACAGAATTTATCGGGGAAAATAAAGGGCGGTATATAATAGAAAAGATAAAGCTGATTAAAATTTAAGCTTAATTAACATTTATTTGTATTTTATTTATGTAATTCCTTTTACAAGAAAATCTATTTTTTATTTTTTATTTTTTTATTATGTTAGCCGGAATCACATGATAATATAGTGTAAAAAATAAGGGCTATAAAATACATGGTTGAAAAACTAAAATATTTAATAGATGCTGAGATACAGTAATCTTCAAAATCGTAGCTTTTAAATAATAGCAGATCCACCTGTCCAGGAAAGGACTTATCTGAAGGCAGTGGGAACCTGGACCAGACACAATGCGAGCAGAAAAGAGATGCCGTAGATAGCGGGTACCTGAAGCGAGGTTTAGAGCGATTCCAATTTAGGTAATTTTCTTTTAGTTTTTTATTTATAGCGTGATATAAAATATAAATAAGTGATTCAATTCTCTTCAAAAATTTATTTGAATTTAGCTACTAGGGAAGCAGGCTTAGCCTGCTACTAAATGAAAAATTTAAATAAATAAAAATAGATAGATTTTCAGTTACAAAATTTTTTGAAAAAAAATTTAAATAGTGTGAGCATGAGTCACAGGCCTGCAAGAAGATAAACTAGACATAATGAATAAATTAGTATGTTGTGGCCATCACAAAACTTTCTTATATGCCAAAGTGCACTTTTTTATTTTCTATTTCTATTTTTATTTTTATTTTTTTCAAGTTGTAAAATGATATATTAAAATTTAAAAAAGTCAATTTTTGGAAAACGTATATTAACTTAACGTTTGTGGGTTCTCTAAATGCAAAAACAGAACTATTAAAAAAAAAAAAAAAGAAAGAAAGAAAAGAGTCAATCTAAAATGAATGGTAATGGATGGTAATAAATGAATTTTATTTGTGCCCCTGTAAAAATCTATAAATGCTAGACTCCCTAAAAATCTATACATTTTATGGGACAGTGACTTATAACAATTATATAAATTTTCTGCTCATTCGAATAAGGAATTTAGACGCTTTTGCACTTTTAAAAATTTAGGCCCATAGAGCATAATGTTAAAGAGAATTTTTCTTTGTGTTCCTGTGAAAAAACCATAAACGATACATTCACCAAAATATATATAGTTTGTGCCACGGGGATCCATAACATGTGTATAAATTTTTAGCTCATTCCAATAAGGCATTTAGATGCTTTTGCACTTAAAAAAAATTAGGCCCATAGACCATAATGATAAAGAATTTTTCTTTGTGTAAAAGAAAAAAAAAAAAAAAAAAAAACTAAGTGCTTGATTCACCAAAATCAATAGGATTCGTTCTATGGTAACTTATAACATGTGTACTACTTTCAGCTCATTCAAACAAAGCGCTTAGGCGCTATTGTGTTCACTCACATACATACACACATACATCTTCGTAAAAATAGTAAATATGTATTCAGAGGACCTCAAAATATGTGGAAACACCAAAATCTCAAACTCGGATTTTTGACATGATTGCAATACTTTCCTCACTGTAGTGTTCGAAAAGTAAGAAGTATGTTTTTTGGTAAAGTCACAAAAAATATATTAAACAATATGACATAAGCTAATTAAATTGATTTTTTAAAATTAAATTTTCTGTTATTTTCAACTGAAAATTTCGTTATTAAAAAAAAGGGAGGAAAGAAAAGAAAAAGAAAAGAGGAAAAAAAAAGAAACCTTAAAAATGGCCAAATCTGAATTTGCAGCAAACAGCATAAAAAAAAAAGGTGGGGGGGGGGGGCAGTTGAACTTCAGATATTAAGAACTTTGTATTTTTATTATCATTAAAAATCATAAGAATGGAATAATTATTTCGTGTTACAATCATCAGAAAATTAAAAAAAAGAATAAAAAAGAAAGAAAAGCAAAAGTAGGTACGAATGTAGCGTGAAAGCGACAAGTCCGAAGCAATATTTTGTGTTCTTTGGATTTTTATGTTGTTTCTAGACAAAGATCTCTGCATCGAACAAATTTAAATGCTTTAGCTAAGTTTCTATTTCTTTTCTTTTTTTCTTGTTTTTTAATGTCCCCATTCAATTGTTTAGCAAGATGAAACACGGTCGAATATCCCTAATGAGCAATATTTTAAACATTTTTATGCACTTAGTATTAGCTCACTTTGAAAATGTTCAGAACATTATATTGATTTTTATAATTATCAGTTAAAACTGTGTCCTGGACTGTTGAAACTTTTTGCAATGCGAAAAGAATGCTGAAGATAAAATTATTATCCCCCTTCAATTCCACCAGAATTTAAATTTATAAAGATTAGATAAATATACATAGGATAAAAATTTATTAATTAATGGGGAGGAGGGGATCTTTAGATTTATTTTAAATAAATATTTAAAAAATAATAATAAAAAAAAGGAACATATTTGTGATATTGAAAAAAGAAATTATCTAATAAATACATATGAATATAGTTTATGTGCAGTAAAACAAGCTCGAGTTCTGATTCCGTATTGCCCCTTCAGTCCCTTTTCTACGACATGGGTAAGCATTCACTTCAGGGCATTTTCACACTTTCAACTGAAAACTAATGACCTGTCATCTTAATGGGTTTTCCACCGCCCATCGCTCTGATAAAAGAAGTAGAGTGAAATAGGGGAAAATTCGGTTATTTCAACTAAAACTTGCTTTTTTCCCCAAAATTATTAATATGTTTTTAAAACCTAAATATTAGGAAATTTAATTGTAATAAGTTATATCATTTAGAAAATTGCAGTTTGTTTCAGATTTTTGATATTACAATTTGTTTATTATTTGAGAACGATAAAGAAAATCAAGTAAAAATTCGTCTTTTGCAGCTTAAAAACAAATTTTTAAATTTTTAAAAATCAATTTTAGAAACATGAGGCGACTTTTAATGGTCGTGAATTTCCGAATGTGAAAACAGAATTTAAAAACATGAATTACGTAATGAGTAATAATGGGGATTATTTTACAATAGGTTAATACGGGATTTGGATGACCTTGAAGCTCACTGACGTAGGGCCTTAATGAACGAAGCAAGTCGGGGTGAGGGAAAGCCATCCTCGGGGGTTGGTGAGCGGAGCGAGCAGGGGGCAGAGCCCCCTAGTATAGAAAAAAAAAATACAGTTTGCAAAATAGAAAATTTATTTCAGCAAGCACTATTTTAAACCTAAAAACCATTAAAAAAATAAACAGAATATGAAGAATTCTTATATATTAAAGAAAAGGTGTCCGATAAAAGTGTTAGCAAAATAGGCTTCTATTTTTATGCAAGAAATCTCTATATATTAAAAAAATAGTAACTGTCGCTGGCGTCAATTTTTTTTGTCTGCGACAGCATCTTCTCGCGGAGGGCAAAGTGCTCTGCATCATGAGAGGTATCAGTGTATTCCGACTGCTTCAAGGAAGGCATTTCAGCTGCTTAGAAATTTCTATCATTTTAATTAACGAAGTTATAACTAAAAACGTCGGGTTTATAAAGGTACTCTATTTGTCACCGGAGAAAAAGTTTCTCTTATGACGTTTTTTTCTGTGTTTCTGACGTCACTTTCCTCAGGAAAGTTAAAATGAGATCAATGGTGTAAATAAGAAAAATTAGCATCTTTGAGATGCTCGAGAGAAGAAAAAAATTATTTAGAATAGCAAAACATGAAAATAATCGATACTTAAAAAATATTAAGTTTTAATAAAAATGAAATGAAAATTAGTTTATATTTTTATTTTATTTTATTTTATATTATTATTTTATATTACTAGGGGGCTCTGCCCCCTGCTCGCTCCGCTCACAAACCCCCAATAAGGAAGGCTTTCCCTCACCCCGACTTGCTTCGCTCATTAACCCCTGCTGGATTCTACCCAACTATTAACAACTTTGCCTTTCATTGAATTGAAATAGTAATAATACAAGTTTTTCAACAAGAGAAAAATTGAACAATATTATAGAAATCCACCATATTTGGTATCACATTGAAATACACAATATTTAATATTATATCGTTTATAATATGTGAAAAATATGTCTTTACGTTCGACAGTTTAATGACAATTTCCATTATTTTGAGAGAGAACATATGTTAGACAGCTAGACACACAAAATAAACAACGATAGCGCTAACTGTTTAGAACAGGGAGAAATTCTTAACATCTCTTTTTAAAGTGAATTTTTCCTAGAATATTATTTAGTCAGATCCATCGAAAATAAATACCTTATGTGGTTATTGCAATTATTTTAAAAATTTCATTAGTAGTAGTGCGACAGGATAATTTTTTTCAGTTATATATATTTCCCATTAAACATTTTTACTTTTATTTATTTATTTAAATACTAATTTGAGTTAATTAAGTATTTCTGTCAGACTGCGCGCAAATGCAATCGCACACAGCAGCTCATTTCTTTGTGTGTTAAATTAGCGTAATGATTGGTGTATAAAAAAATCCCTTTTCGGCAAGCTTAAAGGCAAAGGTAGATTCCTTTACGTTAATGTTACAATTGTAAAGAAATTTTACATATGCCATGGCTAGCCAATGGCTTTGTTCCCACGCATTGCATTATTTACGTCGCTATTCTGTTTTCAAGAAATTTAATTTTCAGCTACAAAAGGGTTTTATTCATTCTACTTAAAATTTTAGGCTAAATTTATTGGTTTGTAAATGTTTCAATTTTTTAAAATTCAAGCTCATAATCATTCAACAAATAAAAGCCTTAAAGATATACAATCCCAGCAATGGTGAATCCCGGAGGAGGCTATTGAGCTACACCCCTCTCCCCATACAAGTTTAATCAAAATTATATTTTTTATTTAAAATCCATATAACTGTTGTTCAATATCTTTCTTTTAAAAGAAAAAGTAATAGAAACGTGAAAAGCCACTTGTGATCTTACTAGTTCTGGTAAGCCTGGCTAGTCAAAGTCTGGCTATGGTCAAGTCAAATACAGATAAGCGGTAGCGGTGAAAATATCTATCGTGAAAGGTATCGTGAAAGTATCTATATATAAAAGTTGTTACTCAAAAATTATTTTTACACTCTTTAGAATAGAGATTGTGATTTTAGTTAAAGTACAAAACACTTTGATGATGCATATTCAAAGTAAGATTCAATCGTGATACTTAGGAAAATACTAACTTCGTAATTATATCTAAAATTTTTATAAGTTAGTTTTTCAGGAAAATTGCTAATATGATAAATTCATTTAAGATTTTCACAAGTACTTTACAATTGAGTGGTAAAACAATTTTACAAGTTTTTTTCTTCTTCGATGTAAGTTTGATAGTTTATAAAACTACTATCGTGTATAATTTTTACTTAGTGTTTAAATTTTATACTCAATCAATTCTACTACAGTAGTGAAAAAGTATATCACTAATACACAAGTAAACTTTTTGCATGTTTTTATTTTAAAAAGATGACACTTAAGTTTGTATTCTAATAGAAAATATTATATAAAGGGTGATTTTGTAATAAGAATTAAAATAAACCATTTTCATTGAAATCTTTTTATTTGAAATTCATTCACAATAATACAAGACAATAAATTCACAAAAATCTATATTGTTGGGATATCGTTCATACATTCGATATTAAAGTTATTCAAAAAATTTAGCAAGTCTAGATTTTCATTGTCACAGTTTACTAGAGGTAAAGGTAGTATCAGTTTGTATCAGGTTAAAATTATTTAAGTCCTTATTTTCAACTTTGGTAGATAAATCATCAATATTATTTTCACTTATATATTCCACATTCGAATTGTTCAAAAAATTTAAGTCTAAGTCTATATTTTCATTCTGAAAGTTGTTGGAAGGTAAGTCAAAAACACCATTCATACATTCAGTGTGAAAATTATCCAAAAAATTTAACAAGTCCAGATTCTCACTGTCATTATTAACTGTTGGTAATTCATTGTTAGTACTTCGTTCATTACAATTTCTACGTATGTTAAAGTCTTTAAGATGATTCTTTCTCTTATGTTACAATAATTCATACTTACACTGAAAAGTTTCACTACATTCATCACATCCAGTTTGCATTGAAGATTTTTTATGCGTATTTCTTTTATGTTTTAAAAAATATCGCTTGTTTGAAAAAGTATCAGTACATTCGTTGCAACAGTATGTATGTGAAGTCTTTTTATGACTTTTTCGCTTATGGTTTGAAAAAGCATGTTTAGTTGAAAAGGTTATAGAACATTCCTCACATAGATACTCAGGTTTACGATAATGCACCCTCTTGTGTTTTTCTAATTCATACTTGTGTTTAAAAGCATCTTTACAAATAATACATAGATGTTCATTTAGGACTTTTTGATGAAATAATCTCTTATGTTTAAATAAATCACACTTGCGATTGAAATTTTCAATACAATATTCACATTTGTATCTTATGGAAATTTTTCTATGGGTTTCCATATGTCTTTTTAAACGATGTAAAGTAACAAATCCTTTCTCACACACGTAACAAATATTAGGTTTAATATCATTGTGAACCTTCACATGTCTAGTAAGATAGGATTTTTTTTAAAAATGACTTATTGCAAGTTGGACAAATAAAAAGTTTCAATAACTTCTCGTCCTCAAAACTTGATGAAGGGGGGTGTTGAACAGAAACGTGAGTCTCCTCAGACGGTAAAGTATTATCCATTTTGTACTTCAGTTTAGCAAAGTATAAAAAATCACTCTAAAAGTAAGACTTTAAAAATGTTTAAAAACTATTAAGTTTGAGAACTTAGACAACTCTACAGCGAGAAAAGATTGTAACTAATTCAAATTTTTTCTTCGTTCATCAGTTTTACTTAAGAATTTACGCCAAATTCTCTTATTTCACGCCAAATTTTTATATCTACCGCCAATATTAGTGGAAATTTTAGCCAAATATTATCCCATACCTTGCTATAATACTCGAATCTTGTGGAAAATTCTAGTTTATCAACATGTCTAAACAGATAATTTGTACACTTTCACTCTGTATTTTTATGGATGTAGCATCTACGTTAAACATTTTACGGTAAAAAATATTCTAATATCTATGATTTTTAACAGTTGATTATAGATTTGTCGAAACTCGTGGTTTAGTATTTTCAAAGAAGGAAGGTTGTTAATAGTTTCAAGTTCATGATTTCATCAAACATCTGCAGCTTCTAAATTTGATATGTGTTAGATTTTTAGCTTACATTTTCAATGTAAAAAAGAAAAAGTTAATTTTTCTGAGATAGTATTTGTATTAAAATAATTTGTGTGAAAATTTTTCATTTACAAAAAATTTCGTTTATAAGCATATGTGTGAAAAACTTCAAACTAAATGACTTTAAAAAACTTAGTACTTTGTAAAATAAGACGCGTTATTAACACATGTGAAACATTAAAATTCCATACTTCATGATTTTTCAAATACTTGCAGTCTCTTAAATTGGTAAGAATGAGATTTTACCTTACATTTTCATTCTTATCATTAGTAAAAATAAGTTTCTTATATTTTTATTCTAAAAATAAGTTACCCAGCAAAACCTCAGATGACGGCCAGCATGAGGCCAAGTGCTGGTTGCCAGCAGTAGATGCAGTTGGCCCGCCGGTGGCAAAAGTTAACGTTGCCGCAGGGAATATGTTACGCCGGCCGTCAGTTGGCCATATTCAACCGATCCACTGTTGGCAGCCAGCAGTAAGTTAAAAATAAGTTAGTGGGCCGGTGAATGGATCGTTGCTGGCAGCTAGCAGTATGATGAAAATAGGTAATGGGCCATTGTTGGCAACGAACATTAGGTTTGAAATTGTTAGTGGGCCAGTGTTGGGCCATCTGGGGGCAAATATAGTTTTTCCATGTTGTTGCTGGCAGCCTACAGTGGGCCAGCTGTGGCAAACATAAAAATATATATTACTGCCGGCAGTCTTCATTGGTCCTTTATATTTTCCCATTAAGGGCCCACTTCACTCACCGTCGTCGGAAGCCGAAGCCAATGTTATTCTGTGGGAAATTTTCTTTAAAAATAACTTATTAACTAATACATATTTTTAAATTCTGTTTTCACATTCTGAAAATTCCCAACTGTTAAATTGACGGACTTTTTTTTTTTTCAATTATTTATTTTTTTTTTTTTTTTTAATTTTATTTTGAAGCTGCAAAATACGGATTTTCAATATGTGAAATTTTTCATTTTGCAATTTCAAAATAAAATATTAAAAATTAAAAAAATACATTTTTAAAAATGGTCCGACAATTTAACAGTTGGGAATTTTCTGAATGTGAAAACAGAATTTAAAATATGTATTAGTTAATAAGTTATTTGTAAAGAAAGTTTTCCATAGAATAACATTGGCTCGGACTTCCGGAGACGGTAAGTGAAGAGGGCCGTTAATGGGTCAGCAGTGATTTGGTTATAGCTAGTACATTCATTTTATTGGTGATACCTTTAATTTTATTAGTGCTTTTTTTTTTCTTTTTTTCTTTTTTTTCTCTCTTTTTTCTGATGAGGTAGCAGCCAGTTTTTTCTATGCAGCCAATATTTAATTTGATTTTGTACATATTCATTTTTAAATACTATTTACAAGTATTTGATTCATACACTATGGTTATAAATTCAGGATTTCTAGTACAACATATAGGAAATATTCAGTTGATCCATTACATTTTTTGGAATGAAGGAGATTATGTTTTTTTTTAAAAGTGTTTAAATTTCAATATGTTTAACTTTGTTAAGTTATTTGATGTAAATAAATGTAACTTTACATGTGAAAATTATAAAATATTGAAACAAAAATTGTTATAAAGAAAGCGTTGTAAAAAACAAACACCATAAACTCAAAAAAAAAAAAAAAAAAAAAAAAATGCAGCAATTGTTTCCGATCGAAATAGCACAAAGACCCTTCATCAGGCGAAACAAAGTGGGCATGAGTGCAGCAAAAGTAATTTGCTGCATTCGTGCTTTTTGTTAGACTCACGAAGGGATGCATTATTATTTCAACCTGAAAGAACTGATGCATTTTTTTTTCATTGGGGGGGGGGGGGGGCAGGGGGCAATGATTATGTTTATTTACAAATTTTTCTATTTATTACTATCAGGCTTTGCCCGCTTTGCTCTCCCTACAATTAAACGAATTTTAAAAAAAAAGAAAAAAGAAAGAAAGGAAAGAAAATCAATAGATAAATATAATTTTCTTTATATTACTTTAAAATTAACAACTAAAGCAAAGTCCACTGAAATCACATAAAGCAAAGTTTCAATTCTCCGCTGCATTTGGCAGCGTCTTCATCTTTCGTGCAATGTTCGACCCGGGTCCCCACTGCCTTCGATAGAGCCTCAAACGACAGGTTCAATTTGTGTGTTTATCGGTAGACAGGTGGTGCTACTATTATTCAGGAACTACAGCTTTACTATAAAACTCAGCATCTATTAGACATCTTAGTTTTGGTACTATATATCATAGAATTTAGTTACATGAAATAGTTTTCCTAACCTTCTTTCTATTATATTAAATTTATATTTAGAATAAATGTATTATATTATAAATTTATAATATAATTAAAATATATAATAATATTAATATAATTATTCTATATTTATGTATTCATTTGTCAAAAATTCTGTCAGCAATTTCACGCCGAAGATAGTATTAAGATATGCCATTAGTACTATTTCAATCCCATGAGGCAATTATGTTTTTGAAATGTTTAAATATCACTTCCAATTTTTAATATTTCATTTTGAGTTTATTTTAATAATAGTTAGTAATAGTTCCAAATGTATGAAAGAGCAGTACTTCGCTGTTTATAACTACTTCACTCGTGCCTACTTTATTCACCTAATGAATGGTCATGGAATCATTTCGACCTGAAACTTTTATTATTATTATTATTATTAATGTTTTTTACAATTTTGTAAATTAAATTTACAAAGTTGTTTATTTACTTTTTTTAACACCAGTTCTTCATTAATTTTTTTGCTGTAATAAGTATATGTTTTAAAATCTGTCTCTCTCTCGTTTGTTTTAGATACATTTTCTTTTTTTCAATTTATTAAAATAAATTATGCTAGAAAGGTTTTTGAGAACATTTAGTAAAATGACAGGAAATTTATTGTTGAAGAAGGAAAAAAGTAAGTAAACTTTATAAATTATGAAACAACACACCAGGCGTTTCCACTCAAAATAATTAAGCTCGACCCATCATCAGGAAAAGATAAATTGACTACGAGTTCAGCATAATATCATCGACGAAATGCAGTAGCTTAAAAACAGCATGTCTTCAAAATCTTGAGGTCGATAACCGAGTTTAAAATTATATTTACCATAAAGCGAAGATTAGAGATCAAACAATCCGACCCACATTAAAATAATAATAATAATCTGCAGTAATTTTATCGGTTATTACTACACATATTTTACTCCTTTTATATTTTATTATTATTGTTGTTGTTGTTGTTGTTTTTAAATGAAGTGGTCAGAAAACATAAAAATGGTTTGTCAATTTACACATCTAATAATTTTCCTGTTAAAGCAAACTGATACATGCGTCATAATATAACAAAGAGAGTTTACATAGCGAATTAACAACAACAAAAAAAAGTTAGAGTAGTTTTTGGAAGCACTCATTTCCAAGATTTCCAGTTGCTTCCACCTAATAAGGACTCTTGTCAATTTTCCTGTATTAAGCAAGTATTAGATGCTAAAAAGGGGTTTATGTAGCAAATTTGAAGAAAGTTAAAGTCGTTTTTGAGATATCGGTTTCTGTCCCACTGATAATTTCACCAAAACTTAGTAAACTGATCTGTTCATCATAAACTAACAATTGCGTACGAAATGATATCTAAAAAGGAATTAATATAGCGATTTTGAAGAAAATCCATAAAGCTGTTTTTAAAAGAAAGCACTTGTGAGACTTAAAATTGTTGTGTATTTTTATTGGACGTTTATCAATTTCCCTGAAATAACAAATACAAAAGACATCCAAAATAAAGTTTATATAACTTTGAAGACAATTGCCAGTTTTTGAGATTTGAGATTTCCAGTTTTCAAGAAAAGTTGGAAAAATCATCTGTACACTATACCTGTCTTAATTCAAAAGTTCGTCTTTCTTTATTAGTTTTGTAGATATGATACTCAGAAAATTTCCAGAAACATATACACATATATGCAATACAGATACACAAACACACAGACCAATTGCCAAAAAACACTTTTCTGACTCACGAGACCTTAAAATATGTAAATCAGGTGAAAACTCAAATCAAAATTTTTGACCGAATACAATGCTTCCATTATCTACGGTATTCGGATTATGGAAATGAATAATAATAAATAATTAGTTGACACAAATCCTAGCATAATTTCAGATAGAAATCATTATTTTATTGAAGAATTTGTTTAATAGCGTACTTCAAATAGTTTGAATCTATTAGCTGTTAATAAATAAATATATTTCTTTATAGAGCTGTAAAAAATAGAAGCACTCATTTAAAAATAATTGATGAATTGACTAATTTTTCTTCTACTTTTTTCGTTTATTTTCTGAACACAGTTCCTCGTTATCAGGATAAACAAATCTCCTCCCTGCCCAACCCAACGGCCCAACGCTGACGCAGCAGTTATCAGTTACATCTTGTTGTTTTATGAAAGAAGTACAGCTGTTTTCTGTTCTGATTTAATGTGTTGTTAGGTGATATAAGTATATGTGTGTAGGATTTCTCATGCATGCAAAAACTCAAGAAAATCAATTTCACTTGTTAATACAATTTATAATTTTACTTTATATTTTAGAGTGTGCTTATTTACATTTTTCAACAAAACATAAAATTGTTCGACTTCTATTAATCTATCCGCCAATTACATTTTTTTAAAAATATTTTTAGAATTCCACAAAACTCATATATGTTATACAGGTTTTGCAGACTTATTGTAGGATGCTTGTCATAAAAAGATGTACAGGTAACACAAATGGTTTCAGTATAAAAATCCATAAAATAATTTGGATACATTACAGTTTACGAGAAACTTCTTATCAGCGCACGTAAAAATCTTTATACAGCGTTAAAAATACAGATCAACATAAATTTTATAGATGCAATAAAAAATGTTTTTAATCGAAAATGATAAAATAAATATTTGTGGTTCATTTAATAGTGATGCACAAACATATTCTTATAAGTTACCGCAAATTGGGGGGGGGGGGGGGGTACTATTTCAATTTCGTAAAAGTGAAATTATTTTTCTTCCTTGCATTTAAAAAATAATAATTAACAAATAAATAAAATAAAACTGTAAGGGCTACCACTTTTTTTTTTCCTATAATAGTTTATAGAAATTACATATGAAAATTATTATTTATGAAAATTATTTTCTATGATGTAGGTAGGCGATTTTCATTTAAAACAAGTACAATATACTAAATTTCGAAAGAAAATCAATTTTATAGTAATATATATATATATATATATATATATATATATATATATATGTATATATATGAAGACAATATATATATATATATATATATGTATATATATGAAGACAATTTTTGACATTCGGTTTTCGACGTATTTGCATGTTTTGAGATTCCTGAACACGATTTGATCATTTTTAGAAAGTTCCCCTCTGTAAATGTGTATAAAAAATGTGTGGAAGCTATATCTCACGAACCAATGGACGAAATTTAACCAAATTTGATATTTAATTAAAATAATTTGATATTTGATTAAAATCGTTCCCGATTACATTCGTGTATCATTCACTCAACACATGGCTCCATACTTCTACTTCTTCATAACTTTCAATATGACATAGTAGAGGAGGAAATTTCATATAAATGATTTCAAATAAATGATAATTATTATTTTTTTTAAATTTTTATTATGAATTAAAAAATAAGTATTTAAATAACTAACAACTAACCAGGAAATTTTTTTTTTGTATAAGTTGAGGAATCGCTCGCCCTTCTCCATGAGGGGATAAATTTTCAATGGTGGTATTTTTCAAAAGAAACTCATCAATAACTTCCACATAAATGACTGAATTAAATTTGTGGTAAATTAAAACAAAGTTATAAATTATTTAAAAAAAAAAAAAAAAAAAAAAAGAAGAAGAAGAAGAAGAAAGCATTTTATTAGAAGTTGGCACAAAATTGATTTTTTTTATTTATTTATTTTTTTTTTTTTATTGACAAACACTGTTCTAAAATGAAAATCGTTTCCATGCATTCAGGAAAATGATTTTAACAAATTATTTGCACTACGCGAATTTGCATAATAAAAAATATAGAAGAAAGTTTTGTGGTGCCACAACATACTAGTTTTTGTCAAAAATAATAAAATCAATAAACTTGCTTTAAAATATCACAGATATATAATATAATCGTTCGTTTAAAGATATTGACGAATTCTTTTCAAGAATACCCATATTGGAAATTTACTCTA
Source organism: Salticus scenicus (assembly GCA_963930645.1). Lineage (NCBI taxonomy): Eukaryota > Metazoa > Arthropoda > Arachnida > Araneae > Salticidae > Salticus > Salticus scenicus. The sequence goes on along the minus strand of OZ005653.1, from coordinate 73,844,129 downwards.
TCGGGTATACTTCTCCCTCAGGGGTGGAGGAAGCGATGTTTGTACATAAAAAAAAAAAAAAGCGGAAGAAGTAAACTTTCTAGACTACTATCACTTTCATAAATATTTGAGCACACACAAAGAGACAGACAATTTTTCAAATTATGTTCATCAGAACAACTCAAAACGTGCAAAATCTATCGAAAAAAGGATGTCGAAAATTTTCCCAAATCTATTCCTTTCTTCTTAACTACACTGAAGGAAGAAAAAAAAAATGAAACATAAACTATAAACAGTTATAAGTGTTCTAATAACTTTCTCCCGTCCATATAACATAACTATTTAAATTAAGATCCATAATTTTTATTTTATTAAATCAATTAAAATAATAATAACAATGATAAAATACTAGAAAGTTAGCGACTATCATAATTTACTAAAACGGATCAACTGGATAATTGTTATATATTTCTAGAAATCCTTTTGTTATAACAATGGCTTTAGAATCAAACATTTAAAAAAAAATAGTATTTAAAAAATAATACAAAAACAAATTAATAATTGAATTACTTACTCATACATTCCTTTTACGAGATTTTCAATCTCTAAGACACATCCGCAGACTACACTAACGAACAAAAACTTCGTATGAAATGGCGGACAGCGAGGGAATTTCAAATCAACAGAAAAAGAATCACAGCGCCCTCTATGCATACAAATTGGTTATGGCTTAATAATTTGTGGCCACAACATGAAAAACATGATGTTGGCCTTGTGGGGATAGCTTGCATAAGGCCAACTGTGTTTATGCCACCTCTGGGCCACCGACCATATTACTTTAGGCTTCCATCACTGCTGGCAGCCATCAATGGCCCGCTGCTGGTGTTATATGGGGCAACCGGCAACTGATGGCAAGTGCAGGATGCCAGCAGTAGGCCATAACGAGCCCGCCACTATAAGTTTTGCTGGGTAGTTAATTTCTGAGATGATATTTTTTCTAAAATACTTTGTGTAAAAAATTTTTCATTCACAAAAATTTCAGTTTATAAGTATAAGTTTGAAAAAGTTCAAACTAAATGATTTTAAAAAACTTAGTACTTTGTAAAATAAGATGTGCTGTTAACACCAAAATTGTTGACTTCGTAATTTTTTTTTTTTTCGAATATCTACAGTCTCTTATGCTGGTAATTTTGTGATTTTATCTTACATTTACAATCTTATTATTGTGAAAATGAGTTTCTTATATTTTTATTCAAGAATAAGTTATCTTAATTTCTAAAAGCTTTGTAAAATTTTTCAAGTATACATATATTTGTAATCTACAATACTTGGTTATAATATTTTTTAAGTATGTTTAAATACACTTAGAAAAACTTAGGTATACATCTGTGAACGTGAATGTATTTAATAAAACGTATATTAATATTTTTTCAACTCTGAATTTTTCAAAGTTAGCTTTCATTATTTACAAACTTGCTATCTGTAAAGAAAAATTTTGTGAGAGGTAGCATGTGAGATGGGGAATTTCAGTATGTTAAAGCGAAAGAAAGTAGTGAAAAGTAGTAAAAAATGTAGTTGGGAAGTCTTTATTTGACACAGATCATTGAATAATTCTTAGGAAATATAGTTTAAAATAACTAATGTTGGGAATGAATTACAAAAAAATTCTAATGTTGTCATTAGGGAAGTGTCAGGTTCGATTCCAGGTTGCGTTAAAAACTAAAAAAAAATGGTAATTTCTAATTATCACTATATTCAGAAACTTATATTATTTTGAGAATGTTGCAATATGTTACGATATTTTCTTAAACTTATTAAGACTTCTTTTCAAACAGTGAATTTTTCAGTTTTTTACATTGATCAACTTATTTTTATTTTTATTTATTTATTTTTTAAAGATGAATTTTACTTCAAATAATTTTTTCTTAAACAAAATTTCCATTTAAAGTTCTTTATTTACTTTGAATTTCACATTACATACATACATTTTTCTTGAACATTGTTCTTTTACAGATTGAACTGAACATAATTCAACATAGCAGATAATATTTTTACAATTTTCATATTATGATCGAGTGATAAAACTCCACATTCTTTGAAAAATTGATTTCTTTACTGCTTTGACTTTTATACATTCTTGATTATCAATAATCCAATTACCTAAATACTTCTGGAAGATATTAAAAAATTTTATCCAAAGTATGATAAAGTCACCAGATCTCTTAAAGCGCTTTGTCATAAGCTCACTTGAAAATACTAAGTAAATTACAACTTTGTCCCAATTAATTTCATTTTTCATCATTTCTTTTAAGACAATATCTAAACAGGTATAAAAATTTTCCACAGATAACATATCAACATTTTCATAAAGTTGATTGCTAATTTCTGAATTGATAAATTCATTCATTCGAAATTTAAGCTGGTTTATACAGTGCGTATCGAAATGATAGGTCCACCCGCATTTTTCAAAATTTCGACACTTAATTGAGAATAAGAATCACTTTTTTGGTAGAGTTAATTAATCAGTAATTGTTATAACTGTTTATGAAGAAATTTCTTAAAAATAAATAATTCCTTTTTATTTTATGCAAATTTTCATTTTCAGACCGTTTCGAAAAGATAGGTCCACCTTCAGAAATTTTGCACCAATCACGTTTATTTCCAAAAAATTTGCATAAATATCGTTGCTTAGTCTTACTGCGGGATTATGCTGGCTGCTGTGGAGGTATTTAAACAGATTTGAACATCACGTTCTAATCAAACGAAATGGGTCGACGTTGCAGTCTTTCGCTGGTTGAGCAGGGGAAAATGGATGCATTTAAAACGTGTAGAAAATCGAATAGAGAAATAGGTAAATTTTTAACAGATCACATAATGTTGTAAACAATAACTTGCGACTTAGAAATGCTTATGGCAGTAAAAAATCCTCTTGCCGCCCATCAAAAGTGACACCCCGACAAAGAAGGACCGTAAAGGACACCCCGTAAAGGAGTTAAAATCTGGAAATATGAGCTTTTTCACTGTGGCCAGACAACAAAACCCTCCAATATCAAAATCTACAGTTCATAGAGTGGTAAAGAAGTTCGGCAATATAGTTTACGTGAAGAGGAAAGCGGCTCCGAAATTGACTAAAAAGCACAAAGAAAAGAGATTGAAATTCGCACATTAAGTGATGTCCTGGAAACAAGATTGGCATCGTGTGATATTAAGTGATGAAAATAAATTCAACCTGGATGGTCCAGATGGCTGGCAGTACTACTGGCACGATCTGCGTAACGATAGACAGATATTCTCGAAGAGGAAAGCTGGTGGTGGTTCCATTATGGTATGGGCCGGATTCGGAGGTGCAGGAAAAACTGATATAGCATTTGTAGACAATCGTTTGAATGCTGCAGGCTATCAACAGCTGCTTGAGCAATATTTTCTTCCACAAGCAGAGCACATTGGGGGCCCATTCTTCATGTTCCAACAGGACAATGCTCCTGTGCACACTGCAAAGTCCACTCTCGAATGGTTTCTGGATAAGGGTGTACATGTTATCGATTGGCCATCTTGCAGCCCCGACCTGAATCCGGTAGAAAACATGTGGGGTATACTCGCAAGAGCGGTGTATGCAGGCGGAAGGCAGTACAACAGTACTGCAGACTTGAAAAAGGCTATTTCCTCCGAATGGTCAAAAATCGAGAAAAAGTGTTTGCAAAAACTTGTAGAAACCATGCCGAATAGGATTTATGAGCTTATTCTGAAACAAGGTGGAAAAATTTCTTATTAATTCAACATTAATTTGATGCTTGGTTCAGTGGACCTATCTTTTTGAAACAGCTTTTTCATGTAATTTTTGTTTTCCTTATTATTCCTATTATGTGTATATTATTCATGTATTATTTTACATTGAATGAAGTAATGTAGTTTATAAAATAGTACTTTGTACACAATAAAACCTTTTTTACCAACATAACTTTCGTTTTTACTGGTGGACCTATCATTTCGACACGCACTGTAATCTCTAGTTCTGAATTGCGCAGACGTGACCTGTTGAATATATGAGTAAATGCATTTAACAAAATGATATCCGTTCTGACATCCATCTTGAAAAAATTATTATTATGTAACACTGATTTAAACTATTAATATACTTCACTGAATTCGGGTTAAAAACAGACGTCTTCACTCTGTAAAAATAAGTTAGTAAGTCATGATTTTTTTTGTTCATTCCTCATTTATACTGTATGTTCCCCGTCAAATCTGAATTAATCGCCAAATATATTTTAAACTCTACCAAATACATTCTAAATCTTGTAATATGTATTCGAAAATATTACTAAATTGTTTTAAATCAAGCCAAATTTATGTTAAATGTTTTCATATTTCCATATTTATCACTAAATTGTACAGGTTTACTCTAGAATAATGTGAAGAATCAGGGATGTGTATAAAATATTATTAAACTATAAAAGTTAATAAAGGTGAGGAAAATATATGTAAGTTGATGAATAGTAGCCTATAAGGAGTGTGATTTAATGGTACTTTTGTTAAAAATGATAGTTAAATTTATATCAAGTAAAATAATTTGTGTGAAAACTTTTCAGTTTATAATTATATGTTTGAAATCTACAATACTTGGTTAAAATATTTTTTAAGTGTGTTTAAATATACTTAAAAAAAACTTAAGTATGCATCTGTGAACATGAATGTATTTATAAAACATATATATTAATATTTTTTCAGCTCTGAATTTTTTCAAAGTTAGCGTTCATCATTTACAAACTTGCTATCTGTAAAGAAAAACTGAGTGAAGGGTAGCATATGATGTGGGGGATTTCACTATGTTAAAGTGGTAGAAAGTAGTACAAATTAGTGAAAACTCTTTTGATTTTTTTCTTATGTGTTTCAATAATTCATATTTCCATCTGAAGATTTCACTACATGCATCATAAACATGCTTAGATAAAGTCTTTTTATGATTTTTTCTAACATGAATCGATAAATCATACTTGCGATTAAAACTTTCACTGCATTGTTTACATTTATATTCTGTAAGAGTCTTTTCATGAATTTTTAAATGTCTTTTCATATCGTCTGAACACTGAAATGGTTTCTGACATGCAAAACACCCAAAAGATTTCACACTCATATGAATCCTCAAATATCGAATTAAATTAGACTTTTTAGAAAAAGTCTTTTAAATGTCTTAAAAATCTTGTTAAATGTAACCGAAAATATTACTGTTTTAAAATCCTGTCAAATTCTAAGTGTAAAAGCGTGTAAAGTTTATTCAAAATTAATGTAAGGAATGAATTTATATTTTAAAAAAGTTAGTGGAAATCTATAAAAAAAATCTGATATTTTCTCGCATCACTAAAAATTCAGGAATGGTCAGTTTCCTTCGAGGGTGAAAAACAGGTTCGGGGAGGGATGTATGACCTTGGCATATCAACCTAGCTCATTGTGAAGGGAGATTGAATAAGAAAAAATATATATTACCTTTTACAAATCACTTCATTAGACATTTGATAACTAATTGAATTTCAGACATGTTGAAGAATTTTCAATCATCTTTTTACTTAATTTTTACTCTCAGTTTTCATAAAATATTTAGTGAATTTTACAAGATCTTAAATTATTATTTTAATTATTATTCTGTAATTAATACCATTTTTATGGTTGATTAATTTTCAATCAATAGCATTCTTAGACTAAAAAAGATCTGCATAGGCATATTTCTAAAGAACACTCACACATACGCGAAAACTACTGAAATATTTTTTTACTGTAAGGTAGCAGGTTCGAATCTCAGTCAAAATCTATGTTTCTAAACTTTCTTTCATTCTTTATACTTAATTTTTTACTCTCAATGTCAGTTTTCATAAAATATTTGAAATCTTTTAGAAGAAAATCCTTAATCCATAGCTTTGTAATTACACTGTTTTAATTACTAAAGATAAAAAATGGATCACTCCAGATCTATCGAAGGGTATATAGGTTTCGTAGACTATACCATTTATTGAATAGGGAAGATAGGCGATTCCACATTATTGAAGGGGTGGTAGGTTTTGTTAAAATAACTCAAGGTAGACACCGGGTTCGAATTCCACTTATACATTTGAGATTTTAATCATCTTTTAACTTAATTTTCACGTACATTGTCATTTTTTCATAAAACATTTAGTTAATTTTACAAGATCTCCAATTTTTATTATTTTATTTTATATTTTAATTATTATTCTGTAATTAATATCATTTAAACGATTGAATTCTTTTCGGACAATAGTATTCATAGGTTTAAAAAGAATTGTGCTGAGATATAATAGAAAAATCACTCACACATACGTGAAAACTACTGAAATATTTTTACTGCAAGATGTCGGGTTCGAACCCCAGTCAGATCACTCTATTTCTTTCATAGTATATTCCCATCCACCTCTTTAAATTCAATCGATTCCTTATTTATTTCAAAAATTTTAAATTTTATAATTAATTTCTTAATTAATTTCTTAATTAACACCCTAATTAATTTCCTAATTAATTTTCTAATGACTCACAAACAATATCATGCTTTTTTCATTCTACCACAAAACATCTCTTTAAAACCATCGTCACCTTTTACAATAAATCACTAATTAATTTTTTAATTAAATTTCCTCATTAATACCCTCATCATCTTTTACGATTAAGTCAGAGGATGTCTCAAGGTCAATACCAACCCATCTAGACCCCTCAGGGGGTGGTGCGGCATCCGCACGGCTTGCCGGTGCACCAGTGCACCCTCATGGGCTAGAACCGGCCTTTCTTACCTACTTACCAATTTCCGGGCTTAACCTCTAATTCTATACCAATCGTTGTTTAACATAATTATTATATTCATTACTAAATCTTTTTCGCCTAACGTTAAAATAAAAACTAATAATATAAACTAAACTAATAGTATAAACTTAACTAATAATATAAAATAATAATATAAAATAAAATAAAAATATAATCTAATTTTCATTTCATTTTTATTAAATTTTTACTTAATATTTTTTAAGTATCGGTTATTTTCATGTTTTGCTATTCTAAATAATTTTTTTCTTCTCTCGAGCATCTCAAAGATGCTAATTTTTCTTATTTACACCATTGATCTCATTTTAATTTTCCTGAGGAAAGTGACGTCAGAAACACAGAAAAAAAGTCATAAAACTTTTTCTCCGGTGGCAAATAGAGTACCTTTATAAACCCGACGTTTTTAGTTATAACTTTGTTAATTAAAATGATAGAAATTTTTAAGCAGCTGAAATGCCTTCCTTGAAGCAGTCGGAATACACCAACGAGATATATAAAATAGAGTGCTGATTCAATGGATGAAGGATTAACTTTCCGTGGTTCAAGATGAATTACGTGACATGCTCGAATAGGTTGCTGTGTTTGGCCCTTTATCGCTATTTTGGCATTTAAAATATCAGTTCGACAAATTATCATTATTATTAGGTAACATGACAGTCCTATGACCGAAATAAATTGTTTTTTAAATAATTTTACACATATTTCACATTTTAATAAATAATAAAATACCTTTTTTTTTCATCGTTTCCCAACAAAGTTTAAAAGTGTTTATAAAAGAAAATTTAAACTTTTAAAGAGCTAAATTTAACAACAAATAATAATTTTTCAACTATTTTTAAGCATTTTGTCGGTTAAAGTTCAACTACACGAAATAAAAGAGAAGTAAAATCAAAATCAAAATGATTTAGAACAAAAGAATATTAAACTACGTAAGTAAACAAAAACATTGGCGTTTATGACTTATACGAAGAACAATCTTCAAACCGTTGCCATAGAAATTTACTGAAAATAAGCTGTTACCAAGGGAACCATCGAATACGCAGGTGCAAGGAGAGCATGTCACATGACTCATCTAAGACCTTCTCAAGGGTTACCATTTATCACTCTACTTTATATATCTCGTTGGAATACACTGATACCTCTCATGATACAGAGCACTTTGCCCTTCGCGAGAAGATGCTGTCGCAGACAAAAAAAAAAAAAAAAAAAAAAAAAAAAAAAAATGACGCCAGCGACAGTTACTTTTTTTTAATATATAGAGATTAGTTAAGTTTATACTATTAGTTTAGTTTATATTATTAGTTTTTATTTTAACGTTAGGCGAAAAAGATTTAGTAATGAATATAATAATTATGTTAAACAACGATTGGTATCCGCGCTTGTAATGATCGATAGATAGCGCTCTCTGAACTGCAGTTGTTAGTAAATATAATAGCCACGTGTTTCTTTCTCCGCCATTACATCATGGAAAATCGATTGCATAATATGATGATATGCAGTGGTGTGATAATTTCACCTTAGCCCACCAGAGGGCGAGCATTTCATTACAATCGCGGATAGAATTAGAGGTTAAGCCCGGAAATTGGTATAACTTCAGTATAACCCCACAGCTGAATTTAGCGATTTTTCTTTGGAGCCGTTTTGAACGATAACGATGTCGTTCTGGACTGTTTGCGATATAATATGGCAGCCTATATGTTGTTTATTTTGGATTCATGATTTTATGATTTATGATTTAGATTATGATTTTATCATTTATGATTTAGCCATAATCGCCAACAAAAAATCGCCAAATGTCGTTGTGGGGTTATACTGAAGTTGTTCCCAAGATTGCTGTTTATTGGCGCATTAGCGCAACTTCTGCTGCAGTGGCGTTAACACGTAAGTACCGAGAAAAAATAAAAAATAGTATAATAATAATAATAATAATAATAATAAAATTCGCAAATTTTTTTTGTCTATTTTTCCATGTAATGGAATGAAGTAACTGCATTGCTAAAATATTTTAGTTCCACATAATACAGGACCTCACTGGCAGATTTTAAATTTTTCATTTATTTTAACGATGACTTAAATTATCTATCTCAGTTATGCATGTCAAGACTTTTGCGAGAAAAGTCTAAACTCCTTCGGTGCCAAATTTGAAATTTCACCAAGAGGTTAAACTGCACCATTGCTTTAGCACTTTTTTTTTTTCAATAATTTTTTAAATATTTTTTTAACTTAATTCAACAGAGAAAAAAAGAACATTTTTTATTTGGTCTAAATGTACAAAATATCTCCAGGTGAAATATTATCCGTATTATTAGAAAGAAAATGGCTAAAGTAGTTTTTCCTGTACCATTGATGTCTCTACATTATCCAATATCATTATATTTCATTCTCCACACGCATTTTTTATTTTCTAAATTCAATATTATGTAATATATATGTAAAAAAATCAAGGTATAATCAGTATATATCCAGAAGATGTAGCCAACAAATATTCAGAAGCCATCATTGACACAAGTTCGGGAGATATCGCCAGCAACTATTAAGATGTCATGATCAATATATGCCAGTAGATATCGCCAACAATAATAATTATTCAGAAGATGTCGTCAACAAGTATTCAGGAGCCATCATGAATATTTATTCAAGAAATATTGTCAACAAATATTCAGAAGCCATCCAATTTATGAATGGTGATGGTCTATCTCGAATACTCCAAACCGGCAATTCGTTATTACAATATAATCAAAGATGAATTTTTGACTTATCAGTAGGTTTCGAAAAATGTGATCTCCCCCCCCCCCCCGATTTAACTTAGTATTTAATATAGTTTAAGACGTGGTAAAATCAGATATTGACGGGCATCTTGTCAAATTCGTGGCGACAATGCAAAATCGCTATCTGAAAAAAAATGTCCTGTCGCACTACTACTAATGAAATGTTTAAAATAATTGCAATAACCACATAAGGCATTTGTTTTCGATGGATCTGACTAAATAATATTCTAGGAAAAATGCACTTTAAAAAGTTGTATCTTTACTGTTGTAAGTAAGCACCATTTTAAACCTTGCTGTACATTGGAAAAAAATGCAGAGTGTTACATATTGCCCTAAATTAACTAAAAAAATTCAATAGTAAAAATTTAGGCATTAGAAAAAATAAGTTCATAATTTCTTTAATCAAGCAATAATACCAGAAAAATTCATTGTCAAACAGTGACAAAAATTTAACAAATGGATCGTATACTAAAGCTGTAACGCTAAATCGTTTAGATGTTAAGAATTTCTCCCTGTTCTAAACAGTTAGTGCTATCGTTGTTTATTTTGTGTGTCTAGCTGTCTAACATATGTTCTCTCTCAAAATAATGGCAAATTGTTATTAAACTGTCGAACGTAAAGACAGATTTTTCACATATTATAAACGATATATTAAATATTGTGTATTTCAATGTGATACCAAATATGGTGGATTTCTATAATATTGTTCAATTTTTCTCTTGTATTATGTATTATTACTATTTCAATTCAATGAAAGGCAAAGTTGTTAATAGTTGGGTAGAATCCAGCAGGTGTTAATGAGCAAGTCGGGGTGAGGGAAAGCCTTCCTTGGGGGTTGGTGAGCGGAGCGAGCAGGAGGCAGGGCTCCCTAGTTATACAAAAAAAAAAAAAAAAAAAAAAAAATCATCGCTAATAGGGCGACAAAATTCAAAAGCCGCCGGGAGAGATATAATAAAGTTGTGTAGCACGATAATGTTTACTTACTTATTTTTTAGGTAGATTCCTTATAGGAGATCTACCTATTGCAATGGTTCTCATGACACGACTTCTGGAAAATTTCTTCATATCTTCACCGATCATGACCCCTAGAACCCAAAACCACCCTCCGTTCAAAAGTTTATATATATATATAGGTATATACAGTCGGTAACAAAAGTCTCCGAACACTAGCAAAAATTCCTATATAAAAAAAGTACACTTAATACAGTTTTGTTAAATAAATCCTTGTCGAATCCTGCTTTTAGACTGACTAAGAACGGGATTCGACAAGGATTTAATTTAAAATACTGTATTAAGTGTACTTTTTTTACATAGGAATTTTTGCTAGTGTTCGGAGACTTTTGTTACCGACTGTATATATATATATATATAACGCTTTTTCCCATGTTAAGTTGTGAACACGATGACCTGAGTAATTTTTATTTAAATTCAACCAGCTCGGGATATGTTGTCAGGACAGTAAAAATCTCGGTCGAGTTCGTAGATGGGGCATCCAGCTCAAAGGGGGGTGGAAATTTTCATTTGCCCATAATTTCTTTAATATTGAAAATAGGAAAATACTTCATATCAGGCGATTTACCGCCTTACCCTAAAGAACAACTTTTGTATTTAAACTTTTTCGATAACTTCAATTGCTTAAAAGTTACAAGTTTAAAAGTGATTTTTCTTGTGATGAAGCCGACATTTTCTATAGCTTTCATTGCAAAAATTTATATTCTGATGCTTATGTCACGTGCAAATGATAATAAAAAAGATCACTGAAAATATAATGAAATTTTAATCACGTTTTTAAACAATACTAGGGAGCTTCGCCCGCTAGCGGGTCAGTATTTTCGAATGAATCACTAAAATTAATGAATCACTAACAGTAACTTTTAGTGTTAAGAAAAGAAATTAAAAAAAAAAAAAATCATTTCTGATTGGGTAAAAAGTCGGCCCGGGTCCCCACTGCCTACGGCAGCGCTGCCCCGTGCGCGCTGCATGCACGTATTCCTTCCCTGACCCTCCGTGCCCCCCCCCCTCAAAAAAAAAATTCTGATCGGGTAAAAACTCACACCGGGTCCCCACTGCCTTCGGCAGCGCAGACCCATGCGAACTGCGCACGCGCGTGTGAAGGTATACGCGCGCTACGCGCACATATTCCTTCTCAAATCAAATTTTTATTCTTAAGAAAAGAAAATGAAAAAAAAATCATTTCTTATCGGTTAAAAAGTCGGACCGGGTCCCCACTGCCTTCGGCAGCGCTGTCCCGTGCGCGCGGTGCACGCCTATATCTTCCCCACCCTTTCAGCCCTTCCTAATTAACCTACATATACCAATTTTGAACGGTCTAACTGAATTAGCTGAGATGCAAAAGAAAACCTAATCAGGACACCTCAAAACGTGCAAATCTGGTTAACACTTTCGATAATATAAAAAAACTTTAATATATCTTTCGAATGATGTATTAAAAACAATTTAATCATAATTAGAAATTGAAATATTGCAATTTTAAAATATTACAGCGCCATCTGGCGGTAGAAATTTCTGTAATCTACTGTTCGATTTCAAACCAACAAAGCTTTCTAATGATATATTACTTATGAAACTATTTTAATTAGTAGTTGAGATACAAAAGAAAACTGATTCAGGAGACCTCAAAACGTGTAAATCTGGTGAAATCTTGAATTCCATTTTCGATAATGTAAAAGTACTTTAAAATATCTTTCGAATGATGTACTAAAAATAATTTAATCATAGTTAGAATTTGAAATACGCGTATTATAATAACATTTAATTTGCAATTAAATTGTACATTTTTTATTTATTCTCGAAACCCGATGATATTTGAACTGGAACTTCGTCTTGTGATGTTAAATGTTTGTAGCAAGTTTGAATTAATTTTGAAGAAAATTGAAGCATTTTGAAATTTGCAATTTTTATTTCCAGTACAAAATCAGTAAAGCTGGAAGTAAAATCTATTTATTCTTTCGCCCGGCGCCATGGTAACCGAAATACGTCTATTGCGAAATTAATAGAACTGTTGTGATTTGTTGCCACCTTTTTTTTCATACTTTAGTTAATTTTAAAAAATCTAATTGCCCTATAGATAAGCTATTTAAACCGTCGGATTCAGAAAAATCGGATCTTTCATTTGATACCTTATTTGTAACGATACGACTGATATTTCTAATTTATTTTCCACTTTTTCCGTAAAAATGTCGTTTTTTAAGCATTTAATCATGAATTCTGGGTCATTTTTCGGTAGACAAGGGTGGACGTTTTAATTAATATCTCCACTAATTAGGGTCGCATCGCTTAGCGAATTATCGCGATGTCGAGATGAAGAAATTCTGCGTCTGTTGACACCGGTTTCGAAGCGATGCGACCATTAGCGCCGGAGCTTTAGCGGTCACAAGGCATTTCTCACAGACAGACAGACAGACAGACAGACAGACAGACAGACAGAAAGACAGACAGAAAGACAGACAGACAGACAGAAAGACAGATGCGCACAGATTTTAATAATATAAGGAGACAAGGCATTTCTCACAGACAGACAGACAGACAGACAGACAGACAGAAAGACAGACAGAAAGACAGACAGACAGACAGAAAGACAGATGCGCACAGATTTTAATAATATAAGGAGATAATAAACTGATTAAAAGAGAAAAAAGTTTAATTTAATAAAAAATATGACGTCACAATTACAACAATGTACTGAGAAAAATGAAATAAAATTTATCCGTGATTTTAAACAAATAAAATAAAAGTTAATAAAAAAATAAGTAAATAAAATCAACATATCTTAGGGCTAAGCAGATTTAGACTTAGCTTTATGACCTTTATTATTATTCTATATGTAAAAGATAAATGTCATCGTTAAAGAAAAAAAAAAAAAAATCTTGTAAATCGATGCTAAACGAATTAAATTGGCATGGTGGAAAAGGTAATAAATTTGGAGACATTTAGGTATCCGCAATTGTAATGATCGATAGATGGCGCTTTCTCAACACTGCAGTTGTTAGTAAACATTATAGCCACGTGTGTTCCATTAGTGTTCTTTTTGTTATTCTACTTAATATTCGTACTTTTCTCCGCCATTACATTATGGAAAATTGATTGCTTTTGGAAAAAATACTTCAGTTTATTCGAAGTTCGATCGGAAGTAGATTTTTAACTGAAGTTGAACAGATATTAATTTCAAATCATCTGATTAATTCTTTACTTCCATTAGCCGAAGCAACTGAAATTTTAAATTTGTCATTTGGAAATAAATGGAAGCTCAATTCTGGATTTCTTGATCCTTTGGAGTTAGATTGTAGCACACAACAGTATGTGTTATCTTTTTTACCGTATTTATTCATTTTTATTCAATAAATATATGTGAAACTAAATATCGGCAAGCAATGGCGGCTGTATGGAATTCGAATTAAACCATGTTTATTGTAATTTCACCTTAGCCCACCAGAGGGCGAGCATTTCATTACAATCGCGGATCCCTTTAACAAATGAACTAGGGACGATTTTAATGAATTTTCCGTTGAAGTTTATTTTCACGAAAATTTAAATTTATGTATTTCATTACTCGAATTCCCTTATTTGATAAATAAAATTATACCATTAAAAAAAAAAAAAAATAAAGAACACTCTTTTATTGAAAAATGAACTAATAAATGTTTTAAAAAGCTATTACATACTTTAAAATCTTTATGTAAAAAAATTAATTGTTGCCACTCGACATTATACAAATACATCCAAATCCTGTGTCACGATAGTTTTGTATAAGTATAGATTTTTTGTTTGCCCTTGGAACCTGCCCCTGATGGGAAAAGTGCCTGGAAACACTTGTATCTAGTATTGTCATTGATTATGAGGTCGTGTGCAAAATTTCAAGTCCTTTGGACGACAAGAAGTTGTCTAAAATTGAACTGCAAATTTCCGTTACATACATTAATAGTTGCATCATATCAAGTTAATAAAAGTGTATTAATTAAAAACCTTGTTAAACGCTTTAATTAATCATTTAAAAATATAAAATTAAAATAATACGTCAATTTTAATACAAATATCGTTTGTGGTGAATAGTTTAGAATGTCAGTTTTGGCAAGAATTTAAAATTTACGATTGAGAGTAATACGTTACAGCTTCCTTTGACTTTTTATCTTGTCGAAACAAGATATATGTCTGTGAAGAGATATGAGGTTTTCGCGTGGAAAGAAAATATAATGACGCCAAAGCTGCCTTTTTCCATCCCCAAGCTCGCCAGATTTTGTCGCCAAGTCAAAAATTTCGTCGTCAACTATCAACTTTTGCCGCCAAATCACACATTTCATTGCTAAGTCGCACGTTTTGTCACCAAAATCTCGCCAAATCATGCAATTAAATTCATAACAATTAACATTGAAATTCAGCGGTGCCAAATGGTCAAATGTTAACTAATGTTAATACGTTTCTATTACTTTTTCTTTTAAAAGAAAGATATTGAACAACAGTTATATGGATTTTAAATAAAAAATATAATTTAATAAACTTGGGTGGGGAGGGGGGTGTAGCTCAATAGCCTCCTCCGGGATTCACCATTGCTGGGATTGTATATCTTTAAGGCTTTTATTTGTTGAATGATTATGAGCTTGAATTTTAAAAAATTGAAACATTTACAAACCAATAAATTTAGCCTAAAATTTTAAGTAGAATGAATAAAACCCTTTTGTAGCTGAAAATTAAATTTCTTGAAAACAGAATAGCGACGTAAATAATGCAATGCGTGGGAACAAAGCCATTGGCTAGGTATTAATGCATATGTAAAATTTCTTTACAATTGTAACATTAACGTAAAGGAATCTACCTTTGCCTTTAAGCTTGCCGAAAAGGGATTTTTTTATACACCAATCATTACGCTAATTTAACACACAAAGAAATGAGCTGCTGTGTGCGATTGCATTTGCGCGCAGTCTGACAGAAATACTTAATTAACTCAAATTAGTATTTAAATAAATAAATAAAAGTAAAAATGTTTAATGGGAAATATATATAACCATAGAAACATTAGTTGTCTAAAATACCGCAGAAAGTGCTCATAGCATATTGATACAAGGGATTAAGCCTTTTTCCTGCATCAATTGTGCTGTTGAAATGAAAGTAGTTTTACAGGCAATAAAAGGGCAGATCATTCACTTCCAGTTGGGTCAGTCTTGGCGACAAACTTGGCGAGTGGGTGACGAAATTTGGTGAAAATGGTAGTTTAGGGTTCCCGAAGTTTCGAAGCTCTCCGACACACAGTAACATAGATCTCGAGTTTACCATGGGATTCTTGATGGAGTCATCGCCAAGCCCAATCGCCAAAAGTTAGAAAATGGAGTGAGTTGATTTTCGAAAGAGTATGTAGTCACTCCGATTCAGAGTTATTCAGAGACTTACACTGAGTGATTGCACTTTAGGAATTGAGCTCTAAGGGACAGAACATTTTTCGTGAGCTAGCGAAGATTTCTGCTCTGGAGTATTTTTTGTTATTTGCTTTACTCCTGTGGAGCAAGTGACTATTTTTTGGACTTTTCTAGACCATTCTTCAAATAGTGACTTTTACTGTACGAGTAACAGCTTTAACTGTTTCAGAATATTCGAAGAATTAACATTTCTATTTGACTGTTTTCGAGAATATTCGTCTTAATAATAGTTTTGATGCTCAGATTCAATCGAAATATATTTATTTAAACGTTTCAATTATTGGATTAAAAAGAAATCCTTTAAACATAGTGTCCAGCGAAGCGGGTGAAGCCTGCTAGTACACTAGTAAGAGTGTAATATTTCACTGTTCTCGAACACGGTAGCTCGGACTGTCACGTGATTCGACACAAAGGTGACCGATGAGGGGTCATTGTGCACATCAAATTTCGAATTTCGAATTTTTGATTAGTTTTCTTTTAATTAATTAAAATATGAAAATGATAACCTGACAATATCTGTAAAATTAGACATTTAAATTTTATCCATAATTTAATTGTTGCCAAAAAAATTTACTAGTTTATTTTTATTTATTTATTTATCCCCAAATTCTTATGTACTTACTGTCATTCACTACAACGAGATAAATAAAGTAGAGTGATAAATGGTAACCCTGACATGGTCAAACATGAGTCATGTGATATGAACCATTTATGCGTGGGTTCCCTTGGTAACAGCTTATTTTCAATAAATTTCTATGGCAACGGTTTGGAGATTGTACTTGGCGAAAATCATAAGCGCCAGTGTTTTTGTTTACATATGTAATTAAATATTTTTTTTGTTCTAAATCATTTTAGTTTTATTTTACTTCTTTTTATTTCGTGTAGTTGAAATCTAACCGACAAAATATTTAAAAATAGTTGATAAAGTATTATTTATTGTTAAATTTAGTTCTTTTAAAACTCTTTTAACTTTTCTTTGTAAACATTTTTAAACTTTTGTTAGGAAATGGTGAAAAAAGAAGTGTTTTATTATTTATTATAATGTGAAATATGTGAAAAATTATTTTAAAAACAATTTATTTCAGTTATAGTCAGTCGTGTTACCTAATATCCTAATAATAATGATAATTTTACGAACTGAAATTTTAAATGCCAAAATAGCTATAAAGGGTTAAACACAGCAATCTATTGGTTCATGACACATGATTCATCTTGAACCACGGAAAGCTAATCCTTCATCCATTGAATCAGCACTCTAATTTGTTTATCTCGTTGTTCACTACGGTATGTTCATAATTTAATTATTGCCAATTTCTTCTTTTTTTTTTTTTTTTTTTTCCCAACAGAATTTAAAAAAAAAAAAAAAAAAAAAAAATCCCTTTTCGGCAAGCTTAAAGGCAAAGGTAGATTCTTTTACGTTAATGTTACAAAAGTAAAGAAATATTACATATGCATTAACACCTACTTAATCAGTGGCTTTGTTCCCACAGATTGCATTATTTACGTCGCTATTCTGTTTTTAAGAAATTTAATTATCAACTACTACTATTCATTCTACTTAAAATTTTAGTCTAGATTTATTGGTCAGTAAAGGATTCAATTTTTTTTAAATCCAAGTTCATCATCATTCAACAAATAGAAGGCATAAAGGTATACAATTTGGTGACAAAACTTGCGACTTTGCAATGAAATTTGTGATTTGGCGGCAAAATTTGATAGTTGGTGACTTTTTGCTTTGGCAACGAAATTCGTTATTTGATAAAAAATTTGGCGAGCTTGGCGATGAAAAATGGCAGATTTGACGTCATTATATTTTCTTCCCACGCAAAAACCTCATATCTTTTCACAGACCAGTGTCTTTTTTCAACAAGATAAAAAATCAAAGGAAGCTGTAACGTATTACTCTCAATTTCAATCATAAATTTTAAATTCTTGCGTAAACCGGCGTTCTAAACTATTCACCACAAACGATATTTTTACCAAGACTAATGTGTTATTTCAATTTTGTATTTTTAAATGATTAATTAAAGCTGTTGCCATGGTTTTTATATTTTTAGTGATCTTTTTTATTATCGTTTGCACGTGACGTAAGCATCAGATTATAAATTTAAGCAATTAAAGCTATAGAAAAAGTCGGCTTATCACAATTGACGAAAAATCACTTTTTAACTTGTAACTTTTAAGCAATTGAAGTTATCGAAAAAGTTTAAATACAAAAGTTGTTCTTTAGGGTAAGGCGGTAATTCGCCTGATTGGAAGTATTTTCTTATTTTCAATATTAAAGAAATTATGGGCAAATGAAAATTTCCACCCCCTTTGAGCTGGATGCCCCATCTACGAACTCGACCGAGATTTTTACTGCCCTATCCCAAGATGGTTAAATGTAAATAAAAATTACTCCAGTTATCGTGTTCACAACTTAACATGGGAAAAAGCGTTATACATATATATATATATATATGTATAAACTTTTGAGTGGAGGGTGGTTTTGGGTTCTAGGGGGTCATGATCGGTGAAGATATGAAGAAATTTTCTAGACGTCGTGTCCTGAGAACCATTGCAATAGGTAGATCTCCTATAAGGAATCTACCTAAAAAACATACATTTATTTAAAATGAGGAAAATAAATTAGAAATAACAGTCGTATCGTTACAAATAAGGTACCAAATGAAAGGTAAAAATTTTGTGAATCCGATGGATTAAACAGCTTATAGATCGGACAATTAGATTTTTTAAAATTAACTAAAGTATGAATTTTAGGTAGAAGATTGGGCAGAAGATTGTATGGAAACCGTTAGGTTAGGAGAAAGGCTTATTTAGGCTTATTTCCAAATCGGAGTGAAATATCTGTCAAAACTTGGCATGTGGAAGTTTTTTTTTTTTTTTTTCTAATCTAATCGAATTTTGTTTTATTAGTTTTGTTAGCAAAGCTTCACTTTCTGTTGTTTATAAACATTGAAGATTTTAGATCACAAACCCGGAAAGATATGCTTTTAGTTGCTAACAGGTTGGTACATCGTACATATCACATAAAATATAGCCGTGACCCTTCTTTATTTTTCTGAAACTTTTCTTTGTAACCCAGTTTGTTTGGAACACAATTCATTCATGAGAGAGAAAACTCTTTCGTTACTAGTTGGAGGCCATTTCTTTTCGTCCCTTTGCCCCCAGCACCACGTGCGAGCCACTACTTTCATTCTTCACTTAATCAAGGCGAGTAAAATCAAAGTTCATTGCAGTGATAACATGCCAGCTTCGTCACTCGAGACTTCCATTATCAATTATTACTCAGACTTATAACGAGATGAAGACTAGAATTATGCGAGTTCTAAGAAAATGCATATCGTGAAAAAAAAAAAAAAAAAAAAAAAAAAAAAACTGAGGTCAATGAACGATTAACTCATGCCACCATCTCTGTAGCTTATAACCATGGTTCTACCATGGAAGCATCGAAGATATCTCGAAAAATTACTCTTGTAAAAAATAGATTGGCTTGCAGTGTTGCCAACTCAAATTTTGCCATGTACAGTCGGTCAAAAAAAAAAACTAAACACCCCCACCTATCTCATTACCTAATTATCGCAGAAACATGCAGTAGGCAGGTAGGCACCAATCGTCAGGAATTTAAGTCTACTTTTATTGTATGTAGGAAAAAATTACATTGAGGATCGTCTACATAATATAAATGGGTCCAACTTCGAAACTTCGAATGTTAACCCACTAATTTAACGACATAAAACGATTCTAGAGCATCAAAATAGCCTATATACAAATTTGCACGAAGATACCAACATTAGTTCCTGAGATATTTAAGGTTTTTCTTTAGGGGGTTATCTCCAAGTTTAATTTTTTTTCTTTTAGGTCAGATTCAATGAATTTATTATAGCTCTCTTCTATCATTCAATACGTTTCATTCATCTATAAATCTCTAAATACATCAAAAGGAATATAATTTCAATGAGCATATTAATGTGGAAATTTCGAACTATAAAAAATATTCTGTCCAAACAGGTTAACACAGAAGCGTCGGATAACACCTGTGTGTGTGAAAAGGGGGGGGGGGGGGCACCGGGATTCAAAATTGATGTTTTATTATCGCATTTCAGAAGCTTTTTATTGAAATTAGATTTCTGTTATTATAAGGTTTTTTCCCCCTAGGTATCACTAAAAACCAACACGTCTCTAGTTTATTGAATCTGTGTATATGTGTGTGGGTGGGTGGATGGGTATGGGAGCTCATGTTTGTTAGTGAGAGTTTATTTATGCTTGTGAAAAGTGTTATTTGAATTCAAAATGAGACATTTCTGTAAAAATGAAATAATGTAAGGTAAAATTTAAAGAAGCAGAATTATTTTAAACACTGAATGACATCCTTGTGAAAGTTGCCAACATATTTGCATGTAGAATGTAATTCGTGAAATCATAAGCAGGTTCTAGTCGACGAATTCATCCTCCTCTTATATAAAACTAATAAACCACGTGATTTGATTTATATATTTGTTTTCGGGATTTTGGAAACGGCTTTACGTCCCTGTACACAAACCAGGAAAGATACGCACTGCATTTTCAATAAGGAAAATCTGATAGTGAACTTGAATACGATATATCAGTTTCAAGAAATTCCATTAATATTTACAGGAGTTAGAGGGCGGACAGACAGACAAACTGAAGTCATTAACACTTTTCAACCTTGTTGGAAAGGTGTTAAAACAAGAATGAAAAATCATGCAGTACGCATTGATTATTAACACTTTTCAACTGTACGTACTTGTTGTATCGTATAACTTTCAATATTCTTTGCCTACATTCTCACACCGCAGACAGAAGCATAGAAAAATATAGAGATTGACTAAATGAATTTAAAACCACTCTTAGACATCGTTAAAAACGTTAAAAAGGCTTAATGCAAAAGAAACTTCAGCCGTGAGATTATAACTGCTGCCCTTAATGTATTTGAATATTTTAGTGTAGTCCTGTAAATCTGAATATTGACCATATCATATTCTATACAAAATATTATTTTAGAATATTAAAATACATTTCAATTTCTTTATGATTTTTACAGTAGAAAGTTATTTAAATGTGATTTATAAAAATGCCTGTCGTAAATCTTAATTCACTGGGAGTTTCGTGTGTGCCCCTGTACACAAACTCGTTGTAAAGGGCATATTAATGGCATTTTAAATAGGAAACATTCCATAGTGAACTTATATCAATTTTTTAAAATTCTGAAAATATTTAATTACTTTCGGGACGGGGGACAGTCAGATAAAAAGATAGACAATCGAACAGAAAGGTAAACAAATTAAATCATATTCGCACTTAAAAAGTGTTAAAAACGCTTATTGTTAAAGAAAATGCAATTACAACAAATTTTTATTAATAGCTCTTAATGTAACTTAATACTTTTATGTGGCCCTGTAAGACTAATAGAAATCATACTGTATTCTATAGAAATCATTCCTCTGTGCATATGAATAACATATTTCAATTTCATTAAACTTAAAGTTATTAAAATTTGGTTTGTAGAAATACCTTTCATACAACTCAATAAATAATTTCAAGTCTCCCCGTACACAAACCAGTGCTAATATTTACTCCATTTTACATAGGAAACATCCGATAGTGAACTTGAATAACATATTTTAATTTCATTAAGATATATGTACAGCAAATTTATTAAAGTATGATTTACAGAAAAACTTCTCATAGAAAACAATGGTTTGCTGTACTTTTTGGTGTCCCTGTACACAAACCAGTAGCGGTATATTCACTCCATTTTCAATAGAAGACATCCGATAGTGAACTTGAATAACATATATTAGTTTCAAGGTATTCCATAAATATTTACCGGAGTTAGACCGCAGAAAGACAGAGAGATGGGCAGACAAACAGACAGACATATACACAAATTGAAATATATTCACACTTAAAAATTGTTAGAAAGTGTTAAAAACGCTTAATGTAGCGAAATTTTTATTAATAGCTCTTAATGTAACTGAATATTTTTGTGGGGCTCTGTAAATCTAATACTAATCATACTTTATTCTATAGAAAGCAATCTTTTGTGCATATGAATAACATATTTCAATTTCATTAAGCTTTGTGGAAAGTAAAGTTATTAAAATTTGGCTTATAGATATACCTCTCGTAAAACGTAATGCTTTGGTATACTTTCGGGTGTCCCTGTGCACAAACCAGTAGTGGTATTTACTCCATTTTATATATGAAATATCCGATAGTGAACTTGAATAACATTTTTCAATTTGATTAAGATTTGTGCACAGTAAAGGTATTAAAATATGGTTTACAGAAATATCTCTCACACAGCACAAATGCTTCGGAAAACCTATATAGGTGTCTCTCTATGCAAACCAAAAGGGATATTGACTCCATTTTCAATAGGGAACATCGGATAGTGAACTTGAATAACATATATCAGTTTCAAGAAATTAAATAAATATTTACGGGAGTTAGAGCGTGAACAGACGGAGGAACAGACAGATACGCAAATTGAAACATATTCATACTTAAAAATTGCTAGACAGTGTTAAAAACGCTTAATGTGAACGAAAGTGCAATTCCAGCAAATTTTTATTAACGGCTCTTAATGTAACTGAATATTTTTGTGTGGCCCAGTAAATCTAATGCTGATCATTCTATCTTCTGTAGAAAGCAACCTTTTGTACATGTGAATAATATTTTTCACTTTCATTAAGCATTGTGGAAAGTAAAGTTATTAAAATTTGGTTCATAGAAATACAATACTCATAGAAATACTCATAGAAAGCAATGCTTTGGAATACTTTCGAGTGTCCCTGTGCACAAACCAGTGGTAGTATTTATTACATTTTATATATGAAACATCCTAAAGTGAACTTGAATAACATATTTCAATTTCATTAAGATTTGTTCGCAGTTAAGGTGTTAAATATGGCGTACAGAAATACCTCTCATACAACACAATGCTTTTGAATACTTTCAGGTGTCCCTGTACACAAACCAGTTGAGATAGGAACTCCATTTTCAATAGGGAACATCCGATAGTGAACTTGAATAACATATATCAGTTTCAAAAAATTCCATAACCATGCACTTTTCAACCTTGTTGGAAAGTGTTAAAAAGGAAAAAATGGTTAAACTTACATTTATACATCAACTAGCAGGCTTTGCCCGCTTTGCTGGTCACTATTTTTAAATGAATCACTATAATTACTGAATTCTCAAAATTGCATTAATTTTTATCACGTGAAAAAAAAAAAGCGAAACAAAATCTCATTAGGAAAAATGTCGCACCGGGTTCTCACTGCCTTCGGAAAAAATTCCCAAAATGCTCTAACTCTTATTTCTGTTATTTTCCCCCTTCGCCCCCCCTCCCGTCTATCCTAATAATTTTACAAATTCGAAAATATCCGCAATCGATTTGTAAATATCAAAAACCTCTATGCACCAGTTTTGAACGATCTATCTCTATTTTTTTTTTTTTTTTTGCCCCACCACTCCCCCCCCCCTTCCCAATAATTTTAAAAATTCGAAAATATCCGCAATCGATTTGTAAGTATCGAAAACCTCTATGTACCAATTTTGAATGATCTAAGTCTATTTTATTTTTTTTGCCCCTCCACCCCCCTTCCCGTTCCTCCTAATAACGTTACACTTTCGAAAATATCCCCATTCGACTTGCAGGCCTCTAAAACCAATCTGTACCAATTTTGAACGGCCTAACTGTATTTCTATTTGTTTTTGCCCATAGCCCCCCCCCCCCCCTTACCGCCCCTCCTAATAATTTTACAAATTCAAAAATATCCGCATTCGATTTTAAGTATCGAATACCATTTGTGTACCAATTTTGAACGATATAACTCTATTTTTATTTTTTTGCCCCCCCCCATCCCCTCCCCCTTCTCGCCCCTAATAATAACTTTACACTTTCGAAAATATCCCTATTCGACTTGCAGGCCTTTAAAACCTATCTGTACCAATTTTGAATGCCCTAACTGTATTTCTATTTGTTTTTTGGCCCATAGCCCCCCCCCCCCCTTACCGCTCCACCCCCTTCCCGCACCTCTTAATAATTTTACAAATTCGAAAATATCCGCAATCGATTTGTAAGTATCGAAAACCTCTACATACCAAATTTGAACGATCTAACTCTATTTTTATTTTTTTTTGCCCCCCCCCCACTCTCCCCCCCTCTTTCTCTCCCCCCCCCAATAACTTCACACTTTCGAAAATATCCCCATTCGACTTGCAGGCTATTGAAACCTATATGTACCAATTTTGAAAGGCCTAACTGTATTTCTAATTGTTTTTGCCCCTGCTGCCCCCCCCTGCTGCCCCACCTGGGGGCTGAATTTTTAAAATTCCAGAAATTGATTTTTAGACATTTATATTAGCTATATTTTAAAGCAAAAATTTTACGGATATCTGTTTTTTTTGTTTGAGATATGAAGGATTTTTTGAGTTCACGTTTTGCCCCCCTCCCCCCCCCCTTGGGGGGCGAATTTTTTCAATTTTTTTTTTCCAAAACCATCCTAACCTATAAGGAAAAAAAAACAAAAAAAGAATGATCGAAATCGGTCAAGCCGTTTACGATTTTATAAAGGATATACAGACAAACATTCATCTATATATATATAGATTGTAAAACTCTCCGCATTTAAGGGATAAAATTTGTCGCATTAAGGAAAATGTTGTAAACAGACCGTTAAATGCGATAAATTTTTTTAAACCACTCTAAAATTTTTTAAACCACTCTAATCAAGGAACGCGGTAGCGTTCCGCCCCGCCAAGCTAAAACAAACATTAAGAGAAATACAAATGAAATTTACAAAGTAGGAAGTCAATGGTGAACGCTACAAGTGTATAATATGTCGACATAGCATCTCGTACTTTTCGACTACCTGTATCTCAGCTCCCTGATCCCCAAGACATATGATTTTTTGCACAAACCTTAAGCATACCGTTAATACAAAACATACAAATTTGCATGTCGCTCCGAATTAAGGGGCCTGAGTTATATAATTTTGAAAACCCGAAATTTCCCTGTTACTTTCTTCTTCTACTTCTTCTGGTAATTGTTAAGACAAAAACTTTTGACGGCGATTGAGCCTAGAGTTCTGCAGCTAATGAGCTGAAAATTTGCATGGACATTCCTTCTGACCCGTACCAGTGCCTTTTGCAATCAAAAATTTTTTTGGTCGGGTTACTGCTGCCTACGGCAGCGTTACCAGTACACGTCTTGCAATCGCTTTTTAACTAACTTCCCGACTAGCTAGACATTTGAAAGTTTCAGGATAGCTCATAACACGGTGGCAATACATTTTTTAACACTTTTAGTCAACTGTCTCAGGTACCTACTGCCTTCGGCAGCGTTTATATGATTCGACAGAAAATTTATTTAACTAATTTCCCGACTAGCTAGACATTTGAAATTTTCAGACTAGTTCAGAACACGGAGAAAATGCATTTTTTTATTACTTTTAGCCAACTGCTTCCGGTTCCTGCTGCCATCGGCAGCGTTACAAGCACAAAGCTTGCAATCGATTTTTAACTAACTTTCCGACTAGCAAGGCATTTGAAACTTTCAAGATAGCTCAGAACACGGTGACAATACATTTTTTAACACTTTTAGTCGACTGTTTCAGGTCCCTACTGCCTTCGGCAGCGTTTATATGATTCGACAGAAAATTTATTTAACTAATTTCCCGACTAGCTAAATATTTGAAACTTTCAGAATAGTTCAGAACACGGTGAAAATGCATTTTTTTTATACTTTTAGCCAACTGCTTCGGGTTCCTGCTGCCATCGGCAGCGTTACCAGCACAAAGCTTGCAATCGATTTTTAACAAACTTCCCGACTAGAAATACAAACTACCCGACTAGACTAACAAACTTCCCGACTAGCATTTGAAACTTTCAGGATAGATCAGAACACGGTGACAATACATTTTTTAACAGTTTTAGTCAACTGTTTCAGGTCCCTACTGCCTTCGGCAGCGTTTATATGATTCGACAGAAAATTTATTTAACTAACTTCCCGACTAGCTAGACATTTGAAACTTTCAGAATAGTTCAGAACACGGTGAAAATGCATTTTTATAATACCTTTAGCCAACTGTTTCGGGTTACTGCTGCCTTCGGCAGCTTTACCAGTACTCATTTTACAATCGCTTTTTAACTAACTTCCAGACTAACTAGACATTTGAAACTTTCAGGATAGCTCAGAACACGGTGACAATACATTTTTTAACACTTTTAGTCAACTGTTTCATCCCTACTGCCTTCGGCAGCGTTTATATGATTCGACAGAAAATTTATTTTCCGACTAGCTAGACATTTGAAACTTTCAGAATAGTTCAGAACACGGTGAAAATGCATTTTTTTAAATACTTTTAGCCAACTGTTTCGGGTTCCTGCTGCCATCGGCATCGTTAGCAGCTCAAAGCATGCAATCGATTTTTAACTAACTTCCCGACTAGCTAGGCATTTGAAACTTTTAGGATAGCTCAGAACACGGTGACAATACATTTTTTAACACTTTCAGTCAACTGTTTCAGGTCCCTACTGCCTTCAGCAGCGTTTATATGATTCGACAGAAAATATATTTAACTAACTTCCCGACTAGCTGGACATTTGAAACTTTCAGAATAGTTCAGAACACGGTGAAAATGCATTTTTTAAATACTTTTAGCGAACTGTTTCGGGTTCCTGCTTCCATCGGCAGCGTTACTAGCACAAAACTCGCAATCGATTTTTAACTAACTTCCCGACTAGCTAGACATTTGAAACTTTCAGAATAGCTCAGAACACGGTGACAATACATTTTTACCAATTTGAAAATCATTTGAGGACAAATGTTCTCGAATTTACAAATTTGTCCTCAAATGTCCGCAAATAAAAGCATAATTTAACCCTGTCCTCAAATGTCCTTTCAATTTGAGGACGCTGCGATGATTTGTCCTCAAATTGGGTTTAAAAAATTTGGTCACCTTAGTTAAACCCAGTATCAACTTGAGTTTCACCAGAAAACGCAGCTTAAATAACAGCTGACAACATATAAATCACAGCAGAAACGATACCATAGTCATAACATACAGAAAAAAACTACAATTCAATGGTAGAGACTTATTCAAGCAAAACTTTCTATTTCGTAAAGTCTTAACGAGAAACTCACCTCAGTGGTCGGAACGGGACTCCTTTTATAGCCCGCCATTAATCCTGAATTTTACAGTAACTTCCGTAAAGGCCGGTTTTTATTGCAGTTGGAACTTCGAGGTTCAAAAAACCATTAATCACGCTCCCGACACAAATAGCCAAATGTCTTGTCATCAGTTGTAACCTTTTTTTATCAGATTGCGCAGTTACTTCAAAGGAAAGCATGCAAAATTGACAAAGATATCTGCCTCTGGCCCCTCAATTATCTCAGCTCGGGGTTAGAGCCAGGGACTTCCAACCGGTCGAACCAACCTGTCAAAGCATTCCAACCGCTTGACCACATCAAAGGATTCTGAATTACGCCGCTCGAAACGACTTCCAACCAACCTCAGTGGAAACTGCACTTAATAATCGAGTTACAGCTTGGACAATGGGTCTATCGATAATAATTTTTTTTTCACCAAGATCGTCAAAATATTTGTCAAGGTGCGATAAAGTCACCAACTTCATCGCCAAGTCTATTACGTGCCCTGATAAAGTGTGTTTTTAACGGAGAAGGATCTTTCTTAACGCGGAAATAAGCTAGAAATGCGAAAAATTGACATTTTATAATGTGACTAAACCTCTTAGAAAGAAATCACATAAAAAGAACTAGTACTATTTAGAAATCTGTAACACTATATTTACATCTATGCACAACACGCACGAGTTTTATCGATCTATTACACAAATATATTCATTATGCATACGTATTAAATTTATAAAAGCACATACGTAACCTGCAAAAAAAAAGGTGATATCTCAAAAAAAAAACAAAAAAAACAATACTATTGTAAAAGTCACCCCGCCCAGCAAAAACTCTAAATGCATTACGTATTATATTTATAAAAGCACATACATAACCTGCAAAAAGAAGTGATATCTCATAAAAAACAATACTATTGTAAAAGTCACCCCGCCCAGCAAAAACTCTTACCTTTCTTAAGCAGCCAAAAAAAGGATTGATATCAAATTTCTCCGCCGCTATTGAATCCCGGGCTGGATTCTACCCAACTATTAACAACTTTGCCTTTCATTGAATTGAAATAGTAATAATACATAACACAAGAGAAAAGTTGAACAATATTATAGAAATCCACTATATTTGGTATCACATTGAAATACACAATATTTGATATTATATCGTTTATAATACGTGAAAAATCTGTTTTAACGTTCGACAATTTAATTTGCCATTATTTTGAGAGAAAACATATGGTAGAAAGCTAGACACACAAAATAAAGAACGACAGCACTAACTGTTTAGAACAGAGATAAATTCTTAACATCTAAACGATTTTAGCGTTACAGCTTTAGTATACGACCCACTTGTTAAATTTTTGTCACTATTTGACGATGAATTTTTCGGGTATTATTGCTTGATTAAAGAAATTATAAATTTATTTTTTCTAATGCCTATATTTTTTACTATTGAATTTTTTGTTAATTTAGGGCAATATGTAACACTCTGCATTTATTTCCAGTGTGCAGCAAGGTTTAAAATGATGCTTACAACAGTCAGGAGGCAACTTTTTAAAGTGCATTTTTTCAAGAATATGATTTAGCCAGATCCATTGAAAACAAATATCTTATGTGATTAATGCAATTATTTTAAACTTTTCATTAGTGGTAGTACGACAGGACAATTTCTTTCAGATAGCGATTTTGCATTGTCGCCATCAATTTGCTAAGATGCCCGTCAATATCTGATTTTACCATTTCTTAAACTATATTAAATACTAAGTTAAATCGGAGGGGGGGGGGGAGGAAAAAAAAATCACATTTTTCGAAACCTACTGATAAGTGAAAAATTCATCCTTGATTATATTGTAAAAACGAATTGCCGATTTGACATATTCGAGATAGACCCTCACACCATTCATAAACTGGATGACTTTTGAATATTTGTTGACAATATTTTCTGAATAAATATTCATTATGGCTCCAGAAAATACTTGTTGGAGACATCTTCTGAATAATTATTATTGTTGGCGATATCTACTGGTATATATTGATCATAGTTGCTGCCGATATCTCCTGAACTTGTGTTAATGATGGCTTCTGAATATTTGTTGGCTACATCTTCTGGATATATATTGATTACACCTTGATTTTTTACATATATATTATGTAATATTGAATTTAGAAAATAAAAAATGCATGTGGAGAATGAAATATTATGATATTGGATAATTTAATTTAATTTAATTTATAGAGACATCAATGATACAGGGAAAACTACTTTAGCTATTTTCTTTCTAATAATACGGATAATATTTTACCTGGAGATATTTTGTACATTTAGATCAAATAAAAAATGTCCCTTTTTCCCCCTCTTGAATTAAGTTAAAAAATATTTAAAATAAAATTGAAAAAAAAATTGTGCTAAAGCAATGGTACATTTTAACCTCTTGGCGAAATTTTAAATTTCGCATCGAAGTAGCTTAGACTTTTCTCGCAAAAACTCTTGACATGCATAACTGAGATAGATAATTTAAGTCATCGTCAAAATAAATGAAAAATTTCAAATCTGCCAGTGAGGTCCTGTATTAGGTGTAACTAAAATATTTTAGCAATGCAGTTACTTCATTCCATTGCATGGAAAAATAGATTAAAAAAAAAAAAAAAAAAAAAAAAAAAAGTTCCGTTGTATTAAATTAAATTCTGTTTTCTGCAAAGTTTTACCTCAATGCTTAAAAAACAAAAATAGGTTGCCAATTTTATTATTATTATTGCACTAGTTTATAATTTGTCTCTATATTTAAGGCATGGCTAGAATTAAAATGGCTATTGTGGTTGCGTAAATGAATTCCTTGGCGAAAAACGTACGAGCTTTTTCATTTCTAAATTTTAAAAATCGCTAAATTGGTCATAGTAAACATCCGTCATTTTAAATATGTTTTGAGTTAAAAAAGCTAAATTTTTATATAAACTAATCTATGTTGTCGTCTCGTAAATTTCATTTTCAAAATTTCTGGGCTTAACCTCTAATTCTATACGTAAACGAAGTGTGATGTCAATGACCGTCCGTGGATGCAAGAAAATGATTTCCTGTGTTAATCGCCCATTGGATTTTTTGTAAAAAATTATTGAAAATCGAGGAAAATTATTTCCCGATTTTAATCCCCGTATTTGGGTGTATATATGTATTAGTTATCATGTGCATGTGCTAGATTTAGTTATTTTGCTGTCAAATTGACAAAATTTTTATTTTAAACTTCAAAACTCTGTCGTCCTTGGCGTTTTTTGTTTTTGGCGATCAAAAACGTAGTACGAAAATATACATGCCAGATGTATATTTTCGTAATATGTATTGTACGAAATATTGTTTCATATTATTCATTACTCTCTTAGTATAAGTTGTTAAAATAACCACGATTTTTGAATGGAATTAAATTATGTTCGCCAGATAATTTGGCGATATTTTTTTTTCTGCCAAGAATGACCGATATCAAATCAATTCCGCTGCAACATATTAGTATCTTATATCCGATACTTTATTTAGACATTTGAAAACAAATTTGACTTCAAATTATGATAGAATATTTATCATTATCCTTTTAATTAATATATTAGTTGGATATTTATTGTGTAAATATCATCCTTTGAAATGAAATGTTTATGTTTTCAGTCGAATATGGAAGTTTGCCATTTTTTTTCTAGAGTTTTGAAATTTAAAATTCAAATTTTATCAATTTTACAACAAAAACAACTTAATCTAACGCATGCGCATGATAACTAATACATATCTATATCTAAATATGGGGATTAAAATCGGGAAATAATTTGCCTCGATTTTTAATAATTTTTTACAAAAAATCCAATGGGCGTTTAGGAACAACTATAGTATTTCCCCACAGCTGAATTTGGCGATTTATTTTTGTCGATTATGGCTAAATCCTAAATCCAAAAATCATATATCATAAATGATAAAATCATAAGCTAAATCATAAATCCAAAATAAATAGCATGCAGACTGCCATATTATATCGCAAACAGTCCAGTACGACATCGTTATCGTTCAAATCGGCGCCAAAGAAAAATCGCCAAATTCAGCTGTGGGGAAATACTATAGTTGTACCGGTGTTTAACATAGGAAATATTTTTCTTGCATCCACGAACGGCCAGTGAAGTCATCACTTCGCTTGCGTATACCAATCGTTGTTTAACATAATCATTATATTCATTACTAAATCTTTTTCGCCTAACGTTAAAATAAAATTTAATAATACAAACTTAGCTAATAATATAAAATAATAATATAAACTAAAATAAAAATATAAACTAATTTTCATTTCATTTTTATAAAATTTTTACTTAATATTTTTAAAATATCGGTTATTTTCATATTTTGCTATTCTAAATAATTTTTTTTTTCTCTCGAGCATCTCAAAGATGCCAATTTTTCAAATTTTCTTATTTACACCATTGATCACATTTTAATTTTCCTGAGAAAAGTGACGTCAGCAACACAGAAAAAAACGTAATAAGAGAAACTTTTTCTCCGGTGGCAAATAGAGTACCTTTATAAATCCTACGTTTTTGTTAATAACTTCGGTAATTAAAATGATAGAAATTTCTAAGCAGCTGAAATGCCTTCCTTGAAACAGTCGGAATACACTGATACCTCTCATGATGCAGAGCACTTTGACCTCCGCGAGAAGATGCTGTCGCAGACAAAAAAAATTGACGTCAGGGACAGTTACTTTTTTTTAATATATAGAGAAAATTATCTACTCCGATGAAAATAGATCATTTATGTGACAACGATTTCGTTTTTTTTTCTTTCTTTTTGTAATATTTTATAATATTTTTATTTTTGATGCGCTATCTAGATTAAAGACGTTGTTGCAAAATTAAACTTCTTGGCGAAAAATGTTCGGTGTACTTCAACGCAAAAATTAAAAAATCCCCCAAGAGGATTTATAAATAAAACTGATTTTAGTACAACATATATTAGCATCGTAAACTATATTAGCACTTTATAAATGTGAAAAAAAAAAAAAAAAAGTGATAATGATGTCAATTTTTGTGAGATGCATAATTAATTTTTTTACTAGCAAACCAGTGCGAAATTTTCGCACTTTATTTGTTTTCTATATTTACCTTTACAATTTGAAACACATAAATATTATACCAATTTTATCACCCAATTAAAATTTTAATTTACAAAAAGCCAAATTATTATTAGAACCAAATTAACACTGTGCAAAAGTGAAAGCAAAATCATTCAAAGAAGGGTTTTAAATAAAATTCATGGTCCACGACCCAGATTTTATTTCTCCCGTTCTAGTACTGGACCACCATGGCGCCTTTTAATTTTTTGTCGCCATGTTGGCGATCACTTTTTATTTCTTTATTTTGGCACAAGTTTTTTGTTAAAAATAATAATAATAATAATAATTCCTCTTTTGATTACACTTTTTATGATTGCGTTTTTTAGTCAATTATGATAATAATTCATTTTTTGTATATATCTTGAAAGTATTGGTAGGTTTTAAATAGCGTTTACAAAGACTCTGATGATGCAAATTTTAAAAATACATTTTTCTATTAAACAATCTCATCAAATAAATGTCGTTTTTTCCTCTTAAATCATTGAGCTGAGTCCGCGTGCTTAAATATTGTCAATTTATGAATATTATTTTTTATCCTCACGCATTTTATTAATTACATCACTATCGTATCGTTTTGACAAAATATAATCGTAACTGGACCACGTTAGAGAAATATTATATAGATACTTTTTTATTGTTTACGTTTAGATAAATGTATTTATTTTCCTGTCGGGAAAAAAAAATGAACTCGTATTTTTTTTTTTTTTTGTTTTATCAACAATTAAATTATGGATAAAATTTAAATGGCTAATTTTTTGCTATTATTAGCTTATTATTTTCATATTTTTATTGATTATAAGAAAACTAAGCAAAAATTCGAAAATCTGACTTCGATGTGCACAATGACCCTTCGGGGGGCACCTTTGTGTTAAATCATGTGACTGTCCGAGCTACCGTTTACAAGAACAGTGAAATATACATATATATATATACAAATATTGCTCACTTAATAGTATAAGATATAAGAAAAGTAAGCAAAAATTCGAAAATCTGACTTCGATGTGCACAATGACCCTTCGGGCGGGGGGGGGGGGTACCTTTGTGTTAAATTATGTGACTGTCCGAGCTACCGTTTACGAGAACAGTGAAATATACACATATATTGCTCACTTAATAGTATAAGATATATATATATATACAAAAATTGCTCACTTAATAGTATAAGATAAGATTAAAAATGAACATATAAAATAAGTAATCAATGAGTTACAATTCTGGACAAAACAGGAGATTCTGGGATGGTTGGGATTAAGGCCGATTGACTACGCGGGGTCCTAGATCTGAATGGAATGGACTCTGTGGGAAACTTTCTAAGGAATTGTAGCTCCTGGCCTGGCCATACTTTTCAAAGAAAACACGGAAAAACAGAGAAAACAAAGAAAGCAGACCAGGTGCCTATAGATAAAGCAATATAGGTACCCTAAGCAGACCCTCTCGGCCTTTGGTGGAACTAGAGATTCTGGGAAGAGAGTTGTTTGGCATTACAGAAACAAAAGTGTCTAATGCAATGATTTATTATTATTATTATTATTATTTATTTATTTATTTATTTATTTATTTATTTATTATGTTTGCACTTGCATTTTGCTTTACAGATTGTGTGAATAAAATTCTTATGCAAATGTCTGGAATTTATTTGAAGCCATACTGGTATAAAAGAAGTTAAACGCTTGGGTGGGTGTGAGGCCATTCATTTCAAACCAATGTAGCTTATTATAATCTGAAGACCAGAAAGATTTATATTTGCCTGTTTTTCTAGGTTTTTAAGATATGCGCTTTCAAAGAAAAAAAAATAAAAAGTTTCACACTTTAACTTAAGCAGAAACTTAATAGCAGTTTGTTTCCTAATTAGCATAGAATCTTAATTATAGTGTTTTTAGAAAGTGTTTGATATGTCTTTCATTTAAAATATGCATATATTTTATAAATTTGGAGTCTCAAACATTTTAACTTTCCATTTGTCAACCACGATTTATTAATTTTTGTAACATAATATTATATTTATTCTCTTTTACACTTCCCAAATCTCGAGTTTTCCTATTTTAGTTTATGGTGTACAATCAAGAATTGATGGGGAGGCTAAGAAATTAAATAATGTAATTAAATAATTGTTTCTTGATTTCCGATTGGGTAAATTTAAAAAAAGTTAAATTCTAATTTAGAACTTAATTCTGAAAGAAATAGAAAAGTTTTTCTACTTTTCTAATTTGTATCAGGTAAATAATTGTCTCATATTTGCTACAGTTCACCTGCTGTTTCACAAAAGCCATTTCAACTTAAAAGACATGACAATTTAACTTCTAATGAGATAACGTTAATTAACAGAAGACTAAATCAAATAATCTGTCACCCAATAACTCACCTCATTTTGAAGAAATTTAATAATTTGAATTTATGCACGCTTGGATTTTTGATCAAATCAAAAGGATGTGTGTAAATTTCAATTATCAAGTTATAAAATCGATTATTATTGTTGACAATTTCGACATCACAGACTTAGCTAATCACCCTGCCTCACGTACGAAAACCTCGCTACTGTACCGTGGGAAAATCCCTTGTCAAACGTCAAACCCAAACTGGGGGGGGGGAAAGAAAATCAGACGTATTTACTAACTGTGTAATTTTTACACAAACTACATAAATCTTCGTCATTCTTCCGGTCAGCTGATATACAGCGAGTCGCCTGATAAATAATATAGTGATGAAATGCCCTATCTAGCCAGCATTTTATTGTTTTATTTCGTTTTGAATAGAAGAATTTTTTTTAAG
Source organism: Salticus scenicus (assembly GCA_963930645.1). Lineage (NCBI taxonomy): Eukaryota > Metazoa > Arthropoda > Arachnida > Araneae > Salticidae > Salticus > Salticus scenicus. Next base: position 73,809,050 of record OZ005653.1, on the reverse strand, counting down.
CAATCATTTAACCTTACAATGTTTATTACAAAACTGTCGTACTACTGTATCTCGATAGAGACCCCTACCGGAAGAGATTAGAGATTGTGAGCAATTCATTTTTCATTGAATTCGGCATATTTGAGGCGTACGCAAAAGGTCAGTCATTTTTGTACTTCGCTCCTTCTCCTGAGATATTTTATCTGAAGCATCCTTCTTCAACATAAACTGATAGAGAAGAGATAAAACGCCCTTCTGACCAGAGTTGATCTTTTCGCAGTGCGCGGCATCTTGTGTGGGCCCCCCTCCCCTGGCTAAAGAGAAATCATCTTAGCAACAACTTTTGAAAACGATAATGTAATAGAAGTATCGTTATACCAGATAGCAATGTTTTCGATTTCTACGGCCATTTAACTCTGTCCAGTGATTGCTTTTGGACTGTTTAGATCGAGGCTAATGCTCCGAGAGGCAAATCCAAGGCGGAAGTGAGTACTAAAACATTTTGCATATATATCTATTTTTGTTTTAGTGTAATTCTGTTTATAAAAACAAAGGGAACACATAGAATGATTGAAGGTTCAAATTAATCAAAATCTGCATGGTAAATAAAATTAAAGAAATCTAATAATTATTAGATTAAAAAAAAAAAAAAAAAAAAAAAACTTTTTATATACCATGTTTTTAAATTTTCTGTTATATCATAGTTATATACATTTGATATTTATTATATACATACATATATATATATATATATATATATATATATATATATATATATATATATATAACATGTATAAATATAGTTGAATATTAACACTTTATCAATGTGTATAAATTTTTTAAAGTGATAATGACGTCAATTTTTGTGAGATGTATGATTTAACTTTTTATAATTTTTTAATATTCACGTTTAATTAAATGTATTTATTTTTATGTTGAAAAAAAATGAAGTAGTATTTTTATTTATGTATTTATTTTTTGCGGGGTGGGGGGGGGGGAAGGGGCAACAATTAAATTCTAGCTAATATTTAAATGGCTAATTTTAAAGCTATTAGGAGGTTATTATTTTCATATTTTAATTAACTAAAAGAAAACTAATCAAAAATTTGAAAATCAGGCTTCGAGGAATTGCGTTGTTATCGTGTTCTGAACTATATTAAAAGTTTCAAATGTCTGGCTAGTCGGGAAGTTAGTTAAAAATCTATTGCAAGATTTGTACTGGACAAACAAACAAGAAATCGAGTTCATAAAAACATGGTAACATGGTAAAAATATTTTAAACAGGATGGCTAGAAGTTAGAAAATGTCAGGGAGTTAGGGGAAATTCAGGGAATTTCATTTAAATTCAGAAAATGTTGTGGAAATAAGCCATTATCGAAAGCTCACTATCCTAAATCACAAAATTGTTTGCTTCATCACTGAACTGCTTGCTAATATTGTGAAATTTTCGTGAGAAATTAATAGCAAGATAAAGGGAAAAGACAAGGAAAATTATGAAAATATTCAGGGAATTTGGTAAAATCTAAATGCTAGCCAATTTGTCAAACAACATACATTTCTGTCTTAAAAATATCCTGTTTCAAAAGGGAGAAAAAAAAAATAATAATCTTCTTAATAGTTCTTCTTTTAAAGCGCAAATTATTCAGTATTAAGTTTTATTTATTTAGGAAGTAAATTCATGAATTAGTAAAACTCAAATTTTTGAATTATCTAAATTTGAAAATTCGAATTGTGTGAGTTTCTATAATCGTTCTCAATTTAACATTCAAAGAGAATAAATCCGAATTAATATCTAAAGTATCTAAGTTCGATTAAAGAAGAATAATCAAAAGTTTTTGTTTAATTTGCTTTTAAAAGCTTAAAGATTTACATTGAGATGAGTTTTGTAAACATAACAACAGCACATAGGATAAGGAACAAGAATGTCCTCCATAGTAAAGTCTTATAATAGTGTTCCCCTAAGCATTAATGCATATATATATATATATATATATATATATGTGTGTGTTTGTGTGTGTGTGTGTGTGTATGTATATACATATATATATATATATATATATTTAATGTTATTTCATCGTATCTTGATATTCAAAAGCAAATTCTTATATGACGTGGTAGAGAGAGTTTACGATATTTTAAAAAAGAAATCTGCATTTTTTTAAATGTATAGTAAAACGTAAAAAATTAAATACTTTTGCATATGAAAAGATATTTGCACTGAAATTTGTATTCGGATTATATACTAATGAAAGTTGTAAAGAAAAATACAAGAACACTATTTACAGAAATTTCCCAATTTTTAAATTTTTATTTCTTTTATATTTTCTACATAAAATTTATTCAATTTAATAACTTCCTGAAAAGGAAGCATTCTCTCATAAGGCAAGTATTTTGCAGCCAAACACCATGTTATTTCTATAGGGAAATTTATAATCGGAATTGCTCATTACGTAGTGTATATACATATGTATTTTCTTTTACATTTTCACATTCAGAAAATTTACAACCATTAAATTAGTTCTTATTTGTCAAAACTTATATTATTTATATTTATTGTATTTTATTTTGAATTTATAAAAGTGCGAAAAATGAATTGAGTTCATTTTTGGCGTTCTGAAGTTTTAAAATGAAATATTAACAATTTTAAAAATCTATTTTTTAAATGTAGGATATCGTTTAATATTGTGGATCTTCTAAATGTAAAGAGTGAATAATAATAATAATAATAATAAACATTAGGTAATGAGTAATTCCAATTACATATTTCCCTAAAAGCTGTCGGTGACGATAGGTGAAGCTTTATTATTATTATTATTATTATTATTATTATTACTTGTTGAAGTATGCCAGTAATTTAGATAATTTGATTATGTGTTGATCGAAAATATTCTAATTAAGTAATTTATCGTAATTTAATAACTGATTTGAAATATTCGTATATTTAAAACTGTTTATCCCAGCTGAGTGAATGAGTGAGTTATTTGTCGTCGCCCAGCTAAAATACCTACACCTAAAAACATGAAAATTGGCGATTTTACAAAATTCATCCCCAAGGGTCGAGATAAAATGTAATCTTTTTGCTAATGTCATTTATATCTGAAAGAAAATCATGTAAAGAAATTCATAAGATTTTTTCTTGCATATGTATCAAACACAAATACTCAAAAAACAATTTCAGGAATAATTAGTCTCTCAAAGGGGAAGGGGGAGTGAGGCACTGCGGATTTTCAAATACTCTTTCGTATCTCAAAGAAAAAAAAATCAGATAATCCAAAGATTGTAACTATAAAATGTAGCCTATATTAATATATAAATGTCCATTTTAATAATTTTAGAAATTCACTCCCGAAGACGGAGAGGGAGCAAAACGGGTATTTAACATCATCATAGCCCTTTACATCTCAAAAAAAAAAAAAAAAAAAAAAAAAAGAAAGAAAGAAAGAAAGAAAGAGAAAAGAAAAAGAAAATTCATGCATTACTCATTGATTATTAACAATTTTCAAATGTACGTACTTGTTGTATCGTATAGCCTTCAATGTTCTTTGCCTACGTTATCATACAACAGACAGAAAGAAATGCAGTTACATAACCTAATTGAATTCATAATCACACTTGAACGTTGTTGGAAAGCGTTATAAATGCTTCACACTCATGGAAATGCTGTTCTTAATGTATTTGAATATTTCAGTGTAGCCCTGTAAATTTCAACGCTAAACATATCATATTCTATACAAAATATTATTTTCGCATATTAACAATAATTATCAATTTCTTTACGATTTTTGCAGTAAAAAATTATTGAAATGGGATTTATAAAAATGTCTATTCTAAAATGCTATGCATTGGCTTTTTCTTTTCTTTCTTTCTTTCTTTTTTTTTTTTTTTGTTTTTTTTTTTTTGTTTTTTTTGTTTCCCTGTACAGAAACCAGTTGTACAAGATCTATTAATGCCATTTTAAATAGAGAACATTTCATAGTGAACATGGATAACATATATCATTTTTAAGAAATTCTAAAAATGTTTACGGACGCTGGAGACGGGCAGACGTACAGTCGGAGAGAAAGATACATTAATTCAAATCAGATTCGTAAATCGTAACTTAAAAATTGTCAGAAAGTGTTAAAAACGATTAATGTGAATTCAGTTATTAATATTCAATTAATTCAATTAATGTTCAATTTCAGCAAATTTCCAGTAAACCATTAATGTAACTGAATATTTTTGTGTGGCCATGTAAATCTTATTGCTATTCATTCTGTATTCTATAGAAAACAACTTTTTGAGCATGTGAATATCATATTTCAATTCCATTAAGATTTGTGCAAAGTAAAGTTATTAAAATATGTTTTATAAAAATATTTCTCATAGAATGCAATGCTTCAAAATACTTTTAAGTTTTCCTAAACACAAACCATTGATGGTACTTACTATATTTTCAATAGGGAATAGATAACTTAAATAGCATATATCAGTTTTTAGAAATTTCATGAATATTTACGGGAGTTAAAGCGCGGGCAGACAGACAGACATACAAGTAAATCGAAGTTATGATCTCTTTTTAATCTTGTTGGAAAGTGTTTAAAAAAAAAAGACAGAAAGAAAGAAAGAATATATGAATGAAAATCAGTTATCCATGATATTATTCATTTAGAATGTGACAAATACGAATACCTAAACGCCAATTTTAGAATTCAAGGGGAGTAGACGTTTTTTTCACATTTACTTTCATATTACAAAAAAAAAAAAAAAAAAAAAAAAAAATCACAAGTTTATTATTTTAAAATCTAAAAAACACAAACACATAAAGATCAAATTCCGGAACCCCCCCCTTCCCCCTCCACCAAGAGAAAAAATAATCTGATGTGGGCACCACATGACTTCCTGGTACACTTTTAGAAATATACATAATGTTAAAAAACATTGTCATTGGACCCGAAACAGTTGGCTAAAAATATTTAAAAAAAAAAAATGAATTATCACCGTGTTCTGAGCTTTTCTGAAAGTTAGTTAAAAACCGATTGCAAGATTTGTACTGGTAACGCTGACGAAGGCAGCAGGGACCCGAAAAAAATTGGCTAAAAGTATTAAAAAAAGGCATTTTCACCGTGTTCTGAACTATTCTGAAAGTTTCAAATATCTAGCTAGTCGGGAAGTTAGTTAAATAAATTTTCTGTTGAACCATATAAACGCTGCCGAAGGCAGCAGGGACCTGAAACAGTTGGCTAAAAGTATTAAAAAGATGCATATTCACCGTGTTCTGAACTATTCTGAAAGTTTCAAATGTCTAGCTAGTCGGGAAGTTAGTTAAATAAATTTTCTGTTGAACCATATAAACGCTGCCGAAGGCAGCAGTGACCGGAAACAATTGGCTAAAATTATTTAAAAAATGCATTGTCACCGTGTTCTGAGCTTTTCCGGAAGTTTTAAATGTCTAGCTAGTCGGAAAGTTAGTTAAAAATCGATTCCAAGATTTGTACTGGTAACGCTGCCGAAGGCAGCAGGGACCCTACACAGTTGGCTAAAAGTATTAAAAAAATGCATTTTCACCGTGTTCTAATCTAGTCTGAAATTTTCAAATGTCTAGCTAGTCGGGAAGTTAGTTAAATAAATTTTCTGTTGAATCACATAAACGCTGCTGAAGGCAGCAGGTATCGGAAACAGTTGGTTAAAAATATAAAAAAAAAATGCATTGTCAACGTGTTCTGAGCTGTTCTGAAAGTTTCAAATGTCTAGCTAGTCGGGAAGTCAGTTAAATTGCAAGATTTGTCTAAACCGTTTTTGAGTTATTACCGTTTTTTGATACATTATGGCCAAAACCTATGTATTTTTGTCATTATGAACCTAATTTTCCTAAATATCTCCAAAACGGAAAATCATACAAAGACCAAAAAGGGAGGTGCACAACTAGATGTTATAACAAACCTAATGCACTAATTCGCAACTTTCTACGCCCAACCGTTTTTGAGTTATGCGACACACACACACACACACACACACACACACAGACACACACATATACAGACGTCACGAAAAATCGTGTAAAATCCCTTATATCTCTAAAACGAGAGCTCGTGTTAAGACGACACTTGCAGATGTGCAACTAGACATCATGACAGTCACACGTATAAATTGGCAACATTCAGCGATCAATCGTTTTCGAGCAATGTGAAATACAAAACCCATTTCGCAAATCGGGATTACTATAAGGAAGTAAAAAGAGAGAAAATCATCTTTAAACATATCCCTTCATAGCTCAAAGGCAAACAGACATCTGTTTTAGATTATTGTTTTGAAATGTAATAAATACGAATATTTAAACACCAATTTCCATAATTTTGTTGTTATAAAACGCACCTAATTTCAGTAATTTGCTGCCTAAGAGGGAAGGGTGCAAAACTAGTTTTTCACATATTTGTTTATATTTGCAAAGAAAGAACTATCTATAGTTTTTTGCTTTAAAATGACAAACAAAGACTTCTTTAAAAAAAAAAAAAAAAAAAAAAAAAAAAGGAATTTGCTTTTCCAGGGAGGGGGATACGAATATTTCACTGACCCCTTCATATCAACAAGTATCCATAAGATTGCTGTTTTAAAATATAATTTAATAAACTTGAATGATTTCCCCCTGAGGGTAATGTGGCCAAAACGGGCTTTTCACATAATTCTTCGCATTCTTTCACATTCTTTTCACATAATCTGAAAGAAAATGAAAAAGTAACCGTAGGAATCTTGCTTTAAAATACAGCAAATACGAACATTGTGTTGAGGAAACCTGCCTGCGCACTTACCACTCCCCAGTTTTGATACATTTACTTTATAATAAATTTGTATGTAGCATAGTTTTTAACTGCTTAATTCTATTTCTGCTCTGCTTTCCTCACAGTAATTGAGCCCCACCAGTAATCGAGAGGTACTGCTCTCGAAGTTGGTAGACGCGAAGTGCCGAGTTCAAATCCAGGTCGTGCTCGTTGGCCTACACACAGAAAAATGAAAAATCGAAACTTGTCAAGAGACATGCCATCTTTGTGACACTAAACGTTTGTCAAGTACATTGACTAATTTGCACAAAATTACGCAAAATTTTAAACAATCAAAACACTACCTGACAATCCCATTTAGTCATGAGACACAAAAGTCGTTTTATTTTACCATGTATCTTTAATGTGTTTCGTCTGATGATCCGTTTTGCCTCTAAAACTTGTCAGATGACCAGGGCCTGATTATCGCACAGGCCCACTAGGCCTTGGCCTAGGGCCCCTCTATCTAAGGGCACCAAAATAATTTTTAAAAATTAAAATGCTACTTTTGGCAAATATTTTCTTTTTAAAAAAATAATAAATAATTGCAATTCTATGCAAGTGAATTCCAACAGTTATAGAAGAGTGATATTCCTTAAAAAATAATCATAATGATTTGAGATCTCTTTGCAAAAAAAAGTTAAAACTAATTTCTTATGAAGGCGAAGCTTTAACTTTGTTACCACCATTCAAATTTCCTGCAGAAATAAAATATTTCTTTCGAGAAATTTGCTTTATTTTGTTGGAGAGAGGGGGGCACCAAAATCGTCTTGGGCCTTGGGCCCCAACAGGCCATAATCAGGCTCTGCAGATGACTAATTTCCCAGGTACAGTTTTCATTTTCCTCAAATTTGACCGGTTAGTCAGATGAGAGAATAAAAAAAAAATGTTCCCGTTTTGTCAATTGACTAAGAAAAATTTGTTTGGCTAGTCCAAAAGTTAAACATTGTTCTTCTTCTTCTTTTTTTTATTTGTTATTTATTTTTTGTCTCCTATTGACAACTCGTGTTAGTCAACCGAAACCGAAAAATAAACAAAAAACTAATCGCATTTGGCGGGATACTGCAATTGCCGTTAGAGTCATTTTCATTTTAGAAAGAGAACGAGAGATTTTTTAGTAATCAGAATCAGCGAATCGAGTTTAAAGCCAAAAGTAAGTGCTAAATACTTTATTTTATTGTAAGCTTTGTAAGAATAGTAAATTGTAAATTTGTAGAATTCTAAAGCTTCCGCAATCTTCTAACAATATGAATCGTAATTAGAATTTGTTCTAATTTATAAAGTTGTTTAAAATGTATAAAATTTAAAATACGTTATTATAAATCTAGTTTTACCTATCGTTGTATTATAAAAGTAAGTATATTTAATTTGTCTAAGCTATAGTTGTTTACATACACTTTTAACATTAAGCTCATATTAATATTTTTATACACAGAATAGTAATGATTTATTTTTCCCTAAAGATGGAGAAATTGCCCTGCCCTGTTTTCGCACGCACACGCACACACACACACACACACACACACACATATATATATATATATATATATATAATAATTTATGCATAGATTAAGAAAGGTTTTTGATAGAATATTTCGTCTCCTTATTGATTTCTTTGATTTCCAATGAAGCCAACTATGGTATATGCAACTTCTTAATTGAATGCAACCTATGCAATGAGGTGAAATTTACACCTCATATAACGTATTTCTTAGTAATGTCCTGATGTCTTTTTTTTCTTTTTCTTTTTTATTTAAGGTTTGTGAGCTCTATTTTAAATCTGATGGAATTATACAAACAATAATTTATTTTGATGAAAAAGAAGGAAAGTTATATCAAGTCCCAAGAAATAAACCAATTGTTAAAGATGGTGCTATTCCTACAATTTTCAGCGGCTTGCCATCATTAGGGATAAACAAAAATTACGTTTTATTACCTAATTATAATTGTGCTTTTATATTATTATTATGATTAATTTTTATGTAAATTATGGAGCAATCTTCTTCATGTATATGAAACATTTATAATTTTCAATAAAATTATTTTTATCTTGATTTTTGTCTTTTATGTATTATTTCAATTGCATAGTTTTTATGAAGGAGAAATCTTATTTAAATAAGCCACATAAATTCTTGATTTAAGAATGCTGAAAGTAATGTTATCAGGTAAGTGAGAGTTATTTTGGATGATCAAATACTTATAAATTATTGTTATATATTAAAATTTCTCTGGGCATAAAATTTACAGAGATGATTAAAAATAAAAATTCTTATTATATATGTTAACGTGTTTTTTATGCAAATTTTATGTCCACCCTCACCTTGAAAAAAAAAAAAGTATATCATTAATATTTATGATTTTAAAACATTAAATAACCTGAAATTTGGAGTTCGATGTTATTTATAGTTTAGTACATTGTATCGTCTATACCATGCATATTGTTTATATTGCCTGTATCAATTGTTAAAGCACATTGTATCGTCGTACTTATCTGTAATTTTAATCAGGTGGAAAAAATCCATTATTTAAAAAAATATATACATATATTCAGGTGGCTTAAATATTAAAAAAAGGAACTTAAAAAAAAAAAGTTTACATTTATTTTTGTAACCACAGCGTATAAAATGAAAGCATCGATGAGAAAATATATATATATATTTCTAAATCCATATATGAGGATGTGCATAAAAAGTGGACTAAATCATGTGGCGCCACAATCCTCTTGGAATGCCTTGATAAAAAAGTGTTGGATAAATGCGTGCGTTAATGATAAATAAATATAGGGAAGAATGATTAAACTAGCAAATTCTTTGTTTCAGTAGTTTGTTAAATTTCCAGTATTCATAGCTGCTAACTTTTTTAATTGATTCCGGAATGTTGTTAGTATATCGCCCTATCTTCAAACCATATTCTTTGAGGAGTAATTATCTTCATATTTAATTGTAATTACATGCTAAAGAAAATTATTCTATTAAGAATATGGTATGAAGAAAAGGGCGAATGTTAACAACATTCCGGAATAAATTGAAAAAGTTGGCAGCTATGAGTATTTTATTCCAGTTGATGGACAAGTAATATTTTTCAGAAAAGTTTTTAAATACTTTTTCAAGGTTGAACATTTAAAAGGGGAGGGGGGATTAAACAATTACAAAAGTAAAGAGGTTAAAACTAACATCAATGCTTTTTTAAAAGCCCCTGCAAACAAGTATGAGGCCACTTCCTCATAAAATATGAGGGATTTTAATCTATTAAATTTTTTTGATTAATCTCCCTCAAATATTATGAGACAGGCTAGTCAAATATTTTTTTCGGGATAAAATTCCTCCACAAATATTATGAGGCAGCTTAGTCAAATAGAGACTAGTTTTCCTTTTCAAATATTACCAGACAGATTAGTCAGGTAAATAGTCTTGACTATCCTGCCTCTTCAGATATTCATTGAAAATTGACTAGCTTGCTTCGTAAAATACCTGTTGGCTGCTGACTAATCGTCTTAATCAAGTGCAGATTCTGACTAACTTGCCTTGTCTGGCAACTGCGGTTGTTGACTAACCTTCCTGGTCTGATAATTATGATTATCGACTAGCCTTCTTTGTCTAATAATATTAACCTTCCTAGTCTGGAGTAGTGTTTTGGTGACTAGTTTAGCAAGTACACTTTTCAGTTTTGGTGACTAGTTCAGCAAGTACACTTTTTAGTTTTGAAGACTAGCTCAGCAAGTACACTTTTCAGTTTCGGTGACTAGTTCAGCAAGTACACTTTTCAGTTTTGGAGACTAGTTCAGCAAGTACACTTTCTGGCTAGTCAGTTATTTTGGTTAGTCAATTCTGTATTGTCAGCTGAGCATTTTGGCAGGTCACTGTGACCAATTTATTTTTCTGTGTGTAGACGTTCGGAGTTTTACGTGGATTTCTCCTAAACTTGCTTAAATACAGGCTAGGACCCATCAGAAAGACCCATATGGAAGGCACTAGTCCAGCCAATTGGCCTTAGCGGTAATATCAACACACCAACACCTCATATCAATTGTATGCCTGCTTCGAATGCTTTCTCCCGCACAATTCTTATTTGCAGCAAGAAGAATGGAATAATCGTGTGTTAGCCAGACTCACTGATGTTTTTTGAATATTTTTTTTGCTAACTGGTTAAATATAAACAGTACAGAAATATTAAAATTAAAATTTATTTCAAACTTATAATTATTGAAAGATTCAAATTTCAATGAATCGAAATTTAAAATACAGATAAATGAATGAGCAGTGATTCAAAATTTAAAGTTCAAATAACGAAATTTCAGAAGGTTGGGGGGGGGGGGGAGATAAAAGAAAAGGCTAAGCGACGTATTTTTATGTTGCGAAAAGTGATAGGGGACAAATTCTTCTTGAACCAGCAGACTTACATTTACTTGCATTTGTGTATGCAGTAATGTGCTAATAATACAGATTTGCTTCTAGCTTCTAGTACACATCCATTATCTTGGTTTCGAATATCACTGTATGGTCGTTTACTGAGTTTTGTGCCCTTGGACTAAGTAGGCCTGCAGTTTAAGGGGACGCTTTACGTAACGTCGTCATCAACCAAGCATTATGTTACTCTAAGGGGAATAACTGATTTTTTGAATTTTAATATCTTATTTTGCGATTAAAAAAATGGGGAAAATGCACGTTTGAGTTAAGTGCATTTTCACATGATTTTCTAAATCCAAAACAAATTATTAAGAATTTTTAATTTAAATTTTTGGAAAACAAAAATAATTGGGTTGGCCAAAAAGTAAGTGTTTTTTTTCTATATAAAAAAAAAAAAAGAAAAAAGACGAATTTTTCAAAACAAACAAAATATTTATCAAACAATATATTGTCCATTCTGTTTCGTCACCTTTTTTCACCTTTCAGGCAACTGTGAGATTCCGCATTTAAAAAAGATATATTTTTTGGCAAAAAACTGTTCCAAGAACAATTTGATATCCTAATAAGCAGTGAAGCTTCCATCATTCAAAGCATTTTGAAAATGACGAAACAAATTGTAATCTAAGGGTGCCAGGTCTGACAAATGTGGTGGATGTGTTAACACATCCCATCCAAGCTGCAACAGTTTTTGACGAGTGACCAAACTTGTATGTTGTCTAGCGTTACTGTGGTAAAACACAACCCTTTTGCAAATCGCCTATTCTGGACGCTTCTGCTTGATTGTATTATTTAATTTACTCAGTTGATGATAGTACACGTCCGAATTAATGGTTTGGTATCTTGGTAGCAATTCAAAATACACAATACCTTTGAAATCCCACCAGACTGACAGCATAACTTTCCTTAGGTGAATATCTGTTTTATAATGCTTTGAGTAGGTTCATGACGCTTGCTCCACTACCTTTTACTTTCGATGTTCTTAAGGCCGGTTTCCACTGGAGGCTCAAGACCAAGGTTCAAAAAGTCATTAATCACGCTTCCGACACAAAGAGCCAAATGTCTTGTCATCAGTAGTAGCCCTTTTTTATCAGATTGCGCAGTTACTTCAAAGGAAAGCATGCAAAATTGACAAAGAGGGCCTATGGCCCCTCAATTATCTCAGCTGGGGGTTAGAACCTGGGAATCTCCCTTTTTGAACCAACCCGTAGACCCAGGTCCAACCGCTTGACCACATCAAAGGATTCTGAATAGCGCCGCTCGAAACATTTCCAACCGACCCTCAGTGGAAACTGCACTTTATAGACGAGCAATTTTTCATCGCTTGCTATCATAAGTTTTATAAAATTATCTTTTTTTTTTTTTTTTTTTTTTTTCACATTTTAAAAGGGAATCGCAGAAGTCAGCATGGATTTCTTTGAGCTCTTGTGGTACCCAAATATCGAGCTTCATAACATATCCAAATCGTTTTAAATGGTTTTCAACACTCGATTTCGATATGATACGGATCTCGGCAATCTCTCATGTTGTTAAATGTCGATTGGATCCGAGCAATGACTTTATTTTGTCGTCATCAACTTCGATTGGCCTTCCTGAATAGGGTGCAACTTTAACATCAAAATCGCCAGAAACGAAATTTATCAAACCAATTCTGACAGTGCTGTACTTTTAAGGCATCTCCACCTCCACCTTACATATCACATAACTTTTTGTGAACTTGCACAGCGTTCTTCTTTTTCGAAAGTAATGTAACGAAATATGACAAAAATGTTCCTTTTGATTTTCCGTTTTGAAATTTATGCCATAACAACTATTACCCAAATTGTGCGATTTGTCTTTCTAAATTAAATTTGACGTGTCCGCTTTGAAGTTACATAATGACTTTGCAGTTTAAGAGGAAGTTCGTTACATTTCAAACAGATATCGTCATCTATTAAAAAAAACGCAATTACTTTTTGGCCAACCCATAATTTAACAGTTGTGAATTTTCTGAATGTGAAAATGGAAGATACATATACATACATACTTACATATCCATATATTAAAATTAGATAATGAGTGATTGACGTATTAAATTTTCCTATTGTATAACATGGCGTGTTGTGATTTGACTTATGTTGTAATTTGACGAAGAAATTGTAGAAGGGGGAAAGGAGAGTTAATGCTGATTCCGAATCAGTATGAAGACCCATGCATGAACAGGGACACGAACCCGTATACTGTACACTAAAGATAGCGTATTAATCATTCAGCCACTATATAGGCGTCATAACCTGCGATTAACACCCGAAACTTTGAACATCGAAATTCAAGTTGATCAGTTGTACTTGATGAGACATAACTGTTTAAAGCGGTAGACAACAACAACAACAACAAAAAAGTTATTTTAAATCAAACAAAAATAAAAATTGTGTAAATATGCAGAAAATAGGAAAAGCAGGAAAAAGTAGAACATGGAACATAAAATACTCCGAAATTTAGAAAAGGGTAATTTAAACACAAAATAAAATGATGTAAACAATACTTGACTATTTAACGCTACTTGTGTTTTAGTGTTTGACTTTAGAATAGATCTGATTTATGTGTATTAATTGTTATATCGTAAGATTACTTCTAAGATAATTGGCCAGCGTCCACCTAGCGATCGATTTTTACACATATATTTCCAAATTTATTTTTAATTGTCCTATCATGATAATTATATCTTTAGAATTCCGAACGTCTCCAAGAAATTAAAAATAACATCATAATCCTGTAATTCAAATTTTATATGCACGTGTCTATTTATTTATTTATAATTAATTTCTCATGACATAGTAGAATTCTACATATTTAATTTATTATTATTATTTTCCCTCGACGTATTAAAATTCCGCATAGCAACGAAAAAAGTTTATTCTAAAAATAAAAATCGTTTTGTTTAATTTATTGAAAACCAATAAATAAATCTTCTAAAGCCATCGAATCCTTAAATAAAATTTTATCTCTCAATTCTTTGTTGCGGTTATGAAGTAAGTTTTTCTGTTAAATTATCCTTTTTTCATTACTTTATTCTGTTGAAATGCACGCATGGAAACATGGATAAAATTTCACTTTCTTTATTCCAATACATTGTTTGGGCGCTGTTCATTTCCCCATCCTTTTCTCTTCCTTTTAATACATACAGTGAGTGATTAAATCATTAGATTTATTTTTTATTTTTATTTTTTCGATTTTCTAAAAAAATACTGGACAAAATGACACAGGATTTCATACATGCAAGGAATATTTAAAAACACACATTTTCCACTATCGATTTAGTTCAGACTGCAATGAAGGGACCGACCACAAATTGAAGAAGAACGCAAATACTTTGGATCATCCTGTATCTTAAAAAGTTACATAAATGACTTGTAACTTCAACACATTGTTGCACATACTATGTATAATATTTATATGTTTTATTGTGAAAATTGCGCAATTATTTAGGTATATATATATATATATATCTTAATATATATAAATCTCGTGTCACAATGTTTGTCCTCAATGGACTCCTAAACCACTTAACCGATTATAATAAAATTCGCACACCATGTGCAGTTCGATCCAACTTGAGAGATAGGATAGTTTAAATCTCAAATTATAGTCGCAATTTTAATTTATTGCTAATTATTTGTCTGTTATTATTTGACAGTCACAATTATCTGTTAACTCCAAATGATTCTAACAGATGTCGATACCTTTCGACTGGGTTGAAATGAAAGCTGAAATATATTTGGTGCTGCCATCTACACAAAGAATCTTCAACTTTTTAACCTATTAATAAATTTCGTATAATTCAATTATTTCCACTTTTTAAATTTTTGGTGTTAGCATAGCCGGCCACGTGTTACTTAGACTGAAGTGTAAATTGAATTCATATTATAATGAAGATAATACAGTGAAATTAATCCTGTTTTTTACTTATTTGTGCTTCATTGATCAAAACTTTATAATTTAATCTGTATATATATATATAAATTACGTGCCACGATGTTTGTCCGGGGTAAACTCCTAAACTAAGGAACTGATTTTGATGAAATTTTGCACACTGTGTGCAGTTTGATCCAACTTGAGAGATAGGATAGTTTTTATCTCAATTTATTGTCACAATATTGTTTTATTGCAATTATTTGTTAATTATAGACCTTTATTAAAGTTGCTCCAAAATATCTGTGAGTTCCATTAATTTAATTGTTGCCAAAAAAAAAAAAAAAAAAATACGAGTTCATTTTCTTTCGACATAAAAATAAATACATTTAATCAAACGTGAACGTTAAAAAATTAAAAAAAGTTAAATTATGCATCTCACGAAAATTGACGTCATAATCAATTTAAAGATTTTATACACATTGATAAAGTGCTAATGTAGTTCTATCATAGATATAGTAATATATATAGATCTCTCATCCCCATGTTATCGTAGAAAGATTTTTGATGCCGAAAAAAGATAAAAAATAAAAGCTTTGGAAACAGCCATTAAGTGGTATTGAAAAAAAAAAAAAAAAAAAAGAAAAAGAAAGAAAAAGAAAAGAAAGAAAGAAATATGAATTTGAAACTGTATCTGGAGTCTTCCATTCCCCTTTAGCAAATAAATTATTCATAAATTTTATTTGCTAAAATATTAGTATGTATTCCCGTGTGTATTCACTCGGGGAAAGACGGCCATATTTTGGTAAAAACGTCGTCTTTTCCCAAATGAAAAGGAATAACTTTTTTCTCCCCAATGATCACTCTATTCTATATATGCTATACTATATCTATGAGTTCTATACGCAAGCGAAGTGTGACTCACTGACCGTCTGTGCAGCCAAGAAAAAGATTTCCTATGTTAATTGCCCACTGGATTTTTTGTAAGAAATTATTAAAAATCGAGGAAATTTATTTCCCGATTTTAATCCTTATATTTGGGTATAGATATGTATTAGTTATCGCGGGTGTTAGATTGAATTATTTTGCTGTCAAATTGACAAAATTTTAATTTTAAATTTTTAAACTCTGTCGACCTTGGCTTTTTTTATTATTATTATTATTATTTGGCGATCAAAAGCGTAACACGAAAATATACATGCCAGATGTATGCATTGTACGAAATGTAATATGTATTATTCATTGTACGTATGTATGACATGTAATATGTATTGTACGAAATATTGTTTCATATTATTCATTACTCTTTTAATATAAGTTGTTAAAATAACCATGATTTTTGAAAGGAATTAAATATTTTCGCCAGATAATTTGGCGATATTCTTTTTTTTTCGCCAAGGATGACAGAAATGAAATCTATTCCGCTGCAAAATATTAGTATCTTACATCAGATATTTTATTTAGACATTTGAAAACAAATTTGACTTCAAACTATGATAGAATATTTATCATTTTCCTTTTAATTTGTATATTATTAGTATATTAAAATTTAAAAGCATGGTATATAAAAAGTTTTTTTTTTTTTTTTTTTTTTTTTTAAATCTTATAATTATTCTTATCTTAATCCTCAATGTTTCCCATCTTTATTGACTTGAATTTACTATTAAAATTTTAGCATACTCAAAAACTTCTCATCACTTCGTTAAAATACACTAAACTTTTCCAAAATCTTTTTGTATTTAAAATGATACATGTATTTACTTTAAATGTCCAATATTTCATAAGATTTCCAATTTTAAAGTTTTAAAATATTTATCAAATTTACTTATTTTTCTGGTTTAGCCTTATTGTTTTCCCTTTTATAACTACAGCTGTTGCCCTCTTTAAAATATTTAAAATGATGAGGTCATTTAATAGTAAAATTATCCATTATAGCATATATTATATTTCACTCCTCCATAAAAATTGATTTTAAAATCGTCTGTTTCTTTTATACTTTTATTTTAATAGAATTTTAATAGAATTTAATTTATATATTAGTCATTTTAGCAATTTTATCCAAAGTAGCATTAGAAATAATATATATCACTTCTCCATTAAAATTTATAGGACCCTACAACAAAATTAATTTGTGCTTAATATCAACACTACGAAAATTTTTATCAATCGCTTCCAAATTTTGACCTAAGTTTCAAATCTCAACCCTGTGGGTTTTTACATCGGCTACAACGTTTTCGTCTTTGTTCGTAAATAATAATTTAACTGTACTAAATAGTTTACAGCCGTATAATTCAACGTATAACTTAGTCACAGCAACGCGTGGCCGGGTCTGCTAGTATATATATATATATATATAAGTTTTTTGCTTGTAACTAGAACGGATTTCCATAAAACGTTACAAAATTTACGAAACAATTGACAAAACATTAGAGAAACTTAATGCTGAAACATAAAATTCCCGTGCGTAATATTCGCTGAGATAGGAGCATTTATATTTTATACTAGTTAGTTCTAGGGCGACTAAGGCGCCCGTTGAAAAATGATCATTTCATTTTATTTACTTCTCACTTCAAATAATTCATTTGCTAGCAATCCCCGGCGAAATTTTCGCACTTTATTTATCGCTTCGTTACCTTAAAATTTTTAAAAATATTATTATTATTTTTGTTTTATAGACGTCATTTTAGATCATCGTAGTTTAGATCATCATGACATCATATATAGACACAAATTTAATATTATATATATATATATATATATATATATATATATATAAACACACACTAAGCGACAAAAAAAAAAAAAAAAAAAAAAAAAAAAAAAAAGCCGCATTTGGTTATTTTCCTTTTCGCCATCTAGAACCGCCAATTTTATCGTTTAAAAAGCAAATTTTCGAACAGACTTTATTATGTTGTCCTCCACATACACTTTAGCTTTGAGTCCAGTGTTAAAAACAAAATGCAATTGTCAGTAAAATTGTAATTTTAGAAATTATTTCAAAAATGGTAAGAACAAGGCAGTTAACGATGCCACAAAAAGTAATAATTTTTTAATGAAAATCAAAAAATATTTTAATGCGTGAGATGGCAAAATAATTAAATGTTAACGAAATATTGGTAAAAGGGTTTTTAGCAAGATATAAAATTATTTGGCCGTTTAAACTGGAAATTTGATTTTAGGCGGCCATGTTGCTCATCCAAGTGAAATGACCGTAAGATAAAAAGCCATTGCTTATAAAATCGGTTTGTATTACATTTAGAACATAAAAGAGATTCAGAAAAAGTGTTTAGCAGCATAATTTATTTAACTACAGTACAGAAACTATTAAACAAAGCTGGTTTAAATGATAGAAAATTTGAAAAAATTCCATTGTTAGTGAAGAGAATGAGGAAAGTAAGACCTCAGATGGCTAAAAAAGTTTAAAAATGATTAGTTAATCATTGGGCTGAACTGGTTCTCTTTGATGAGTCAAGTTTATCTTATTTCGAGCTAAAGAAAACAAGCAGATCTGACAACGAAAATATGACCGACTTAATGAAAATCATTTTTTATGCTCAAGGGATCCATTAACTCGAATTAAAACACAATCTTCATGAAAGTGGTGCCTGACCGACTATTTTGGAGGTATCTTGGACATTTCCGCAAACAGCATTTAAAGATGATAAAGCACCTTACTACACGGCGTCTGTGGTAAGTTTATTCACTTCAAATTGTCAAAAATTCCTATCCATTCCCATGAGAACCTATAATTCTGTAAGTAATCATATCTTTTTTCACTTTAAGTTAAATCCCACAAAGGATATGGAAGAATTTCTTCTTTACCAGACATGTAAATAGTCCTAATGACGATCCGCTTGAAAACGTTTCGTCTATAAAAAGGCGGGAGAGAGGGGAGAGGATTCGAAATTTGCAGCCAGTAACTCTGCCAGAACTAGAAAAATTATTTGTGATATTTGGCACATTGAAATTTCTGAGATTTATATTAAAACACTGTATAAAACTATGCTATTGCGCATTAAAGCAGTAATTCCATATAAATGTGGAATTAACCCATTGCAGAATACATATTTTTAATAAAAAATTGCTTAGATCTAACAAATAAATAGTTTCATTTCATATATTAAGCTTGTTAACTTACTTAACTTGTTTATTTCATATAAGAAATCGTAATAGAATACAAAGTGTATGGTAATTGCATTATGTTCAAAAAGAAAATTTTATGCAGATTTTTAAAAAGTACTTCGTAGAGTGCAATAAAGCGAATTATTAAATCGAAAATGTTCATAGGTATCATTTCATCCCTGTGGTATTATCCAAACAAAAGACAGTTTTATTTGTTTCAAACATTAATTTTAAAGTTATTAAAAATAAAAAAGGTTATAAGTCATTTTTTATGCAGTGCGGCATTTTTTTTTTTTTTTTTTTTTTTTTTTTTTGTCGCTTAGTGTATAAATATATTTACATAAAAGCATATTTTATTTTATGCTAAAAAAAAAAAAAAAAAAAAAAAAAAGGCAATCCGTCAGATTAAACAGTTTAGCGATCGGACAATTAGATTTTTTAAAATTAACTGAAGTATGAAAATTAGGTGGCAACTTGCGTTCACAGACAGAGTTCAATGAAATCTCTTAGTTTTTTTAAGCGTGACTGAGTCAGTCAGTGATGAGCGTAACTATATATGCTGATTAGTAACTATTATTTTACTGCGCATACACGAAAGATAATATATATATCGTGATAATAACTTTATACGTAATACATCTCATTTCAAATTTCATTGTTGGTATTTTCATCTTTCTTTCATTTGCTGAGTGTTGTAAAGGAATTAAATTATTCATTATATATATATATATATTACATTGGTTGAAAGCTAGATATATTGGGCAGCTTTTGTCAAGAGTTCATTTGAATATAATGAAAATTAAACAAATTGCCAGAAAAAGAACGAGCTAGATTTTAGGTAGTATTTTCTGGAGTTGAAATTTATTAAGGGGTTTTTCCCATGCCGCGTATTTAATTTGAAGATCGAATTATTTCAACCACGTTGCAAAAGTTCCTTTTTGTTAAAAACCCCTTTAAATATAAAAAATCTTAGTAAATAAACAAAAATATGTTAGAGTTGCAAGCCTATAATAGGTTTTTCACGAAAAAGAACTTTTGCAACGTGGTTGAAAAAAATTGGATCTTCAAATTAAATACGCGCCATGTGAAAAAACCCTTTTGAAATTTCAACTCTGAAAAATAGCTAACATCTAGCTCGTTCTTGTGCCGACAATTTGCTTAATTTTTACTCTATTCAAATGCACTTTTGACAAAAGCTGCCCGATATATCTAGCTTTCAACCTATGTAATAATTTTTTTTCTATTTTTCGCGCATGTTCAGTAAAATAATATTTACGAATATAAAATATAAACGCTTATATCTCAGCGAATATTACACGTGGGGAATTTATGTTTCAAAATAACGTTTTTCTAATGTTTTGTCAATTTTTCTGTAAATTTTGTTAAGTTTTATGGAAATCCGTTCTAGTTATAAGCAAAAACATTTTCAAAAAAATTAATAATTTTTGAAAAAAAAAAAAAAAAATTCCCGCACCGAAACATACAAATATTGTACACTCATGTCCAGAATTATCTTTACGTATCCAAAACTAATGGTATTCAATGAAATATCCAATCAATGTGATCCATTTTTGCAGAAAATGTGTGAAAAAC
Source organism: Salticus scenicus (assembly GCA_963930645.1). Classification (NCBI taxonomy): domain Eukaryota; kingdom Metazoa; phylum Arthropoda; class Arachnida; order Araneae; family Salticidae; genus Salticus; species Salticus scenicus. The sequence goes on along the minus strand of OZ005653.1, from coordinate 73,788,265 downwards.
AAGCCTAATTAGCATTATCCAATCAAAAGTAATCAAACGATTCTGTGATATGCAAATCTAGGCTTACGTCATCCGACGCTGAATCAAGCGCTTTGCGCAAAGTGAATAACTTAGTGAATCTCTGCGATATAGCGTTTGATTTCAGTGTGAAAGGACTCAAATCGGTTTGCTATGGCTTCGAAGTATCATTTGGAAAAATCTATGAAGTGGCGACTCATCGGCCGTTTAGAAGCAGGACAGCCTATCACGGAAGTAGCCAGATGTCTGAATATTTCAAGACAGACAGTCTCTACATTATGGAAACAGTTTCGAAACGATGGAACTGTTGTAAGAAGGCCTGAACTGCGGTACAGCCCCCGGCTCACCGCTCGAAGAGCGGTGTTGAGCTAAACCAGGACCGAGGTCCTGGTAGGGCTGTCCGGGGAAGTTCTCCCTGCACTCAGGAGGAACATGGGGCCAGTTCCAGCCCTGCCTGACGTTTATTGAAAAACAAAAAAGAAATTACAGTGTGCATCGCCAGGCCCAAGGCCTACACGCGACACTGGGCGATGCGTAGACAGTTTTTTATACATACATTAAACTTGTTCAGCATGCCGGGCCCAGCCGGCCCTTCGCGACAGGGGGCATGCTGTCTTGTTGTGCTTGTCAATCGGACATTGCTGCTGTGGTTAATCTCGCCGGGTTAGACCCCTCGCGACACAGGACGAGACGTTTTGGAGAGATCAGATGAACGTTTTTTGTTCGAGCAGACCAAGCATGAGGGAAGTGGGAGGTTAATTAGTTAGATTGGAAAGGTCATTTAAGAGAAAATATATTCTGTATAATTTAGAGAGCAACGGTTTACGGGTGAGGATATTATCGAGCCAGTTTTGGGGTCTGGGAGAGGGGTTTCTGAGATGATATTCTATTGTTAGAGGACAGGAAAAATAGTAATGTTCAGGAGCTCCCTCCTCGCCGCAAGGGCACAGGGACGAGCGCCGGCAACAAAATCTAAACAAATAGGCCGGAAAAGGCCCGTGACCCGAAAGGAAAGCTGTTACTGGGGGGGTTAGATTCCAGGTCGTACTTCCGACCGTGGGTAGTAAGTTGTGGGTGTGTCTCCCTTTAGTGGAGGCATCCCAGAGCCCTTGCCAACTTTCACGCAGCAATAATTTTAGTTTGCGCTTAACATGAGTCGGTGGCGCTGGGAGGGAGTGTTGCACAGACCCTTCTTCTGTTGCAGCTTTCGCAAAGGAAGTCCGCTAGTTCGTTGCCGACGACGCCCCTATGGGCAGAAACGTGTGCCAGGGAAATTAAATGCTTTAAGTTTGAGATTTTACGTTTGATATCCAATACTTGGGGATGCTTAGTCTTGTGACAAACTATGGCCTGCAGACTCGAGAGACTGTCACTATAGATGTTGATGTGTACCAGATGCTGATTATCACTTGCCCACTCTAGGGCTTTCTGGATAGCGAAGAGTTCAGCCTGGTAGACAGAGTTGAAATCCTCGAGCCTACAAGCCCACCGATGAGCCTCAGCATCGTCAACGAGGACGCACAGCGCTGCTGCTACGCCTGAATCCGTCCTGGAGCCATCGGTGTAGATCGCCACTGGGACTGAAGGGTTAAAACTATTTTTCTCTATGTTGACTATGAGGGATGCAGCGTCCTCTGCCGGGTGCATGTCCCAGCAGCTGACTTGGGATTGCAAAGGGGTGTTGGGGAAAATGGTGTTAGAAATCTGAGGGTTATTTAGTTGAAGTATATTAGTTTTAAGATAATTGAATTTACTTGTAAGTGAGCATGTGGGATTCCCGTGATGACGGTGAGGGCGTCAGTTGAAATTGTCCTGTAACCTCTCGACATTTGGAGTAGAAATGGTCTTTGGATTGTGTTTAATTTGGCCTGGTTTTCTTTCGACAGAAAGCCTCCCCAGATCCCTGCACCATAAGTTATTATTTTATCTACTATGGCAAGGTACCATATTTTTAGGAAGGAGGTTGAGATACCCCACCACCTTCCGACTAGTTTTGATGAATTGTGGTAGATGGTTAGGAGCTTTAGTTTTAGTTCTTGTAGGTGGGCGGTCCAGTTGAGCTTTCTGTCGATGGTCAGGCCAAGAAGTTTGAGATGAGGCACATGGCGGACGCTGACGCCGTCGATCCTCACCACGGGGGATCTTTTAAGTAGTCTTGGGAAGCCTATTGTTAGAGCTTGAGTTTTTGAGTGGGAAAGGGAGAGGTCTAAATCTTTTAGAAGCTTACTAAAAAGGGGAAGAGCCTCCTTAGCTTGGTTCTCCAGATCTTTCCGGATTCTGCCCGAGAGGATGACTGAGAAATCATCAGCATAGGCATAGGTGATATGTCCCTCAGAGTTCATGCGGGCAAGGATTGAGTTGTCGACGATATTCCAAAGAATAGGGCCCAGGCACGAACCCTGGGGGCATCCCTTCGTTTGGGGGAGCTCTGTGGAGCCATTTCCCCAGTTAATTAAGATTTTCCTATTGGAAAGGTAAGAGCTGATGACCCCCGCCAGGTTACTCGGGCAGTTGAGTTTGTGTAGTGTTTGTAGAATGTGGGGCCACTCTACGTTGTCAAAGGCTCCTTTTATGTCGAGAGAGACTAAAGTGGTGTATTCCAGGGACTTAGAGTTAGAGGCGCAGGAGCTTTTTATTGCCTGTAAGGCTTGTTCACACGATCTGCCCTCTCTGAACCCGAATTGATGTGGATGTAGAAGATTATTTGACTCGAGGTAGAAATTCAGTCTGGTGACTACCAGTTTCTCTAAAAGTTTGCCTAGGGTGGGCAACAGGCAGATCGGACGGTAAGATGCGGGGTCAGAGGGAAGCTTCCCTTGCTTCAGGAAGTACACCACCTCACCTCTTCGGAGGACTTCTGGAAAATAGCTGCGTTCTAAGCATAGGTTGGCCCAGTCGCGCAGGATGTGCGGAACTGTGTTGTATGTGTGCCTTAATATAGGGAAGTCCAGATTGTCTGGGCCTGGAGCCTTTTTTACGTTGAAGCTGAAAAGAGTGGCTTTGACTTCAGCCTCCGTGAAGGGGACATCCGAGGGAGCTGAGAAGGTTGGTGCTTGATAGTTGGGATATTTACTTGGTGCAAAGATAGTCGTTGTGATGTGCTCTAAATTATTGCGTTTCGAGGAGAGAGCTGGAGGACGCTCTAACTTCAGCTCCGTTGGTGTGAAGAATTTATTACTATAAAATTTTTGCGCTGCGCCGAAAACTTTTGTTTGTGTTGTGCAGAATTTCCTTCATGCGTTGTTTTTTGCCGTGTTTAGTTGTTTTTTGAAGTGTGCCGAAAGTTGTTTTATCTTTATTTTATGTTGAGGGAGAGTCGCGGGGTCCAGATATTTTTGTTGGCGCTTAAGGGCTGTGAGTTTGTTACGCATGGAGCGTAGTTGCGTAGTTAGGGAGACCAGAAGTTGTATGTGTATTGACGGCCGCTTTTCTTGAGCCTGAAGGAGGAGGAGGCTGCTGTGTGTATGGTTTGTATAAGTTTTATTGTGAGTTCTTCTAGGTGTTGTGTGTTTGTGATTGTGTGTAATTCTTGACTTAAGTTTGATAGGGGCTGTTTAATTAGTGTGCAGAATTTTTTAAAACTTCTATTTCTTGTTGCAAATCTTTTAGAGTGTGTGATTACCGGTTTAGTTATGTAAGAAGGCCTGGACAAGGTCGTAAACGAATGACAACTGCTTTTGAAGATCGATATTTGGCACTAACTGCCCGTCGTAACAGGAAATCTACTGCTCGCCAGTTAATTTCAGAGCTTGTAGCCGCCACTGGAATTGCTGTATCACGGCAAACGATATACAGAAGGCTTAATGAAAGAGGCCTTTATGCCAGAAAGCCAAGGGTATGTGTTTCACTGTCTTCACAACAGAGGAGGGATAGCTTTAATTTATGCAAAGAACATCAGAACTGGAGTCCAATGGTCCCATGTTCTGTTTACTGATGAGTCGAGGTTTAGTTTTACAGGTAATTCTAAACGTATTTACGTATGGATGGAGTCAGGAACACGAAATTATCCCTCAAACATAATGAAACATGGCCGTTTTGGTAGTACAGGTGTTGTGATGGTATGGGGGGGGGGGTAATGATCAATGGATGTACGCCCCTACACGTTTTCGACAATGGATCTGTGACCGGCGAGAGGTATCGGGATGATGTCCTAGAGACTTATGCCAGACTTTCCAGAGGTGCATATGGATCTAACTTTTTATTTATGGACGATAATGTTCGTCCACATCGAGCAAAGCTCGTTGACGAATTCCTTGAAAGTGAAGGCAAGCTAATACCGTGGCCAGCAAAGTCTCCTGATCTTAATCCAATAGATAACTTATGGGACTACCTTGGAACAGCAATTGCACGTAGATATCCTCCTCCTAGAAATGTAAATGCTCTAAAGACGGCATTGCTTGAAGAGTGGAGATTAATTCCCCAAACTGTGGTTAACAACGTTATTGCCAACATGAAAACACGCTGTGATATGTGCATACAAGTCAGGGGAGATCATATTCCATATTAAATTCGTAAAGCTTAATTCTGATCTGCGTTATTCCTTTTTTTCTGAGTTCTCTTTGTCACATTTTATTACCATTTTTAATGTTTCATGCTACAATTTTATATTATATGCAATGCCCTTAATTTTTTCCTTTGTTATTTAGGTGTCATAGTGTTATATAACATTCCAAAAAAAAATCACATGATCATAGTTCACAGTTTCTGAGAAATCCGTGAATTTGTGCATGTAAAGATAATTTTGGATATGAGTGTATGTAGTATGTGCAACAAAGTGTTAAAGTTACAAGTCATTTATAACTGTTTATAATGCAGGGTGATCCAAAGCATTTTCGCTTTTCTTTTATTTGTGGTTGGTTTCCCTAATTGCAATCTGAACTAAATCGATGGTGGAAAATGTGAATTTTTAAATGTTCTTTGCATGTCTGAAGTCCCGGGCAATTTCGTCCAGAATTTTTTCAGGAAATCGAAAAAATGTAAAAATAAAAAAAATTTAATAATTTTATCACCCACTGTATTTAGTAATTGTTGAATTTTTAATGATTATCAACAACAGTATTTGTTTGCTTCATGCGTCAATCCAAAAATTAGCTGTTTTTGAATAAAATTAATTTTACAGAAGTTTCAGCTATCGGCGAAACAGTTTCAAAACTCTGAAATAAATGTTTGCCTTTTTGTTCCTGTGTTGTAACAGTCCAAAATCTTAGTCAATTTGCTAAATAAAAGTCGAATGATTGTTTTGTGAGATGGTTTTCTATTTTGACTAGCTGATATTGATAATAGTGTCACATGTTTATTAATAAATAAATTTCATTAAAAAAAAAAAAAAAATAGAATAAGTTATTACAAAATTCTTAACTTTTGTAACTGAAATTTAAAAGCTTATTGTTGTGGTTACTTTCATTCGAGAAAGATTTTGTTTATGAAACTGAATGCTAGAAAAAGTGTATTTATAAACAGGTGCAATATGAATAAATTATTTATTATTGAATGTTCGAAATAAAATCTGTATAGTTTTATGGCATATAAGGAAGTTTAAGATAAATAAATAACAATGGACGATATTCGTTAAATTCTAAATGATAACTCCTGATAAATTTTTTGTAGTGTAACATATATGTTTCAGGAAAACAAAAACATAAAAAGGAAAATTTGCTTCAAATTGCAAATAGTCCATCAGTAGCCGAGCAATACTGCGCTCAAAGCTGGTAGATGTGAGGTGCCGGATTCGATCCCAAGTCGCTCTCGTCGGCCTAGCCATTCTGAGTTTTCTGTACTTTTTTTCCGAAACTTGCGGAAATACGGGCTAGGAGATCCTTAGAAAAACCTTCCACAGGGGGTTTCTCCCCATTTAGGCATAGGACCCTCGTGCAGTCATTCGGCCTTACCCCCAAAACACTAAATTGCAAATAACAAACTACTAACAATAGTATATATAAATATAAGATATTTGTATATATGGCATAAGCTTAAAAAAAATCAAAATACATTTCCATATTAACTCAAATTATGTAGAGAAAAATAGAATCCTACAGATCGAACTAATGTGTTGTGGCCAGCATAAAATTTTCTTCCGTATTTTTTATACGGATTCCCACAGTTCAAATTATTTATAAAAATTACTATTTGTAAAAATTATTTTCAATGATGAATACAAACGATTTTTATCTCGGAGTTGAGTAACGTTAAATCTCGAAAAAAGTCAATTTTGTACCATGAAGGTGACATCTAAAAAAATGCATTATCTCCTCTCTCTCTCTTTATGAAAAAATTTATAACTTTATTTCAAATTATCACAGGCCTAAGATTTAACCATTTGTTTTAAATATATGGACGAATTCATTTGAAAACTCTGACATTGAAGATGTGCATACCAAAAAGAGGGGTGGAGTGGGAATGGGGGTTAGAGTAGAAGCTATGGTACTACATATATATATATATATATATATATATATAGTGATTGGTTAAAAATAATTTTTACTGTATATATCTATAAGAAATTTTGTTGTATACTGTACTGTCATATCAAAAAGTATGAAAAAACGATACGTCAGCGCCATGTGTTGAGTGAGCGACATATACAGAGTGTAATCAGCATAATTTAAGTCAGTATCCAACTGAATGGTACGTTAGTTTGTGAGGTACAGTAGCGTTCACAAAATTTCGCTAACACACACAAAGAGACGGACAGTTTCTAAAAATGATCGAATCATGTTCAGGATGGTTTATATTCCATAACGGAAATCTTAAAAAGATAGGAAAGACATATGTGACGTAATTTAGTTTGAGCCCCAGTACCCTGGTCTTGTAGCATGAAAACATTTTTCTGTCTTCTATAGACGTTTTTATTGATAACGATTTTGTTAAATAAGCAGAAAACAAATTTATACATCTCTCCCAAAAATATTTTTTATTATAGATTTTTAATAATAATAAAATAATAATAATAATAATAATAATAATAAGAGAAACACAGCTGATGAGGGAAGGACGAATTGCAGAACATTCCTTTAGAAAAAAGTTGTGCATAAAGTTAATGCCTGTGATACTTCTTCATTTAAAAAGGTGAGATGTAGCCGGAATATATTGATATTATTTCTCCACTTACTTAAAAATATAACTGAGTTTTTGCTTAGGCAAATGCATTTTACAATAATCTAGTGTGTCACTCACACGACTTTCTCTTACCCTGAAATTTGATACTATAAATAATGGGATCCGGAATTTTCGCCCCCAGCATTTCGCCCCCGGCATTTCGCCCCCAGCATTTCGCCCCCGGGAAATTTCGCACCCCGGAAATTTCGTCCCCGGGACATTTCGCCCCCGGAAATTTCGCCCCCGAGTGGTGTAAAATATAAAGGTAATTACAAATAAAGATATAAACATACATGCGGCATTTCCCAAAATATTACCATGTTTTTATTAACTTCGATTCTTCTTTGTTTGTTTGTGTGTCCAGTACAAATCTTGCAATCGATTTTTAACTAACTACCCGACTAGTTAGACATTTTAAACTTTCAGAAAAGCTCAGAACACGGTGACAATGCATTTTTTCGTTACTTTTAGCCAAATATTTCGGAACCCCGCAGTTTTCGGTAGCGTTTATATGATTCAACAGAAAATTTAAAAACATGTTATATAAAAAGTTCGTTTTTTTTTTTTTTTTTTTTTTATCTTGTAATAATTTGTTCTATAAAAATATTAAGTTTATACAATATTGATATATGTTTTGATTTTGGTCATAACAAGGGTTACAAACAGCATGGCGATAAAAATATGCATGAATAATATTGAATATATTCATTCACGCTAAAAAGATTAACTATATCTCTACTGACACCGTTCATAAATTTCGGTAGTTTTTAACTTTCAATGAGCAAAATTACTCTGCGCCTCAATCCCATTCGTGGAGGTCAAAGATGTTATGTCATGTCTTCGGACCACCTTTAGAGGCGAGACCCAGACCGTCGCCCATTGCACAGCACTAGTGCGACGTAAAAACCCAACCATACCAACCAATCAATGCTGTTCCTCAAAGGATTTAAGAACTGAGAATCGAAACTGAGCTTATTTGAAAATATAATACATTTTCAAAAGTAAATGTTGACTCTAATAAACGTAGAAAGTTTAATTATGGGTTTACATTTATCATTTTACACTATTTATTAGTAATGGAGCATACAATAAATTAAATTGCATTAAGCCAAAGTAAATAATGCTCGCTTACTAAGTATGTTTTCGTTTGTTCCGTAATTCGTAAACAGTTCGTCTTTTATCAATATCATTGCAGGCTTTATCTACGGGCTGAATATTCATAAATAAAATCCATTCGTCGACTAGAACATATTTATATATTACAGAATCAAATTCGAAATGCTAAAATGTCGACAACTTTCGCAACAATAAAATTACGGGCTCTGTCTATGGGCTGAATATTCATTAAATAACGTGCATTTGTAGATAAGAACCTGCTTATGTCTTTACATATTACTTCATACGCGCAAAAATGTCTTCAACTTTCATAATAATATCATTACTAGCTCTATCATTAGCTTCTTTTGAAATCTCTATGATGGTAGGTCATATTTAGTGGCCAAAACCTTTGTATTCTTGGACATTATGAATATAATTCTCCTAAATATCTCCAAAATGAAAAATTTAAATATCTCTAAAACGGAAAATTACATAAAGTCCAAAAAGAGAGGTGCACAACTAGATGTTATAAGAAACCCTTATACCAATTTGTAACGTTCTACGTCGAACAGTTATTGAGATATGCGAGATACATTACAGACTCTATCTACGGGCTATATATTCATTTAAAAAAAGTGCATTCATTGACAAGAGCCCGCTTATGTCTTTAAGCATAACTTTCTACACACAAAGAGTCTTCAAGTTTCATAACAATAGCACTAATGGCTCTATCATTAGCTTTTTTTGAAATCTCTATGATAGTAAGTCATGTATAATGGCCAAAATATTTGTATTTTTGGTCATTATGAACATAATATTTCTAAATATCTCCAAAACGGAAAATCATATAAAGTCCATAATCATATAAATCGTATAAATAGAGGTGCACAACTACATGTTATAACAAACCTATATACTAATTTGCAACGTTCTACGTCTAACAGTTTTTGAATTATACGAGATACATACCCCTCCCCCCCCCCCCCACACACACGTACTTGCATACTGACGTCACGAAAATTTTTGTAACATCGTTGATATCTCTGAAACGGGAGCTCCTATTGAAACCAAAGTTGCAAGTGTACAACTAGACATTATGACAGTTACGCATATGAATTTGCAATTTTCTACGATCATTCATTTTTTCAGCTATGCAGAATACAAAATCAATTTCGCCCATCGGAGGAAGTAAAAATGGTAGACTCATTTTTTTAAACACCAATTTCCGAGATCTAAAACTGACCTACTTAAGTAGAATGAATGTTAATTTTTCTCTTATAACCACGTAATACATGAGAAAGGATATCTAAAATGGATTTATGTAATAATTTTCAAGAAAATCGTTATAGCCGTTTTTGAGAGAAAAATTTTACCAAAATTGGCAAACTCAATTATTGATTGGAAAACAATAATTACATTCAAAAAGATGTTTGAAAAGGAGTTAATATAATGAGTTTGAAAAAAAAATCCGTGCAGTCGTTTTTAAAGGAATGCACTTGCGAAGCCTGCAATTCAGCTATTTTTACATGACGCCTATAAATTTTCCTGAACTAACCAACTATATTATTTGAAAGGTCGTCTAATAGAGTGTTTATATAGCAACTTTGAAGAAAATTGATAGAGCCGTTTTTGAGAAACGGTTTTACGGTCCCACTTCCATTTTCCGCTGTCCCATTTCCGGTTTTTCAATTTCCCCAAAAATTTGAAAAATATATCTGTATACCAGACATGTCTCAGTTCTGAAGTTTCGTAGTTCTATTTTTGTTAGCTTCGGAGATATGATACCCAGAAGATTCCGCACATACATACATATACATACATATGTATACATACATACAAACACCCTGACCAACTGTCAGAAACTACTTTTCTGGACTCAGGAGGCCTTAAAATGTATAAATCAGGTGAAAACTCGATATCGAATTTTCAGACCACACCTTAGAATGTAGAAAACGAGGGATAAAGGCTGAAAATTCATAGAAACAGGGGGGAAAAAGATTCAAAATTCCATAGAAAAAAGCATGGGATGAAAACAAAAAACTCACAATGTCAAGTGTGAAAAAAAAAAAAAAAAAAAAAAAATGAAAATTTCTTTCTTCAGTAATGAAAATTTCTTGCTTCTGTAATCTTATTTCCTTAATTTATCAATAATCAAATTGAATAATAAATAAAAAAAAAAGTAAAATAATATTTGATAAATTAATAAAATTTTTATTTGTGCACTAAAAATTTAATAAATAGATAAATAATATTACTGTATACTTAAATTTTCTTTTAATTAACAGCGATAAAGAATTAATTGAACTATTTTAGCATTCGAAAACCTTATTTTAATTCATATATTTTATATTGAAATTAAAAAGGAAAACATTTGAATTAAATAGGAATATATCAAGAATTACTACATGTGTATTTATATTTATATTTGTCATTACATATATATTTTCCACAACTTGGGGGCGAGACGCTGGGGGCGAAATTTCCGAAATCTACAGTTCGGGGGCGAAATTTCCGGGGGTGAAATTTCCGGGGGCGAAATTTCCGGGGTGCGAGATTTCCCGGGGGCGAAATGCTGGGGGCGAAATGCCGGGGGCGAGATGCTGGGGGCGAAATTTCCGTAAACCATAAATAATACAGGTTGCAGATTAAGAGGTAAGATAACGAGTACTGTTATGTAAACCTGCGTTAAACAATTCAAATTAGGCTTCGGAAGAGTTTTATATGATAATTAGTTCTGTGTGAGGGGGACTACCGCCCCTCTCAACCCCCCGTTTCATTAATGCACCTACATTTATATAGAATTTAATTCGGTTATTAAAAAATAATTCTGTTTTTAAAAAATAATTTATTAAAATTATTATTTAAAAAAATTATCTTTTATGATAATGCAGACGTTTTTCATATTAAAGAAGTAGTATAACACACAAAAAAAAAAAAAAAAAAAAAAAAAAAAAATGTTGAATTTATTCTCAATATTACATTTAGAAAAGAAAATTTTTTGGGGGGCTAAAAATGAAAAAAATCGATAACTTTATTTTAAATTATCGCAGATCGATGGTTTACCCATTCGTTTTAAAGTAATTGGCGAGCTCTTTTGAAAGATAACCATCATGAAAATTTACTCCCTTCGAGGGGAGGAGGCGAGGCTCCTACATACACAAATTTTTTTTTCCCAGTTGACTATCGCTATTACAATATATATATATATATTCATTTCATTTGGTTTTGTGTAGTCTATAGATGTTAAACTCTATTTACCTGCAATTTCCCCCATAGACGTAATGTATTTGAATACTTTTAAGTGTCCCTGTACACGAATCATTTGCTTCATCTCAACGAAAAGCTTACTGTAGCATCCCTATATGATACACATTTAGAATACCGAGTTTGGAATTTCTGCTATTATTTTTTCTTGAGATAGGCTGATAACAGACACACACACACACACAGACAGACACACAGACCATTCTCTAAAAACATGATTTTTGTATTCAGGGGACCTCAGTAAATATGACAAAAACTCACGTTCGAAAATTTGACCCTAAAACAATAGTACTTTCTCGAACCTATGGGTAAGAGAAAGTAATAATGTTAATGTAATAAGATACCGCATCTTTTTACTTTCTTCTATATGTAATATAGAGAAAGTATTGGATTCGTAAAAATTTTCGACCTCGGGTTTTTGATGGATTTACACGTTTTGAGAGCTGTAGAACACGATTTGACCCTTTTTAGAAAATGTCTGTCTGTCTGTCTGTCTGTCTGTCTGTCTGTCAGTCTGTGTGTGTGTGTGTGACAAAATTTTGTGGCAACTGTATCTCAGGAACTACTGCACAGAATTTCATACAAATTAGTATGTAATTGCACCTTGACATAAATTAGTGCCTATCAACTTTTGGTAAAAATTGTCTTACAGGTTGCGTTGCCATCCCGCTTTTTCTAAATTTTTAACATGGTGATATAGGACAAAATTTTTTATAAATGTGCATAAAGAGAATTATTTCTTAGTAATCATTATGAAATTTACAAGAATTATTTATAATAGAGGTAGTCAACTGGGGAAAAAATTTTGTATGCGTAGGAGCCTCGTGAACCCCCCTGGGGGGGAAGTCCCCCCTCGAGGGGAGTAAATTTTCAAGATGGGTATCTTTCGAAAGGTCTCGTCAATACCTTTAAAACGAATGGTTGAACTATAAATCTGTGATAATTTAAAACAAAGTTATCGATTTTTTTTACTTTTAACAAAAAGTAACTTAGAAAAAAAATCGTTTTTTTTTTTTTTTTTTTTTTACAACGAAATTTAACCAGACTTGGTATTTAGTTGGCCCCTGACATAAACTGGGGCTGATTAGATTTGGGGAACAATCACTCAACAGGTGGTGCTGTGATCGTATTTTTTCTAAATTTTTAACATGGCAGTATAGGACAAAATTTCGTATAAATGTACATAATGGGAGTTATTCTTAACCTGTGATTGTGAAATTAATATGTATTGATAATAGTAGTAGTTAATTAGGAAAAAAATCTCGGTCATCGCTTCCCCCCCCCAGGGGAAAGTACCCTCCGGGGGGGGGGGGGGTAAATTTTCAAGATGGGTATCTTTCGAAAGGTCTCGTCAATATCTTTAAAACGAATGGTTGAACTATAAATATGCGATAATTTAAAACAAAGTTATCGATTTTTTTTTTTAACGAAAAAAAAACTTTGAAAACAAATCGTATTTTTTTTTTTTTTTAATATTGTTACTGCTTGAATTTGTATAGGAAAATATAGAAGAAAGTCTTGTGGTGGCCACAGCATACTAGTTTTGTAGGTTATAATAAGTATATTGTGCTTAGCGAAGTGGTTTTTACATTAGTGTTAATTTAATGCGATATCACATTTTTTTTGCAAGTATGTTTGCGAGCGTAACTAGTTTGCGTTTGTATACGTATGTTTGCGAATATAATGCATATATATAATGCGAGTTTGTGTAATTCGTATGTAAATATGTATCATTCGTATGTATAATGCGTGTGTGTAACACACACACATATATATATATAAGTATGTAGGAGTGCATACACTGTAAAAAAATAAGTATTACCAACTGCAAGAAACTCTCTGTGATTGGAGAAAATAATTATTTTCTCCAATCACAGAGAGTTTCTTGCAGCTGGTAATAGTTATTTTTTTTACAGTGTATTACCCATTCATAATATGTCTGTTGTTGCTTAAAAAAATTATTTCACTATAGCCTAGCCTTATTTTTATTTCATAATCAAAATATTATAAAGATATATCAGGGCCGTATTTGACGTAATATGGGTTGAGCCCCAAGAACCTTGGACTTATACGATAGAAACAAGTGTTTATATTTTCTTGTGCTCTGTAAACACAAACAACGTATATTTTCTTATCCTCTGTAGATACAAAGATCGTGTAAACAAATGTTTGTGTAAAATACAATACCTAACTTTAATCGGCAATAGATTAATGTTTAATAAAAAACTATGCAGAATGATGAGTTACGAATATCGATTCGATAATCATTTTATTAATCGATATTCATGTCAATGCCCCCATTTAAGAAATTGGAGAGTCAGTCATTATGCAAGAAAATTATTAAGGCCCTGTTATGTAGAAAATTGTCTAATAAAATCTATCTACTGATTAGCTATTTATATATGTAGCAATCGTAAATACTAGAAAGATAAACACACACACAGAAAAAAGAAAAAAAATCATAAAAACGCCGATTATTATAAGAGAGAGAGCGAAAAACATATATGCTCAAACTATATCGTATATTTGCCGAAACGTCAGTGGAGGCCCTCTGTTGAGACTCAAAACGGTTTTGGGCTGTGTCTGTCTGTCTGTCTGTCTGTCTGTCTGTTTGTCTGTCGCGCGATAGCGGCCGCAGAAATAGTGCTATTAACTTGAAATTTGGTACATGTGTTCATGAGCCCCACGAAATCAGCTGTATAGTTTTTGGTATGTACTCCATTTGTAGTTCGTATACAGGGACACGCCAAAGTTTTTCTTATCATTACGGCCTATGGGAGGAATTTGTATGTATCGCGATAGCGGCCGCAAAAATAGAGCTATTGACTTGAAAGTTGGTACACGTGTTCATGAGCCCCACGAAATCAGCTGTATAGTTTTGGATGTGTATTCCATTTGTAATTCGTGTACAGGGATAACGCCAAAGTTTTTCTTATCATTACGGCCTATGGGAGGAATTTGTATGTACCGCGATAACAGCCACAAAAATCACGCTTTCGACTTGCAATTTGGTACACATGTTCATAAGCCCAACGGAATCAGCTGTATAGTTTTAGGTGTGTATTCCATTTGTAGTTCGTGTACAGGGACACGCCAAAGATTTTCTATCATTACGGCCTATGGGAAGAATCTGTATGTACCGCGATAGCCGCCGCAAAAATCAAGGTATTGACTTCAATTTTTGCCGAAATGTCAGTGGAGGCCCTCTGTTGAGACTCAAAAGGATTTTGGGTTCCGTCGGTCCGTCCGTCTGTCTGTCTGTCTGTCGTGCGATAGCGGCCGTAAAAACCACGCTATTGACTTGAAACTTTCTACACATGTTCATGATCCCCACGAAATTAGCTGTATAGTTTTGGGTGTGCATTCCATTTGTAGTTCGTGTACAGGGACACGCCAAAGTTTTTTTAATCATTACGGCCTATGTGAAGAATTTGTATGTACCGCGATAGCGGCCCCAAAAATAACGCTATAGACTTGCAATTTGGTACACATATTCACGAGCCCAACGGAATTAGCTGTATAGTGTTAGGTGTGTATTCCCTTTGTTGTTCGTGTACAGGGACACGCCAAAATTTTTCTTATCCTTACGGCCTATGGGAAGAATTTGTATGTACCGCAATAGCGGCCGCAAAAATCCTTCGATTGACTTGCAAATTGGCGCACACATTCCAGCTTTGCATATAAGTAGCTGTATAATTTTCATTGCTATATTTTTTATAAACTGTGTACAGGGACACGCCAAAATTCTTAACATTACGGCGTATGGGGTGAATTTCGTTTAAACGCATTTTAATATCATTACTTTGCAATGAAGAAAATGAAACTAGAGTACGTGAGTAAGATGCTTAAACTTATGTTGCTTGAAGAAAATATGTGCTCTTAAGCTTTCTAATTAATGTACAGGACCTTAAAAAAGTGTTCTGACAATGTCACTTAGTCATCCAAACGATGTTAAATTTGGAACAATTATTAATTTTAAACGCAAAATACGCTGAATAGTTTTTACTGGTGTATACAATGTTTATGGTTCGTTAACAAAGACACACGAAAGAATTTCGTAACATTAGAGCCTATGGACGAATTTTTAATTTAAGCGCGCACTTTAATGCGTTTATGCTGAATTGAACTTAATAAAGTTAACATACATTATAAAGATGCTTAAAATCATGTTTACTCTAAAAAAAGGTTATGTATAGACTAAATAATTTATGGGACCACACAAAATAATTCCGAGTATGTACTGTAATCATCCAAATGATGTCAAATTAGTTTGAAAGATTAATGAGTCATAATTAATTAGATTTATTCTTATTATTGGCGTTTATAATGACTGTGGCTACTTTTCCGGGATACATAAAGGAATTTCGTACTTTTATGGTGTATAATCGGTATTTCTTAAAAGTGTATTTTAACATGGTTACACCCCATCAAATACAATGAAATTTTATTAGAATTTTAAAAGCCTGTTTTCATGTTGAAAATTGTGGGCATAGAATTGATAATTAGTTTAAAGGTTACGCAAAATATTTCCGATATGCTATGTAATTTTTTTTGTATGAAATTCGGTATTTATGAATTTCCGGGAAATAATACAAGACCGTCGTTTAATAAGAATGCATATTGTTACGTACTTGGGGGTTTGTAAGTTGTCCGAGAATGAAAGGCGAAACTTGCAAAAATTCAGTGATTTATTCACAGAAAGTTCCAGAAGAATACAGTTCTATAAACCAAGTATCAGCTTCAATTCAAGCAGTAAACTTAGCTTAAACAACAGCCGTTAACAGCAAAACAACAGTACAAACTGTTTAGCAATAACACATAAAGCAAGTCTCATTCAAAGAGGCTCAAAGCAAAGCAAGCATTTGACGAAACCGACACAGATCTGAGATTGGAAGCCTTGGCTAAAAAAATGCTCCTTTTATACTATTCTATCGAACACAGACTGTTCTGGAAAATTATCGTATCTCATCAGCCAATGAGATTAGAGCTTCCATATTTGGTATATCCCTAATAAGGATTTTCTCGCCAAGGTCGCCAAAAAAAATCGCCAAGGAGGGAAACAGTCGCCAAATTTGGCGCCAAATCCATTTCTTCCCTTATTGGAGCTTTTCAATTCGTTTTTAAAGGAAAATTAGGCTATTTTAACGCTAAAACGACTAGAAATGCACAAAATTAGCATTTTATCGACTTACTAAGCCTCTTTGAAAAAATTTATACAAAAATAAATGTAATTATTTACAATTCCGTAACACTTTATATGATATACAAATAGGTATAGAAAGAGAGATACAGCGGGGGGTTGAGGGGGGCGGCAGCCCCCCTCAGGAATGTATCTGATTATGGTAATAAGTCGATCGAATCAATATATAATATTATATAATAAGAAATAAATAAAAATGACCTATTGAAAAATGTCTGATGCAAATAGGACGTTGAGGCTCCTGATCTGCAGATCCACTAGTTAATCTAATTTAATGTAAAAAATTTAATTTAACTATGCAGCCGTCCACGGATTCGTTGCATAAATAAGTTTAACGCTAAAATGCACAAAATTATTGTAACAATGAATTAGATTGGTTCACTCTAAAGAAAGAAATCTAAGATTTCATTTCAGAAGTAATAAGCTTTAGGAAAAATTGTTCAGTTAGTAAAATTACTATATTTATCATTACTTATTTATAAATATAATTAAATAAAAATCATTTATCACAAAAAACTGTATTATGTATATTATCTGGTTGTACCATAAGCTACCGAGCACACACATACACACACATATATATATCTGTACGTATATATATTTAATGTCAGTTTTGCCAGAACTTTAAATTTTTTATAAAGTTTTATTTCAATTTCATTAACTATTCACGCATAAAATAAATAATCTTTTTCCGAAAAAAAAAAAAAAAAAAAAAAAAAAAAACCGGCTTTTACTGCACAAATTAACGTGACGCTAATCATAAAATTATTTTAGCTAAGGATAAGATGAATTAATTCTGATGTAAGAAATTATGTATTGCGTCTAAACAAGTTAAATAACCAAGTAGAAGTAAATAAGATCATGAAAAACTAGTATGTTGTGGCCACCACAAGACTTTCTTCTATATTTTCCTATACAAATTCACTCACTAACAATATTAAAAAAAAAAAAAAAAAGATTTTTTTTTTCCAGTTTTTTTTTCGTTAAAAGTAATTAAAAAAAATCGATAACTTTTTTAAATGTAAGTATAAAAGTATTTTAAGTCAAAATTTGTGGTTTGGCTGTATGATCACATCTAAGGAACATTGAATTTGGATTATTCGAAAGCCGGTAGCGGAAAATTTTTGAAATTGTGATTTGCGTCCCCCCCTCCCTCCTTTTTTTTATTAGTATTATTCTGTCAGGAAATTACCTTCTGTAAATTATTTAATTTTGAAATATTTTCCAGAATTATATTTCTGGCGTAAAAGACGAACGATGCAAGAAGCAGTTTTGAATATTATTGTTTTAATTAAAAAAAAAAAAAAAAAAAAAAAAAAAGATATATATATATATATATATATACACACAGTGGAACCTCGTTAACGTGAATCTCAAGGGGGTGGAAAAATTTGTTCATGTTATCAGTAGTTCATGCAATCAGTAACTAATCTTCACATAACTGAACTAATCTTCCTTTTGACGGGGATTGTGGAAGCAGTTCATGTTAAGAGTAATTCACGTTAACAGTGTTCACGTTAACGAGGTTCAACTGTATGTATGTATATATATATATATATAAGGCAAGTCACAAGTCTTGCCGCCTGCCTCCTTCTTCCTATCTTGTGTTTCTTGGGTTGTTTTTTCATTAATTTTGATAAGTTTATGGTTTTAAGTTAAGATTTGTTGTTTTATTTTAGTGATTCGTTTGTTTTGCAGGCTGTTAATTAATAGATCTGGTTTCTTTACATTAGTGTATTTCATCCACTGATGATTTTTTTTTTTTAATCTTATTGGTCATTGGTGTTTCAGTGATCTTGTATCTGTTGCTTGGCTTCTACTATGCTTAATAGATCATCTTTATTATATATATACATAAGTACATTTTAAAACTTCTTAAAAACTATTTAAATAAAAAATAGTAAAATCAAATAAAATTTTAAATATTTGAAAAATTTCAAAAGTCTCTTTGATAACTAATTTTTATTTATTTATTTATTTATTTTCCCCCACCTTGATTCAACCGTATATTCTAAATCTGAAATTTAATGCAAACATTTAACAGCAGTGGGTCTGTTCGGCACTGCTCGCTTTAAGTAGTGCTTATAAAATTTTGAATTAAAGAAAAAACAAATTAAATAAAGTATGATATGAAATTTAAATTAAATTTAATTTAAAATCTTTCAGCTTTATGAATACATATATTTGCCATATTCCAAACCCAATCCACTTGATAAAAAATGTTGGCGAATATAGAACTTCTGTGTAATCTTATTTTATCCTAAATAATATATATGTGTGTGTGTAGGAATAAACAGAAGTTATTTATTTATATGACCGTTGAGTTTTAGTATCAAAATTATTTAAACTATTAAATTGAGAGAAAAAATTAATGGTATGAAAAAGAAAGCAGTAAAATGAATCACTACATGTATTATCTCAATGAAATCCTAATTATAACAATTTGAACTTATTATGGGAACTTAAAAGAATAAAAACACAGATGAACAATTAATTTAAAAAACAAAAAATTGTTTGCATGTTCATTTATTTTTTTCGTCATTAAATATATATATATATATATATATATATACTTATACTTAAAAAATTATTTTATTTATGTTTTAATTTTTCACGTGTAAAGAAATATGCTTTATTTTATACCTGGAAAAAATGAATGTATAATCATTCATTTATTTATTTTTGGTATATATATTTTTTTAAATTAATTTTAAAGTTAAAATAAGGTTTTAATTTAATATCTTTTGAACCAATTGTCTGATTGAACTAAAAAAGACGACGTTAGCTGGAATTTTTTCTGCTTAATAAGTGCATCGATTTTCGTGGCGATTAATAGAACGGTGTAGCTTTGTATAGCAAACTAAAAATCCGAACACATACAATGACAAACTTTCAGCTTTATATATATATATATATATATATATATATATATATATATATATTCACAGCATTTTTTTTTTTTTTAATAACTAAACAATGAATAAATAAAAGAATACCCAAATATGTTTCGTTATGATAATATAAAATCGAGAGAAAATAAAAATAAAAATTAGTTAGCAAAAAACATTATTATAATTATTTTTTATTACTTAAAATTTTGAATTTTTTTAATAAATAGTTCTTGTAAAATTTTAACACATTTAATATTTTATATATTTTTTGGTGATGAAAGTCGGCCATTTTTTTTTTAGTAAAAACTGATGAATTTTTTTAAAAGATACTGCATAGATGTTATACTTTTTTAAAAGAACTCTAAAAAACTGTTAATTTTTCGTGTGGACATACTATATACATCAAATTATTAGATTTAAACTAAAGATATTACGTTGCAAAGTTTCAGAACGCGATATCATTCAATTGCGTTTGATGAAGGTCGACCATTTTTTTTTAGTAAAAAGTGATGATTTTTTTTTTTTTTTTTTTTTTTTTTTTTTTTAAAGATAAGAGTCTAATATTAAACAAAAAACTGTCTAAATATTAAAGAATAATGAATAAATTTTTAAAAATTATCAGTTTTGAAGTTCTAAGTGCTGCAATTTTTAAATTACAACATACTTATTTCCCATACACAATCCATTAAAGTAAATGATTGTTGATTCATTCTTGAGAATCATTCACATAAGACCATAGAGTATTGTTGCAAAACGAGTGCAAAACGGAAGACATATTTAATTTAATTTAATTTGTAATATGTTATTTTGACTTTTTGGCCTTAAAAGGAATTTTTAATTATGTTACGAAGCCCAAAATGTGATATAAAACATAAATAGTGATTCAATTCTTTTGAAAATTCGTTTAAATTTAGTGACCAGCGAAGCGGACGTAGCCTGCTAGTATGTAATAAAATCACGAGATACCACTGATTTATTCATTCATCTATTAAAGCGGAGTTCAAATGCTGTTGATCACCAAAACCACTGAAGCTAAAAACATAACATTTGGACAGTAAGTCCTTTCACAACGGAAGGGCTCATTATTAGTTTAGGACACTTTTTCGCCATTAATCGCCAAAATTTACTCTTTTTTCAAAGCTGATTCGTGAAATACGCGACCATTTCACGGCAAACCAGCTCATGCGTTTTTGGTGTCTAATTTTTAAAACATATGTTTATGGGGCAAATTTGGAGTATGATGGATTTATTTCGCCACTCTGTTTCACTATCTATGATTAATTCCTGAAATACACAATTTTTACGTAAAGGATTAGTGAAAATCATGCTTATATAGGTCACAAAAAAAAAAAAAAAAAAAAAAGTGGCAATTTTTTTTTTTTTTTTTTTTTTTAACTTATCATCACTTTATTTTTACTTTCTTCTATATGTAATATAGAGAAAGTATTGGATTCGTAAAAATTTTCGACCTCGGGTTTTTGATGGATTTACACGTTTTGAGAGCTGTAGAACACGATTTGACCCTTTTTAGAAAATGTCTGTCTGTCTGTCTGTCTGTCTGTCTGTCTGTCTGTCTGTGTGTGTGTGTGTGACAAAATTTTGTGGCAACTGTATCTCAGGAACTACTGCACAGAATTTCATACAAATTAGTATGTAATTGCACCTTGACATAAATTAGTGCCTATCAACTTTTGGTAAAAATTGTCTTACAGGTTGCGTTGCCATCCCGCTTTTTCTAAATTTTTAACATGGTGATATAGGACAAAATTTTTTATAAATGTGCATAAAGAGAATTATTTCTTAGTAATCATTATGAAATTTACAAGAATTATTTATAATAGAGGTAGTCAACTGGGGAAAAAATTTTGTATGCGTAGGAGCCTCGTGAACCCCCCTGGGGGGGAAGTCCCCCCTCGAGGGGAGTAAATTTTCAAGATGGGTATCTTTCGAAAGGTCTCGTCAATACCTTTAAAACGAATGGTTGAACTATAAATCTGTGATAATTTAAAACAAAGTTATCGATTTTTTTTACTTTTAACAAAAAGTAACTTAGAAAAAAAATCGTTTTTTTTTTTTTTTTTTTCTTTTACAACGAAATTTAACCAGACTTGGTATTTAGTTGGCCCCTGACATAAACTGGGGCTGATTAGATTTGGGGAACAATCACTCAACAGGTGGTGCTGTGATCGTATTTTTTCTAAATTTTTAACATGGCAGTATAGGACAAAATTTCGTATAAATGTACATAATGGGAGTTATTCTTAACCTGTGATTGTGAAATTAATATGCATTGATAATAGTAGTAGTTAATTAGGAAAAAAATCTCGGTCATCGCTTCCCCCCCCCAGGGGAAAGTACCCTCCGGGGGGGGGGGGGTAAATTTTCAAGATGGGTATCTTTCGAAAGGTCTCGTCAATATCTTTAAAACGAATGGTTGAACTATAAATATGCGATAATTTAAAACAAAGTTATCGATTTTTTTTTTTAACGAAAAAAAACTTTGAAAACAAATCGTATTTTTTTTTTTTTTAATATTGTTACTGCTTGAATTTGTATAGGAAAATATAGAAGAAAGTCTTGTGGTGGCCACAGCATACTAGTTTTTTTAGTCGTCATGTAGTGATTGATTATTTTCCGGTCTAGTGTAGTTATGCAGAAAAATAAACTTTTCCAGATCAGAAGTTTCATTGTAAGACATATTTCTGCATGAAGGTGTCAGCGCAACATACCCCTATACTCAACCTTCACAGAATATCTGATTTCTTTAACTAATAGGACTATAACTGTCTCAAAAATGCACGTTAGTTACTACGAATGATGCATAATGTACCAGAATTATTTTCCGCGATCCTGTAATCTTTATGCATTCGATTTCCTACATAAACTATATGCTTCTAAATGTCTTCAGAATGTATGTTAATTTCGTTATGTTGACTGCAGTGTAATAGTGTTAAAATGTACTTAAAAGAAATATCGAGCGTAGATTGCATTGTATCTAAATTCATTTGCATGTGTCCCTGCACCATGAAGAACCAAAAATTTATAAAAATAATTTCATTTAAATCCCAAATATTTGTAATTAATTCCAAGACAATGAGATGAATTTTGCCCCAATATCGCAGTAGATACATATAGTTTTTTATAGTTTCACCAGGAATGCCTGCTGTAGTTCCTACGATATCATAAAAAGAATACTAATACATCTAAAAATCTCTGTTTCAGAAAAGACCCTAATATCACATTTGCTTAAAATAAGCTGAATTTGATTTTGCAGTACAAGAACTAGATTCTAGCTTGGAAAATAACATTTGACAAATCAAACATATTACGCACAAGCTTGAAAATTACTTGACGTCAAAAGTCTGGCATCTGCGACCGCACTTGTAAGTTTCTTCTCACTGAAATAGCGGAAAAATCAACTTTGCAAATGTAGAATAAATATCTACTCTATCTACCAATAAGTAGTATTTGGACGCTTTCGAATTTACACGTTTTATCAAATATCTAGAAAAGTTCTTCAAGAATCATCTCGAAACTTTAGGAGCTTGAGCTTAAAGAACGTGTTATGCCTCATATATTTCAGTAAAAGTTTTGTCCTGAAGTGGAAAAGGGGACCCGTAAATGTTTAAACAATAATCAAAATGCTTTGGATCACCCTGTAAAAATTAATGCTTTAAATGCGTTTTGGCTGTAGCATGTAATTATAAGGATTCTTCTGATTATCTGTATAAATTTTTATGAGGCTAACACATATATTCATGGAGATATAACGGTTTCTTTAAAAAATCGCAAAGAAAAAAAAAAACTTTTTAATTATATATAATAAGTAAAGTATTAGACCCAGTGCAAAGTCATTTTTAGGAAACTTGGCATATTACATTAGACACAGCATACTGCAATCAGAATGCAAAAAATATCTTACGAAATATGAGCATCATTTCTAAATAATTTTTAACTACGCAGGCACAAGCTTTATAAAAATTTCATTTGCATAATTTAATAGACAACAGTGTTCAGCTATTTTTATGAAAGCTCCAAATAAATATCGTGTAAATTCAAATACTTATGAGAGATAGAATGAACAGAATTGCAGTTCCTCTAAAAAAAAAAAAAAAAAAAAAATTCTGGTGTGTCACTCACACGACTTTTTCTTATACAGAAATTTGATACTATAAATACAGTTTGGAGATTAAGAGGTAAGATAACGAGTACTGTTATCTAAACCTATGTTAAACAATTCAAATGAGGCTTCGGAAAAGTTTTATATGATAATTATATCTGTGTGAGGGGAGCGGTAGCCCCCGTTTTATTAATTCACGTACATTTATATAGAATTTAAATCCGTTAGTAAAATTAAAAGTTCACTTAAAATTATTCAGACAATTTTCACACGCAATATTTCTTGAAACTTATCAATCTTGATCAAACTTTTCCAGCAACAAACTTATATTAATTTCAAAATACAACATTTGGATCTCCTAAAATTATTCGTTTTTAAGTCACTCTAAGAGACACAGACAAAGATCAAACGTTAAAAAACTTTACTACGGTAATCAGGAAGCCTCAAAACATGTAAATATACAAAAAACAAGCGATGAATATTTAGCTTAAAACATACATTATTTACCATATCTCTATGAGGAATTAATTTCAATTCCCGAACAGCTTTCCTGGAAATGGCAAAATATTATTAATAAAGCACATCCACTAACAACAAAAAAGAATGTTATCGCTTAAATATTTGCAGCCCTGTATATGTTTCGAAGATTATATACAGACCACATAATGCACCTAAATATAATCCTATAGTGATAATACATGACCCAGCCTGAAATACACTTCCATCAATTTTCAACTATTGTCGCACTTTTATCTAGTTCTTTCGTGTAGCCCTGTAAACGAATAGTGAATGATTTCCCTACCATATTCTACGTGAGACATGTTTTTACGCATATAAAAAATATATTTTCGTTTCATTTGGTTTAGTGCAGTGTATTTGTATAGATGTTAAACTGTACTTACCAGCACTTTCCTCCGTAGACGTAATGTATTTGAATTCTTTTGGGTGTCCCTGAACACGAACCATTTGCTTCATCTTAACGAAAAGCTTAGTGTAGCATCCCTATATCATACACATTTAGAATACCAAGCTTGAACTTTCTGATACTCAGGGACCGATTTACTCCCTTGGAGGCCCAGAGCATTCATGTTCAATGGGCCCCTTTTTCTCATATTTTAATATTACAACAAACAAAACAAACTGCATATTTTGATTCACGCGTCTAAAAGTTTTCTTCACTTTCCATTTTATTGGTAAGTGTAAGGCTTAACTAGATCCAATGCTTGTCTATCGGATCAATGTACATCGTGCCAGTGGCGGATTTAAGGAGGGGGGGGGGCTTGTTGAATATAGCAATTGTAAATTTTTTTTGTCTAGAATAACACTTTGAAAAATCTTAGCCCCCCCCCCCCCCAAAAAAAAAAAAAAGAAAAAAAGTCAAGTTCTGGATCCGCCACTGCATCGTGCCCATGTATCTGCACTGCGGTGCGTGCCTCAGATTTAGTTAGCCTTTGTAAAAGTTTGGAATGCAGTATTGGTAGTATGCAGTTGTATTTACATTTTGCAAAAATATTGCAATTTTGTTCGATGAGCTGATAGTTTTCTCGAAAGATCATACCGCTGATTTATAAAACAGTGCAGTAATACCTCTATCCATTGACGAAAAAACAAAAAACAACGATCATTATAGCAAAATTTGGAAATTTTTCACTTTAACTATTTTTTTTTTAATGTATGATGGAATTTCTTGGAGGCCCCCCTCAGTGTGAGGGCCCAGGGCACGTGCCCCGAATGCCCTGCCTTAAATCAGGCACTGCTGATACTATTTGTTCTTGAGCTAGGTGATAACACACAGACAGACAGACACACACACACACACACATACACACAGAGAGAGACAGACATACACACAGACCAACCGCTAAAAACATGATTTTCGTATTCAGGAGACCTCAAAACGTGTAAATATAACAAAAACTCATGTTCGAAAATTTGACCGTAAAACAATAATTTCTCTGCCTTATGGATAATAGAAAGTGAAAAGGAAGATGATTAGTGGGTTTTATCAATATTTATTTACAATCAGTGAATACTGTATTACCATTGGGCATTGACGGAATCAAAGTAAATAATTACAAGATTAAGAAAAAACTAGTATGTTGTGGCCACCACAAGACTTTCTTCTATATTTTCCTATGCAAATTCACGCAGTAACAATATTAAAAAAAAAAAAAAAAAAACGATTTTTTTCTAAGTTTTTTTTCGTTAAAAGTAAAAAAAATCGATAACTTTGTTTTCAATTATCACAGATTTATAGTTCAACCAATCGTTTTAAAGGTATTGACGAGACCTTTCGAAAGATACCGATCTTGAAAATTTACACCCCGTTGGGGGAGGTTACTTCCCCCTAGGGGGGGAAGCGATGCCCCAAATTTTTTTCCCTAATTAACTACTACTATTATCAATAATTCATATTAATTTCACAATTACAGGTTAAGAATAACTCTCATTATGTACATTTATACGAAATTTTTTCCTATACTGCCATGTTAAAAATTTAGAAAAAATACGATCACAGCGCCCCCAAAATTGATCCCCAAATCTAATCAGCCCCAGTTTATGTCAGGGGCCAACTAAATACCAAGTCAAATTTCGTTTAAAAAAAAAAAAAAAAAAAAAAAAGATTTTTTTCTAAGTTTTTTTTTGTTAAAAGTAAAAAAAATCGATAACTTTGTTTTAAATTATCACAGATTTATAGTTCAACCATTCGTTTTAAAGGTATTGACGAGACCTTTCGAAAGATACCCATCTTGAAAATTTACTCCCCTCGAGGGGGGACTTCCCCCCCACGGGGGGTGGCGAGGCTCCTACGCATACAAAATTTTTTTCCCAGTTGACTATCTCTATTTTAAATAATTCTTGTAAATTTCATAATGATTACTAAAAAATAATTCTCTTTATGCACATTTATACAAAATTTTGTCGTATATCACCATGTTAAAAATTTAGAAAAAGCGAGATGGCAACGCAACCTGTAAGACAATTTTTACCAAAAGTTGATAGGCACTAATTTATGTCAAGGTACAACTACATACCAATTTGTATGAAATTCTGTGCAGTAGTTCTTGAGATACAGTTGCCACAAAATTTTGTCACACACACACACACACACACACACACACAGACAGACAGACAGACAGACAGACAGACAGACATTTTCTAAAAATGGTCAAATCGTGTTCTACAGCTCTCAAAACGTGTAAATTCATCAAAAACCCGAGGTCGAAAATTTTTACGAATCCAATACTTTCTCTATATTACATATAGAAGAAAGTAAAAATTATATGTCACGTTTTTAAATTTTCTGTCGAATCATATAAACTTGACGCATTACCCGAATAATTACAAATGCATTGTCATCGTGTTTTGAGCTATTCTAAAAGTTTTAAATATCTAGCTAGTCGGGAGGTTAGCTGAAAATCGATTGCAAGATTTGCACTGGACAGACAAGAAAGCGAGTTGAAAGCGAATAAAAGAATGTTGGTTTAAAAAATGAAATATTAATGCTTTTAGAACAATATATATTAGCAACATGAACTACATTAACATCAATTTTTGTGAGAAGCCTAATTTAATTTTTTATAATTTTTTAATGTTTCTGTTTAATTAAATGTATTTATTTTTATGTCGAAAGAAAATGAACTCGTAAATTTTTTTGGGCAACAATTAAATTATAGCTAATACTATTTATATGGCTAATTCTATAGCTGTTAGGAGGTTATTATTTTAATATTTTAACTAATTTAATGAAAATTAATCAAAAATTCGGAAATCGGGCTTCGTGGTATTGCGTTGTTAAAGTGTTCTGAGCTATTCTAAAATTTTCAAATGTCTAGCTAGTCGGGAAGTTGGTTGAAAATCGATTGCAATATTTTTACTGGACAAACAAACAAACAAGAAAGCGAGTTAATAAAAACATGCTAATAAAATGTGAGTAAAACCCCTTATAGTTTAACTTTTATTTTGAGAAGAACTTAAATTCTGCTCTTTTAGTTCCTCATAATTTTTTTTAATTTACACGATATTTATTTGGAGCTTTCATATAAATAGCTCAATACTTTTGGCTGTTAAATTATGCCGATGAAATTTTTTAAAAGGTTGCGCATGCGTAGTTAAAAATTAATTAGTAAAAATGTTCATGTTTCGTAAGATATTTAACATTTTTGCATTCTGATTGCAGTATGTTAAGACGCTTAAAAGTGGCTTTGCACTGGGTCAAATACCCTACGTGTTATAAATAAAAAAGTGACCTTTTTTTTTTTTTTTTTTTTTTTTTTTGTTTGGCAATATTTTTAAAAAACCGTTTTATCTCCATGAATATATTTGATAGCCTCTTAAAAATTTATAGAGATGATGAATCTTCATAATCACATACTACAGTCAAAAAGCATTTAAAGCATTACTTTATACACGGTGATGCAAAGCATTTTGATTTTTGTTTGATTTTTAACTGATCCCGTTTTCCTCTTCAGTACAAAACTTTTGCTGAAATACATGAGGTTTAACATGTTCTTTGTTCTTTATACTCTAAGGGTTTCAAGATGATTCCTGAAGAATTATTCTATATATTTAACAAAACGTCTAAAATTCGAAAGTGTCCGATTACTTATTTATTGGTAGATAGTGTATATACAAAAGCCTTAAGAAATAGAGTTTTAGTCAAAAATCAATTTTACATGTATTAGGTTCACGTATGCTGTAACAAGCATAGTGCATGCTTGATACATATTGATTCAGGTTTGAATTATCAAGTATAAAAGCAAACCTGACACAGTGTAATCTTGAATACTTGATCTTAGTTTGTATTAAATAGACTTACAAGTTTGAAATATCAAGTACTATTCCAACTTTTTGTGCGGTATGGTATGGGGAGACGTTAATGAAATATTTACCATGCCAAAAGTAAGAGCTGCAGTATACTCAATATAATATACTACCTCATTAATTGCGAACACAACACCTAAATATGTATAAGATTTTTTATATTGTAGATTCATGCTGATACTGCAAGTATTGAGTATATATAATACTTGACAAATAACAGATTAGGTTTGGCAATTCTAAAATTTTTTGTTTGTCGTTCGGACATGCGGTGCTGAAAGTTATAAAAATTCGTGACGTATTAAAAATACGAATTTCAGAAGAAGGAATCAAAATACGTTATAAGTTGTAAAATGTTATAACTAATCTGCCCCCCCCCCTTAAAAAAAAAACAACCTAAAAAGAACAAAAAATCAGATAAAATACTTATGAAACGCACTTTGTGGAAATTGTTTACAAATTACAAAATTATAAATAAGAAGGTGATAGAACTTTTTCTGTTTATAATATCTTGAATCAGAAAATAATAAAAAAGCAATCAAAAGGGCAAGGACGTTTTCGACGCAGCTTTCAGATTCACCAGCCTTGGATAACCACGTGTTGTAAAATAACTAAGACGTCTGTTTACGTTTTTACATATGATTTTTGTTTTCCCTCAATCATGATCGAGTATCTTGATATCGGTAACTTTTGTTTTCTTTTTTCAACTTTCATTTGCATCCAATAATAATGCATAACTTAACCTTTCATAAGTTGATAATATTTTTTTAAAGTGAGTTATATATTCGAAATATCTTTGAAAAGCTCGGGGACTTCTATTATTAACATTATAAATATTTGGTATATCAATCTAAAAGTTTTATAATTTAAAAACGATTGAAAATCCTTACTTACGGACTTAAGATGAGACTTGTAAGGTCTTTCATTGATTTTTTTTTTTTTTTTTTTTTTTTTAATTATGTCAATTTAATTTATTTTTTAATTATGTTTAATTAATTATGCTTCATAATTAATGTTTATTGGTATTCTAAAAGTTTTATTTCCTAATGGAAAAGTGTACGAGATATTTTATTTACTTCTAATAACGTGATTTAATTATCAAATAATTCGATAAATCTGCCACATTAACTGCATGGCGATTTCTTTTAAATATTTCATTTTAAAACAAAACTAGCTTGTTAATACTTTAAATGTCTGGAAGCAAAAATGTAATATTTCCCACAGCATGTTTTTTAAATATGCTTAAACAAATTTGATGAAATGAATGCAATGTTGAAATTACAATAGTAATACGACGATAAACCTTTGCAAGGTTCAACCTTCACTTAAAAGAATAAGAATAGTTATAAATATATATATATAAATAAAAGTAAATAAAAATGCGTAATTATATTATTTAAAAATCATATTTCCTGTAAAGAAAATTACAGATCACTGAATATATTTATTTAAACCTTAAACCTGGCAGTCAGTGGGTTCTGTCGATGTCATAATTGCCAGACATTTTACCGGTAAGGTGGCTGTTCAGCAACTGATTAAAAAGACTTGCCCATAAAAGTAAACTAAAATTATTTTTAAAATAAATTAATTTGATCCGTAATTTAAAAGTAAACTAGTATGGTGTGACCACCACAAGACTTTCTTCTATATTTTCCTATACGAATTCACTCTGTAACAATATTAAAATAATAATAATAATACTTTTTTTTTTAAGTTTTTTTTTTTTTTTTTTTTTTTCGTTAAAAGTAAAATAAATCTATAACTTTGTTTTAAATTATCACAGATTTATAGTTCAACCATTCGTTTTAAAGGTATTGACGAGACCTTCCGAAAGATACCCATCTTGAAAATTTACTCCCCTCGAGGAGGGTGGCTAATAATAATAATAATAACGTCTCGGAACAGCCCACGTGGACTTCGGTCCTAGCATAGCTCAACACCGCTCTTCGAGCGGTGAGCCGGGGCTGCTCCCCTGTTCAATAATAATAATAATAATAAAATATTTTTATAAGCAACTGCATCATCCAAAATATTGGGGATTTTTTTTTTTTTTTTTTTTTTTATTATTATTATTTTAATACTCTATCTATTATATTTTAATATTCTATAAATTATAAAGATCTTGAAATGAACTAGTAAGAAGTCAAACATCATTTTTTGAAAAGGGCTTCCTCAATTTTGATTGAGAGCCCCCATCCCATTTGTTAACACCACCACTGTTTTCAGTTCTTATGTAATATATATTTATATATAGCACAAAAACAACTTTAAAAATTTGATTACAAATTCATGACATACTTTTCGTTTGTGTGCTTTTTCTAAGTAATAATTCCAAATATTTATATGTGAAACATTTCTTTTTAAAGTTTCTTAAAATGAAATGACTACCGATTTGTACTATTAGCTTTACAAAGTTAAAAAAAAAAAAAAAATCCCAGAGAAAGATCAGTATTTTTCAAAGAAATTCAACAAATTGGTGAGTTTTCAAATGCCCATAAAACTAATAACATTCATACAATCGATATCTTAATAATTTAATTAGAATAGCGGAAGACAGTTACAAAAAATACTTGATTTAAAATATGAGGAGCAAACATTCAAACCATGTTTTCTCCTTCGGATACAATTTTTCAGAAAACACAAAAAACTGATAAATGAAAAAATAATTAAACTTAAACCCTAATTAACGTTTGCTTAGATGTATTACTAGTTTACTAGGGGAATATGTAGACATATCTAGGAAGATATGTAGGCATACTATGTTATTGTTAAGTTAAAGGAAAAATCACTAACTTTTTTTTTTTTTTTAAGAAAACATAGTTCGAATGTTTGCTCACAATCTAAATTTTTTTCATAATTAAATGAATATGTAACAAGAATATACTCTTGATATATATAACGATAAATTCAGTTATGATACAACACTGATGTCGACGTACAGTGCACTAGAATTCTAATATAAAAAATGTGATGTAATTCCACTCCACTTTCCAAACATTTAATAATTTACAGTTCATTTAGATAAATTTAAATCAGAGAATAAATCAATAAATAAATATTAGGGAATATCATAATACAAAATCCAAGAATTTCTATGTTTGTAGAATATATCGTAACATAACCGTTTTTTTTTTTTTTTTTTTTTTTTTTTGTGTGTGTGTGTGTGTGTGCGCGCGCGCTTAAAAAAAAAAAAAAAAACTATAAAAGGTAACCCCGTAGTTTCCAGTAATGACCATGCTGAATAAAATATTAAAACCAATATTAATTTTATTCCCTTTTAAATATTTTAATGCACTTTAAGATAATTATTTACGATAGGACGTAAGTGTGTCAATTCCTTCACGCTTCCCTGTAAAAGCACTATATAAATAAAACGCATATTTTACCGCATACTGATTGCACCTCAGCAAAGCACTGTAACGCACATAATAATTTTCTTGTTTTGAACAATTAAAAAATAAATAAATAAATAAATAAACTTAAAATTATTTGAGTCTGTAGCAGAATTGGCAACTTTTATAATTTATTCCAGTGCATTGTTACACTCGCCTTTTTTTCATGCTTGTAATTTTGAAGAATGATTTTCTTCTAATTTAATCTTTGTCACATAATGGAGATAAACATTCTACACAAATTCTGATGCGAAAATATTGCTGGGCTAAAAATGCTTCGGAATAAATCATAAAAGTTGGCAACTCTGCTGTAATGTATAATTCTACTTTATATCGTGTAAAATAAACGAATACACACACACATACACACACATATATATATATATTGTTACGAAAAACTTGTCGATTTTCTTGTTTGAGGAAGTAGTTCGTAAAGAAACAGGCATGTTCTACTCGATGAATGCTCTTTATTAACACGCTTTTATTAGCTTCACCTGTATGTATGTTTGTAACCGCTCTGGGAGCAAACAAGAAATCTATATTGTAAAATAAGATTTTCCCTACGTGAACGCTGTGGCTGTGAGGTAAAGCTCCGGGCTACAAACCTAAATGTCTAACGTTCGAGCCCAGTCAGGAGAGATTTTTTAAAAATGGTTTTTGTTTAATTCTAAATTATTTTACTAAAAATTTAAAAGTATGTAAATATTGTGGTGTGTCACTCACATGATTTTCTCTTACACTTCATTTTAATACTATAAAGATAGATATTTTGTACTTTTTAGTTCACATTTCTATGAAAGCGTGTTCTTTAATTTTTTAAAAGTACAATTTTTTCTGCGTAATTTCTCGAACCAGTACAACGAAAATGTGATTACAACGAATATTTTTGAAACAATCCAACAGTACTGTTATTTCATTGACTATTCTAGAGGCAGTCTAATCAAGTTGTTACTCACACCGCAAAGGTCACTGTTCCACGAATCCCTCGAATATTCCAGTGACAGTCTAATGAAGCTCTCAGTTGTAGCACAAAAGCCAGTATTCGGTAATTGTTCTGGAGCAGTGCAAGGAAACAATTACTTGTTCCACAGAAGTAAAGCAAATAACATCGAATACTCCAGAACAGAAATCTTCACTAGCTCAGGAACAAAGTTCAGTCGCTTAAAGCTCAATCTCCAAAGTGCAGCTGCTCAGAATAGGTCTCTGAACAACTTTGAATCGCAGTGACTCCATTTCTCTCGCAGAAATCAGCTCACTCCTATTTATACCTTTTGACGATGGGGCTTGGCGAAGTCTCTATCGAGAATCCCATGGAAAATTCGAGATCAGGCTCCCATGTATCGGAGCGCTTCCAAACTTTGAGAACCCTAACCTACTATTTTTTGCCAAATTTGGTCGCCAAATCGCCAAGTTTGTTGCCAAGGCTCGCCTAACTTTTCTTTGTGCCCTTGTAAACGTTTTACACTCATCAAAATCTATACAAATCGTGCAACGGTGGTCTATAATAATATACTTAGAAAGTTTCAATTCAATCGAATAAAGCGTTAAATACTACAGTATTGTGTTCACTCACACACATTCTCATGCATACATCACCCTAAAAATAGCAAAAATAAATTCAGGAAACCTCAAAACATATCGATGGACAAAAATCGCATTGTCGAATTTTTCATTATTACAATACTTTATATGAAAAAACAAAGAAAGAAACATACAAATATTGTACATGACAAAGGAAATTATGTGTTAACCCTTTATAAGGCTGTGGGAAGTATACTTCCCACCAACTTTATTAATTTTTAAATGTCGAATCCTATACTTCCTAAATGGTCTGGCGATTGTAAATGCCTTCATTCTCTGGAAAGTGAGTAGTAGAGATTCGGGACCTAGAGACCAATTAAATTTTCTACTTCGGCTGCAAAGGACGGCCTGTAAGTTTCCTGAGCAGTAAGAAAACTGTTCCAGATGGCGTACGATTGACTAAAGTTGGTGAGCATATGCCAACTTTACAAAAAATATATAATGCAATGCGAAAGAAAAATAAATGCAAAATATATGATGTCTTACCTTTGAATAGCTCCCAGTGGGCGGTTGGAAACATACTTACCACCAAAAAAAAAAAAAAAAAAAAAAAAAAAGAAAGAAAAAAAGAAACTTAAAAATCAAATTAAATTTATGTAATAAGATAAATTAATCTATTTTTATAAATCGATCTCAATTCCAAAAATATTTTAATATAACATTACTTGAAAAAAAAAAATGGCCCTATAAAGGGTTAAATTACTACTCATTTGTAGCTTATTATTAATACTTTTTTTTTGTTGTTATTGACCCCTTAGTTGCACACTTATGACCAAATCATTACTGAAAAGAGTGAGTTCAAAAGTGCTCTTTGTATGTCTGAAGTCCAAAAAAAAAAAAAAAAAAAACTCGCCTAATATTTTCTTAAAATAAATAAATGAATAAAATATAAAATCTTTTTGTAAAAAAATAGAACCGACTCCAAAAAGGAACTACTTTTCAAACAACTAAAAATGAAAGAAAATTGGCAGAAAATGGAACTGTAAATTGCGCCTAAAAGTATAAAACAATTTCCTTCGCCAAACAACCTATAACACTACAATTAATCATAACTTTTGAAGTCGGCGCAAAATTAAATAAAATTTAATTAGTTTTTAAAGGTTTGTATTTAGATCGGTAGCAACAAATGCTGTTGTCTCGAATGATTCATTTTAATGTTTCCTTTATTATTTTATCACTGTATACAATTGGTCCATCAGTAGCATCTACATAGAACAGTGAACATTCTTCACAATGCGGTATTTATGTTTCTACGAAGTTAGAGCTTCCCTTGCAAATTTGGTATAACTTTGATAACTGTCATCCTTGATGGCTTTTGGATTTGGCGATTAAAATGTAAGGCAAAAATATACACGCAAGATGTACATTTTCATAATCTATGTTGTACGACGTGTTGTTTCATATTCTTGATTACTCTCTTGATATACCTTTTCAAAATAATCATGATATCACAAAGAAATTAAATATGTTTGCCAGGTTATTTTGCGATTTTTCTTTCACCAAGGACGTCAGATACCAGCATCTTCGCCAACTTTTGTTGCTTACGAAATCTTATTTGTTTTCTTGAATCAAAGTAGTTTTCGGCTGAGTTTTGCAGGTAACAATGTGAGATGTGTATTTTGAATAGGATTTGATTTTTGTATTGAATAAAGATATTAATTTTTATTTAATTTTGCGCCGACTTCAAAAGTTATGATTGATTGTAGTGTTATAGGTTGTTTGGCGAAGGAAATTGTTTTATACTTTTAGGCGCAATTTACAGTTCCATTTTCTGCCAATTTTCTTTCATTTTTAGTTGTTTGAAAAGTAGTTCCTTTTTGGAGTCGGTTCTATTTTTTTACAAAAAGATTTTATTTTTCTCTTTTCAATGAAAACTTATTTATATAGAAGAGCATCAGAAGACGTTCGACGGAAAATTCACAAATTACAACTTCCAAGAAAAGTGACATTACTCAAAAAATGGCTTATGTCACTGAAAAATACATGAAATGCACCCAATGTGAACAAAAAAAGTTACATCTCCATCTAGAAAGTTATCCACGCGAGAGACAGTTGTGCCAGTTTTATTCTAGTCAAGTTATTTTTAAGTTGATTTTTCTCAAATGCTGCATTTTTAAGTTGTATCACTTTTCTTGCCTTTATTGGATATGAGCAAAAAATTGTCTATTGAACGAACATACGTTAAATTAAAAAGTCTTTAGAAACGTAAAGAACGGATACGCTGTATTCGTAACCGAAAATTCTGTTAGGCATATATATTAAACTTCACAGTGAATACGTGCCACCCGCTGCGCTGGAAATTGCGCAGCGTAAAGTTCAAACAAAGAGTAAAATATGCATTGCAGCTGACGGACAGAAGTTTCAACATCGATACTTACATACTGCTTTTACCAGTGTAGCTGCATGCGTTCAGCAGTTAGAGTGAGAACAGACTTTTGTGAGTATCCTGTAATTTGTTTATATCTTAATGAAATCATAATGAAGCCTATTTCAGGCCAAGATTATTACGACAACAAAAAAAAAGTATTAAAATTAAACCATCTCTTACGAAGTTATAAGCTAACAAATTTCAACAACAACAACGAGAAACATGGTTTGTATTGAGAACCTCTTCCTTTATGAAGTCGGTTTAAAACGTCTATGCGTTAATCGATGTGACCGCTTATAATAATCATACTTTGAATTTTACATAGCATAAATGTTACCCGCTACGATACAACATATGCAATGTCGTTCAAGTGTGCACAAAATAGGAAATTGTGAACAAACAAATGCACGTTTTAAGCGTTCTGTTTTTAGCATTAATGTCTAAACTATCGTTGCGTACTACATCGATGATGCTCTGCAATTTTATAATTCACTTTTTTCCTTGTCTTGAAACGTTTCCGAGATAGGATCTCTAACTCCACTCTTTTCCACCAGGTGGCGCTTTAGGTGGTTGAATCGCGTAGCACATGTCCTCTTTATTATACCTACATACCACTTTTATGACTATAGCTGCAGCTGTTCAACAGTTAAAAGAGTCTGGACTGACTTTTTTGGGCACCCTGTATTTTCTTTTGATCGTAAAGATCTTACAATGGGACCTATTTCAGACCAAGACCTTTACAATAAAACAAAAAAGTATCGAAATCGGATCATCCGTTCAGAAGTTATGAGCTAACAAACAAAAACAAAAAAACATACGCTTTGAATTGAGAACCTCCTCCTTTTTGAAGTCGGTTAATTAGAGCATCTCTTAAGAAGTTATAAGCTTCCAAACACCAACAACAACACATAGCTCGAATTAAGAACACCCTCCTTTCTGAAATTGGTTGAAAACGACTTTGTGCTAATTGGTGTGACCGCTTACAGTAACAGTACTTTGAACCACAGAGTATACGTGTCTTCCGCTACGCTGCAAAGTGTGCAACGTAGTTCAAGTGTGCACAGTGTAGGAAATTTCGAACAAACAACTGCACGTTTTAAGCGTTCTATTTTTAGCAATAATGTCTAAAAACTGTCTTTTCGTAGTAAATCGATGATGCTCTACAACTTCGTAATTAACTTTTCTCCCATCTTAACCGTTTTTGAGATAGGAGCGCTAATTCCGCTGTTTTTCACCAGATGGCGCTTTATTTTCTTTAGATCGTAAAGATGTTATAATGGAACCTAATTCAGACCAAGATCTCTACAACAAAACAAAAAGTATCAAGTAACAGTATTTTGAACTATATAGCGTATGTCTCACCAGCTACGCTACAACATGAGCAACGTAGCTCAAGTGTGAATAGTGTAAGAAATTGCGAACAAAAAAATGCACGTTTTTAGCTTTGCATTTTTAGCATCAATGTCAAAACTATCTTTTCGTACTAAATCGATGATGCTCTGCAATTTTATAATTCACTTTTCCCCCCTGTCTTGAACCGTTTCCGAGATAAGAACGCTAGCATGAATGTCTAAACAAACTTTTTGTACCAAATCGATGATACTCTTCACCTTTTGTAATTCATTTTTTTCTCTAGAACTGTTTTCGAGATAGGAACACTAACTCTTCTATTTTCCACCAGGTGGCGCTGCAAGTGGTTTAACTTTGTACTGCATGGCCACTTTGCTATACTTACATACCATTTTTATCACTATAGCTGCACCCGTTTAGCAGTTAAAAGAGTTGGGACTGATTTTTTTGGGCACCCTGTATTTTCTTTAGTTCGTAAAGATATTACAATGGGACCTATTTCAGACCAAGACCTTTTCAACAAAACAAAAAGTACTAAAATCGGAGCATCCGTTCAGAAGTTATGAGCTAACAAACATAAAAAAAAAACATACGGTTTGAATTGAGAACTTCCTTCTTTTTTGAAGTCGGTTAAAAATAAAATAATTTAAAAATTACACACACAGACACACACACACACACACACACACACACACACACACATATATATATATATATATATATATATATATATATATATATTATGCGCAAAAGCATATTTCATATGGATGGAATAAGCTATTAAAACGTTTATCATTCATTTGCAGGGTCACACAAAAAAATACAGTAGTTCCATGTTTGCATTTATGCTATGTTTCTCGAAGTGCATTTCAAATTGTTGTGCCATACCCCCCCCCTTTTTTCCCCCCTTCTTTCTATGCTAAATACAACACTATTTCTGCGCACATAATTTACAAATAATATGTAGGGCTACTTAAAACTAGTCGATTATTAAGTTTCAACAAGTGGTGTGGGCGGTAATTCTCTGATAAACTCGAAATATTAATTTTGGATTTAAGAGGGGACAATACTTAATTCCGCGGACAGCCGTGGCCAATGTTATTCTATGGGGAAATTTGTTGCGACAATTACACATTACCTAATATATATTTTTTAATTCTGTTTTCGCAGTCAGAAAATTCATAACCGTTAAATGAGTACTCATTTTTGAAAAATTCATTTTTTTTTTTTTTTTTTTTAATTTTTACAATTTAATTTTGAGTTCAAAAATGCGATTTTTCACAAAATGCATTTTTTTTTATTTTCTTGTCGCAAAATGAAATACTAAAATTTAAAAAAATTAATTTTTAGAAAACAAGAACTAATTGAACGCTTATGAATTTTCTAAATGTGAAAACAGAATTGAAAAATATTCATTAGGTGTAAACAAATTTTCCCATAGAATAACATGGGCCAAGGCTGCCGGCGAGATTAGGTATTGTCTGCTCTTAACAACAGCCTTAAATATTTTATCAATTTTGCGATATTCAAACTAAAATTCCCGGGATCGGTAGGCTCTTCTACCCCATACCACAAAATATAGATCAAATAAAACTGTTTCTAAAGCATTTTTCAACTGTCATTTGAAGCAATCGCTACTTTAAAATGCAATAATATGTCTACAGTATAATCCTACAAGTAGAAGGTAGTGTGACTGCTACACCAGATTATTTTACTAGTCGCAGTTATGCTATACGATGTATTTAAAGGTTAAGAGGACTTTCTACTTATAGTCCCCGGAAGCCAAAGCCAATATTATTATATGGAGTATTTTGCCCCATTATAACATTAGCTGATTCATATTTTTATGTACCGTTTTCACATTCAGAAAACTCACAACTGTTAAATATGTTATTGCTTTTCAAAAATTGACCTTTTTGAATTTTTAATATTTTATTTTGAAGTTGTAAAACGCTAATTTTCGCAACGTGAAGATTTGCGTTTTTAGCTTAAAAAAGAAATCTTAAAAATTAAGAAACCCAATTTTTAGAAAGTGATAACCTGTTTAACAGTTGCGAGTTCTCTGATTGTGAAAACTGATTTAAAAATATTATCAATTAAAGGTTCCCAATGGGCAAAATTCCCCATAGAATAATATTATCTTTTGCCTTCGAAAACGATAGATAGAGAGTCCCCTTTAAATGCAGTTTTATTGAAA
The DNA here is from genome assembly GCA_963930645.1 of Salticus scenicus. Classification (NCBI taxonomy): domain Eukaryota; kingdom Metazoa; phylum Arthropoda; class Arachnida; order Araneae; family Salticidae; genus Salticus; species Salticus scenicus. Next base: position 73,748,870 of record OZ005653.1, on the reverse strand, counting down.
CAACAGCAACCGCCAGAAGATATATGCGGTTCCGCTGAATAATATGTTAAAAAAAAAAAATAAAAAAAAAATTACAGCACTAAAATTTATTTAATATATATTTATATATATACCTAACTGTTTATTTAGTTAATTACAACTATAGATATATCTAAGAATATTCAACTTGCATAACAAATACTAAAGTCAAAGCTTCCATAATATTAATTTTTAACCTAAATTGATTCCAAATAATTACAATTTTTATTCTAAGAATTATCCCACAAATATTTTCAAAACGAAATTTACATTATTTTCAAACTGTTTATAAAAACTAAAGTCAACGACACACAAATTTTTAAGATATATAATAGTTTAATGAATCAGACAAAAAAAAAAAAAAAAATGGAAGCACACAGCCAAGTGAAATTAAAAAGAAACATGCATGGTACGATAAGTTATTTCTCTTTGAAAAGTCATTTAAATAAATGTTAAATAGTTATGTATAATATATTTATAAACTGGTAAAATTTTTCATTAAGAAATGTACCCAACTTGTTTCCCAGAAAAGTCATTGACACGGAAAACGTGATGTGTGTATGTGTGTGTGTGTGTGTGGCGGGGGAGGGGGGAGTGGATATGCACTTGATCTGTCTTTGCTTTGTTCAACAGTTTTCCGTGTAATACGCTTACTAGTGCATCTGGAGATCAGAAGCCTCAACGTTTTATTTGCATTACTCATTATTTATCAGATTACTTTTATTTATTCCGTGTTATTTAAAATATAATTATACACATACACACAAATACACGCACATACATACATATATATATATATATATATATATATATATATATATATATTTAATTCGCTGAATAATGAGATATGTTTCTAAGGGGGCTACCGTATCCTCAACCCCCGTTGTATTTATCTATTCTCAAAAACAGTATTACAAACTTAAAATATATTCAATAATTACCATGTTCAGTACATAATATATCGGAATTTTTTTGTGTAATCCTATAAACTATTAGAGGAAATCTATTATAAAAGCTATACAGACTACAGACCATTCTCTGCAGAAACCATGCTTTTATTTTTAAGCATCCTAACAGTGTATGTTAAATTCCTTTTCTTGAATATATTGTGCCAATGATCAAAGACTCGTAAAATAAATCCTGCCTGCAGACGGAAATTCATTACAGTTCTTTTGTGAAATTCACTTAATTCCGTGTGTTCTCATAAATATTTTTACCAAACAATCAGATGATTACGTGTCGTATCTGAATTCTTTTGCTTAGTCCTGTAAACTAATTATATCCTACAATTTTCTGAAGAAATCTAAACCGTGTTTTTAAGCATTTCAACAATGTATGTTAATTTTATTATGTTACATGTAAAATGGCGATGTAAAAAAGGAACTCAATGAAATATTAACTGTGAACAGTAGTGTATCGAAATCGCCTTGCGTGTCGCTGTACACAATCTACAAGCATTATATAAAACTATAGAGATAATTTCATGTAGTTCATAAATACAATTACCAAATTTCTAATCTAATTGATCTTATAGTTGCAGATCGCATGCATAGGAATTCTCTTGTAACCCTGTAAACTAGTTACTTATTCTATGCTTACATTTTTTTTTTTTTTTTTTTTTACAGAAACCATGGTTTTAAAGTTTCTAATAACATATGTTAATTTTATTGTGTTAAATGGGAAGTAATTATGTTAAATTTTATATAAAGGAATTTTCGTTCATATGTCACATTGGTACTAAATTCTTTTGTCGGTCTCTGTACACAAGCCACAAACACCACACACATCAAAAAACCTATAGAACTGATTCCTTGTAACTCATAAATACCTGTAAAAAATTTAATTCGAAATGGTTACATAACATACGGGAAATCATTTCTGTCGACCTGTAAGATAATTTTTTATTTTATGCCTTACCGTTTTCTACAGAAAACACGATTTAAATATACTAATTACGTAGGTTAATTTCGCCATGTTGAATCGTTGAGTGGAGTGTAACAATATTAAAGTGCACTTAATTTTTTTTTTTTTTTCAACAGACCCTAATAGAACGAAACTCTTTTGTGTGTCTCTGTAAATGAGCCACAAACATTTTATACACCTATAAAAACTAATACAACTAATTCTGTGTATGTCATAAATATTAGTACCACATTTGACATATTTGAATGATTGCATAATATAATGTAATCGAAGCTTTTTTTTTTTTTTTTTTTTTTTTTTTTGTGATCCTGTAGATTATTAATTAATTCTATGCACATCTTTTTCTACAGAAAACTTGTTTTTCAGCATCTTAATAATTTATGTTAGTTTCATTATGTTCATAATGTAACCACGTTAAAATCTATTTAAACGAAATTCTGACCGTGGACCATAATGATAAGTCATAAGTGATATTTTAGCGTTCCCCTGTACATTATGCATCAGCTAATTATGTATGGCTCATGAATGCGTACAAATTTGCAAGTCAATCCATTGATTTTTGCTATTTATGTGTTATTATGTGCAATTTATAATTTTTAACCATTTTTGTGTGTTATGTATTTCAAATGTACAAAAACGGGCTTTAAGTGTGATATTCGTAGTTTACTGTTTAATGATTATATTCTTAAAAAATAAAAATAATATTAATAATAACTTGATGTTTCTTTAATAATTGCTTTTGTCCGGTGTGTTTGTTTACTTTACTGTAATAATTCGGGTGCGCGTATATTTAATCATCATGGGCATAGGTAGTATGTTTCCACATACATCAGTTATACAGTTTGTATAAAACATTTACAGTTATACAGTTTGTATACAACAAATTTCTGGTTATTGTGCTAAAATTTTATTGGAAAGTTGTTCGCATCTCCACCGGACTCCTTGAAAACAAAACCAGGCCAAAAGGCAAAAGAACTCAGTCACCTGAACTCGACCTTCAAGAGAAAAATAATAATAATAATAATAATAATAATAATAATTAATCGACTCCACCCGATGCAGGACTCTAATCTCGGTGAGGGCAGGGGTGAGCGACTGAGAGAGCGGGTTTTATATCGCGCTAGTGCTACACTATCCGGGCATGGATATTAATGATGTCCTCCGTGTACAAGTTATTGTGCATTGTTACCAGGGCCTGATTATCACAGTGATATGCGGGACACGTGTTTCTAATCCTGAGTAACAGGGGGCCCTAAAAACCATTTCTTGTATATTTTATCAGTACAAAAACCCTTAACGGGTTAAAAGTTGTGACGCAGCTATTTTATCACTATAAGAATTTGAAATATGGGTCTTAAAAATAATGATATCAAATTTTAAGTGACGCTTTTCTATTAGTTAAAATATACATAGATTTCCTTATTTGATCATTTGCTTTTTTCTTTTATTTATATTTACAGTGCAAACATAATATTTTTAACTTCAAGATAAGACAGATATATAAAATATACTCACTGATGCTTTTTCATTTGCATTTTAATTTCAAAATAACAGTTTTAAGAGGAATGATATAAAAATTCCAGTCACGCCTTGATGTCATTTTAAAAGATTTGTTTTTAGATTCCATTAAAATTACCTTTGTTTTGTCTAATAAAGTATATTTACACATTGAAACAGTGCTTTTAATTTTGAAATATACTGTCAGATAATCACACTTTCACTGAGTTTGCATTATAAATTAAAATTATTTATTTCAATAAATCGATTTGTCTTTTGCGTCACGCTATCCAAAACTGTGAGTAAAATATATGCAAATGTTACTTTGTATCATAGTATCCAACTAAGTGAGAATTTGTGCAAAGAAATAGTGTGATGCAAAGAAAACATTTGCACAAATTTTACTTGCAGTTTTAGATAGCGTGACGCAAAAGACAAATCGATTTATTGAAATAAATAATTTTAATTTATAATGCAAACTCAGTGAAAGTGTGATTATTTGGCAGTATATTTCAAAATTAAAAGCACTGTTTCAATGTGTAAATATACTTTATTAGACAAAACAAAGGTAATTTTAATGGAATCTAAAAACAAATCTTTTAAAATGACATCAAGGCGTGACTGGAATTTTTATATCATTCCTCTTAAAACTGTTATTTTGAAATTAAAATGCAAATGAAAAAGCATCAATGAGTATATTTTATATATCTGTCTTATCTTGAAGTTAAAAATATTATGTTTGCACTGTAAATATAAATAAAAGAAAAAAGCAAATGATCAAATAAGGAAATCTATGTATATTTTAACTAATAGAAAAGCGTCACTTAAAATTTGATATCATTATTTTTAAGACCCATATTTCAAATTCTTATAGTGATAAAGTAGCTGCGTCACAACTTTTAACCCGTTAAGGGTTTTTGTACTGATATCATTACTTTTTAGAGGTTATTGATCAAAAAATTAAAACAAGTCCTTCCGGCTCATAGGATGGTTAGGTTGATTTATCTTTTCTTATCAAGTTGCCATCATTTTTTACAAAATGGCAGCTACAATTTATTAATGAACTTGGTGGATTTATTAATGATGGCTATGTATATATGGAGTGTTAAGCAAATCGGTTCAAAAGTTACTGTGATAATTTTCAAGTGGCCACCATTTAGAAACAAAAGGACAGAGTGACTGAGATGCCCAGTGAACTTATCAAAGATATTTAAATGATATGTCAACTGTGCAAATGTGATTCAAACTGATTCCGTATTACAAAAGTTATTGTAATAAAAAAATTTTAAGCGGTTGCCACTTGGAAACAAAATGGTGGAGCAAGTTGCCTAGCAAACTTATCCAAGATATTTGAATTGTATTAAGTTCACTCCCCAACTTTGATTTGAACCAGTTAAGTATTCTAAAAGTTATCGTGGTGGCACATTTTCAAGTAGCAGCCTGATTTGAAGTGGCTGCAAATTGGAAACTAGGTAAACGTTAGAACAAAATTCATCCAAGATATTTGTGTGATAAGTTCATTGTCCAACTTGAACTGATTCAGTATTTCAAAAGTTATTCTGATGATAAATTTACAAGTGGTAGCCTGATTTGAAATGGCTGTACTTAAGATATCGGTCATTTTGTTAAAAATGGCAGATAAAATTCATTAATAACCACTTGGTTGAGACCTTTATGTGGTCAATGTGAACATGAAAATTCAAGCAAATGCGGTCTTAACTGTTGATTTGAAATTTTCATGTAGCCTTCACTTGAAAACAAGCTGCAGAGCAACTTAGTTAATGAACTCATCTAAGATATTTGTAAGATAAGTTTGCTGTGTAACTTTGGTTCAATTCAATTTTGAGTATTATGTCGAAAGTTATCGTAACCACAAAATTTCCATTATATATACAGAAAAACCCAATTTATACATCGTTTACATTTATACGTCCTTTTAGTGAAGTCCTGATTCATTCCTATTCATTTCAATGAAAAATTTCTTTGTTTAGTCACACAATATTAGTTATGTCTTTTCCACTTTTCTGAAATTCACAATCTAAAAAGATGACATACAAATTCTTTGCAGAATCGTTCTGATTTCTAATCTTTCTCCATCCTCAATATATACCGTAAAATTCTGATAGTAACCTCCTTTTATTTTTCAATGGGAAATTTGTCAAAACTGGGGGGGAGGAGTTATAATTGAAAGTTTCCAGAAATGTATGACGAACTCGTAAGGCGGGGGGGATTATAATAGGAAGTTTCACAATCTTTTCCAAAAACATAAATTTTATTAATTATATATATAATAGCTACTAAATTATATTAACAATAATATTGATTATTATTTATTAAATTTTATTAATAAACATAATTTTGAAAAAGAAAATGTATACCGAATAATCGACATGAACATGTGATGTACACGTGCCACATCTCCCCCCCCCCTCTTATAAACAAATTGCGAAGTCGTCTAGAAGATTCACTGACAGTTAAACAGTTAATTGCACTGCTATTAACAATTAACTGATATGCAAGAACAGAACAGGGTGAACAATAACTATTAATGTTATTTAATGATTTAAAAGTAAAAAGAGAATTTAAAATTTAGAAAAAAGTTATGATCGCAAAAACATAGTTGCATAAACAAGATTGTGAAAGCAATGATCGCTTACGAATAGCAGTTAATGTTTTGGAGTTTAAAGAATGTAAACAAAGCAGCATTTTTTTTATTTGGAGTTATTTTACTTTAAAAAGATGAGCAAAAATAGCACTTGGATACGTTTACATGCAAATTAGTTTCTAAATAAACATATGACTTCAGATGTTACAAAAAAAGTATGTTTGCAATGATCATGGGAAAAATTAAATAATGGCGGACTTAGCCGCCAAAAGTAAGGGAGGAGGGTTATAAACAGAATTTTCCGAAAAAGTAAAGTACGTGAAATTTCAGAAGGGGGGGGGGGGGGGTACTATCGGAATTTTACGGTATGACATTTTTTTTTCTCCAATTTATTTAAATAGATTCTAGAAACTATAAAGAAATTGAATAGTTCAATATCTTTCACTCATATACTTTTTTAGGACACTCCCCCTTTCCCTCCACTCTAACACTCGGTGATCAAATGCAATGCAAAAGTCATGTGATTTCCAATCTTTCTCCATCCTCAACATAAATGTCAGTGTTCTCTTTAAACCAGGGTTGGCAAAAACCCGGGTTTTTCTAGAAAAACCCAACCCACTTGGGTTTTTGTTTGAATACATTTGCATTGCAATGTTAGATATATGTTATTTAGCATATTAGTTGTAATACACCTAATTATATTAAACTACTAATTAATAATTAATCTAATATTTATCTTAGAAATAAAAATTGGTTTGATTCTAATATTAAAATAGTGTTAATTAGTAAGATTAAGCTATATTTTATTTTAATGTATGCTTATTCAAAATAAATATTCTTAATAACAATAACTGATAAAATAAACGAATTTAAATTCTTAAGTACAATACATATTAATTAAATTTTTTAGTTCCACATCATACTATAGATGGAGAACTTAAATAATCGTGAAAATTTTCGACCTCATTTTTTTTTTTTTTTTTTTTTTCATTTTTACACATTTTCACGTGTAAGGAATACGAAAAATGATAAAATTTGTATGGTGTGTATTAGTTTGTTAGTCCGTTAGTCTGTGTACACGATGTCTCAAGAACAAATTATCACATAGAAGTCAGATCAGTTTTAAAATATTACTTTCGACACTGGCAAGAACCCTATTCATTTGCAATATTCGAATTAAAAAACTTTGTAAGTTATTAAAAATTTATGCTTTTCTTAACATGGGAAAATAGGGCAAAATTTTACATTTAAGTAAAATTTTGCATTAAATGGAAAATTTTTATGAAAAAAATGTGAGACCAGTTTTAAAATATGCGTTTTGATGTCGGAATGAACATCAGTAACTAGAAACATACTACTTTGAAAATTTTGCAAGTACTGGCATGAATATCATCTGTATATATATATAAATTACGTGTCACGATGTTTGTCCGGGGTAAACTCCTAAACTAAGGAACCGATTTTAATGGAATTTTGCACACTGTGTGCAGTTTGGTCCAACTTGAGAGATAGGATAGTTTTTATCTCAATTTATTGTCACAATATTGTTTTATTGCAATTATTTGTCAATTATAGACCTTTATTAAAGTTGCTCCGAAATATCTGTGAGTTCCATTAATTTAATTGTTGCCAAAAAAAAAAAAAAAAAAAAAAAAAACACGAAATCATTTTCTTTCGACATAAAAATAAATACATTTAATCAAACGTGAACGTTAAAAATTATAAAAAGCTAAATTATGCATCTAACGAAAATTGACGTCATAATCAATTTAAAGATTTTATACACATTGATAAAGTGTTAATGTAGTTCTATCATAGATATAGTAATATATATAGATCTTTCATCCTCATGTTATCGTACAAAGATTTTTAATGCCGAAAAAAAAAAAAAAAAAAAAAAAAAAGCTTTGGAAATAGCCATTAAGTGGTATAAAAAAAAAAAAAAGAAAAGAAAAGAAAGAAAGAAATATGAATTTGGAACTGTATCTGGAGTTTTTCATTCACCTTTAGCAAATAAATTATTCATAAATTTTATTTGCTGAAATATTAGTACGTATTCCCGTGTGTATTCACTCGGGGAAAGACGGCCATATTTTGGTAAAAACGTCGTCTTTAACCAAGGAACATGAATAACTTTTTTCTCCCCAATGATCGCTCTATTCTATATATGCTATACTATATCTATGAGTTCTATACGCAAGCGAAGTGTGACTCACTGACCATCTGGGCAGCCAAGAAAAAGATTTCCTTGGATTTTTTGTAAAAAATTATTAAAAATCGAGGAAATTTATTTCCCGATTTTAATCCTTATATTTGGATATAGATATGTATTAGTTATCGCGTGCGTTAGATTGAGTTATTTTGCTGTCAAATTGACAAAATTTTTATTTTAAATTTCAAAACTTTGTCACCCTTGGCTTTTTTTTTTTTTTTAATTTTATTTGGCGATCAAAAGCGTAACACGAAAATATACATGCCAGATATATGTATTGTACGAAATGTAATATGTATTATTCATTGTACGTATGTATGACATGTAATATGTATTGTACGAAATATTGTTTCATATTATTCATTACTCTTTTAATATAAGTTGTTAAAATAACCATGATTTTTGAAAGGAATTAAATATTTTCGCCTGATAATTTGGCGATATTCTTTTTTTTTCGCCAAGGATGACAGAAATGAAATCTATTCCGCTGCAACATATTAGTATCTTACATCAGATATTTTATTTAGACATTTGAAAACAAATTTGACTTCAAACTATGATAGGATATTTATCATTTTCCTTTTAATTAGTATATTATTAGTATATTAAAATTTAAAAGCATGGCATATAAAAAGTTTTTTTTTTTTTTTTTTTTTTAATCTTATAATTATTCTTATCTTAATCCTCAATGTTTCCCATCTTTATTAACTTGAATTTACTATAAAAATTTTAACATACTGAAAGCCTTCTCACCACTTCGTTAAAATACACTAAACTTTTCCAAAATCTTTTTCTATTTAAAATGATACATGTATTTACTTTAAATGTCCAATATTTCATAAGATGTCCTCTTTTAAAGTTTTAAAATATTTATCAAATTTACTTATTTTTCTGGTTTAGCCATATTGTTTTCCTTTTTATAACTACAGCTGTTGCTCTCTTTAAAACAGTTAAAATGATGAGTTCATTTTATAGTAAAATTATCCATTATAGCATATATTATATTTCACTCCTCCATAAAAATTGATTTTAAAATCGTCTGCTTCTTTTATACTTTTATTTTAATCCACGTTTGTAATGATCGATAGATGGCGCTTTTTCAGCTTTTGTTGTTAGTAAATATAATAGCCATGTGTATTTATTATTGTTCTAATTGTGTTACTATTTAATGTTCGTGCTATAATTTCTCCGCCATTACATCATGGAAAATTGATTGCTTTTGGAAAAAATATTTCAGTTTATTCAAAGTTCGATCGGAAGTAGATTTTTAACTGAAGCTGAACAAATATTAGTTTCAAATCATCTGGTTAATTCTTTACTTCCATTAGCCGAAGCAACTGAAATTTTATATTTGTCATTTGGAAATAAATGGAAGCTTAATTCTGGATTTCTTGATTCTTTGGAGTGCCGCTGTGGCACACAACAGTATGTGTTATCTTTTTTACCGGATTTATTCATTTTTATTTAATAAATATATGTGAAACTAAACATCGGCAAGCAATGGCGTCTCGATGCAAGCCGAAAGCTATGCATGTTAAATGTAATTTCACCTTAGACCACCAGAGGGCGAGCATTTCATTACAATCGCGGATAGAATTTTAATAAAAATAAAATTACATATTAGTCTTTTTAGCATTTTAATCCAAAATAGCTTTAGACATTATATTTCCCTCATCCATAAAAATTGATTTTTAAAATCGTCTGCTTCTTTTATACTTTTATTTTAATAGAATTTTAATAGAATTTAATTTACATATTAGTCATTTTAGCAATTTTATCCTAAGTAGCATTAGAAATAATATATATCACTTCTCCATTAAAACTTATAGGACCCTACAATAAAATTAATTTGTACTTAATATCAACACTACGAAAATTTTTATCAATCATTTCCAAATTTTGACCTAAGGTTCAAATCTCAATCCTGTGGGTTTTTACATCGGCTACAACGTTTTCGTCTTTATTCGTAAATAATAATTTGACAGTATTAAATAGTTTACTGCCATATAATTCAAAGTATAACTTAGTCACGGCAACGCGTGGCCGGGTCTGCTAGTAGAGTATAAATTTTCCAATTAAAAGAATTCGTAAATTATTTGGAATTTACAATTTACTTAAAATGGCAGAATAGGGCAGAATTGAGCATAAATGTCCATTTTGAGGATCATAAATATATCAGACAACTTCAAAATAACATTTATGATACTTGTTTGAACATAATTGACTACAAATATTCTAATAGGAAAATTTTGCAAGTTACTCGTAATTTAAGAATTTATCAACATAGCAAAATGGGGCGATATCCCATATAAATATGCATTTTGACATTTTGAGGATTGTTGCATTGGAAATAGTAGCATGAAAACAAAACTACGAAATTGATCCTAATAAAATAAATTAATAGATTAGAATAAAATAAATATATCAAAATGAATGGTGGATAGCCTATTAGGTGGGGATTTCATTGTGTCAAGTGTTTAGTCGATTCATTTATCTTAACATGATAATCATGTTAAGAAAATGTCCTGTACTAGAAATGTATGAGAACATATATATGATGGGGAACTGAGCAGAGTCCACTTATGCCAACTAGTTTTAATTATAAAAATAAGTTGCACTGCTTTATCTTTTTTTTAAAGTTTTTTAATAGTTGAAACGGTTATAGAAGAAAATTTTATGTTATTAGATTTATAATTATGTTGCTACTAAAATTAAAATAAAATTATAAAGTTTTAAAACTAAACAATTTAATTAGTTAAATATTGATTCTGGGCAACATTTATAAATATCCACTGTTAAACAAAAATATCGTTCGGCTTTACAGGAAAAGGAAAACTGAACCAATTATAGAAGATAAACTTGCTTTTATTATATTTATAACTGTAGTTACTTTTTATGTTTAAATACTATTTTCTAGAAAATAACAATAAGAGTTTTTTCTTTAAAGTTAAGGTGTTTTCTATACTTTATAGATCGGATTTGTAAATTATAAATAATTTTTAACAAAAACCCACTTATTTGCAAAAACCCAGTGGGTTTTTGTTGGTGGGCCCGCCCAGAAAAACCCGGGCGGGTTTTTCTGGGTTGGGCTCAGTTTGCCAACCCTGCTTTAAACACCCTTTATTAAATTCTAGCAGCTATAAAGAAGTAGAATATGTCAATACCTTACACTCATGTAATTTTTTGAGATGCCCTAATCCCTGCGCTAATGATCAGCGACCATACACCTCATGGAATCCTTATGATTTCTAATCTTTCTCATACATAACATATATGTCAATATTCTTTATAACATGTTTAAATATATATAGAGGTAGAACTGTTCACAATGATTAACTATCATCATTTTTATAACTATAATGCTTTGATCATATCTAACTGATTAACAAACATTACATATGCAATCTTGTGATAAAAATATTACCTACTATTGAAACTTGTAACTTCATTTTTACCATGTTTTTATTAACTTCGATTCTTGTTTGTTTGTTTGTCTGGTACAAATCTTGCAAACTATTTTTAACTAACTCCCCTACATTTGAAACTTTTAGCATAAATCAGAACCCGGTGACAACACAATACTCCAAAGCTCGATTTTTGAATAGTTTTCTTTTAATTAATTAAAATATGAAAATAATAAGCTCCTAATAGCAATAAAAATAGCCATTAAAATATTAGCTATAATTTAATTGTTGCCAAAAAAAAAAAAAAAAAAAAAAAAATTACGTGTTCATTTTCTTTCGACATAAAAATAAACACGTTTAATTAAGCGTGAACGTTAAAAAATTATAAAAAGTTAAACGATGCATCTCATAAAAATTGATGTTATTATCACTTATTTATTTTAAAAACCAACTTTTTTTTTCATTATTATTATTATTAGTTCACTGAACTGAGTCTGCGTGCTTAAACATTGCTTATTTATTATTTTTTATCCTTGCATATTTTATTAATGATTCATCAGGAAATTTAAAAACATGGTATATAAAAAGTTTTCTTTTTTGTCTTATAATTATTTTCTGTTACTTATTGTAAAGTTATGCTACAGATTATTTTTTAGTGCCCATATAGCTGTCACAGATTCTCAGAAAAAATTCTGCTACTGAGTCAGGGTTTAAGCTGAGTAAAAATTATTTTTAGCAAAAAAGCTAAAATCAGAAAAAACGCTTTAACAAAATACTAAAATGCCAGGAATAGTAGAAAAAGATGAATATCAGTTTACACGTTATTCTAAACGCCTCAACATGTTTGATTTTCATTTGTCATTTAAACTTAAAAGTTTTTAATCAGGTCTTTAAAGAGTTATACACAGAAGGTAAATTTTTTTTAATTTGAAATGAAAAACAAAAAAGTAAAACTGTAACCAGATCAATTTGAATATAGTACAAGCATATATTTTACCTTATTTATTGGCAGACATGAAAAACATTAAACTTTTTAGATTATTACTGTATATTGTAAACTTTTTTAAAGCAATATGAACGTCTTAGATACAACTTATATTCTTTTTCTGGAGATATAATTATCACTTATAAGCATGTAAAACTACATTAAGCTTATACTGTATCTGAATATCTGAAAATAAAAACATAACTTACGAAAACAAAAACAAGGTAAGTAATATAAGTGAAATTTGTTTATTACTATTCAAAGCTTTTCGGTTTACAATTTATAATTTTTCTTTCATTCATATTAGACCACTCGTGTTTATTTACAAGTTACAAGTTGATTTCCTGTATGCGATTCTTATGCGTAGTTCAGAGTTTGATTTTCCTTATATGCATGAACCAATGCATTTTTCTTGATCAACGTTGCGATTTTTTTTCCATGAAAGATTCGTTATAATATTTTCGCTGAAGTTTTTTTTTCAATTTGTGTTTAGTAAGATGTTTTAGCAAAAAAACGAAAACGTGTTATTTCATTTGGGCATTTTGGATAAGTCTTTTAGCATTTCACGAAAAATGCTACCATAGCAGAAACACTGTACTGAGGTAATGACAAAATTTCCATTTTATATATACAGTAAAACATTATTTACATGTTTTTTGCATTTATACATCCTTTTAATGAAGTCCTGATTCATTCCTATTCAATTTAATGAAAAATTCATGTGTATGCCACACAGTATCAGTTATATGTCTTTTCTACTTTTCTAAAATTCACAAAATTTCACGACCGATCATTACTTTACCATTCTAAATATAAATTTTGATCATTATGTGAACTGTGATACAATATCATTACTTTGGAATTATTCGCTATCTATTAATTAACTGAATAGAAACTGTCCAGTGTTAATTAAAGAGATGATGACATTGAATGCGTGTAAACAGAACAGAAAAAAGTAAAAATTTTCTTTATAGGCAAAGAAATAATCATGAATTTTGGCAATTATTTGTATTGTTAAACATAAAATTTGTTAATTAGCAGCAAATGATTCTGCATTTCAATAATAGGCCACAAAATTATCACAGATTTCGAGAAATAGCTTTGGTAGGAAAAAATAGAGAATTTTATCAATTAGCAATAAAATACTCTAATTTTAGCAATTATTTGTATTGTTGAGCATAAAGTTCCTCAATAATCAGCAATATGATTCCATATTTTATTAACAAGCTGCAAAATTATTGCTCAATTCAAAATAGTAGTTTTCAAAATATCACAGACTTTATAGATACAAAAACAAAATAATTGTGTATTATGGCGATCGTAAGTAAACATTTCAGGAATAGCACGAAAAAAAGGGCAAATTTTATTGATGAGCAGCAAAATAACAGAATGTAAGCAATTGTGATTAAACAATAAAACTGGTAATTCAAAAATTATACTTTACTGCTCTCAATAATAAGTTTCCCACAATAATCTGCAGCACTTGCTGCATTATTGCTGTGAGCAAAAGTTTTTTTTTTTTTTTTTTTTTTAAGATTGTAAATAGCATAGGAAATTTATATATAAAAATAATTAAAATTAAAAAAATAAATAAATCATTAATCCACGATTTGAGTATACTAAGATATTTATATTTTGAGTATTGCATTACATATCTGGAAAACTATATTAACACATTTTGAGTATTAATTATACATTTTGCATATCTCCAATCATAAATATTGTATGATTTATAACCACATCAGTAGTTATTTAATTAAAATATAAAATTTTTCATAATCACCTGATTGTCTGTGAGTAGTATTAAGAACTGCATTGTGAATTAAGTTCTGTAAATGATTTTTTCCTTGTGTTTTGACAAAAAAAAAAAAAAAAAAAAGCAGTCCATTGCACCTTTAAAGGAACATAGAATAACGTCTTCACATTCAATGTCATCAACACTTTAATTCACATGAATTTTTCATTAAATTGAATAGGAATGAATCAGGACTTCATTAAAAGGATGTATAAATGCAAAAGACATGTAAATAATGTTTTACTGTATATATAAAATGGAAATTTTGTCTACCTCAGTACAGTGTTTCTGCTACGGTAGCATTTTTCGCGAAATGCTAAAAGACTTATCCAAAATGCCCAAATGAAATAACACGTTTTTGCTTTTTTGCTAAAGCATCTTACTAAACACAAATTGAAAAAAAAAAAAAAACTTCAGCGAAAATATTATAACGAATCTTTCATGGAAAAAAATTCGCAACGTTGATCAAGAAAAATGCATTGGTTCATGCATATAGCATAAGAAAAATCAAACACTGAACTACGCATAAGAATCGCATACAGGAAATCAACTTGTAACTTGTAAATAAACATGAGTGGTCTAATATGAATGAAAGAAAAATTATAAATTTTTCTACAATTTACAAACAATTCTACCTCTTTATATATTTCACAATCTAATAAAACATGTTTTAAAAGAATACTGACATTTATGCGATCAGAATATCAACAGCGGCGGAGGAATACAGTACCAGGACAGGAACAGTGTAAACAACTTTAGCGTCTACAGCGAGCACCAGAAATTTTGGATCCGGATGATATACGCATGCGCTCTACAGACCATCGACCATGGTATAAATTCCTGTGCTTGAGTGCTTTAAACTCTTTCGCTTTAATAAAGTTTTAATTTATTATGAATAACGATGAAATAGAATATTTATAATTAAAAAATACTTCGTTTATTTAAAATATTATCTAAATACGTTTTTGACGAAATGGGAAATTTTAAAATTAAAAATATTTTCTTCATAACAAAAATTTATCAACTGCATTCACGTTAGACAGCCAACCAACGTGCCTTGAAAGTAAGGACCGAATTACGACATTCTTGCCGAATAAAAGCATGCATTTTGGCGGAGTAATATAGTTCTATTTTTAAAGCAACTTTTACAAAAAACAAGAGTTTTCCTGAAAAAAACGAAAACGTTACTAGATTCAGAAAGATCCCATTAACAACATATATTAATTAAATTAAAATCGTTCGTGCGGTTTTAGAGATATTTTTATTACATCCTTGCATGGTTACACCACACATTTTCCCTTTTTCGCTTTAAATTGAGATTCAGATCTCAAAACATACTGCATGTAGAAATGTAAAATTTTCAGGATAGATTAAGACCGAAGATAAAAGACTATTTTGAAAAAATCAGAACAAAATATGGCTTATTTGCTGAGATATTAAGTGTCGGCTTTTACAAATCTCTTTGATGTCAAACTAGGCGTATATATGAGTTCGCAGCTTTCCGTCCGTTTGTCCTTCCGCTTGCGTCACTCGAAAAACTGCCGTTTTTCATGATTCAACAAATTCTGCTTTTAATCCATGAATATCGTAACCAAAAAAAATTTTTAAGTGAGAGGACGGGGGTGGTGGGGGCCAGTAAACTCCGGTCCAGTGCCTGATTTAAGGCAGGGCATACGGGGCACGTGCCCTGGGCCCTCACAGTGAAGGGGCCCCCAAGAAATTCCATCTTACATTTTAAAAAATAGTTAAAATGAAAAATTTCCTAATTTTGCTATAATGCTCGATGTTTTTTGTTTTTCGTCAGTGGATGGAGGAATCACTACTGTTTTATTCACTCGCTGTTTTATAAATCGGCAAGATGATCTTTCAAGGACACTATCAACTCAGCGGAAAAAATTGCAATACTTTTGCTAAACGCAAATACAACTGCATACTACCGATACTTGCATTCCAAACTTATACTAAAGCTACCTAAATCTGATGCACGCACCGCAATGGATATACACGTCACTTGACGTCAAGTCAAGTCAATGATGTGCTTCGGAGTACCTGCATTTGATGAAAACCAATGCTTATCTCCAACGAAAAATCATAAAATCATAAAAATATTTTTCCGAAATTGAAAAAGAAACGTACGTCGATCCGATAGACAAGCGACAGATCTTGCTTAGCCTTACCCTTACCAACAAAATGAAAAGTGAAGTGAATTTTTAGACGTCTGAATTGGAAATAAGCGGTTTGTTTTGTTTGTTGTAATATTAAAGTACTTGAAAAAGGGGCCCATTGAACATGAGTGCCCTGGGCCTCCAAGTGAGTAAATCGGTCCCTGCTCCGGTCATCACATAAAGTTAATCGGGCCCTGATTGTTACTTTAAATTGATGTAATATGGATCATTGGAGACAAAAGTCAGTATAACTATAGGTCTAAAAAAAAATCTGTCAAATACATACCAAATACTAGTCTAAAGATAGAAAATTTGAATACCGAACTTCAAATTTGAATACGAATTTGAACTTCCTTCTAATATTTTGATTTCGAATTATGCTGATAAAGGATATACACAATAGGCCAACCCCAATTCGTCCCCCCCCCCCCCTCCAATTAAAAAAATAAAAATAAAAAAGATCTCAAAACGTGTAATCATTAGTAAAAACTCAGTTTCGAAAGATTGATCTCAAAACAATATTTTTTCACGTGGGGAAGAGTAAAAAAGGAAAAAAAAGAAAAAATAATATGCATGCAAAAAAAGATGAGAAATATTTGAAATCCAAATCAACTTTAGAAAGAACATTTTACAAATCTAAGTGACAAATCCGTGCTATCAACTGTTATCTCGCTGCTCTTCACTCGGTAGTAAACACTTGTAATCTTTTGCACTTCACTCATTCATGTTTTTTTGCTCCGATCCGAGATTTAAGGAAAAAAGAAAAAAATAAAAAAAATAAATAAGAGATTTATCTCTGAAACGAATTTAATGTCGTTTATATCTCTGTAATTGTGGACCATATCGCACAATCGTATTTTCCTACCGAAAATACGTTGTTCAAACAATAACGATCTGGCAGAAAAAATTTCCGAAATATATACTTGTATTGAATGATGATAATGAATAACAACTTTGTATGCAAATTCTATAAATTTTCAAAATTACATAATATTTGTTTCGCGTTGAAATAAATAAGCACTACCCTTCATCAGGTGAAAAAAACATATGGGATTCGACTGCTGTTTATATACACTGCTTAATCGGGCTTATATTTTTTCTTTGATCTATGTTTTACAGAAGAAAGTAATGATTCTTAAAATTTTTCATTTCCGATTTTCGATGAATTTACGCGTTTTAAGAGGTCCAGAATACGATTTGACAATTTTTAGAAAAAGTTTGTCTGTTTATCTCTCTACCTGTGTGTTAAAAAAAAAAAAAAAAAAAAAAAAAAATGTGGAAGCTCTACATCACACAGTTTAGTGCAAAATTAGTAGAACATCTGTTATCCGAAGAATTTTTCGCCGAAACTCTCAGTTAATCAAAATCCACCTTTGAAACTTTTTTATCATTATTATAACTTTTAATTATTATCACATTCCTTGTGTAAAAAATTTGCAGACATTCCTTGTCTGCAAAATTTATTTCATACCTTTTTTTTCTCATTATCACATTCCTTGTATGCAAGTATTCCTGTCCGAACCACATGCTTGGAAAGGAATGCTTGCAAATTCTTGAATTTCAAATTATTTTTGTAAGGGATTTCATAAAAAATTTGGAATCCCTTTCTTAGATTTTTCTTTTTAAGAAGAGGACAACGATATAGCAAAGAAAACGAGCAAATTACCAATTTTGCAGTTCTAAATGTTTTGCAAAAGGTTTAGCATGGCTGAAACAGCAGAAAGATTTTGATACTGGTGAACTAATAGTATTAAAAACCTTTACCTTTTTGGTAGAGTTGCAAAGCAAAGGCAATCGAAACTATGACCAACTATTGTTTCCAACCTTTATGAAATGTGTAAAAAGTACTTAATTTCAAATTAAAATTCAAATAATTTAGTCTATTTTGCTATGGCTTTATTTTTAATAAACACTAGTCACCATAATAAAAAATAGCTCTTATACACTATCTACCAATAAGTATTTGGACACTTTCGAATTTAAAATTTTTGTCAAATATCTAGAAAAATTCCGCAGAAATTATCTTGAATTTTCGGGAATATTTTATTATTTTTTCCGTGTTTTTAACACTCCTTAAAAGGCCTTAAAATGTTTCACTATTTCACCCAAAAATGAACATTCGAGTAAAATATTTTTTCTGCAAAACTTTTCGTTTTTCTTTCAAAAGTAAACTTTTCATGAAATTATTGTTTTCAAGAACATTTTTGCATATTTTAATTAAAAATTTTTGAACTTGAAACGAAATTTCGTGCTTCTCTGCCAAGTCCAGGGCCTCCTAAACCATGGCCCAACCGGCCCGTGCGTTAATCAAGCCCTAGGAGTATAATTTCTCAAAATTCGTCTATAGACTTGAAAGTGAGACACATACGAACATAAGTTGTGAAAATTAATGTTCCCATACTTCTTTTGTTAGAAATCCAGCCCTGCAATGAAGCATAAATACCCACACTCGCCAACAAAGAACATTAATAAAAATATCAAATTCAAATCTAAAAGAATGTTCATACATATCACCGTACCAAAAACTTTGACAACAAAAAGAGAAAATCAATAATTTTTTTAAGTTCAAAAAATGGAGAATTATCTCCCCAGAAACCGAACATTCTTCATACAGCAGAAGTATCGCTAGATTTCAAATACCGTAGCAGCTATATTAAGCCCAACTTTAATAGTATACGTTTGACCATGCAATACAATTTTAATAATTTAAAGAAATAAAGAAAAAATAAAGAAATATTAAAGGGGAAAGAGCACATATAATGATAAACTGGATGTCACACGCGCTTTGGTCACTTGTAAAAACGTCATCCAACAAATATTAAGAGTTGAGGTGTAGTCAGTAATTTTTGAAGTTTTATAAATCACAGGGAAAAAAAAAATAAATAAAAAATCAACTTATTTGATTTAACTTTAAAATAGTAATAGAATAAACCAAAATACATCATAATTTAAAGGTGTTATCTTAGTAAATTATTTAAGTATAATATTAATTCATTTAATCTATAACTAAAATAAATAAAAAGTAAATAAGAAAAATAAATTTTATAAATAATAATTATACGAAATACAAACACACACACATATGCATACACGATGCGCAGCCCGTATATGTATATGTAATGCATTTGATTTCCAAAACGACCCTGTCATTTCGGGTTGGACAGGTCTAGTTTGTTTTAAAAGTTTACATCTTTTATTTTATTTATTTTTACACATTTGTCTAATGATTCTTTTATATATGTTATTGATTCACGTTACAAATATGATAATTAAATGTAAAATAATAAAGTTTCGAAATTTCATAGTTACCCATTTTTCCTGAATATGGAAGCTTGCATTAGATGCTTCAGTAACCAAAATTTTTATTAATCTGTATGTATTGGTGACTGTAAAAGTTGGTGCTCGATTTCATAAATGACATAATCCGAGATTTAATTAAGTATACTCTATGAATTACTTCTGAAAAGATTTCTGATGCTGGTGTTGGGCTTAAGGTCAATTATCTTCAACAGGGATCTGGACCTAAGGGAGAATGCCCTGCGTAGAGATCTTTCTAAGGGATCCTAATCCGTATTCACTCAATTTTTGAGAAAATTACAGAGAGCTTTGAATGGTTAGGTCGATGAGTGCGACTTTAGATCGAAGCCGGCACCTCCCATCTACCAGCTTCGAGCGCAGAACACTGCTCGGGCACTGGTGGGGCGAAAATATTATCGAGAGACTAAATATTGATAATTCTATTATTTATCACCATCTTAAAAAAAGAAAAAAAAAATTGGATACACTTTTAACCCCATTTATCTAGAATCCCACTAGACACCCTTTAGTTGGAATTGGATGCAACTCAGCCTTTCCTATAATTTCTGCATTTTCAAATTTTTTACTTCTATTACCCGACTACCGTAGGTTATGGAAGTCTGGTATACAGTCAAAAATTTTGGCATCGAGTTTTCAGCATATTTACATGTTTTATTTTCCTTCCTTATCCGACTAGGTCTCCTGAGTCCAAAAGAGTAATTTTTGACATTTGGTCAGAATGTATGTGTGTGTATTTATGTATGTGTTTGTATTTATGTATGTTTGTGTACTTATCTATGTGTGTGAAATCTTTTGACTGTCATGTCTTCAAAACTAATAAAGGTAGAGCGACGAAACTTCAGAATTAAGAGCGGACAATACCTAATCTCGCCGGCAGCCTTCGCCCATGTTATTCTATGGGAAAATTTGTTTACATAATTACTCATTACCTAATGAATATTTTTCAATTCTGTTTTCACATTTAGAAAATTCATAAGCGTTAAATTAGTACTTGTTTTCCAAAAATAGATTTTTTAAAATTTTAGTATTTCATTTTGCGATTAGAAAATGAGAAAAATGCATTTTGTGAAAAATCGCATTTTTGAACTCAAAATTAAAATGTAAAAAAAAAAAAAAAAAAAAAAAATGAATTTTTCAAAAATGAGTACTCATTTAACGGTTATGAATTTTCTGACTGCGAAAAGAGAATTTAAAAATATTCATTAGGTAATGCGTAAGTGTAGCAACAAATTTTCCCATAGAATAACATGGGCGAAGGCTGTCGGCGAGATTAGGTATTGTCCCCTCTTAAGACAAATCTATAGTGTATGACTTTTCCAGCTTTTGGAAAACCGGAAGTGAAACCGTTGGTCCGTATTTCGAAAACGGCTCTAAGGATTTTCTTCAAAGTTGATATCTAAACACCCATTTAGATGTCCTTTCACATGTATAAGTTGATTATTTCAGGAAAACTGATAATGTCTTGTGTACATAAGTAAATTATTATACTCGCAAGTGCGTTCCTTAAAAAAAGCAGCTCTGCAGATTTTCTTCAAACTCTCCATATTAACTCCGCTATAGATACCCTTTTGTATACAATTGTTAGTTTGCGGTGAGCAGATGAGTCTGTCAACTCTTAGTGAAAATCGGCAGTGGGGCCGAAAGTTGGTATCTCTAAAACGGCTCTAACAAATTCCCTCAAATTTGCTGCATAAATGCTTTTTTAGATGTCCTTTAGCTTGTATTATTTGGTTACTATACAGGAAAATTGACAAGTGCGCGGATTAGGTAGATCAGTGATAGATCTCGGAAATGGGTGCTTAAAAAAAAAAAAAAAAAAAACTCTAACATTTATTTTATTTTATTTATTATTATTATTTAAAAGTTGTTATGTAGTTCGCTCTTACTGAAAAATTGTTAGGTGTCTAATTTGATAAATCGTTTTTATGTCTTCTGACCACACTTTTATCTAAAAAGAGTATATGTTTAGTGTAGTAATAGGTATTAAAAGTCATGTGGTTGTTACACACCAGATTTTGTGTTCCTCTTACTCTTATGCCAAACATTTTTTTTCCCCCAGTAATGACTTGAATTAAGAAAGATTCGTTTTAATGATCGACGAGGGTGCGGGTGCGGTACACATATGCCAGTTTGTATGTATGTCATATGCCGGGTTTTTAATTGTATTCATGTCCTTTAAATGGTGAAACACAGTAGAATTCTCAATCTTTAGCCTCTCCTCTCAGTAATATTTTCATTGGTAATCTATGGATTATAATGACCTAAATCACATGTAAATTTATCTATGAAATTGGCAAGAACTTGTGCAGTCACTCAGTCTTAGATAAGTCATGCTAAAATCTATGAAAAATAATCTTTCAGGTATTTAATACAAGAACTGAAAACTATGTAGATTATGGATAATATTTAAGTACGCGGTTTCAGCTTAATGACAGTGTTGCCAGACTTGGGGACTTTTTTATTCAACTACCACCAATAATTTTGAGAAGTAAAATTTGACATACATAATAGACGATTAATCTTCGATGCGGTTAGGCAACTGTTGCTATAAAAATTTAATGGTGGACGTTGAATAAAAAAGTCCCAAAATCTGGCAACACTGCTTAATGATCTAATAAGAAAAAGTGACATTTTTCTTATGAGACCATTTTACGGGAAAATGTATTTTTAAAAGTTGCTTCTTCAGAATCTTTGCGTCATTTAAACCTAGCAATACTTTAAAGTTATATACAGAATATAAATTATTATTATAAATTGACTAAAAAGTATAATCACAGTAGGAAGTAGTTTTTTTTTTTTTTTTTTTTTTTAATGTCAAAACAAATAAATTAAATACCATCGCCAACATGATGAGAAAAATTTAAAAGGAGTCATTGGGGTCCTATACTGAAACTGTACTGCCTGCGAAGTATGAAAACTGGGTCGTTAACCATGAATTTTATTTTGAAACCTTTCTTTGGATGAGTTTTGGTTTCACTATTGCACAATATTAATTTGGTTCTAATAATAATTTGGATTCTGAAAAATTAAAATTTTAATTAGGTGGTGAAATTGGTATAATATTTATGAGTTTCGAATTTTAAAAGTAAATAAGAAAATAAATAAAGTGCAAAAATTTCGCACGGGCTTGCTAATCTTAGATAAGTCATGCTAAAATCTATGAAAAATAATCTTTCAGATATTTAATACAAGAACTGAAAACTATATGAAACATGGACAAAATCCAAACAAATAACAATGAAATAACAATAAGAAGGAACAGAAGCCACCACGACTTAAGACGGGTAGAGCGAAAAAAAAAAAAAAAAATTACGGGCACCCAACTTTTCCCAAAAGCTCTGCAAGACCATACGATAAGAAAGAAAAAGTAAAGAGGGAATTTTTTTGTATTATTATGTGGGAATAATAATAATAATAATAATAATAATAATAATAATATATATATATATATATATAGAGAGAGAGAGAGATAAGTATTGATATAGACCAATTATTTTATATGAACTAAATCAATCACAAAAGTCCCCCCCCCACCTAACTCGAAAATGATGTGAAATTGTGAAAAATGGTGAAACACATATTCAATGAATTCATGAGGGACCTCTTTTGGTGAAAAAGGTTTGAGCCTAGGGGGGGGGGGGGGGGCTGTTAGGGAGGGAACTTTAAAATTTCAAATTTGAAGGTATGTCTTGTTATACATCCCTGGAAACGTCTCTTCAAAACAATGAATTTGATATAAATAGTTTCGCCCTACGATGATTATTAAAGGAGATACCTTAGTTTTTAGACTTTTGAAATGTGGATTTTATACTTATGTATCCCCTTTAATAATCATTGCAGAACAAAACTATTTATATCAAATTCATTGTCTTGAAGAGACGTTTCTAGGAATGTATCACAAGACATACTTTGCCCCAAAAAGTTTGGGCCCGGGCAAGGGGGTGGGGGGGGGGGGGAAGTAGGAGTGCCGCTAGAGAGGACAACTTTAAAATTTCAAACAGGAAAGTATGTCTTGTGATACATCCCAGTAAACGTTTCTTCAAGACAATGAATTTTATTTAAATAGTTTTGTCCTGCAATGGTTATTAAAGGGTATACATCTTATACTATTAAGTGAGCAATATTTGTATATTTCACTGTTCTCCAAAACGGTAACTCGGACAGTCACGAGATTTAACACAAAGGTGCCCCCCGACGGGTCATTGTGCACATCGAAGTCAGATTTTCGAATTTTTGATTAGTTTTTTCTTAATTAATTAAAATGTGAAAATAATAACATTCTAATTTCTGATAAATAAGCCATTTAAATTTTAACATTTTATCCATAATTTAATTGTTGCCAATTTTTTTTTTCGACAAAATAATAATAATTAAAAAAAACAAAAACAAAAAAAAAACGTACATTTATTTAAAATGAGGAAAATAAATCAGAAAGATTAGAAAATAAATTAGAAATATCAGTCGCATCGTTACAAATAAGATACCAAATGAAAGGGAAAAATTTTGTAAATTCGATGCATTAAACAGCTTATCAATCGGACAATTAGATTTTTTAAAATTAACTAAAGTATGAATTTTAGGTGGCAACAGCAGTGGAAACCGTTAGGAGAAAAAAAAATGAAAAATCTGCTTCACATTAAGTCACATGATTTTTAAGTGGGATTAAAAATTGCAGTTTTCAAATTCTTTTAAATTTTCTTTCACGAACACAAAAATATAATATACAGCCTGTACCCCACAAGACCAAATTGCATTTCAAATTTCATCAATCATTTTGGTTAATAAACAAAAGTTATTATTATAATTATTATTATTATTATTATTATTATTATTTTCAAATTAAGTTTTATTCTATCTTTGAAAAGATTTATGTGATCATAGATATAATAATATATATAGATCTATCATCCCCATATTATCGTGCAAAGATTTTTGATGCCGAAAAAAAAGCTTTGGAATCAGCCATTAAGTGGTATTGAAGGAAAAAAGGAAAAAAAGAAGAATGAATTTGAAACTATATCCGGAGCTTTTCATTCACCTTTAGTAAATAAATTATTCATGCATTTTATTTGCTAAAACATTCGTGTGTATTCCCGTGCGTATTCACTCGGGGAAAGACTGCCATATATTTTTGTAAAATCGCCGTCTTTTCCCGAGTGAAAAGGAATCACTTTTTTCTCCCCAATGATCAATCTATATATTATTACTATATCTATGTATGTGATACGATACATTAATAATTTGGGTTTTAAAAGTTTTTTTAAATAGATATTTAAACTTTATGAACCATATTTTTATTTTACCAGTTTCATTAACAGATCCTGCTGGGCGATTTTTTAAATTTTGGTGTTGAAGTACACCGAACGTTTTTCGACAAGAAGTTTAATATAGTAACAGCCATTTTAATCTAAGTAGCGCATCAAATATATAAAAACATAAATGATTTATTTTTACGCAAAATTTACAGAACAAATGCAGTTTTAAAGATAGGAAATTTATTTCAACAAGCACTATTTTAAACCTAAAAACCATTAAAAATATAAGTAGAATATAAAGGATTCTTATGTATAAACAAAAAAGAGTCTGATAAAATTATTAGCAAAATAGTCTTCCCCTTTTCATACAAAAAAAAAAAAAAAAAAAAAAAAATCCATCGCTAATATGGCGACAAAAATTCAAAATCTGCCAATGGAGCGACATATTAAGGTTGTGTAACACGATAATGTTTACCTATTTATTTATTTTTTTATATAATAATCACTATGCTAATTTATCATACAAACAAATGAGCCTCTGTGTGTTACTGCACTTGCACGCTGTCGAACAGAAATATTTGAAAAATTCAAATTAATATTTAAATAAATAAATAAAAATATGTTTAATGGGAAATATATATAACCATAAAAAGATTAGTTGTCTAAAATATGGCAGAAATAGCGCTCATAGCATATTGTTACAAGGGATTAAGTCTTATTGTTACAATGGATTAAGTCTAAAATGGTGACAAAAATTCAAAAGCCGCCAAAGAGAACTATATTAAGGCTGTACTATCAGGTTTACAACCCATGAATTGTATATAAACACAAAAAATTAATTGTCTCAAGCGACAGACGTAGCCGGTCACAGCATATTGTAATATTTGACGTGAAATTGCTGTCATTTAATGGTTAATTGGATAAACAAAATAAACATATGAAATAACGTAAAAGCAAATATTATGTTGTCTAAACCCAGTTACATTTGAGTCCAGTCCGAGTTACATGTGAACAACACGTATAGTGTTGTTCACATGTAACTGGGATTCAAATATAAAAGGGAAACTCCAATTTTTTCGATACTATCTATTTCGAAACTGTTATATAATAAGCACCTAAATGGAAGCTCATTGTTAAACTATTGTCGCAGGTAATAGGGACAAGCGCCCGAGTTGCAGTTGATGACCAAATCGCTGCCGAATGTAGCAGGGACCTGGAGCGAGCTTTTGAACAATTTCAGTAATTTATTTTATTTTATTTTTGTAAAGCTATATAGAAAAGAGTTTCCTTTAAATTTAGTGGCCAGCGAAGCGGGCAAAGCCTGCTAGTAAGTATAAAACCCACATTTCAAAAGTCTAAAAACTAATGTATCCCCTTTAATAATCATCGTAGGGCGAAACTATTTATATCAAATTCATTGTTTTGAAGAGACGTTCCCAGGGATATATCACAAGATATACCTTCCCATTTGAAATTTTAAAGTTGCCCTTCCTAGCAGGCCCCTAGGCCCAAAATTTTTTCACCAAAAGAGGTCCCTCTTGAATTCATTAAACAGGTGTTTCGCCATTTTTCACAAATCCGACTCATTTTCGAGTTAGGTTGGGGGGGGGGGGACTTTTGGAACACCCTATATGTATATGTATATATACACACACACACACACACATTATAAATTGCCTGTGACGATAAATGGTACTTGTGATACTATTATTAGATACTATTGTGATAGTATAAGGAAAAGAATTGCTATATTTAAATTTTTTTTTATAAATATATTTATAGACAACGATCACACTGTGAAATGAAGACATTGTAAAAATTAAAGTAGCTAAAGTAAGGAGAGAAGTTGCTTAAACAATTTTCTGAACTCTTGTTTATTTAACGATTAAATATTTTAATTCTAAAACGAGGAGTATTGAAGGCTATAAAGATTGGTACTTAACTTCTTTTTTTCCTTAAATTGGTTCCTATGAATATAGCTGAATTGTTTATTGGAATAGAATTATTGCAAAAGCTAAAGGCCGCAAAACCGGGAGTATTTTCTTCTGAACATAATAACATATAATATATAGCTTAAACGCGAGAAATGCGAACAGAACGAATTACAGAACGAATGGCAAGGCCATAGGCCAAACGCAAATGGGAATGGGGGGATTCAGATTTCATCTGCCATTCAGGTTTTTCGTTGTATTGTTTTGTTTCTTCTGTAAGGTTTTATCCTCTAGAATATTTTTTGCCTGAACTTGAAAGAAAAATGGAGTATTTATAAAGGTCTACGTTGTGTATATTCCTAAGAAATCACGGTGTCGGACAAAGACATTTATTACCTCAAATCCCGAAAAAAGGACACTTTTGCAATTTGCAAATCGCGAAAATAATAACTAACAAATAATGAATTTAGAAAATGACTTTTATATTACATCTTTAGTAATTTCTGTTAAATTAGTACAACATTCACTTACAATTAAAGAAAAATAAACTGTAAGTTTTTATATATATCTGGGGGTGGGGTGGGGATAGGAGCAGATTGAAAAAAGCATTGATTTTATCGAAACTTTATATAATAATCACTTACTATTTATAAAAAAAAATCAGTAAATGCCACACATTCTCGGGGAGGGGGTAGGGCGTAGGGAGCGGCAGAGGGAAATTAATGTTTTTTTTTTTTTTCTCTTACTTACATCAGTCACATCAATTAATAAAAAAATATTAAGTAAAAACCCCTTTTTACTTTCTCTCACCCATATAATATGTAGACAAGTATTGTTTTCGGGTCAAATTTTCGAAATTGAGTTTTTCTTATATTTATACTTTTTGAGGTTGCCTGAATTCGAAAATCATGTTTTTAACGGTTGGTCTCTGTGTGTGTGTCTGTTATCAGCATATCTCAAGGACGAATAATAGCAGATAGTTCAAACTCGGTGTCTAAATGTGTATGATATGGGGATGTTATACTAAATTTTTCTTTGAGCTGAAGAAACTGGTTCATGTACAGGTTCGTGTACGTGTTCGAATTCAAATACATTACGTCTATGGGTTTGTGTTAGATGTTTTTCATATAAGACTAAATTTAAGTACACAAAGTGATGTGTATATGGTTTATAGACAATATGCTGGTCTGCTCAAAATTAAGCTAAATGTTCTTTTCTATTGAATGTATTTGATGGAAATGCTTTGCTATATTTTACTGCGTCGACAAACTCTGCTCAGAAAGGAAAAATAATTTTTCATAGCCATACTGTAAACAAAGTATTCAGTGTTATAAATCGTTACGAAAAATTTATCGACTTTCTTGTGTTAGAAAGTGTAGAGCACATAGGCCATAATGATAAAGAATTTTTCTTTATGTCCCTGTAAAAAAACTACGAGTGCTAGATCCGCCAGAATCTGTAAAATTCTTGCTACAATGACCTACAACATACGAACCAACTTTTAGCTCATTCGAATAAAGTGTTTCGATGCTAATGTGTTTTTACTCACACGCATGCAAACATCATTGTAAAAATAACAAAAAAGAACTCAGGGAACCCCAAAACGTGTAGATAATCAAAATCTCAAATGTAGGGGGTAAAGCTCACTAGGGGGCAGTACGTACCGAAGGGCTAAAAAAAAAAAAAAAACTTTCCGAAATAAATAAATAAATAAATAATATTAAAAAAAAAACGGTTCAACCACAGATCTGTGATAAGATAGCATAGAACAAATTTATCTATCTTTTCATTTGGCTCAAAATCCACTGTGTATCAAAGTTTCCATAAGATATATATATATATATATATATATATATATATATATATATATATATTTAAATTCAATTTGGCCGATAGGTGACGCTGCAATATTGCAAGTCAATTTTTAGGCATATCGGTCGGCAGGTGGCGCTGCTATGCTGCAATTTAATTCCGTTTAAGAGAAGGCAATGCAAGATATAAGGGCACCAAACTTGGTATGGGAAATGAATAATATGTAGCTAATTCAGTTTGTGTGTATATTTGGCAAAAGATGGCGCTACTATGCTGTAATTTAATTCCTTTTACTGAAATACTATATCTAAGATTCTATGGTATCTGTATGCAATAAACTCACTATGTAAGATATATATTAGGGCAAAATTATGATTAAAAAAAAACAAAAAAAACTGTTATTCTGTGGCCACCACACGACTTTCTTCTATATTTTCCTGTACAATTTCATCCAGTGAAAATAATTTATTAAAATTGTTATTTATTAAGTCAATTTTATTTAGTATATGCTATTTTTAAAAAATGATTTATTTATTTATTTTATTTATTTATTTTTTTATTTTTTTTTGTTAAAAATGAAAATATATCGATAACTTTATTTTGAATTTTCACAGATCAGTGGTTCAACCATTCATTTTAAATGTATTGACGCGCTCTTTTGGAAGATACGCATAATGAAAATGTTCCCCTAGGGAAGGAGGGGGGATTTCCCCCAGAGGTGGGAAGCAATGTTCCTACTTATATACATATATATAAATCTTATTTATTACTATCATAAATAATTCTTCTTAATTTCATAATAATTATTAAAACACAATTCTCTTTATCTACTTTTATACGGAAGTTTGTCCTATACCGTCATGTTAAAAATTTAAGAAAAGCATGATGCCGACACCACCTGTTGGGCGATTTTCATCAAAAGTTGATGGCACTAATTTATGTCAAGGTGCAACTACACAACAAATTTTGTGAAATTCTGTGCAATAGTTCCTGAGATACAGTTGCCACAAAATTTTGTCTCACACACACATACAAACAGACATTTTCTAAAAATGGTGAAATCGTGTTCTAGACCAGGCCTGTCCAACCCAAAACACATGGTGGGCCGCATTAGAAATATATTTTATTCATTCGGGCCACACTGTATGTACAGTCATAAAAAATCCCCCCCCCCCATGCTTTACCGACTAATTCCGCCGTAAATTAATGTAGAGACTTGCGACTGGTGCCAATCGATTAGTAATAAGGCCTAGTTTAGACGGTTTAGTTAGATTTTGCTTAAGGGATGTATACATATTAAAACTGGCATCAACTTCTTCTTCTTCTTTTTTTTTTTTTAAGGTAACCCGCAATTTTGACAAGCTTTTTGGATTAAAAATTAGTTGTCATTACCAATCGTTAGGCATCCGCTGCTAGTTTCTACGATGATTTACGGCGAAATTAGTCGGGGAGGAAATTATTACTATTATTATTATTATTATTATTATTTTATGACTGTACATATGCATATGTGTATATATGTTTGTGAGTATATGATTCATGTATGTATATACTTCTTCCGGAGAAGGGCAAGGTGAAAATTCGGAGAAGAATACATTAATTTAAATTATTTTCATTCATAAATTAACAATATAATTGTAAAAAAAAATTACGACTATATATTAAAACTATAATAAACAGAATGAATAATGGATCAAATAACATTCCATTACAACAGATCCTTATCTACCATAATCGTTGAAAGGTATTTTCACTTCAAAAAATCAGAACGTATTTATTCATTTTTGATTCTTTAATCAAAGTTGTCAAACTTTAAATATCGTTAGTCTCCTCGCGGGCCGCAAGAAACTATGCGGTGGGCCGCATGCGGCCCGCGGGCCGCGGGTTGGCCACCCTGTTCTAGACCAACGTGTACATCCACCGAAATCTCGAGGTCGAAAACTTTACGAATCCAATTTTTGTGGATTTATTATCAAGCTAATTTTTCTTAAATAATTTTAAGTTGGAATGCTGAAATTTAAAAGCAAATATTTAGCATTCAAACATTTGATGTAAAATAAGAAGTAGGGTCAAGTTTTATTATGATCTAAGGTAAGAAATATAAAACTATTACACATTGCCAAAAAATGATAAAATTTTGATTTTTGATTTAAATCAATTATTAACAAAGAAAAAAAAAAAAAAAAAAAAAAAAAAAAACGATTTTTATTACAATTTTATTTTAAAGATTTATATATTTCTTTCCTAAATTTATTTAAATAGAAATTAAATATTAATTTTCAAATGTTAAAACATTATTAAATATTTTTATGTTTGAATGCTGAAATTTAAGACGAATATTTAGCATTGATGTAAGTAATTAGTAGGTTGAAGTTTTATTATGTTGTAAAACATATAAGAGCCAAAAAAATATAAAATTTATATTTTGATTTAAACCAATGATTACAAGAAAAAAAAAAAAAAAAATCAATTACAATTTTTTTAATCATGACTTCATTCAATTGGTTTTTGTTAAATTCAATTGATTATGATTTCAATCAATAAAATTTTAAATGTTTAATATATTTAAGCTTTTTTTTAAATTTAAATATAAATTAAATACTAATATTTATAAATATTGGTAGATATTTTTATGTTTGAATGCTGAAATTTAATGCAAATACTTAGTTTCAAACATAAAAATGTTTCATAAAAATTAACTCATCGATAAATTCACAAAGTAGCACACAAACATATTTAAAATATTTTTAAAAACTCAAAATTAAAAAACTGTTATCAATGAGCATTTTAAAATTTTATTTTATTAAACTTAAATAATTTTCGATGAATTTTAATTTGTATTATTGTGTATTTTCATGTCTAAAATCTTTTATGGAATTCGCGTTTATAATGACCGATAGTCTCTAGCGCAAAAAATGGTCAATCATAGCAATAAATCAAATTTCAAATGTCTCAGAAAATTTTTTTGGGCGATTTGATTCACGACCGGTTTACGAAATTCATTCCGCTGATCGACTTTGATACAGACCGATTCACGGGACTGGACGCATTGATACCACTGAGCTCAGGAGAGCTGACTTCGCGGTCAGTCGTCTACTAGACGAATTACGCCTTGATGAATGCATAGGGGGAAAAAAGAAATAAAGTAGTCCGTTTTACTATGCGTCTGACAGTATTAATTCTCGATTGTTATTGTTTATTATTTCATTATTCTCCAGCATATTGTTAATAAATAAAGTGAATTTGCGACAGATTATTTTAACATGCATTTAGTTTAATGGTTACTGGAGATATAGTTTATATAACTTGCTTATAAATGGAAATGATTTTAACAATTTGTAGCTCAGTGTTGTATTCGAAGAATCTTTTTAAATTCAAGCTAACATTTTGAGTTCCAAACTATTCTATCAACCCAATCACTTTTTAGTTTTATTCAACCGTATTTTTCTTTCTTTCTATTTTTTCCCCTCAATTTTGATATATTACAGAAATTATTTAATATCGAACATTAACTGCTAAAATAAAAGGGGTTATTTTATTAATTATTTTGAGGGAGGTGGTCATTTAAATGATTGGTTATTTACTTTTATAAAATTATAATAAATAATAAAAAATTTCGTTAAACGTTAAATTTTTAAGATCATAATCTTTAAATAACAGAACATTTTAATATGCCTTTAGTTTGATATTTACTTGAGATATTTTTATATAACTTGCTTATAGGTGGAACTGCTTATATTCCACTGAATACCATTGTTACAATCTGTAGCTCAGTGCTGTATTAGCAGAACCTTTTTAAATTCAAGTTATCACTTTAAGTTCCAAACTACTTTGTCAATTCAATTATTATTTTCTCTTACATGTAAAGTAAAGAAAGTATTGTTTTGGGTCAACATTTCAAAAGTGAGTGTCCCCTGAATCCAAAAATATATTTTTTCGCAATTACAATACTTCCCTTACATAATGTATGCTTGGAAGGTAAAAAATAACAATAAAATCGTTTTAGAGAGGTAGAGATTTGAATTTATAAAAACTATAAAATGTAAAAGCATAAATTTAAAAGATCAATGCAATCCGGTTTGACTAATATTTTTTGCTAGGATTTAAGTTGCAAAAAAATCCGATTGAAAATAAGTTTACTTTTTTTTTTTTTTTTTTCCCTCAAAGTTTTAATTGCTGTATGCGATAGTGAGAAAAAACAGAAAATTCATCATTACTATAAAAAATCATATTTAAATTAAAATTTAAAGATTTTTATGTACTTTGCTTTAACTAAATAAAATGAGATATGTTTTCTCCCTAAATTTATTAAAAATCTTACAACGGTAAATATTATAGCAAATTCTACCCCTCCCATTTTCCCAAAAACTATGTAAATGACTTCTTTAACCTTACAATATTTTTTCAGACAGATACAAGGATGATTTTGTGTAAAATTTTCTTATCACTTTTTCACGCTTAGATAAATATGTATTTTATCTACAATGAAAGAGATTTTCATTATGTCCCTGTAAAAAAGCTACAAATGCTGGACAAACTAAAATCTATACAGTTTGTGCAACAGTGAATTATAACAATTATATAAATTTTCAGCTCAATTGGATGAAACTTTTGTACTCTATCGCACTTTAAATAATTTGAGCCCCTGTAAAAACACTATAATTGGTAGATTCTCCAAAATTCATACAGTTCGTGTGAAAGTGATCTGTAACATGCATATAAATTTTCAGCTCAATCATATAAGGCATTTAGACCCTATCACACTTTAACAAATTTGGGCCCATAGACCATAATGTTAAAGAATTTTTTGTGTAAAAAAAAGTGCTAAATTAGTCAAAATCAATAGGCTTCATGCTATGGTGACAGACTTATAACATATGTACCAACTTTCAGCTCTTTCGAACAAAGCATTTAGACGCTATCGTGTTCACTCACATACATCATCGTAAGAATATTAAATATGAGTTCAGAGGACCTGGAAACATGTTGAAACACCAAAATCTCAAATTTCGATTTTTGGTATAATTACCGTACTTTAGTGCGGAAAATATTGTAATCATGTCAAAAAATTTTTGTGTTCAGAAAGTAAAAATTAAATTAATAGATGGAAAAAAAAAAAAACTTGGCGTTTACAGTCATCTCATTTAAATAAATCTTAAAAAAATAATAATAATAAAAAAAAAATAAGGGAAAAAAAAAAAAAAAAAAACATTTGAGTATTAATAAAATTTCAAAAAATTATCAAAAAAAAAAAGGCTTTATTTATTTATAAATTGAATGTTAAATTAATTAGAATAACATATTGAATTTCTACATTGTTCATTAATTGTAATGAACAATAAAAATGTGGATTAAATAAATGAACACAGACACTCGAGTATTTGAAAGATATTTTATTTCATTAAAACGTTTTATATTTACAGACAGATGATTAAATCAGGATATATTTTAAAGTATCTGTCTCCCACCTCTCTTATTATTTTTCTCAAATTTGCAATTTTAAACGACCAATTGATTTTTACTTGCACTAATTCTATTGAAAGTAATTCAAAATAAAATTTTCAAACCACTGTAAAAGTTTTAATAATATATAATTAATATTTATGTGAATGATAAGATAAAAGAAATAAAAGCTTAAATGCAAGTTGAAAAATATTTATAATTAAATTATAATTAAACTAAGAAAGCATTTGCTTAGTAAAAAAAAAAAAAGAAAAGAAAAGAAAGAAAGAAAGGAAAAAAAACTGCATGATAAGCAAAGGAGTCTATACAGCAAATTGTTTCTTTTGCCCCGAATGCGAACCAGAACTATCGGCACTGTATTCATACGCGCTGACCGCGCTAGATAACGTTAGGGAATAGGAAGTCAGCTCTCCTGTTACAATGGAGCTCAGTGATTGATACATGACTATTTGGATCGATCCTGGATCGGTCGAAAGCCTGAACCCGCCCCATATCTCCGACCCCCCTATAGGGGTGAGTCCCAGACCAGACCGTCTCCACTTGTCATAGTGCAGCACAGTGCGACGTAAAACCCGCTCAACTTATATCAATCTCTCTCTATCTGTCTATATGTATGTCTCTCTTTTTAATTTTAAATATATATTATATACAAATTTACTGATTCAATAAAATGTGATACAAAAAGACACCTTTCTCTTACCTTCTGCCTCCCCCCCCCCCCCCCCAAACCATAAATACAGTTAACCACTCTTATATATATATATAACTGTTTGTAACCTTGCTACTTTAAGACAATATAATTTAAATAAAATAAAATATTTAAAGCACGCTAAGATTCTAGCTTTTAAATTTAATTAAGATAAATTTGAGAAGGTACGGTTTACACACTATATGAATTTCACTTGACTTCTTTCTTCTTCTTTTTTTTTTTTTTTTTAAATTTTTTTTCTTCTTTAAATTAATTTAAAGAAACGATCGGTTTTACAAATTTCTTTAAGTGCTTAGCAACTATTAAATTTCCTGAAAGTTGGTTGTATTCAGTCCAGATTATTTTTCATTTATTTTACTTTATTTTTTAGTTGAAAAATAAGATCTGCCTTATCTTAATTGTCTAAGATCGTGTTTTAGGTTTGAAAAGAATAACGGAGAAGAAAAATTAAATGTCTAAAATATGTTTAGCTAATAATGTGCTAAATAATAATTTAAAGCAATATTTTTCCCGGTAACATTTTTTACCAACATTCGTAAACAAATACTTAAAATGAAAAATGTAAATTACTATAAGTGTGTACATAAAGTTTATCTTTTTTATTTATTTTAGATGCACAATAGAAAACATCATGTTATGGAATATCTAACGAATAAATGCGTAAATAGAAGACATTCCGGTCTTAATTAATTATTGTACTATTCTTATTTCTTTCCTATTTTTACTTTCTTCTGTACTCATACAAAGAAAGTATTGGACTTATAAAATTTTTAGACCTCTGATTTTCGATTACGCGGTTTTAGTGGTCCAGAATATGACACTAGTATTTTTAGAAAATGTCTGTTTCTCTGTGTTTGTTGTGACAGATCTAAATCAAGAACTAATACACGGAAGTTCATAAAAACTTATATATATATATATCTATTTGTAACTTGATATAAATTCACACCCAACAACTTTGGTATAAGTGGTTCAATAGATGGCGCATTCGTAACAACAGTGAAATCGTTATCGTCATTTAATTTTTAGCAAAATAATAATAATAATAATAATAATAATATTTAATTTAATTTAATTTAATTTAAAAAGAAGAAAATTAACTTTATTACACACACACACACACACACATATATATATGCAGCTGAAGAATTGAATCAGCATTCTATTTTTTAAATTACTGGTAGTGTTTTGTTCATATTGTTTTTCTCAGAAAATCAATTTAAATCATGAAAAACGACAGTTTTTTGAGTGACGCAAGCGGAGGGACAAACGGGACGCTGCGAATCATGAAAAACAACAGTTTTTTGAGTGACGCAAGCGGAGGGACAAACGGGACGCTGCGAACTCATATATAAGGAAAGGGCACGTGACGTCACTCGCAGTCAAGTTATGGGTAAAGTGGCATAACATTGGCATTTCCACCAATACAGGTTGGTCTTTTGCCACTCGAGAGTGACAAATATTGATTGACGGAGCGTTTGTTTGTAAACATGCCCTTTCCTTATACGGCTAGTTTGACATCATCATGAAAAACGACTGTTTTTTGAGTGACGCAAGCGGAGGGACAAACGGGACGCTGCGAACTCATATATACGGCTAGTTTGACATCAAAGAGATTGGTAAAAGCCGACACTTAATATCTCAGCAAATATGCCATATTTTGTTTTGATCTTTTCAAAATAATCTTTTATCTTCGGTCTTAATCTATCCTGAAATTTTTAATTTCTACATGCAATATGTTTTGAGATCTGAATCTCAATTTTAAGCGAAAAAGGGATAACTCAAAAACAACTGTTTTTTGAGTGACGCAAGCGGAGAGACAAACGGGACGCTGCGAACTCATATATACGGCTAGTTTGACATCAAAGAGATTGGTAAAAGCCGACACTTAATATCTCAGAAAATATGCCATATTTTGTTTTGATCTTTTCAAAATAATCTTTTATCTTCGGTCTTAATCTATCCTGAAATTTTTACATTTCTACATGCAATATGTTTTGAGATCTGAATCTCAATTTTAAGCGAAAAAGGGAAAACGGTTGGTGTAATAGACTGGAATTCTGAAAAATATCTCTAAAACGGTTCGAAGGATTTTCATATAATTAATATATGTTGTTAATAGGATCTTTCCGAATCTAGTAACGTTTTCGTTTTTTTTAGAAAAACTCTTGTTTTTTATATAAATCGCTTTAAATATGGAACTATATTACTCCGCCAATTACATGTGTTTCTTCTGGTGAAAACGCTGTTATGCGGTTCTTACTTGTAAGGTATGTGGGCTGGTTGATTGACCGACTTTAATGCAGCCAATGAATTATTTAGATTTTTTTTTTAACGTAAAAGTACTTTATTACATGTTTAAAATATTTATTGTATATATACTAAGTCAAATTCACTTAAATATATTTTCTCTCCTGTTATGAAAAAAATATTTTTGATTTCAAAATTTCATATTTAGTCAAAAAAATATTTAGATAATATTTTAAATAAGGAAGTATTTTGTAATTTTAGATATTCCATTTTATCATAATAATGATGAATTTACAATTTTTTAAAGCGAAAAAATTTTTAATCATTCATGAACATCGATTTTATAATAGCTCAATGATTTGCGATTCATATTCATGTATCATTCCGCGCCGGGAATGGAAAAAAAAACAGCAAATGGAGTTTTGGCGCCATCTATCGTTTTTATTTAAAACATACACTTCCGTAAATACATATATTTATATTTTTTTCTTTTTAAAAATTAAAAATCTCTATTGAAAATACAGTTAGAGTTTATTCATTTATTTATTTTTCAGACTTTAAAATGATACATATTTTAAATATTAACATAATCAATTTTTATTATTATTATTATTATTATTTAAAGCAATAATGACTAGGGGATGAAACAGTGATTACAGTGTTTATTAGAAATAACATTATTTCATGAATTTTATTAAAATTCATGAAAAATATGTCAAATAGCAATTATTAAAAAAACACGTCAATATAAATAAATAACATCTTTACTTTGAAACCCATAATAATGTATTTAAAAAATATTATTCTTTCTTTTATTTTTTTTAATTAATTTCTGAATGAAAAATTCTATTTCATAAATATATTTACAATTACAATAAACAAAAAATCCTCCTTTAATTTTAAATAACTATTTCTACCTGTTTCTAAACAAGTTTTTTTTTTTTTTTTTTTTTTTTTAAGGGAAAAAATGAAAAAAAAAGTTAAATATATATATATATATATGATTTTAATATAAACTACTAGATGGCGCCACTACATTTATTTATTTTTCTTTAAAAGAAAGAAAGAATGAAAAAACTTTTAATTGCTTCGAAACATGTAGAAATAATTATTTAAAATTAAAGGAGGGTTTTTTTTGTTTATTGAGTTGTAAATATATTTATGAAATAGAATTTTTACGTAGAAATTTCATTTTTTTTTTAAAGCTTAACTTATATTTTCCATAAAATTTTTCTCCAGGTGATTTTATCTTACTTTTAAAATTATAGAAATGTAAAGCGTAATTTATATTTTGTCAATTTTTCCCCCAAACGTTTTATATGAAAAAATATATTTTTACCTGCAATTTTGATGAAAATTTAAATTGTGAATACTGGAGCATACATAGCCTCAAAAGGGGAAACAAAATATGCAAATTTCCATTTTTAACATTTACTTGATTTTTTTTTTTTTTTTTTTTTTTTGTAATTGTTTAATTTGTAATCTCTAAAAAGAAACTTGCAAACTGTAAATTACGTAATTCTAACTTAAATTTGAAATTATCCACTTATTTTTCTTTCTTATTTATTTATTATTATTATTATTATTTATTTTATTTATTTATTAATTATTATTATTATTTATTTTTTTATTTTTTAAGAGTTTGAGAATCCCAGTCAATAAATTTTTCTAGTGCGAAGCTTCTCCATTTTGTTTCCAAGTGGCAGTTTCCAAATTTGTCAGTGTGATAACGTTTGAAATACTGAATTAATTCACACTAAATTTGTAGTGTAGATTTATCTTAGAAATGTAGTTGATATGTTCATTCGCCAACTTAATCTACCCTCTTGTTTCCCTGTGCTAGCACACTGAAAATTTCAAATTTACATTAGAAAGGTTTTATGAACCGACTTGCTTAAAACTCCATATATACAAGCCTTCATTAATAAATCCACTAAGTCCATTAATAAACTGTAGCTGCCATTTTGAAAAAAAAAAAAAAAAAAAAAAAAAACGGTGGCAACTTCATAAGAAAAGATAAATTAATTTACCTTTCCTAGGAGCCAGAAGGACTTATTTTAATTTTTTGATCAATCACCACTAAAAAGTAATGATATCAGTTCAAAAAACCCTTAACGGCTTAAAAGTTTGTGACGCCGCTACTTTATGGCTATAAGAATTTGAAATATGAGTCTTAAAAATAATTATATCAAATTTTAAGTGACGCTTTGCAATTAGTTAAAGTATACATAGATTTTCTTATTGGATCATTTACTTTTATCTTTTATTTATATTTATAATGCAAACGTAATATTTTTAACTTCAAGATCAGACAGATATATAAAATACACTCACTGATGCTTTTTCATTCGCATTTCAAATTCAAAATAACAGTTTTAAAATGAATTGTATAAAAATTCCAGTGGCGCCTCGGTGTTATTTTTAAAAGATATGTTTTTAGATTCCATTAAAATTACTTTTGTTTTCTCTAATAAAGTATATTTACACATTTAAACAGTGCTTTTAATTTTTAAATATACTGTCAAATAATTATACTTTCACTGAGTTTGCATTATAAAGTAAAACTATTTATTTCAATAAATTGATTTATCTTTTGCGTCACGCTATCCAAAACTGCAAGTAAAATTTGTGTAAATGTTTTCTTTACGTCACACTACCTCTTTGAGCAAATTTTCACTTAGTTGGATACTATGATACTATGTTTTGGATAGCGTGATGCAAAAGATAAATCAATTTATTGAAATAAATAGTTTTACTTTATAATGCAAACTCAGTGAAAATATAATTATTTGACGTATATTTGAAAATTAAAAGCACTGTTTAAATGTGTAAATATACTTTATTAGACAAAACAAAATTAATTTTAATGGAATCTGAAACATATCTTTTAAAACAACACCGAGGCGCCACTGGAATTTTTATATAATTCCTTTTGAAACTGTTATTTTGAATTTGAAATGGGAATGAAAAAGCATCAGTGAGTGTATTTTATATATGTGTCTGATCTTGAAGTTAAAAATATTACGTTTGCATTATAAATATAAATAAAAGATAAAAGTAAATGATCAAATAAGAAAATCTATGTATACTTAAACCAATTGCAAAGCGTCACTTAAAATTTGATATCATTATTTTTAAGACTCATATTTCAAATTCTTATAGCCATAAAGTAGCGGCGTCACAAACTTTTAAGCCGTTAAGGGTTTTTTGAACTGATCGTATACACATAGAAAAGCTACTAATAATTCTTATAATTTTATTTTTACTAATTTAGAGAATTTTAAATTGTATTTATTGCATACGTATTTGAGAAAGAGGATTTAAAGTGAAATTCAATGTACTTACAAAAAGAGTAAATTCTCTTCCAATTTCTAAAAGTATTTTTAAGATTTCAGAAAATTCTATGTCGCCCTGTTCAGTTGTTTGCTTTTGTGTATGTAACTGTCATGCTGTAAAAGATAATCTTTTCTCAAGGGGATTTATGGATTAGGTTTGATATATGTCCGAAAATTTAGGACTGTTGTAAGGGAAGACAAGGGTGGAGGAAGGAAAAAATCATTATTTTTGTACAAAGCAGCGGATGCTGACAGTGTGTCGCATACTTTGCGCATACATATTACAAAATAATAATTATTATTATTAATTAACCATTTTAACCTCCCAATAAGAGACTCCTTTAAGACGAAATATTTTCTGCTTTAAAGCAGTCCGTATTAAATTGTTACAGATAAATTCTTAATTTTTCATAATAATTAGTGTCTTAACCTTTTAACGTTCACTGCTTAATTTATTTTAAAATTACTAAACTAATTTTTAAAATGGCTTTAAACACATAGCTGAACATAAATATTTAAAAAATAAAAAATTAGCATTGTTCCTTTTCGAGAAATTTTTGGTTTGAAACATCTATAAGTTAACCTTATTAAATTCAAACAGTATTTAATTTAATAAATAAAACAATATGTAAGTAAACTTTATCGACACAAAAACTCGTAAAAGTTGTTTCAGGTTAAAATAATAGTCCAGCTCTTCATTAAATGAAAAAAACCAACCAAAATCACCAAACCAACAATTCGCACTCGCGCACACTAAGAAACTTCAAGTGACTTATGCATTTAGCTTCCTTTGATGCATTATTTGTTGTATTTTTGAATAGTGCTGCTATCTACAGAACAGAAAAGGATCAAAAGTTTAAAACCTGATTAAAACAAGGGGGAAATGTTAAAAAAATTTCCGCATAAAAATTGTTAAATTTTATCAAATGTTTGGTTTCGCTGCGAAACCAATGAACGTTAAAGGGTTAAATGTGTATCATATAATGAAGTGTTAAAGTGAAATTAATACAGGACTTTAAAAAAAAAAAAAAAAAAATACCGATACAGTAATTTAAGTTTCAAATATGTTTATTAAAAAAAAAAAAAAAAAAAAAAAAAAACAGATGAAATTTTGTTGAATTTCTCTGAAGTCGGTAGAAGTGTAATACATATATATATTATCCTTTTCTCATTTCCATTTGCCTTTTTCATAATGTTGATAGTTTCAATAAGAAAACTTTAATGGATTTTCAAACATTTCTCCCATCGTTAGGATTGTGTGTTATGGTTGTGGCATTTCACATCTGTGTAAGTAATTTAATATGATTTACTATTCATTGGTATTGAAATTAAATTATAAAAAAAATCCGTGAAAACAATTATAATTGAAATACAATCGCTTTTAATTTCGTAATGTTGGTATTTTCATTTATCTTTTGATTGCTGAGTGTTATAATGGTATTAAATTACAACCAATTTAATTAAACATGTCCCCCTTGTCCCACTCCCCATGTGCATGTAACCTCCTCTGTAGCTTTTCATAAACAATAAGGATTTTTTTTTTTTTTTTTTTTTAATATATATAATAGTTCGTTAAAATCGGTAACGGGAGAATCATATAAAAATAATCAGATTCTTTCCCTATGTCCTCCTACGCCCCCCCTTCCCCCCTCCATCCCACGTTTGCAATATACTTACTGTATTTTTTCATAAACAGTAAGTGATTTTTTTGCAATGATTTGTACTGGAAAGGTAAGAAGTAACAAGAGAATGATATATAAATAATCGGCTTCTCTCCCTATGCCCTCCTAAGCGCCTCCCCCTCCACCCCACATGTGCAACACTCACTGTATTTTTCATAAACAGAAAGTGGCATGTATACAAAGTTTTAATAAAAGCGGCAACGTGTGACACAAATCTGATCGTTTTCTTTCATTTGTTTGTTGAATTTAAATTCACCTTCTTGAAAATTTTATATTCTTAAATTTTAACCAATATAGTTATTTATTCAGTGCACTTCTTCTGCTATTCGTCTTTCAAGTATAAAATAGTACTTTTTTTTTTCATAATTCAGTAACTGAAAATTGAAATTAAAACATCTGAATTAAATTTTTTAACATATTTACAATATTTATGCTTTATTAAATTTTAACTTATTTAATTAGCTATGTAATGCATTATTTTTTTTCGACTCTTTCATGAATCTTTCATTTGGAAAAATTGAAAATTTAAACCAAAATCACAAAATTTAAATTGAAATTCCTAAATGAGAGTTGTATGCATATTGCACTAATGCTGTTGCGAGGGATGGGGGAGGGAGGGGGGGGCGTAGCAAGCAGGGAGCAGACAAGGAAAAAAAAAAAAGACATAATACAATTTGAAATGTGCTATTGTCACTAATTTGTCTTGAATTGCAGTCGGCAGTTCGGCAGCAAAATTATTTGAGCGCTATCAATAATTCCTGTTTAAAAGATGTGCATCTAATGCTGTTTTGTTAAGCAAATATTTGTCGAGTCATGAACTTAGTTTTTATGCTGTTTATAAAAAAGTAACTTGATGATAAAAATTAGCGATCAAACTTTTTTTTTAAAAAAAAGAAAGAAAGAGAAATGAAATGAAAAATGTGAATGTGCGCTTCAATAATGTTAGTGTCGACGAATTTTACTGTAAAAGACGAATCGTCGATTTACAATTTCACAAAAAATATTCCGAAATATGTTATTAATGTCCATATCTTGTTAATCTTATTTCTCCGTATCTTATTAATCTTTTTCGACGTGAATTTTTATCGTCATTTTACTGTATTATTATGATGAATACACGTGCTTGATGTTTTCTATAGTATCAAAGAAAGCAGCAGGTACAGATCCTTCTAGAAGACTGATTGAAGGATCACCGGTGAATAATTAAAGAAGGTTCTTGGAAAACATCTGTAACAAGCAGACACACACGTTGAAATAGATTATAGTTTAATTCGTTTAAATTTTATCCTATGTTTTACTTTTTCATTTGTCACTTGATTTTTTCCATTCATTTACTGACAAGCAAAAGAGATTATCCTTTACAATTAACAAATGGTTTACACTCCCAAGTACAGTAAATGCATGTACTTGGGAGTCCCTGCAAAAGTATAGTACTTTGAATAACCAAATTACCTCTTTCCTGGACAAGTTGTCTTAATCTTTTTATTGAATCATTGTACTGAACACACTTACCGGAAACCAGTTAATTTAAATCCGTTACATGTTTTCTGTTTTACATAACAGCGCAGCTGCAAACTTTGAGTAATTCTATGCATACGGGTACTGACATATTTTACTGTTTAAGAAGAGGGGATTATCTCACTCAAAAATGCTCAGTACATGTACATTTTCTATGACAAACTTAACAATGATATTTATCACTAAATTTCAACTACAAGAAAACCGTATTTTCAATTGACTTTATCAATTTTTCTTCGTATTATCGTAAATGTCCAGGTGTCAGATTTTTTTCCATTATTCGAAAATGAGGAGAGTTAATTTTTTCTTTCTTTTCTTTTGTGCTTATTTTTTCTTTTATTTATTTTTAAGTTGAATTAGCAGTAGCGCAAAAATGCTGCCTTTGTATCTTTACATCTTACATTATTTCTATATATATATATTTAAATATAGTTTTTTTTTTTTTCCCCAACCTAAAGGAATCCTAAAGAAAAGATGCAAAACAACATTTTTGATATGCGATAGAAGAAGCTTATTAGTATAAAATAGTTTACTAAAGAGATTTTTTTTTTTTTTTCTTTTTGGTCACTATTACATATTAAGAATTTTTTTTTTTTTTTTTTTTTTTTTCAGAGATTAAATTAGCAATAGCGCAGAAAAGAGGACTTTGTACCTCCATATTTTACGTTTATTTATTTATTCAATTTAATTATTTGCATCTTTCCAGGGTCGCCCAAAAATGCGTGAAACAATATTTTTGATATAAAATAGAAGAATCTTCTTGGTACTTGGTGTAAATTAGTTTAT
The DNA here is from genome assembly GCA_963930645.1 of Salticus scenicus. Taxonomy (NCBI): domain Eukaryota; kingdom Metazoa; phylum Arthropoda; class Arachnida; order Araneae; family Salticidae; genus Salticus; species Salticus scenicus. The sequence continues at coordinate 73,704,207 of OZ005653.1, read as the reverse complement.
TAATGTTAAAGAATTTTTTTTTTTTTTTGTCCCTATTACTTATTAAGAACTAGTTGGCATAGGGTGGACTCTGCTCAGTTCCCCACCATATTTATGGTCTCATAAATTTCTAGTGCGAGACATATTATAATCATGTTAAAAAAATGAATTTGACCAAAGCTTGATACAGTGACAGAAAGAAATCCCCGCCTAATAGGCTAACCATCGTTCACTTCGATATATTTATCTTATTGTAATCTATTAATTTATTTTATCGGGGTCAATTCCATTGTTTATGTTTCATGTTACTATTTCCAATGCAATAATCCTCAAAATTCATTTTTATATGAAATATTTACAATTTCGCTATGTTGATAAAATCGTAAATTACGAAATTTTCCTATTAGAATATTTGTATTCAATCATGTTCAAAAAAATATCATAAATGTAATTTTGAAGTTGTCTAATGTATTTATGATCCTCAAAATGGAAGTTAATGCTCAATCTTGCCTTATTCTGACATGTTAAGTAAATCGTAAATTCCAAATAACTTACGAATTTTTTAAATTGGAAAAATCATAGTCTATGATATTCATGCCAGTAACCTAAATAATATTTCGAAAGTGGTTTGACATCTTTACGAGGAAAATATCCCTAAAAATTGACGTTTATGTGAAATTTTGCTCTATTCTGCCCTGTTAAGAAATTCGTAAATTTCCAATAACTTACGAAATTTTTATATTTGAAAATTCATAGTCATTAATATTCATGCCAGTTTCCTAAATAATATTTCAAAAGTAGTCTGACATCTTTACGATGAAAATATCGCTAAAAATTGACGTTTATGTGAAATTTTGCCCTATACTGCCATGTTAAGAAATTCGTAAATTTCCTATAACTTGCGAGATTTTCAAAGTAGCATATTTATAGTTACTGATGTTCATTCCGGCATCAAAAGAGACATTTTAAAACTGGTCTGACATTTTTACAGTAAAAAGTTTCCATTTAATGCACGTTTAAGTGAATTTTTGGGGTGGAGGTCGATTCCCCTGATGTATGATATCTTGGCAGAAAAAATGGGTCGTTTCCCCTCACCCTTTTTTCGAAGGCACAGGTCGTTTGTTCTGATCCCCCCCTTTCTTTGTCCATGCTTATGATTGACATGTACTGCTGAACAGGGGGGGGGTGTTCTTCATTCCCCTACAGGCGACTTAAATTGTACACACACACACACACACACACACAAGGGAAAACAAATTCTGTGATACATTTATAGCATTCATAAATAATCTCTCGGAAGAAAATAGTTTTATTTGCATATGTATATTGCATAACTGGTCTTCATGTATAGCGTAATTGTTTATGTATGTAAGTGCTGTACTTTTATTTTACCAGAAATTCAAGTATTGATTTATCAGGTTATGATATTAAAGTATAAATTTATTGTTTTTATATTAACAATATTAATAAGATATTTTGTAAAGATTTCGTAAGGAATACAATGGGAATATTTGATTTTCTTATTTTTAAGCTTTAAAATAAAATTTTTGTTTGTAATAATTTGCGATAAAAAAATTCAAAACTAGGTTGAAGAGAAAAAAGAAATCTTAAATGCGTTTTTTTCTTTCTTTTTGTTTTTTAATTATCACTATAAATAATTATTTATAACCAACTAGTGGTGAAAGAAAAGAGAAAGTTTGAATAAATATATGTATATATATAATTTATCATTACTGTGATCAAACATAAGGAAAGAAAGTTTGAGTTAATCAATAAACAGTTACATATAGAAGTATAGCCTTTTACAAGGCAGAAGATATTGAATAAGTTAACGATTTGTATCTGCTATATTGATTTGATGAGTTATGTGTAAAAATACAAACATGCTGCAGCAGAAAAAAAAAATAATAATTACTAGAAGAAGAATAAGAAGCAGAGTCCACCACAGATAAGTGGAGACGGTTAAACCAGTTTGATGGGCGCTTAACCTTTTTCAAAGTTTCTGACAGACTTTATTGTAGTTAATGAAGATAACAATTACTATAACTTAAAAAAAAAAAAAAAAAAATTAACAAGTGAAAATTAAAACTTAACGAGATAGCTTTGAAATATGCAATTAATATACATAGTAATTTTATAACCATAATGCAGAAAAGTTTTTTTTTTTTTTTTTTTTTTTTTGGGGGGGGGGGGGCTAAATGAGATTAGAGACAATTATAGGATATCAATAATTGTGAAGACAATATTTTAGATTATGTTATTGAAAGACACTCGTTAAAATTAATTGTAATTTGATATAATAATTTAACTATTATCTTCTTAAACACCTTCATCAATAATTTTACTTTTTAAAAAATACAATTATTGTGATGATAATTTAAACTTATTACGCATTAAATAAAGTTACAGCCCTCATATTAAAGCTAAAATAGTTATTTAAATCCTTAATTGTTATATAGTAGTGTTAATAATTTGTAAAAAAAAAAAAATGTTACAATATACTTCAATTGAAATAAATTTGCAGTCTGAAATGCATAAGATCAAAAATAAAGAAATAATTGAAGTACGGTAATTTTTCTTCTCTCTTTATACACACACACATAAACACACACACACACACACACACACATATATATATATATATATATATATATATATATATATATATATATAGCCGTAGGGGCCTCTGCTCCTTCTAGTTATCATTTATTTATTTCTGTTACACTTGTTTCATATTTGTTACGTATGACCTTATATATCAGGCTCCCAAAAAAGCTCATTAACTTTTCAATATCTATTACTTTTATAAAGTTTCATTTCCATGTATAATTGTTTAATGATTAAAGTATGAGTACTTTGGATTAATTCATATTTCATTTGAATCCTGAATATATATTTTTAAATTCATAGATAATTTTGACAACTGTTCATTTGTTTCTCTTGCATTCTACAGTTATAATGCATCATAAATAGGCATATATTTTTGATTGATAGACGTGAAGGGTGGGGTGTAAAAAATTATTTTGTTTTTATTATTTTAGTTTTATAGAAATGTAGGAAAATAATTATATCCGGGATTTTACTTATGTATTACGTATTTAATTTTCACAAGCCTTCCAGTTTTTTAACGTTGGTTAATTTATACACTGTTGTTTATTAATGTTTATTGTTTAATTAACAATAAATTATTCCCTATTTTTGTTAAATATCAAATGAAAGTTTTAAAAATATATTTATTTTGTGTTCATAAATACTAAAGTCTTACAACTTCCAATTGCGTTTGACATATCAGACATTAACTTTAGAAAACTGAACTGTAATGAAAAATTTCTGCATTATATATGAATAATAAATGCACGCTTTTTGAGAAGAAAAGTCTTTTTCATCAGGCAAGAAATGCGTACTATTTATTCTATAAAGAAGCACAGGAAATCATACTCCGTATTTTATCTCATAAAGGTAAAATGCATTTCTTTCCTAACGAAGGAATATCCTGTTCTTTCGAAATACGTTGCCTATATTAATCTTTTATGGCGTATTCAAAAAGTTTTCTGTTTTAATTTGTGACTCTGCACTTATTTTATACTATGACTATGTGCTTGCTGCTTGCCATACCTTTTACATCTTTGAAAATAAAGAAAATATTTCATGTGCAGACATTCAAAATTTACCAAAATCTGTACTTTCATTGTATTATTATTATTGTTAATTTTTTTCCCTGAGCAATACTAGTTTAAACGGCAATAATAAGGCAGTATGTTTGTTCCCAAATTTATATAATTAGTAATATTATAACTGTAAAAGAAGTTTTCAAAAAACCAGAAATTTTCATATTTCTGATTTAAAATATGTACTTGGTTACGGCTGTTAAATGTACTAGTAATTTACTTTTTTATTCGAAACCTAATTTTTCTCTTAAAAGTTAAAGTTCTTGCTTTTTAAGTTTAACTTTTTATTTAAAATTGGTGTATGAAAATATAACTTTTTTATTTAAAATTAGTGTATGAAAATAATTTATTATTATTATTATTATTATTATTTAAAAAAAAAAAAAAAAAAAAAAAAACTGCAGGATTTGGGAAAAAAAGTAGTTTGTGAAAATGGAAAATTTAATTAAAGGAGTCATAATTGTGAATTTTAGCACTCGTGTTTCCTATAGATAAATAGCTCTAATCCCTTTGAGAAGTGTATGGATATTTCTAGTTATCTTGAAAAAAAAAGTGGAGGGGAAGAGATGGGGAAAGATAATGGGTTACGTCGCAGTTGCGACCGGGGTTAAAATCGTATCACTTGCGACCGAATTCTTTAATCTATGCACACCTGTTCATCCCAAGGTAGCTTTTCCGACCGCTATAATTAAAGGCATGGCAATCGCTGCGTCAATGGATATATCCAGTAAAAGATCACCATAATTCCCTTAGCAATGCACATTAGATTTAATGAACATTATTTCAAAACAAACTATTTGTTGTTGAATTTTTTTCGTCAAAAAGATTAAATATTTTACTATGCAAAAATCATAACCAAAATTCTATTAATAATTACATAAATACAATGATGGTGCGCAATCATTTTTGCAATCATTATTATAAACTATTAAAATCATCGAATCTGGAGCATATTCAGATTTATTTATTAGATATTCTTATTAATAAAATTATAACTTTTACAAATTACATATATTTGAGTTAATGAAAAATTTCATTAATCTTCAAAAAAAAAAAAAATATATATATATATATATATATATATATATATATATGTGTGTGTGTGTGTGTGTGTGTGTGTATAAAATAAAATATAAATAAATACATAAATAAATAAAAATGAAGAAAAGTATCTATGAAATACCAATGAAAGTAATTTAGCCATTGATATTTAGTCAGACCCTGACTGGTGCTTATTAGATTTGAGGATTAATCGCTCAACAAGTGACGCTGTGATCCCATTTTCTCAAAAATTTTAACGTGGCAGTATAGGACAAAATTTCGTATAAATGTACATAATGAGTTATTTTTAACGTGTGACTGTAAAATTAATATGAATTATTGATAAGAGTAGTAGTAAACTAGGAAAAAAAGGTTTGTGCATGTGGGGGCGTTGCTTCTTAACCGGGGGGAGGGGGGGGGATTTTCAGTATGGGTATCTTTCTGAAAATCTCGTCAATACCTTAAAGACGAATGATTGAACATGTCTGTGATAAAATACAAAGTTATATATATATATTTTTTTCTTTTTTAAACGAAAAAAAAAAAAAAAAAAAAATCGCATTTCTTTTGATATTGGTAAAAAAAAAAAAAAAGACTTTTTGTCGGAATTGAATTATATAATTCTGTCAGATATAAATCATCTGCATTTATACTGAATAATTTTATAATTTAATAAATAATTTTCATTGCATGAATTTTCGGTAAAATTATATACAAGAAAGTCTTGTGGTGTGGCCACATCGTACTACTTTTTTACTTATTTAATTTATTCACTTAAAGGTAAAATCTCTCTCTTTCTCTATATTTATTATTATTATTATATTTAAAAATATACATTATAAAACATTACGATCAACAATAACAATAATAATCTTTATATATATATATATATATAAGGCAATGTTTGTGTGTGTGTGTCTGTGTGTGGACAGCGTAGTGCAAAGACGGTAGTTTGAACAGTCACGTGTTTCGACACGAAGGTGCCCTCCGAGGGCTCTTTGTGCACCTCGAAACCCGATTTTCGAATGTTTGATTAGTTATCTTTTAATTAATTAAAATGTGTACATAATAACTTCATATTAGCATTACATTAGCCCTTTAAATTGCAGCTAGCTATAATTTGTTACCAAAAAGAATTACAAGTTCTTTTTTTTTTTTTTTTTTTTTTTGGTGTAAAAATAAATGCATTTAATTAAACGTGAACAATAAAAAATTATACATCTCACAAGAACTGACGTCATTATCCTTTTAAAAAATTTATACATATTGATAAAGGGCTAATATAGTTCATGATGCCAAAGTATGTTGTTCTAAATTGACTTTTCATTTTTAAAAGAAATTTTTTTTATATTTTTACTGCCAAGTTGTCGAAAAAAAAAAAAAAAATCATAGTTTTTTTTTTTTTTTATTTATAATAATTCAAAGAAAATATATATATATATATATATATATATATATATATATTTTTTTTTTTTTTTTTTTGAAAAAAAAAAAAAAAAAAAAAAAAATAGCGAAAAGGAAAACTCAATTAACTTAATTATTAAAAATCTCATTTTTTTTTTCATAATTAAATTAATTTTTGATAAAATATTTTTTTTATATTTTTCTATAATAATTAATAGAAAAAAAAAAATCTTTTTTAAGTAAATGTCTTTTGAAGTATTTTTCTCGAATAATAGCCTAAAGGATAGTACTGAGAAAGCTCGGCTAATTTAATTAGTATTTATTATATATATTTTAATGTAAAAATTTATGAATTAGATTATTTAAATAATATAATTTTATTTAGTTCTTTGTTCTATAATCATGACAAATGATATCTTTTTATATTACAAAGTATTTTGAAATAGTTTTTCTGTTAAAAGCTCAAATCGTAATATAAAGTAATCTGATCTAAATTCATTATTTAAAAAATATTTTTGATAATTAAAAAAGTTTTTAATTATATTATATTATATTATTAATTATTTTTTGTATAATTAGTGATTAAAATAACTTTTTATATTAAAAATAATTTTGTGGTGGTAGTTTAGGTGTTAAACCCGACTGAGAACATGAGGGTCGACAACCATGACCTGGGATCGAACCCGACACTTCCTGTCTACCAACGTGGACACTTTGGTACTGCTGGGCTTATTGATTAAAAGTCAAAATAATTGTATTCAGCAATTTCATCTAACTTAATTATAATAAATTACATTTTTAATAAATAAATTAGTTTTTTAATTGAATTTAATTATTTCATTAAATACTTTTTTAACAACCCCCACCTTTTTATTATTATTATTATTATTATTTTTATTTTTATAATTTTTCATAGAAAATAAAATCTTTTAATATTAAAAGTGTTTTAAAATAAGTTTTTCTATTAAAAGCAGAAACAGTTGTATTAAGCAATCTCAGCTAAATTAATTATTAAAAATTATATTTTTGATAATTAATTTAGTTTTTAGATAATTAATTTAGTCTTTTATTAGAATTTTTTAAATAAAATAATTTTAATTAGATCCTTAACTAGCATTTTTTTCATAATTATTCACAGAAAATAAAACCTTTTAATATTAAAAGTGTTTAAAAATTTTTTTTTTTTTCTGACGAAAGCAGAAACAATTGTATTGAGGAATCGCAACAAATTTAATTATTAAAATTTATATTTTTCTTAATTCATTTAGTTCTTAGATAATTAATTTACTCTTTCTTTGAAAGTTTTTTTAAATAAAACAATTTTAATTAGATCCTTATTTCTATAATCAGTTATAGAAAAAAAAATATTTTTATGTTTAAGAGCATTTTGAATTAGAAGTTTCATTTTAGAGCTCAAACAATAGTATTACACAGCTGCCAAGTCTTTTATGTATCTCTTTATATTCAATTAATACTTGTTATCTGATCCCTTGTTTTGTAGTCTGTTTAAGCTACACACCTGAATTACAATACAATAATTGTATATTGTAAAAAAGAAAAAAAAAAAAACCCTCTTTTTTAAATTTATTGACTTTTGTACGCGTTTGGGATTTTATTTAGTAAATAAATTCAGTTTTATTAACTCTTTTTAACGAATTTAATCATTGAAGCCCTCCCCCCGCCCCTCCTTACACATAAACACATCTCCTGTGTTGCACCTGCTTTCGGATAGATCCGGTCGCAAGTGCTACCCTCAAACCAAAACGGTCGCAAGTACTACGATTTAAACCCCGGTCGGATCTGTCCCGTTCGCAAGTGAGACACAGGGGCGTAGCGTAAGGGGGGGGGAGGGGGGGGAGTCTCCCCCCCAATGTTTTAAAAAATAGGGCGGCATATTGAAGTTTCTGGGGGCGCTGTTTTGCGACTTAAAGTTCATTTGAAAGTGGATCATAATTTTGTTAACTTATCATTAGTTACCGAAATCACTTAAGAATTTTATGTATCACAAGCTGACCAACTGGTTCACCGACCAGCAAAAAAAGTTTGCGTTAAAATGTCTGACTGTAGCAAACTATTGTTTGGTGGCGCCTGCGGCGCCCTCTAAACTAATTAGACGCCTAAAACAGCCTGTTTTCCTACCGTGCAAACTACCCTTGAAAATTCTTATCGTATTCATGACGCTTAAAAAATCTGGTCATAACAAATTCCTGTTTGGGGGCGCATACGGCATGATTTCCCGTTTTGTTCACTTACAATAGCCTGTTTGCTTACCGTACAAAAGATTGTTGAAAATTCTAATCGTATTCGGGACCCTTTAAGAATACGTTAGTGGTAAGCTCCAGCTGAGCTGCGCCATTCCCTGTTCAGGCACCTACAAAGGCATAATGAGGTTTCTGGGGGGGGGGGGGGGCTGCTGTTTTGCGCCTTGAAGTTCATTTGAAAGTGGTTCATAATTTTGTTGATTATCATTAGTTACCAAAAACACTTAAGATTTTTATGCATCAGAAGCTGCCTTCGGCGACCAACTGGTTCATCGACCAGCAAAAATGTTTGCATTAAAATGTCTGACTGTAGCAAACTCCCATTAGGTGACGCCCTCGTAACTAATTAAATGCCTAAAACAGCCTTTTTAAATGTGCATAATAACCTATTTTCCTACTGTGCAAACAATCTTTGAAAATTCTCTTCGCTTTCATAACTCTTAAAAAAATCTGATCATAACAAGGTCCTGTTTGAGGGCGCCTATGGCATAATTTCCCATTTCAAACACTTACAATAGTCTGTTCACTTACCGTGCAAAAGACTGTTGAAAATTTTGATTGTATTCAGGACCCTTTAAGAATAAGTTAGCAGCAAACTCCAGCTGAGCGGCGCCCTTCCCTGTTCAGGCACCTACAACAGCATGTTTGTTTACCATGCAACGACCCTTGAAAGTTCTGACCTTAGCAAATTCGCGCTCTGTAGCAACTGCGGCGTTCTTCTCCCATTTCACATACTTACAACTGACTCGTAAGTATGCGCAATCGCTTTCTCTCCTCCAAAAACTTAAAATTACGATTTTTCAAGACCTTAGTTCGAAAAAAAAAGCAGTTTATTGTACGTTATGGCTATTGCATAAAAACAAAATTAGATGAGGTTTGATTTGGTTATAACGATTTCTCACTAACAATTTTTGATTCTGAGTGATCCTTTAAGCAAATTTTTTATTTTAGTTTCATCGCTTACGGGTTTTGAAATATTTATAAGTCTATAGAATTCAACTAGTGTTTCTTCACATGAAATAGCGCGAGGAAGCTGATTTAACGTCGCATTAATAGGCATTATATTGGGTAATTAGCGACGGTTTGGGATTAATGCCCCAGTGGCGGTCCGAAGACAAGCCATCACAATTTTTATCTTCTGCGGAAGGGATGGCTCCCCCGCTTCAGTATCCCCAGACGTATTATTTGCACGGAGCATGGAGGATATTGCAGCCACGACAGAGTTTACGTGCACCAGAGGAGACTGACTTTCATGATGGTCTTATATTGGCTCGATTATTGAATCCGCAATCTTTCTGTCAAGCTGGTAGATGTGATGTGCCGGGTATGATCCCAGGTCTCGCTTGTCGGCCTAGCCGTTCAGAATTTTCCATGGTTTTCTCCGAAACTTGCGTAAATACGGGCTAGGAATGCTTAGAAAGACATCCACAGAAGGCACTCCCCCTCAGGCCTAGGACCCTAGAACAGTCAATTGGCCTTTTTCCCAAACACCGACACCAACACCTAAGATATAAATTTCTGTACAAAAAAGATTTAATTTTGGACAACGGGACTTTTTTTTTAGTTTGTTCTTCCACATAAAGACATGCGGTAATTGTGTCGCATTCCTTAGCAATTGCTACTATATTTCTTAAAACATTTTTCCCACCATATGGGAAAAAAGAAAAACGTTTTTTAATTCGTTTAAATATATAAAATAACAATAATAAATAAACTACTGCTTCCCCCCCCCCCCTTAAGAGTGAACAATACCTAATTTCATAATAAGAAAACACCACAGAACTGGGGGCTGCTGTTTTGCGCCTTGAAGTTCATTTGAAAGTGGTTCATAATTTTGTTGATTATCATTAGTTACCAAAAACACTTAAGATTTTTATGCATCAGAAGCTGCCTTCGGCGACCAACTGGTTCATCGACCAGCAAAAATGTTTGCATTAAAATGTCTGACTGTAGAAAACTCCCATTAGGTGACGCCCTCGTAACTAATTAGATGCCTAAAACAGCCTTTTTAAATGTGTATAATAACCTATTTTCCTACTGTGCAAACAATCTTTGAAAATTCTCTTCGCTTTCATAACTCTTAAAAAAATCTGATCATAACAAAGTCCTGTTTGAGGGCGCCTATGGCATAATTTCCCATTTCAAACACTTACAATAGTCTGTTCACTTACCGTGCAAAAGACTGTTGAAAATTTTGATTGTATTCAGGACCCTTTAAGAATAAGTTAGCAGCAAACTCCAGCTGAGCGGCGCCCTTCCCTGTTCAGGCACCTACAACAGCATGTTTGTTTACCATGCAACGACCCTTGAAAGTTCTGACCTTAGCAAATTCGCGCTCTGTAGCAACTGCGGCGTTCTTCTCCCATTTCACATACTTACAACTGACTCGTAAGTATGCGCAATCGCTTTCTCTCCTCCAAAAACTTAAAATTACGATTTTTCAAGACCTTAGTTCGAAAAAAAAAGCAGTTTATTGTACGTTATGGCTATTGCATAAAAACAAAATTAGATGAGGTTTGATTTGGTTATAACGATTTCTCACTAACAATTTTTGATTCTGAGTGATCCTTTAAGCAAATTTTTTATTTTAGTTTCATCGCTTACGGGTTTTGAAATATTTATAAGTCTATAGAATTCAACTAGTGTTTCTTCACATGAAATAGCGCGAGGAAGCTGATTTAACGTCGCATTAATAGGCATTATATTGGGTAATTAGCGACGGTTTGGGATTAATGCCCCAGTGGCGGTCCGAAGACAAGCCATCACAATTTTTATCTTCTGCGGAAGGGATGGCTCCCCCGCTTCAGTATCCCCAGACGTATTATTTGCACGGAGCATGGAGGATATTGCAGCCACGACAGAGTTTACGTGCACCAGAGGAGACTGACTTTCATGATGGTCTTATATTGGCTCGATTATTGAATCCGCAATCTTTCTGTCAAGCTGGTAGATGTGAGGTGCCGGGTATGATCCCAGGTCTCGCTTGTCGGCCTAGCCGTTCAGAATTTTCCATGGTTTTCTCCGAAACGCGTAAATACGGGCTAGGAATGCTTAGAAAGACATCCACAGAAGGCACTCCCCCTCAGGCCTAGGACCCTAGAACAGTCAATTGGCCTTTTTCCCAAACACCGACACCAACACCTAAGATATAAATTTCTGTACAAAAAAGATTTAATTTTGGACAACGGGACTTTTTTTTTAGTTTGTTCTTCCACATAAAGACATGCGGTAATTGTGTCGCATTCCTTAGCAATTGCTACTATATTTCTTAAAACATTTTTCCCACCATATGGGAAAAAAGAAAAACGTTTTTTAATTCGTTTAAATATATAAAATAACAATAATAAATAAACTACTGCTTCCCCCCCCCCCCTTAAGAGTGAACAATACCTAATTTCATAATAAGAAAACACCACAGAACTGGTGTTTGAAAGCAATAATTACAAAACTTTGAATAAACACTATAAAATGCAATAAACTTGCAATAATTGTTTCGGGTCGAAAAAACACATGATCCTTCGTCAGGCGAAAAAAGTTGGCACAAGTGCTGCTGTCAAAGTGGCAACGCACAAAACCGTTTTAAGTGAACAGCAAAAATACATACAGATGAATGTAAACATAAATACTGGTGTGAGGAGAATAGTGCTGACTCTAAAATAAAAGGGCGGCCGGGGGGAAATAAAAAGAAAGGGGGCATAATTTGCAGTGTTCTATGTTATGATTTTTGTACGTAACAAAAGTAAGTTACTAATTTTCCTTGTATATATATATCAATACAAAAAACCCTTAACGGGTTAAAAGTTTGTGACGCAGCACTGTACTTTATGGCTATAAGAATTAGAAATACGGGTCTTAAAAATAATGATATCAAATTTTCAGTGACGCTTTGATATTAATTAAATTATACATAGATTTTCTTATTTGAATTTGCTTTTTCCTTTTATTTATATTTACAGTGTAAACGTTATTTTCAACATAAAATAATATATAGCATTTACTCATTGATACCTTTCCATTCACATCTCTTATACTATGAAAGCATGTGTTTTAAAAGAAATTATATGAAATTCCAGTAACGCAGTGGTGTTACATTAAGTGATTTGTTTTTAAATTTCTCTGCAATTATTTTGTTTTGCATATTAAAGTATATGTGCACATTGAAATATTGCTTTTAATTTTCAAATACGCTGTCAAATATATCACTTTCATTAAGCTTATATTATGTACTGAAATATATTTAATTCAATGAATTATTCTATCTTTTGCGTCACGCCATCCAAAACTGAAAAAAATTTCACAGTTTTTTTCTTTGCATCACGATATCTATTTGCATGCATTTTCAATTTATTTGGATGAAATGACACAAAGTAAACATTTCCATATATTTTACTTACAGTTTTGGATGGCGTGACGCAAAAGATAGAATAATTCATTGAAATAAATATATTTCAGTACATAATATAAGCTTAATGAAAGTGATATATTTGACAGCGTATTTGAAAATTAAAAGCAATATTTCAATGTGCACATATACTTTAATATGCAAAACAAAATAATTGCAGAGAAATTTAAAAACAAATCACTTAATGTAACACCACTGCGTTACTGGAATTTCATATAATTTCTTTTAAAACACATGCTTTCATAGTATAAGAGATGTGAATGGAAAGGTATCAATGAGTAAATGCTATATATTATTTTATGTTGAAAATAACGTTTACACTGTAAATATAAATAAAAGGAAAAAGCAAATTCAAATAAGAAAATCTATGTATAATTTAATTAATATCAAAGCGTCACTGAAAATTTGATATCATTATTTTTAAGACCCGTATTTCTAATTCTTATAGCCATAAAGTACAGTGCTGCGTCACAAACTTTTAACCCGTTAAGGGTTTTTTGTATTGATATCATTACTTTTTAGGGGTTAATGATCAAAACGCAAAATTAAAGGAGCATGGTAATGAGTTATAACACTGTATTAAAAGTGTTGTTTTATAGGTCATACTCGAACAAAATAACAAACTAAATAAAATTTCAAAATTTTATAAAAAGTTATAAAAAAGATGGACACATGCAACATTACAAAGGCATAATATAGTACATTTTAAAAATGACAACAATTTCTTATTTATATTTATTTCTTATTATAATTTTTTAGGTATAGATTTGATTTAAAAGAGAAAAATAAATAATAATAGAAAAATCTTTAAAAAGTGAAAATTTTATACTGGTAAATATTTAAGTAGTATAGTTTGTTATGAATTTAATTAAAAAAAAATCTTAATCTATTCAAAATTTTATTATAGCTTAACATTTTGTAATTTATATATTATATATATACTAGAAACTTAATGAGCAAATTAATTATTTTCAAATTCTGTTTTAAGAATTTTTTCAATCCGTAGTTTAAGTGATTCATCACCTAATTTTGAAAAAATTACAAATATTTGCATATGATTATCATATTATTTGTCATTTTTATGAAAATAAAGGAAAAAATTTTTGTTGTTGCAATCACCTTTTAAAATAGAACCAATTTTGAAAGTTAAGAACGTATCAGCATGAAAACAATGTAAATACAAAGAATATTTTTGATAAACAAATGTCATATAAAATACAAGTACCTAAATAAATAACTCATTTAATATATATATTAAAAAAAGAAAAATATTTTTTCTTTTATTTTTTGTGTTTATTTTTGACGCTTCCCGATAGATGGAGCCAAAACGATTATTTGATATTCAGTATTTCAGATGGAAGAGAAGAAATTCGTCCGCGAAACTGCCGCATCACGGTATTTTCGTAGTAAAAAATAGTTCGATTTTTAAACTGAGTTATAAAAAAAACAAGAGTTTTCCTAGGGAAAAGGGAGATGTCAGGCACATCAGATAAAAGCGATTAATATCATATATAAATTAAACTAAATTCGCTCGAGCCATATTCGAGAAAAATTTGTTCCTTACATACGCCGCCCATTTACAACTTAAATGAGCCAATTCATATCTCGAAATATATTGCACGCAGAAATGTAGCGATTTCAGGGTAGGATCAGACAGAAGGTGAAAGTCTATTTTGAAAATATCAGAACATAACCTCCCATATTTCCTGAGATATTAAGTGTCGGCTTTCAGCGGTTACTTTGATCTTAAAATTCCTGTATATATAAGTGTCGCAGTTTTCGTTCGTTTTTCCGTTTCCGCTGAGTGTCGTGGCGTTCGTTTGTTTTTGCGCTTGCGTCACTAGAAAAACTGCCGTTTTTCATGATAGGCTGTATGCATTTGTTAGTCCAGGAATGTTGCAGAATTATTGCTAAGAAAGTTTAAAAGTCAGGGGGAAAAAATCTAAAGGCCTCTAAACATTTAAAATGTTAGAAAAGGCTACTTGGTACCAAAATGTTTTTAAAAGGGCCGCCAGTTGCAAAAATATGTTGAAAAAGGGCTACAGGGTGCTAAAAAATGTTTAAAAGGGCACCCTGCCAAATTAGCCTAGAGTCAGCATTACAGAATTATGAAATAAAAGAAATAAATAAATAAATTAAATTAAAAAAATGTAACAAAATCTAAAAATTAAAAAAAATATCAAAATTAACCGAAAATCGAACTTATGTGAGAAATTTCATAGCATCTGACAAGAACGGAGTGGAACAAATATCATTAACAAGATTTTTCGAATTTTTAAATATGAAAAAACTTCATGGATATTCAAATGGGAAGAGAAGACAGGAGATGAAATTATGTTAGTTTTAGAAAAATCAAAACGATGGCCATGAACCAGCAGTGGGAAGCAATGGAAGATTTAGAGATCTCTTCATTACGAACATTTTGACAGTGCTCATTTATTCTATATTGCAAACGCCTTTTAGTTTGATCAATATAAACTAAATTGTACGACGAACATAGGACTAAATAAATGCCAGAACGGTTTTCAGTAGGAATGGGATTTTTAAGAGAAGATAATTGAATTTTGTTGACGGGTTTCTAAATGACTTTAAAACCAAACGGTGAGAGAATTTTAGAAATTTTAAAAGAAAGTAAAAAATAAAAAGGTAAAACAACTGGAATGAGACTGTGATCGTTCAATTTGGTATCAGAACGTTTAGGATTCTTGAATTTATATAAAGCTTTATTATTAATAGAGGGATTATAGCCTCGAGAAAGAGCAAGAGATTTCAAGAAGTAATTAATTTCTTTCGAAAGACTAGACGGATCAGAACAAATGTGTAAGGCTTATGTTTTTCTTACTCATTTTCCAAAAATTGATAAATTTTTAATATTTCATTTTGCGGCAAAAAAAAAAAAAAAAAAAAGAAAAGAAAGAAAGAAAGAAAGAGAAAAATGCACGTATTGATTCAGGTTTTTGAACTTAGAATTACATTAAAAATAAAAATAAATAAATAAATAAACGATTGTAAATTTTCTTAATGTGAAAACAGAATATAAATATACATTATGTAATGAGTAATCATGAAATCAAACTTTCCCACAGAGTAACTGTCGGCGAGATTAGGTATTGTCCACTCTAAAAATATAAAGTTGCTTTCCTTAGCAACAGTTACTATTTTCATTTCTTAAAATTTATTTTGAAAGTTTTATGTTTTACCTGAATTATAATGTAATATCTTTTAAATTTGTTGAAAAAGGGGGAAAAAAAATCTTTTTCAATTGTTCTACTTTGTCTCAAACCAATACTCTGGTTGTCCTAAGAAAGATACTTTTGCTTAGTCTCATACGAGAATATATATATGTATATATTTCTGCAAAG